>CM029600.1:55261100-56511050 GCA_017311375.1 Mytilus coruscus
GACGGTAGTTGATATTACAATATAATTAGAAAATTACAGCACATTGACTCGAGTGTGTAGGTAAATGTAGTATCTTTGGTTAGCTTGCTTGCTAGCTCAACCATGAAATCATTATTAGCTAAGGTACAACCTTCTTTTGGGTGAAGTCAATAGTTAAGCAAGGAACCAATCAAAAGTAGGAACAGTATACCAATATTGGGAAACCAGTTTTACAAGTTAGTTCAAACGTATGTTTTTAGGTTGTAGGTGTGTTTGTTTTGCCAATTTCATTTCGATCAATTACCTCTGTTCATTTATAAATAATTTGATTGTTTACATGTCTAATTCTATAGAACATTATGATCTAATCCATTTAATAAAAAAACTTTTCATATCCTTATGTATATATATATAATAAGGATAGCATTATTTTTGATTTTGATGTGTATTTTTTAGGGGAGTGCTACAGAAGGTGTAAAAATAAATTAAGTTGGGTCAAATCTTTGAGATGTTCCTCTCACCATGCTATTGTAAAAATGGTATTGTATTGTTTTGATTAAAATGAAATTGACAAATCAAACACACCTACGACATGCTTGTAATTGACACTATATCTTAAATTTAGATTGAAAACATATTTCTAAACTGGTTTCACATTGTCTATGCGCTGTCCTTACTTTTGATTGGTTCTTTACTGAACTATAATAATTGACTCTGCCCAAAGGAAAGTGGCTCCTTAACTAATAATGATTTCATGGTTCAGCTAGCAAGCAAGCTTACCAAAGAAATTACCTTTACCTACACACTCAAGTCATTGGGCTGTAAGCATTTAAAGGAAGTAGAGATGAACAATATAATTTTAAAAATATTAATTTTTTAATTGTTCTGATGTAGAAAAATTATAGAAAGGAGTATTCTGATATTTATTTGCATTCAATTTGCCTTAGATTTAATCTTTTTACCAAAAAAAAAACAACGTAAATTTAAGAAGTATATT
This sequence comes from Mytilus coruscus, assembly GCA_017311375.1. Taxonomy (NCBI): domain Eukaryota; kingdom Metazoa; phylum Mollusca; class Bivalvia; order Mytilida; family Mytilidae; genus Mytilus; species Mytilus coruscus. The sequence goes on from CM029600.1 coordinate 55,262,077, forward strand.
GTGAAAGGTGGCAAATAAGGGGGAGTAACTCAAATTATTTGTCAAACAACTTTGAAATACACAAACTATTTATGACCTTAAGCTAAGGTAATTGGTGTTAATTAACAGTGTGTTTGACACCAAAGCTGTCGAGTGAAGCCATGCACTTAATGGGTCACTTAATTTGACAATTAACACAGCTATTTGAACTTCCTGTCCAGGAAGAATTACGAATTTGCTGGTACATGTATTTCAAAGGAAAATCACTTATGAAATCAGTCTGAAGGCTCAAGAATCCGGGTGAAAATGGGTCATTTATGAATTCCCTGGTTATTTAATGACCTGGCGTGTATTTAAAAAATCCCGGATGAGGGGTGAAATTTACGGGTGTCATCCGCAGGATACGGGTCAGTTGACAGGGATGCATAAGGCACCTGAATACAAGGTATGAAGCTTCCAGGTCTTCTACCTTCCGGATTATAAAGCTTAATACAAATAGTTTATGCCGACTCCAGATTGTAATCCCTATGTCTCGCATTGTCACTTTCATCCTAGGCAAGAAAAAACGTTGTTGAGTTGATGTTTTGTTTATGAATACTCCATATTTCTCCTGCAGTCTTTAAAGCATTTTTTGGGTAACAAAATTTGTAATTTTAGTAATGTTAAAGTCCATTATTGATGTCATTCAGGTGATTGATCAAACATAATTCAAATGAGATAAAAATTGTGCAGACAGGATTTTTCCATTTCTACTCTTAGAAATATTTGCAGGTTTAATTATATGTTTATAAGGCCAGGGCTCACGCTACCAGGCGACTAGGGCGAAGAAGTCGCTTTCCGTCCGTCACTTCGCTTTGCCCGACCCTCAAAAGCGAAAACAAGTCGCCCTGTTGTTTACGATACTCGCTTTCGTCATCGGATATTTTCAATTTTACCAAGTTGATAAAACATCAATTTTTATTGATTATTAAAGAAATTCAGACATAAACGATTCATTTTCTCAAGAAAAGAGGTTTAAACATTGACTTTACAGTGTGTAGCAGGTTATTTAATAAAAGACAACTTTTATCACTGCTTGCACTTCCGGTACTTGTTACTCAAAGAGCGTACATCAATCTAACTTTCGGCAGCAAAATAAGTTTGTTACTTCATTTGAAAGTGATAAAGTTGCCTCCAGTAAATGTTTAATCCATTTATTGCATTAAAAACGTCATATTCCTTTCCAAATAGCTTGTCAAACATCGTTTATTTTTGTAAATTTTCTTCGTCCGCCATTAATCGTTTACTAACTACGGATCGGAACCGGACCAGCTATGACCGAAATCCGTATTTTTACAATAATAACTACGGACGCATGAATGGAAAAGCTACATTAATTGAAGAATATTGATCCCAAAAAGGAAAAATTACGCATTCCACACACATTAACAGACTTTTGGTTAGATCTAATTGATTAATGTATATAATTCCATATAATTTATATGGATTGTTTCAAAATATTGATTAAAGTTGCTTAACTACTAATATCAATATATTATGGCCCAGCTTAACTTTGTATATCTTTTGATGAGAAACACTGAATTTCATAACATGATAAACAAGATAGTTTTAATTGAAATGTAATTCATATATTATAATTTCTTTACCTTTTGACATAAAAAATATTTTTAGTGCTAGATATTTAGTTGATAGTTTCTCACAAGAACCTAATTGAAATGTAATTCATATATTATAATTTCTTTACCTTTTGACATAAAAAATATTTTAATGCTAGATATTAAGTTGGTAGTTTCTCACAAGAACCTAAACTTAAACAACTTTGAATTTGAACTGTTAATTTCATTGTATACTCAGATATGAATTGAACAATATAAAAGAACATTATTTATATATGACCCTTTATACTATAGTAAAATCAAAACATTGTGAAGCAGCTGCCAAGAGCACTTCTCTTTCAAATCTCACCACTTCTCCCTATCAGTTTTAAAAGAGAAGTCACTTCTCCTGTGATTCTGAAGTAGTGTGAGCCCTGTAAGGCCATACTTTTTTTGAAAGTGCAATGTATCATTTCCTGAAATCTTTTTTGCAATACATGTACCTATTAATTGGAGTGCACATATAATTTTACAAACAATATTTATTTGATTTTAGTAATCTGGATCATTGTGATAGGTAATGAGGTTGTCAGTTATTTAGTGAAAAGTAAAATCACAAAAATACTGAACTCCGAGGAAAATTCAAAAAGGAAAGTGTGAGACACTAGTTTTTTTTCAGACAATATATAAATTGTTTGATTGGTTTGTTTGGTTGCTGTCTCACTGAACTATATTCCAAATCTATTTTATCCAGGAAACACTTTTGAAATAGCTACTGATTAGCATATGGATGGACAACAAGTGCCAAATGATATAAAATAATTCAAGTTGCCATTTGGGTCAGGTGCTGGGTGAGGTAAAAGATGAGGGAAAGGCACATGCATATATCACAACTGCCACCTGATATTATGATTTCCAAAATATACAAATCCCATTAACTTAATTTTGGAAGACAACTGCATATATTGCACTTTGCATGTCCTGTATCATTTTTGTAGCAAAATTCACTACAGACAGCAAAAAATAAATAAAACAGCTCTATTAAAAAGGAATTTTGATTCATTTTTTTATTTTTTTCTTAAAATGTCTATGAGATCAAAGATATTAAACATTAATTTACATTGAATATTCGAATATTGACATGTATACTTTACAATCATTAACTGATCAGCTCCATATATTCACTTTTTCTATTTCAATAATTAGGTCTTTCCACTTTTCTGTGGAAAGACCTTTTGATTTTGTTCTGATTGTTATTATGATTTTTTTCTTCTTCCGCCACATTTTTTTTGTATCGGTTTTTTCAGGTCACGTGATACGATTTCAGATTCCGTTTGTCCCAAAATGGCAGGAATTTGTATTCGATCTCTGTTAAAATACAAGGCACATTTTTTTGTTAATATTTCATTAATTCGAATGTAAAATTATTGACATTTATACCAGTAACAGAATATTGTTAGTACAACCTTGAACATAAAAGGTCTCCTTAAGTCTCCATCCGTTGCTGCATAGTAAGTCGATAAAAAACGATGATTTTCAAATAAAATGTCCAAATATATTTGTCAAATCTGTGAATAAATACGTAAACATTAGGCGCAAGAACCATTGTTTTATGTATTCTAATTATATTAAAGACAAAATGAAAATTTTTCACTAGAAAAATCATGTAAAATAGCTTTTTAATTTTTTAATTTTGTATTTTTTGTGCATCGGTCGATCAGCTTTCGTTGTTTATTGTGTTTTCTCGTATTTTTTATACTGATTAATGAAGAAATTCCAATATTTATAATTTCGTATTTAATAAAATTTTGTCTCAAATTAAAACTGAAATACAATTAAATGAATTCAATAAACGAGTATTCAATTAATGTACATGCCGTACAAAATAAGTCCACGGGAATTAGCAGAGTTAATAAAGGGATAAATATGTATATTCCCAGCAAATAATGACAATTACCAAATTCGTTTATTAAATATACATGTAGGAATATTGTATAATAATTACAACTGTATATTACTGCTTCTGCTTGAGTTTATAAGCTCATTCAACAAATTTCGAGTGTCCAGGTAATGTTCACACCATGACGTGCTTGTAACAAATGACACATTATCACTGCGACTGATCGATGATACATGTATAAGACAAATCTGCGTGCTTTGTGCAGAGTGTCGTCCCTCCTTTTATCTCCTCCGTAACCAAAAAAGATCACGACAAAATTCTTTTTCTTATTTGTTTGTTACATCCTCAGGAATTTTGGGCTGATTTGGATCAAATTGAAATCTTGTAGGAGTTATCTACTTTTATCAAATAAATTTGTCGTTATGTTTTTGTAACTCATAAAAGGTTAGCCATATAAACCTAGATTCTTTTTGTTTGAGGTCTTTTGGTCCTAACTTAGAAAATTAGGTCAAGGTCAAAGGTCAAGGTCATGTTCTCAGTTTTGACTTTTGCTTGTTTTTGCATTTTCTTTGACACTTTTAAAGATCTTTATAAGAGAACTAGTGCAAAATGTTTGCTATATTGTGATGAAGATATGATACATTTGGTCTGAAACAATCCAATGACATCTTATAGGAGTTATTGCCCCTAAAATGTTTTAATTTAAGGTTAGTTGATTATTACTTCAACTTGGTTTATGATAAAGCTATAGGGTCTTTTGCAAAATGTTGGATGACATTCGGCCCTGAAAAATGTGACTTTGAGTAAACAGGAAGTAGCCATTTTTGCATTTTTTTCATGCAAAAGTATGTAGAAACCATATATTTTCTTAATAGGCATACATAAACCTATTATTTGAGATAAGAAGTGACCTTCAATAAACCCGAAGTTGCAAATTATCTCCTTTTTCAGGCAAAAGTATATAAAAACCATATATTTTTGGAATCTGTGTGAGTAAAGCTTTAATATGAGACCAGAAGTGACATTTTCTAAACTGGAATTAGCAAATTATCTTCTTATTTCAGACAAAAGTATATAGAAAACATACATTTTTTGAATCAATATGAAGAAACCTATCATTTGACACCAATAGTAACTTTGAGTAAACCGAAAGTAGCTTCTTATCAATAACTTAGAAAATTGATGTGGAAAGACCTTCTTTTTTTTATTCTTCTTCAGTGTTCTTTTAATGACTCAATATTTTCTATTCATCATTGGGACATGTAGGTAAGGTAGGTCCTTTTGACGTTGGATTTTTACATGGATTTTGACAGCACTTTGCATATAGTTCCCAAGTGAAGTTGATCTCGGCTTCTATTGTGGATTCTGACAGCACATTGCATATAGTCACCAAATATAGTTGATCTTGGGTTCTCATGTTGATTCTGACAGTACTTTGATTATACATGTAGTTCAAAGTATTGTTGATCTTGGCTTCCAGGTTGCACTTTATAAATACAGCTGTTTCACAAACCACGCCTCTTTTGGGGAGCTATATAATATTCATAGATATTTTGTTTTTAGCTCAACGGGGCCCCTTCGGCCCATGTGAGCTTATGCCATCACTTGTCGTCGTATGTCGTCGTAAACTATTTCAAAAATGTTCTCCTCTGAAACTACTGGGCCAAATACCTTCAAACTTTAACTAAATGTTCCTTAGGGTATCTTGTTTATAAATTTTATCCGAAGTTTTGATCCATCAACAAACATGGCCGCCATGGCTAAAAATAGAACATAGGGGTCAAATGCAGTTTTTGGCTTATATCTCAAAAACTAAAGCTTTTAGAGCAAATCTGACATTGGGTAAAATTGTTCAATTGGTCAAGATCTTTCAGCTCTGAAATTTTCAGACGAAACGAACAACCCATTGTTGGGTTGCTGCCACCGAATTGGTAGTTTTAACAAAATTTTGCAGTTTTTTGTTATTATTTTGAATATTATTATAGATATATATAAACTATAAGCAGCAATAATGTTCAGCAAAGTAAGATCTACAAAAAAGTTAATATGACCATAATTGTCAATTGACCCCTTAAGGAGTTATTGCCCTTTAAAGACAATTTTACACAATTTGTTCATCAAGTTTGCTAACATTTTTAAAAATCTTCTCCTCTGAAACTACTGGGCCAATTACCTTCAAACTTTAACTAAATGTTCCTTAGGGTATCTTGTTTATAAATTGTATCCGAAGTTTGTATCCATCGACAAACATGGCCGCCATGGCTAAAAATAGAACATAAGGGTCAAATGCAGTTTTTGGAATATATCTCAAAAACTAAATCTTTTAGAGCAAATGTGACGGGGTAAAATTGTTTAATTGGTCAAGATCTATCGGCCCTAAAATTTTCAGACAAATCGAACAACCTATTGTTGGGTTGCTGCCACCGAATTGGTAGTTTTAACAAAATTTTGCAGTTTTTTGTTATTATTTTGAATATTATTATAGATATATATAAACTGTAAGCAGCAATAATGTTCAGCAAAGTAAGATCTACAAAAAAGTTAATATGACCAAAATTGTCAATTGACCCCTTAAGGAGTTATTGCCCTTTAAAGACAATTTACACAATTTGTTCATCAAGTTTGCTAACATTTAAAAATCTTCTCCTCTGAAATACAGGTGAGCGATTCAGGCTCTTGAGAGCCTCTTGTGTTTACATACTGGTTCCCAGATATGATCTCTATGTTTCATCTCCCAGAGACATAACTTGGGAATGTTACCAGTATAAATACACATGGATAGGAGCTAAATTAAATTCTGAGGAAGACCCAAAGTGAAGGGAGGGGTAGTACAGAATTTAAGTATAAGTTTAAACTCTTGGAAGTTCGGGGCATATAAATGTTGAAAATATGCCGCACAGCCCTATGTTTCACCTATGAAAAAAAATTGTAGTGCATATGAACTTTCCATCCTAGGATATAATTTTTTTAATATCCCAATATTGCAAGATAAGTTGATTTTGGCTTCTTATAAGAATTCTGTCAGTACTTTGCCAAGAGATCCCAAGTAAAGTTGAACATTCGAGAACCTTTAACAACAAATCACTACTTCCTCTTACATGTATCATACGATCCAGTATTCAGTATTTGAAGCCTGAAATTAAATTTCAGAGTAATTATGTAAGAAAAATCAACCATGATTGACATTTAAATGCATAATGTAATTCATCTTTAAAAAAAAAAAAGCTATGGGATCAATAATGAGCCAACAAAATAGAATTACCTGCATGGCATGTATAAATAGTGAATTTTTTTTTAATCACAAACGCCTCATAACCTGTCCAGAATACATACTTTTCAGGCCAGGCTGTTAGGCTGCCAAGGACAAGTAATTTCTCTCTTAAATTCTGAAATGCAGCTACATTTGTGCTCAATATCAACCAATGTTGAGGTTATTTGTACATTTAAAAAACAAGCTTCCTACTTTCAATGTCCAATGTACCCTTTTTTTGGTCCCCTGTGAAACGCATTGTTGGGGACATGGAAATACCGGGGGTCCGTCTGTCCGTCTGTGCGTCGGTCCGTCCTGTCCTGTTAGCGCTCTCAGGCATACAGTTCTTGTCAGATTTTTATGAAACTTATATCATAGGTTTATATCAGTAATGTCTTGGACGAGTTCGAAAATCAGTGCGGATCAAATATTTAAAAGAGTTATGCCCCTTGGAAACATTAATTATATGGAAAATTGCATCGTTAGCGCTCTCATGTGTACAATTCTTGTAAGATTTTTATGAAACTTATATCATAGGTTTATATTCGCAATGTCTTTAAGGAGTTTGGAAATCAGTGCCGAATAATTATTTTTGAAAGAGTTATGCCACTTGGAAATTTTGATTATATGGAAAATTGCATCGTTAGCGCTCTCATGTGTACAATTCTTGCCAGAACTTTATGAAACTTATATCATAGGTTGATATCAACAATGTCTTTGATGAGTTCGAAAATCAGTGCCAATCAATTATTTTTAAAAGAGTTATGTCCTTGGGCAATATTAATTATATGGAAAATTGCCTTATGAGCGCTTTTATGTGTAAAATTCTTGCCAGATATTTATGAAATTTATATTATAGGTTTATATCATCAATGTTTTTGATGAGTTCGAAAATCAGTGCCAATCAATTATTTTTAAAAGAGTTATGTCCCTTGGAAATATTGATTATATGGAAAATTGCATTGTTAGCACTCTCATGTGTACAATTCTTGCCAGATTTTTATGAAATTTATATTATAGGTTTATATCATCAATGTCTCAACCAAAAATTTGAAAATTGATGCTGATCAATTATTTTTAAAAGAGTTATGTCCCTTGTAAATATTGATTTTATGGAAAATTGCATTGTTAGCGCTCTCATGTATACAATTCTTGCCAGAATTTTATGAAACTTATATCATAGGTTTATATCAGCAATCATTGCCAATGTCTTTGACACTTTCGAAAATAAGTGCTGATCAAATATTTTTAATGAGTTATGCCCCTTGGAAAAATTAGTTATAACGGAAATCGCATTGCATTTGCTCTGAAGCCTTCATTTCTCTTAAGATAATTATAACTTGTTTTTAAAGAACAAAAAAAAAGGTACTTTTTTTAGTTATTGCCCTTGGATAGATAAAAAATGTGCAACACGGGGGACATTGGAACTCTGTTCTTTTATTATTTGAATTTTACAGGAACCACACAATTTTATACGACCGCAAACAAATAGCGTTCATATATTGCTATAACGTCGTCGTCGTCGTCCGAAGACATTTGGTTTCCGGACAATAACTTTAGTATAAGTGAATGGAATTCTATGAAATTTAAACACAAGGTTTAATACCACAAAACGTAGATTGGGATTGATTTTGGGGGTTATGGTCCCAACTGTGTAGGAATTAGGAGCCAAAAACAAGCATTTATCTAGTTTCAGGACAATAACTTGTGTATAAGTATTTTGATTGCTCTGAAATTGTACCACAAGGTTCAATACCACAAGTAGAAGATTGGGATTGATTTTGGGGGTAATTGCCCAAACCGTTCAGGAATTTAGAGGGCCAAAAAAGAGGCCAAAAACAAGCATTTTTCTAGTTTTCAGACAATAACTTGTGTTTAAGTGTATGGATGTCTCTTAAATTGTACCACATTGTACAAAAAGAAAATTTCTTCAAGTATTATTTTTTTTGGAGGGGGGTAAAAAAAAATTTTTTTTGAGGGGGGTCAATTTTTTTCCCTCAATATTTAAGAAACTATCAATTTTCCAAGAAAAAAAAATTGGGGGTCACTGTTGATTTTTGCTGATTCTTTGTATTTAGTCTGAAAAAAGATTTACTAAGTATTGCGCAACAGCACAGTGTATTGCACAACAGCAAGAAATCTTCAATTGAATATAAATTCAAATCATATAACCAATTTCAAGTTCTTGACTACATTTATTCTGTGTCAGAAACCTATAATGTGTCAAATATTTAATTACAATCCAAATTCAGATCTGTATCAATCTTGAATATTGTGTCCATTTTTGCCTGAACTGTTCAGGGTTGGACCTCTGCGGTCGTATCCAGCTGCGATCAGCGAAGCATATTTTTTTTATTTGACCAGACCATTCATCTTTTTAAATGGAGGTATTTAGTAAATTGTTTTTTTCTTTCCAAAAGTCTATATAAAAAAAATTGTTTCACTATTGAAACTGAAATATTTTTGTATTGTTGCAAGTACTAAAAAAAAAAAAAAAAAAATTTGACTTCAACAGAATTCTGAATCTTTATAATAAATTTGAAACACATTGTTTGTTTCTGAACAAAACCATACCTCTTAACAAACATGCTAAAGTGCCTTTATCGTGCTATTTAAATATGAATAATGTTAAAACAATGCAAAAATAAGACCTTAAAGTTTAATGTTTTATTTAGGTATATAATGTATATATAAGTGTATGTTTTTGATAAGTTCTTACTGTAAACAGAACAGGACAAGTCACCCAAATTGGTTATTATACCATGTTTGGGATATGGGATGCACACATTTTGTATTTCAAATATAGAACACAAAAAAGTATTGAATTGTGAGTTTAGAAGATTAACCTTAAACTCATATGTATGTTCTTGTTTCAAAATTCCAATAGGGAACATATATTACATTATTGTAGTAAATAAACCATTTTTTAAGATGTTTCAGCCACTGGCCTTCTCTAGTTTCTTTATTTTTCTTCTTCACTACATCTGCTATGTGTTCTTTGATTCTGTCATTGAGGAATCTTTCTGTTTCTCCTACATAGACATAGTGGTCACATTTTCCACAGTGTAATCCATAAACAAGGTTTACAAGTTTACATCCATGAATGTTGTCTTTGAAATTGAATGTCTCATCTCCAAGTACAATTTTTTCTTCATTTCTTTCAATATTGCACAATTCACAGTCTTCTTTACATGTTTTGTTGTTACTGTTGCTAGTCATTTTTTTAGTGAACACATAGCAGATGTTAGACATAACGGAATAAGCGATAGCTGAACACTTTAATCAGAAAGACCATTGTAAAGAAGACATGACAGTTCAAGTTCTGAACAAATTTACGAAAAATCTGCCAATTATAGAAGATATATCGAAGCACATTGGATGCAAAGACTAAATACAATAAGGCCATTTGGGGTCAACATTAAAAAAAAAAAAGAATAACTTTGAATTTTCTAATTCAATATACTTTGACTTTCATTAATAAAAAGATATTATGACGTCATGTTATTGTGACATCAAATTATTATGACATCATAACATTACCAAGGAACTAAATCTGTAACATTTTAATGATTGTGAAAGTAAAATGTCTACCATTTTTGGCAAAATTTTGACATAATTCTAAAAATAAAAGGAATTTAAAGTCTAAAATAACCAAGGGAAAATTTTACATTTTGAATTTTAATGTTTAAATTATTAAAAATTTCAATTTATGTTTTCGTTTTAAATTCATTGTATTTGTTATACATTTATTATTAATCAAATATCAATATAAAGCAATGCCCTCTAATTATTTCATTCACACTATTTTTGATTAATGAATTTTATAAACCCCAACTATTCAAGAATTCAGCTATAGCTAATGTGCTCCTATACATTAGAGGAAGATAAAGAGAAAGAAGAGTTCACTGTTTACATTCGTCATGTTCTGTGCAGTCCCAGGTAACACATGTGTGTGACAACAAAAATAAATGGTTACACATAGTTTAGGGACTTGTATCTCTCCAGTAGATATATATACAATGGTTCAAATTGTTTTTAAATGATTATAATAGGATAATTGATTTTTGTAAATGGCAAATTTTATAAATCAGGAATTAGTCATATGAAACGAGTTGCTTGTAATTTTAATGTTATCGAAATTATTGAACCAATGCATGCATATATACTAAACTAAGTCCTGTATGAATGTTTTTTTTATATTAACTACGAACCTATAACGTATTATAGACAAATAATCTTTCAGTTTGTGATTGTTTTGTTGCAAGCTAATTAACTTTCAGGTTTGTTGCCGAAGTTTACGGGATCGTGACATTGATAAACAATCAACACAGAGCATGTGGAGTACGTGATAAATAAGTGAATAGATAGAGCCATTATAATGGGTTTTTAAAAAAAAATTTCCATACGTTCCCATTTGTTAATTTAACTTTTCCTTAACAGTTGTTAAATGATTTGTTGTATTACATTTGTTCTTTAAGATTCAGTTATTTCTATTTACCATCCAGTGCACGTTTGTAAACATTCTTTCATCATGGTTTTCCCCTTGCACTTGCGCTGTTCGGTGGCAGAAGTTCTAACGAGAAGTCACGCAGTTAAGGTCACTGCATACAGGAAAATATCGGCGAATTAGTGTACGGGAAGACAATAATTCAATAGCAGTACATTTATGAAGACTTTAATAATATAAAGGATTTTCTTTTACTAGAAAGTTCTTGTACACTTGTTTTATAGTAAAACTTAGCCATTTAAGTATATAAAATATATTCAACTTTTTTTTTAATTAGAAGTTTCATATGACTTTTAAAATTGTATGTCAAGCTTGACTGGCTTCAACCTTTCAGGGGTACAATTAACAAGGTAATTAGAGAATTTGTTTTTACCTTTCAATCAGAAGAGTGTCAAAATTATGTTTTGATAGCTGTAAATCATTCAATTGGGAGCAAATTATCGAACTTCCTGTCCAGGAAGAATTTGAATTTGCTGTTTTTCAAAGGAAAATTTAGCATTTTAGACATTGGAAGTCTGGCACTAGAATACGGGTGAAATAGGTCATTTGATGAAATCCGGGGTTATTTCATGACCCAGACAGGTGTTGAAAAATCCCAGATGAACTGGTAAATTCACGGGTCACACCCGCATAATGCAGGTGAGTTGACAGGTATGTTGCTTTGTACATTGTACATAAATCAGGCCATTGGTATTCTCGTTATACGACTGCAAAAACTTTGCATTCGTATATTGCTATTATGTCGTCGTCGTCGTCATCCGAAGACATTTGGTTCCAGAGAATAACTTTAGTATAAGTGATTGGATCTCTATGACATTTAACCACAAGGTTCAATAGCACAAAAGGAAGGTTGGGATTTATTTTTGGGGGTTATGGTCCCAACTGTTTAGGAATTAGGGGTCAAAAAGGGGCCAAAAAAGGCATTTTTCTAGTTTCCGGACAATAACTTGTGTATAAGTGTATGGATCTCTATGAAATTGTACCACAAGGTTCCATACCACAAAGGGAAGGTTTGGATTGACTTCGGGGGTTAGAGCCCAAACTGTTCAGGAATTAGGGGCAAAAAAGGGGGGAAAACAAGGTTATTTCTGGTTAATGGACAATTACTTAAGTATTAGTCTATGGATCTCTATGAAATTGAACTACAAGGTTCCATACCACAAAGGGAAGGTTGGAATTGACTTTGGGGGTCATGGCTCACACTGTTCAGGAATAAGGGGCAAAAAACGGGGGAGGAACAAGGTTTTTCTGGTTTCCGGACAAATACTTAAGTATAAGTCAATGGATCTTTTTGAAATTGTTCCACAAGGTTCCATACCACACACAGAAGGTTGGGGTCGATTTTGTGGGTTGTGGCTTCAATCGTTAAGAAACTAGAGGCCAAATAGGGGCAAAAAACAAGACTTTTCTAATACTGGCTAAGCTGGTTCTAACATAAATTATTTCTGATCTACCGGTATATAAAGAAACAACAAATACTGATATTACACACCATTTACTAAGCAAAGTATTGCACAACAGCAAGAAATCTTCAGTTGAAAATAAATGCAAATCTTTTAACCAATTTCAATGAGGATTAGTTTAAAGTCTTGAATTGTTTGAGGTTTTTACCATGTATTACTATATTGGATAATTTGGACATTTTTAAATAGGTCTACATTGAGGTCCAAAGGGTCCAAATTTAGACTTTGTTTGATTTTATCAAAAACTGAATTCTTGTGGTTCTATGATATGCTGAATCTAACTGTGCATTCAGATTTTTAATTTTGGGCCCTGTTTTCAAATTAGTCCATATTAAGGTCCAAAGGGTCCAAAATTAAACTTCGTTTGAATTCATGTTTTTTTTGTTAAGCCTATGACTTTTGTCGCAGAAAGCTCGACATATGGATAGTGATCAGGTGGCGGCTGTGGCGGCGGCGTTAACTCACTTCTTAAAAGCTTAATATTTCAGAAGGTAGAAGACCTGGATGCTTCATACTTTGTATATAGATGCCTTATGATATGAAGTTTCCGTCTGTCATATGTCCATTGTCCTTGACCTCATTATCATGGTTCAGTGACTACTTGAAAAAAAAGTTAAGATTTTTTGTAATGTTAATTTCTCTCTTATTATAAGTAATATGATAACTATATTTGGTATGTGCGTACCTTGCAAGATCTTCATGCCTGTCAGGCAGTTTTCACTTGATCTCGACCTCATTTCATGGATCGGTGAACAAGGTTAAGTTTTCGGGGTCAAGTCCATATCTCAGATACTATAAGCAATAGGTCTACTATATTTGGTGTATGTAATGATTGTAAGGTGTACATGTCCAACTGGCAGGTGTCATCTGACCTTGACCTCATTTTCATGGTTCAGTGGTAATAGTTTAGTTTTTGTGTTTTGGTCTGTTTTTCTAATACTGTATGCAATAGTTCAACTATATTTGTTGTATGGAAATATTTTATGATGTACATGTCAGTGTGGCAAGTTTTATTTGACCTTGACCTCATTTTCACGGTTCATTGCTCAATGTTAAGTTTTTATACGACCTCAAAATTTTTGCGGTCGTATATTGGTATGACGTTGGCGTCGTCGTTGTCGTCCGAAGACATTTGGTTTTCGCACTATATCTTAAGTATAAGTTAATTAAATCTATGAAATTTAAACACAAGGTTTATGACCACAAAAGGAAGGTTGGGATTGATTTTGGGAGTTTTGGTCCCAACAGTTTAAGAATTAGGGGCCAAAAAAGGGCCCAGTAAGCATTTTTCTTGGTTTTCGCACAATAACTCTAGTATAAGTAAATAGAAATCTATGAAATTTTAACACAAGGTTTATGACCACAAAAGGAAGGTTGGGATTGATTTTGGGAGTTTTGGTCCCAACAGTTTAGGAATTAGGGGCTAAAAAAGGGCCCAAATAAGCATTTTTCTTGGTTTTTGCACAATAACTTTAGTATAAGTGAATAGAAATCTATGAAATTTAAACACAAGGTTTATGACCACAAAAGGAAGGTTGGGATTGATTTTGGGAGTTTTGGTCCCAACAGTTTAGGAATTAGGGGCCAAAAGGGTTTAAAATTAAACTTTGTTTGATTTCATCAAAAATTGAACTATTGGGGTTCTTTGATATGCCGAATCTAACCGTATTTATAGATTCTTAATTTTTGGTCCCGTTTTCAAATTGGTCTACATTAAGGTCAAAAGGGTCCAAAATTAAACTTAGTTTGATTTTAACAAAAATTGAATTCTTGGGATTCTTTGATATGCTGAATCTAAACATGTACTTAGTTTTTTTATTATAGGCGCAGTTTTCAAGTTGGTCCAAATCTGGGTCCAAAATTAAACTTTGTTTGATTTCAACAAAAATTAAATATATGGGGTTCTTCGATATGCTGAATCTAACCATGTATTTAGATTTTTGATATTTGGGCCCGATTATCAAATTGGTCCACATTGAGGTTTAAAGGGTCCAAAATTGAACTTTATTTGATTTCATCAAAAATTGAATTCTTGAGGTTCTTTGATATGCTGAATCTAACCATGTATTTAGATTTTGGATATTGGAATACCACAAAGGGATGGTAAGAATTGTCTTTGGGAGTTATGGCTCAAACCGTTAAGGAATAAGGTGCAAAAAAGGGGGGAAAAGGATTTCCAGGTTAATGGACAATTACTTAAGTACAAAACATAATTTAAAAGGCAGTGTAAGGTTGGTAATTGAAACTCATTTGAATATCTCACCTAAACTGCTTTTAAATTATGTATATTGAAATTGCCAAAACTTTATTATTAATAAATTCCATTGAAATTTGCCAATAACTTTAGTTTAATGAACTTCATTGGAAATTTGCCAATATAAAATGTTGCTGATGAAGCTTTTTTGTTTATCTCACCTAAACTGCCTTTAAATTATGTATATTGTAAATTTGCCAAAAACTTTATTACTAATAAATTCCATTGGAAATTTGCCAAGGTTTAAAGGGTCCAAAATTAAACTTTATTTGATTTCATCAAAAATTGAATTCTTGGGGTTCTTTGATATGCTGAATCTAACCATGTATTTAGATTTTGGATATTGGAATACCACAAAGGGATGGTAAGAATTGTCTTTGGGAGTTATGGCTCAAACCGTTAAGGAATAAGGTGCAAAAAAGGGGGGGGAAAGGGTTTCCAGGTTAATGGACAATAACTTAAGTACAAAACATAATTTAAAAGGCAGTGTAAGGTTGGTAATTGAAACTCATTTGAATATCTCACCTAAACTGCTTTTAAGTTTAATGAACTTCATTGGAAATTTGCCAATATAAAATGTTGCTGATGAAGCTTTTTTGTTTATCTCACCTAAACTGCTTTTAAATTATGTATATTGGAAATTTGCCAAAAACTTTATTTTTAATAAATTCCATTGGAAATTTGCCAATAACTTTAGTTTGTGTGTAAGTGTATGGATCTTTCTGAAATTGTACTACAAGGTTCCATATCACAAAGGGAAAGCTGGAATTGAGTTTGGGGGTAATTGCCCGAAACGTTTAGGAATTAGGGGCCAAAAAGGGTTCCAGACAATAACTTGTGTGTAAGTGTATGGATCTTTCTGAAACCACAAGGTATACCAAAAAGAAGTTTGGGACTGTTTAGGAATTAGGGGCTAATACTTTGTATAAATTGCTTATTTCTTGAACAATTTCAATGGGGTTTAATTCTTGAATTCTTGGGGTTCTTTAAAATGCTGAAGTTAACCGTGTATTACGTTTTTGGATGTTGGGCCCCGTTTTTAAATTGGTCCACATTGAGGTCCTTAGGGTCCAAAATTAAACTTTGTTTGATTTCATCAAAAATTGAATTATTATGGTTCTTTGATATGCCGAATCTAACCGTGTACTTAGATTTTTATTTTTTGGTCCCGTTTTCAAATTGATCTGCATTAAGGTCCAAAGGGTCCAAAATTAAACTTAATTTGATTTTAACCAAAATTAAATTTTTGGGGTTCTTTGATATGCTAAATCTAAACATGTATTTAGATTTTTGGTTATGGGCCCAGTTTTCAAGTTGGTCCAAATCAGGGTCCAAAATAAACATTTGTTTGATTTCAACAAAAATTGAATATATGGGGTTCTTTGATATGCTGAATCTAACCGTGTATTAAGTTTTTGGATTTTGGGCCCCGTTTTGAAATTGGTCCACATTGAGGTCAAAAGGGTCCAAAATTAAACTTTGTTTGATTTCATCAAAAATTGAATTATTAGGGTTCTTTGATATGCCAAATCTAACCGTGTATTTAGATTTTTAATTTTTGGTCCCGTTTTCAAATTGGTCTGCATTAAGGTCCAAAGGGTCCAAAATTAAACTTAGTTTGATTTTAACAAAAATTGAATTCTTGAGGTTCTTTGATATGCTGAATCTGAACATGTATTTAGTTTTTTGTTTATGGGCCCAGTTTTCAAGTTGGTCCTAATCGGGGTCCAAAATTAAACTTTGTTTCATTTCAACAAAAATTGAATATATGGGGGTTCTTTGATATGCTGAATCTAACCATGTATTTAGATTTTTGATTTTTTGGGCCCTGTTATCAAATTGGTCCACATTGAGGTCAAAAGGGTCCAAAATTAAACTTTTGTTTGATTTCATCAAAAATTGAATTCTTGGGGTTCTTTGATATGCTGAATCTAACCATGTATTTAGATTTTGGATATTGGACTATAATAGGTAAATGTCCAATTAAAAATTTTTATGTTCTTAGACCACATTCATTCTGTGTCAGAAACCTATGCTGTGTCAAATATTTAATCACAATCCCAATTCAGAGCTGTATCAAGCTTGAATGTTGTGTCCATACTTACCCCATCTGTTCAGGGTTCGACCTCTGTGGTCGTATCAAGCTGTGGCCTGCGAAGCATTTTATTGTGTTTTGTTCTGTTTTTCTAATACTGTATGCAGTAGGTCAACTATATTTGGTTTATTGAAATATTTTACGATGTACATGTCAGTCTGGCAGGTTTTCAGGGGCTGCTCTGGCTCCCAAAAAGTTGGAGCCAGAAAAATAACCAGCTCCTATATTTTGTCGCCAGTTTTGAAAACTTGGAGCAAACTTTAGAGCCAGCTAGAGTCTTTAATTCTTCTATCAAAATTTAAACTATGTTCAATTTAAATTTCTTATGCACTCAGCCTGCACTTTACATCATTTAACATGTTACACTAAGTAAGTTATTGCATAGGGTTTCTATACATACAACAAAACTGACATGTGTACTTTATTTTCTTTGTCAGTATTTCATATGTAGAAGAATATACATTAGCTTATGGTCTGTAAATGCTACAGAATAGAGAATTTTTAAACTAAAAATAAAAAATAGAAAAAATGGGTATTTGTATGAAGAAAACAGATTAAGAGGTGTTTAGATTTAGAGAATAGTGAAAAATTGTATTAGAAATAAAGAATACAGAAAAGATGACCAAGGCACCCTACCAACCCTACCCATCCTGCTACTAAACCCCTCTTTAACTCTTCCCATAACTCAAAAGACCCAAACATATAAATTCTAAAGCCAGAAGTATGTAGCCATATCTAAGACATGTCTTAAGTAGGTATCTCAATGCTAGGAAAAAGTAAAAGTGAGTTATCTTTCATTATTCGGGTGTGCTCCCTCTTTGGAGGATTATACACAGTACGTAAAAGAAGTAAACAAAACCAACAATGTCGGTCGTTTTTCTTATTTTGGTATCATAACTGAGGGCAGTCAAAGACAAATTTCGTTTGAATTTGCTATTTTTTTACGGAAAACAAGTAAAACAATGTTTTTTAACAATTTGATTATGGTTTTCAACTTCCTGTCAATTATGTTTTCTTCATTTAACTACGGTAAACATTGAAAATTGTGTTGTCGTATGAACATTTCTTCAAATGAAACAGACAAATGCAGACTGACCAATTCTATTTGAAATAATTAATGTTGATGATCATTAATGACCCATCCGATAAATGGATTACCTGTAACAACAGATTATGACACCTGTTTTAACTGTTGATTAGCTCGGGGTTGTAAACAAAGTCATAAACTTGTCGCCAGGTAAAATTTAGTACAATTTATTTTTTTTAACTTTTACCAATTGACATGAAGATCGATATTGTCAAGAAATGAAAATTTTTACATAGGAAAATGTTGGCGCCAGAAATATCGCCAGCAGCCGTATTTTGTCGCCAGATGAAATAAAAAATCGCAGATTGCGACATTGGCGACGCACAGAGCGGTCACTGGTTTTATTTGACCTTGACCTCATTTTCATGGTTCATTGCTTATGTTAAGTTTTTGTGTTTTTGTCTGTTTTTCTTAAACTTTAAGCAATAGGTCATCTATATTTGGTGTATTGAATGATTGTAAGGTGTAAATGTCTGTCTGGCAGGTATCATCTGACCTTCACCTCATTTTCATGGTTCATTGGTCAATGTTCAGTTTTCCTGGTTGACTTTGTTTCTTAGACCCTATAAGCAATAGGTCAACTATATTTGATGCATGGAATGATTTTAAGGTGTACATATCTGTGTGGCAGGGTTCATCTGACCTTAACTTCATTTTCATGGTTCATAGGTCAATATAGAATTTCCATGGTTTGATCTGTTTCTTATTTACTATAAGCGATAGCTATATATAGGTCATCTGTATTTGTGTATGGAATGATTGTATTAAAGGTGTACATGTATTTCCGCCTTGGTTTATCTGACCTTGACCTCATTTTCTTGGATCATAAATGTTAATGTGATACTTGTAGTAAAACTTAATATGTAGGACTATCAACATAAAATCAATGGTCAGTATAGTAGGCGAGACATTTCAGCGTGTGCACTCTTGTTTTTTTATATGCTGAATCTAACCATGGAATTAGATTTTGAATATTGGACCATTAAATAGATTAAATATCCCATTTCAAATTTTTTTAGTTATCTGACCACATTTATTCTGTGTCAGAAATCTATAATGTGTCAAATATTTAATCACTATCCAAATTCAGAGCTGTATCTAGCTTGAATATTGTGTCCATACTTGGCCCAACTGTTCAGAGTTCGACCTCTGCGATCGTATCCAGCTGCTCCAGGCAGAGCACATTTTTTTTTAATTGTTTTACAATTTGTCATGTCAGGGCCTTTTATAGCTTACTTTACCGTATGGTTTGCTCATTGTTGATGGTCTTACAGTGACCTCTATTTGCTTTCATCTAGGCATTTGGTCTCTTGTTGATAGTTTTCTTATTGGCAATCATACCACTTCTTTTTATATTTGTCTAATTATATTTGTAGGTATTTACAAGAGAGCTTAAAGCAGATGGCAGAGGAAAAATCAATGGCTATGGCAACAGTTTCTAAATATAAGGTTTTGTAATTAATAATATATTAATTTGAAAAGAAAGAGCAAGAGTTACCAAAATTTTAAGTCTGTTCAACAGAATTCCCAGACAACAACACCTGACTTGAAAAATAAGACATACAGTAAAATGGTCAATCAGTGCTGACTGTTTATAAAATGATAATTAAAGCAGTCTTACAAATCCTTGCAGATTTCAAATCTAATGCATATTATTGCTTGTATTTTTATAAAATGGACCATATCAATAGAATACTTGAAAAGTTATAGGTTTCTCTTTTGACAAACTGGAGGAAGAAAAATATTACCAAATATTTTTTAACATAATTTTAGCTTGATTTGGTTTCTTTAATTGGTCGTTAATTAACCCCAGCTTCAACCACACATAATGTATTACTACTTATCAATGGGTTTGTAAATATTGACAACTATAATGTCTATTTCCAAAAGCTTTTATTAACTACATTCTGATTGGAATATGAATATGAATATTTTTGTCGAGCCTGCAACATTTATGTCGCGAAAGCGAGACATAGCAATCCTAGGTTCCGTTGTCAGCGTCAACATTTAGGTTCAGACTGTGGTTCAAGTTTTTTTTAGACATCAATAACTTTGTCAAACCTTCATTGAATTTTAGGAAATTTGGACAGAAGTTTGCTAATGACCAAAATACAGTATCAAGAGCAAAATTTTGAAAATATTTATTTTCATTTTTCCGTATTTTATTGATAAACTGACTTAGTTTTTTTTACAGTTAACATTTCAGATTCAGTCTGAGGTTAAAGTTTTTAAGTCATCAATAACCTTGTCAAACCTTCATGGAATTTTATTAAATTTGGACAGAAGCTTGTTTATAACCAAAATATTAATGGACTTATTTTTATGTCCCACCTACGATAGTAGTAGGGGCATTATGTTTTCGGTCTGTGCGTCCGTTTGTTGGTCCGTCCGTCCGTTTGTCTGTCTGTCCCACTTCAGGTTAAAGTTTTTGGTCAAAGTAGTTTTTGATGAAGTTGAAGTCCAATCAACTTGAAACTTAGTACACATGTTCCTATGACAGTCAGAGCTCTGACATAAACAAGTCAGAATAAAATGACTTCTTCAAGTCAGAAAGTGTTTTGAAATTCTGACCTGTACGCGTCAATTTTTGTTTTGCGTAGTTTTCACTCGAGTCCATCAAACCAGAAGTTATTTTGAATTTGCCGATCTCTACGACACATACGATCACATGGTTTATTGCGAGAGATCACGTGTTTGAGAGTCGTTGTTTGGAAGTGTCTCGAACGAGAAGTCATTCAATATTATAATGATTATTTACGTTTTTAGTGAAAATCTAGGTCAATGTGGTCATTTTCAGAAAGGTAATACATATTGCCTCCGTATTTTCATGGCCATTTTAATATTTTTGCCTATAAAGAAGTTCTTTCCAAGTGATTTTTTGCTGTTACACGGCGCGTGACCTGTAAATACGGACGCGTGATCTTTGAAATGACCTGGTGTTTGACAATTCTGACTTGTTCAGGTCAGAAAATGTTGTTATGATAATGAATTGTTATTTTCGGGAGATAACTCGTGTTGTCTTAAACAGTATTAACATTATTAACCAGTCAGTGCAATTTTAAAAGTAAAATTATTGCTTCGAGCTGAACATCATCACGTGATTTTTCTATTTTTAAACTCAATCATGAATTGACTTTTTAACCTTTCTGAGTTTACGGCTTATATCTTTGTTTTTTCGTTTCTCCCAATGAGAAAAACGTTGAGGAAAAAACGATCATTCTGAATATTGATATTAATGAAAATGAAAGGAAAATGAGAATAATTTTAATAAAAAGAAAAAGGAAGGGAGGGGTTTAACTAAAGAACCCATTTTTTTTTTAATTTTTAAAATGATTCACACAACGGTTTTCAGTTATGAACATGGAACATGATAAAACAAATCAAATGAAATGTAGGGTGTCTCCAGGGATCACCCCTACCCCTGTCATTTGACAATGTTCTTATATCTTGTGAACAGTCGATATCCCCACCCCCAAACCATATATATTCCTGTTTGTAATGTCAAATCGATTAGAATGAAATACCGGGCTCCTCTCTGGGGATAAACCACACACCCTGCAAATTGAGAATGTTCTTATATTTTGTAAACAGTCGAGATCCCCACCCCTAAACCAAATGTATTTCTCTCTGTAAAGTATTATTGACTTGAATGAAATATACCAGGCTAGTCTCTATGCGTCGCCCCACCCCTTGTCATTTGAGAATGATCTTATATCTTGTAAATGGTTGAGATCCCCACCCTAAACCATATATATTCCTTTTAATAATGTCAAAATGATTTGAATGAAATATTCGGGTTAGTCTCTGAGTTTACCCCACCCCTGCCATCTACGAATGTTCTTTTATTTTGTAAACAGTAGAGATCCCCACCCTAACCCATATATATTCTTGTATGGGACAATTTAACAAATCAAATGAAATGTACGGAAGTCCCTGGGGTCACCCCAACCCCTCCTGTTTGAAACTTGTAAACGGTCGAGATCCCCACCCTAAACCATATATATTCTTATATGGGACAATAAAACAAACCAAATGAAATATAGGGAAGTCCCTGGGGTCACCCACCCTAAACCATATATATTATTGTATGGGACATTAAACGAATCAAATGAAATAAAGGTGAAGTCCCTGGGGTCACCCCTACCCTGATGTTTGAAAACTTGTAAACGGTCGAGATCCCCACCCCTTAACCATATATATTCTTGCACAGGACAATAAAACAAATCAAATGAAATATAGGTGAAGTCCCTGTAGGTCACCCCACCCCTCCTGTTTGAAAACTTGTAAACAGTCGAGATCCCCACCCTTAACCATATATATTATTGTATGGGACATTTAAACCAATCAAATGAAATAAAGGTGAAGTCCCTGGGGGTCACCCCACCCCCTTATGTTTGAAAACTTGTAAACGGTCGAGATCCCCACCCCTAAACCATATATATTCTTGCATAGGACAATAAAACAAATCAAATGAAATATAGGTGAAGTCCCTGTGGGTCATCCCACCCTTCCTGTTTGAAAACTTGTAAACGGTCGAGATCCCCACCCTAAAGCGTATATATTATTGTATTGGACAATAAAACGAATCAAATGAAATAAAGGAAGTCCTTTGGGGTCACCCCACCCCTTTTGAAATGGTCTGGATCACCACCCTAAACCATATAATATTCCTGTTTGTCATTTGAAGAATTGAATGACATGCAGGGTCAATCTAGGTGTCAATTATGCATATCACTTTACTAGACCAAACCAATTTGTACTGGAACTTGCCCAATGTCAGGCGACCATGGGAATGACGAATTATGGGAGCTTTGTTTGGGAGACTTCATAACAGCATCCTGTTACAATAATTTTAATCTGCTGAGACCACCTTTACATATTATATTTATCAGTGTTTCAGCAAACAGAATTGTCTATTCAGTATTATTTTCCTCTCACATGCATCACATCTTATTAATTACATGGCATATATGTTTTCCTACGAAATTACACATCCATAATTCTTACCCCAGATGCTTAGCCACATGAAGCATTTACCTCTTATTTGAAATATAGATAGTCTTTGTTTCTACAGAAGTGAGAAGAACATTGGAAGTCAGAATGTTCTGACTTATAAAAGTCGGAATGTTCTGACTTATAAAAGTCTGAATGTTCTGACTTATAGAAAGACTCAGAATCATCTGAAGATACTGACTTTTTTAATGTTTAGAGTATTTTAGAATACTGAATGCACTTGTCATGCTAGTACCATAAGAAACCCTGACAAGATTATGTTCCCATAAAAATATATATTAAGAATAAAATAAATTACAAAGTTATAAGTGTTTTGAAATAAAGCTATTTAAAATAGATAGTTATCTTTCAACTTTTACATGTATTTAAAAACAGTGAAAATATTATGGATTATATTACGGCTTCTTGAAGGACAACAAAGTCACCAAATTTGGTCTTAATTTCTAAGTATTTTCTCATCAACATTTTTTAACACTAATAATGTCGGCTTTTTCTTAACTAATTTTAAACATTCTTAGTTATTATCAAATTTCCCAAAATTTTGCTTACAAACTCTTTAAATTCTAAAGTCAAATTGAAAGTTGTCTTCACAATTCAATGTGTCTGAAAATGTAATATTGAAAAACAATACTTTTATATCCTAAAATAAAATGGGCATACCATGAGTTTAATGGTCATGCAGATATCCAATCCAGGATGTTAACAATCAGAGTTTAGATTACAGTCATATACCACATCTTCCTATATCTATATAGTAATAGGCAGAGGTTTTCTTATATAATAAATAACCAGAGTAAAGATAATTGATTAATAGAGGTTTACAATGTAGTTATAAGTAATAAACATTTAGTTAATTAATAATACACTTGCAATCACATACATGTAGTTAAATAAGTAAATACAGTAATAGGTCAAGTCATTAGAATGTGATGACTTTGTACATGTTGTAGTGATAGTTATGGCACCCATACAACATATAGGAATCATTCAAAAGGAGACAAAATTCCGAAATTTGTCACATAGTGACATTTGTGAGTCGGAACAACAAAATATAGACTCATTAATCTCTCAATCTTTTCAAAATTATAAACCAGATTTTATGCATATCCATTTACATGTTTAGTTTTGATGGACTCTTTTAAGTCAGTACATGATTTGACCTGTTTGAGTCAGTTTGCAAAACAAAATTGCCAATCAAAGCTAGGTGTTCTTCTTCTTAGCCCCTTCTGAATCTGCCACTGTTGAGTTTATTAATAAATAAGTTTTAGAAACAATTAAGTCAAATGGTTATTTATCTAGAGGATGTTGCATGTATTTCCTGTGTCTTTTATCTGACTTTTCCATACATATCATTAATATCATATGGAAATGCCTGACTTAACAAGAATGTGTCCTAAGTACATAGATGCCCCATCCGTACTATCATTTTCTATGTTCAGTGAAACGTGAAAATGGGGTACAATCTCTAATTTGGCATTACAATTAGATTGATTGATTGATTGATTTTGGTGTTTTACGCCACTTTTAAGCACCACTTTTGGGCTATTTCGTGGCGGTCAGTTTTATTGGTGGAGGAAGCCGGAGTGCCCGGAGAAAACCACCGACCTTCGATAGGAAAACTAACAATCCTAGTCAATTAAGATTGAGTCAAGTGCACCCGCACGGCGGGTTCGAACTCACAACCTCAGTGTTGACTGGCTAGTGATTACAGTAGTAACTACTTATACCACTCGGCCACTGAGGCCCCATATTACAATTAGAAAGATCATATCATAAGGAACATGTGGACTAAGTTTCAAGTTGATTGGACTTCAACTTCATCTAAAACTACCTCGACCAAAACTTTAACCTGAAGTGGGACAGACGGACGGACGAACAGACGAGCGAACGAACAGACAGACGCACAGACCAGAAAACATAATGCCCATAAATGGGACATAAAATTGCAATAAATTTTGTTTTTGACTGATTTTTAAAGTCAGAACTTGATTTGACCTGTTTAAGTCAATTTGCAGAACAAAATTTCCAATCAAAGCTAGGTGTACTTCCTTTATGCCCTGCTTCTGAATCTGCCATTTTTGAGTTTATTATTTGATAAATTTTTAGACACAGTTAAGTCAAACGGTTTATTATTTTAGGGTATCTTACATATATTTCCTGTGTCTTTTATCTGACATTTCCATACATTCATTTAATATCATATGGCAATGCCTGGCTTGAATATTTCAATAAATTTATTTTAGTTTTAGACTGACTCTTTAAAGTCAGAACATGATTTGACCTATTTAAAACAAAATACATTTAATATTGAATATACCAAATAAATTTTTATAGTCCTCATTATTGTGACTTATGGGACCTTACTTCCTCTATTATCTGGCTTTCCCATACATTTTAAATCAATATGACAATACTATACTTAAAAGTTGAAATAAGTTTAGTTTTGACGGACTCTTTGAGGTCAGAACATGATTTGACCTGTGAAAGTCAGTTTACAGAACAAAATTTCCAATCAAAGCTAGGTGTTCTTCCTCTGAGCCCTCCTAAATATGAATCTTCTACTGTTGAGTTAATTAATTGATAAGGTTTTTTAGAAACAATTCAGCCAAATGGTTATTAAAATATTATTTTTTTTACAACCACAAATTTCATGTGTTAACTTAACAGAAAAGAAAAGTCATGAAAATACAGAAATAAAAAAATTAAATTTTTAAATAATTTGATGAAAATCTTTAAAAACAAAATGCATTTGAATATTGAATATACCAAATAAAATGTTTGTTATAGTCCTCATTATTGTGACTTTAGGGACCTTATTTGATCTGTCTTTTATCTGGCTTTCCAATACATTTTAAATCAATATGAAAATCCTAGACTTAAAAGTTGAAATAAGTTTAGTTTTGACTGACTCTTTGAAGTCAGAACATGATTTGACCTGTTAAAGATAAACTGACTTAGTTTTTTTACAGTTAACATTTCAGATTCAGTCTGAGGTTAAAAGTTTTAAGTCATCAATAACCTTGTCAAACCTTCATGGAATTTTATTAAATTTGGACAGAAGCTTGTTTATAACCAAAATATTAATGGACTTATTTTTATGTCCCACCTACGATAGTAGTAGGGGCATTATGTTTTCGGTCTGTGCGTCCGTTTGTTGGTCCGTCCGTCCGTTTGTCTGTCTGTCCCACTTCAGGTTAAAGTTTTTGGTCAAAGTAGTTTTTGATGAAGTTGAAGTCCAATCAACTTGAAACTTAGTACACATGTTCCCTATGATATGATCTTTCTAATTTTAATGCCAAAGTAGAGTTTTGACCTCAATTTCACGGTCCACTGAACATAGAAAATGATAGTGCGAGTGGGGCATTCGTGTACTATGGACACATTCTTGTTTTTTATACGACCGCAAAAAAATTTTGCGGTCGTATATTGGTATGGCATTGGCGTCGGCGTCATCGTCGTCCGAAGACACATTGGTTTTCGCACTCTTAACTTTAGTTTAAGTAAATGGATCTCTATGAAATTTTACTATAAGGTTCAATACCACAAAAGGAAGGTTGGGATTGATTTTGGGGGTTATGGTACCAACAGTTAAGGAATTAGGGGCCAAAAAGGGGCCAAAAATAACCTTTTTTGTAACTTACAGACATAACTTGTGTGTAAGTGTATGGATCTCTCTGACATTGTACCACAAGGTTCCATATCACAAAGGGAATGCTGGGATTGATTTTGGGGGTAATTGCCTCAAAATTTTAGGAATAAGGGGACAAAAAAGGGACAAAAAAACAGCATTTTTCTAGTTTCATGACAATAACTTGTGTGCAAGTGTATGGATCTTTCTGAAATTGTACTACAAGGTTCCAGATCACAAAGGAAAAGCTGGAATTGAGTTTGGGGGTAATTGCCCAAAACGTTTAGGAATAAGTGGCCAAAAAGGGGCCAAAAATAAGCATTTTTCTAGTTTCCAGACAATAACTTGTGTTCAAGTGTATGGTCTCTCTGAAACTGTACTGCAAGGTACCATACCACAAAGGGAAGGCTGGGATTGATTATGGGGGTAATTGCCTCAAAATTTTAGGAATTAGGGGCCAAAAAGGGTAAAAAAACAAGCATTTTTCTAGTTTCAGGACAATAACTTGTGTGTAAGTGTATGGATCTTTATGAAATTGTACTACAAGGTTCCATATCACAAAGGGAAAGCTGGGTTTGAGTTTAGGGGTAATTGCTCTAAACATTTAGGAATTTGGGGCCAAAAAGGGGCCAAAAAACAAGCATTTTTGTTGAGCTTTCGACTTTTGTCGAAAAATCGAGACATAGCGATCCTACATTCCGTCGGCGTCGTCGTCGTCGGCGGCGGCGTCCACAAATATTCACTCTGTGGTTAAAGTTTTTGAAATTTTAATAACTTTCTTAAACTATCCTGGATTTCTACCAAACTAGGACAGAAGCTTGTTTATGATCATAAGATAGTATCCAGAAGTAAATTTTGTAAAAAAAATTCCATTTTTCCGTATTTTACTTATAAATGGACTTAGTTTTTCTGCCAGGAAACATTACATTCACTCTGTGGTTAAAGTTTTAAAATTTTAATAATTTTCTTAAACTATCCTGGATTTCTACCAAACTAGGACAGAAGCTTGTTTATGATCATAAGATAGTATCCAGAAGTAAATTTTGTAAAAAAAAAATCCATTTTTTCTGTATTTTACTTATAAATGGACTTAGTTTTTCTGCCAGGAAACATTACATTCACTCTGTGGTTAAAGTTTTTAAAATTTTAATAACTTTCTTAAACTATCCTGGATTTGTACCAAACTTGGACAGAAGCTTGTTTATGATCAAAAGCTAGTATCTAGAAGGAAATTTTGTTAAAATTTTGTTCCTGTTTTTCCAAATTTAACTTATAAATGGACTTATCGAGAGGAATATTTTTATTATTTTTTTTCCTCATTTTTGTTGAGCCTGCGATTAACAGCAAAAATAGGCGAGACACTGGGTTCTGCGGAACCCTTACGAATTTTTCTAGTTTCCAGACAATACTAATATCGATTTGTCATCAGCAAATTAAAACATAACTAAGTTTGTATTCTTTTCAAACGGGATGTTTAAAGACACACCCACGTTCATTTTGATCTATAAAGAGGTTAAACTCCTAACTATCCTACTGTCTGTCGATACATTTATTTTTGGCATTGCACAAGTCATGACTTCTTTGACTGTCCATGACGTTAAAATACTAAATCCCTGGGATGTGTTTTAGTTGATTTTAGTTTCTGATGCATGATTTTTTTATTATTAATTGTCTTGGCTTTTAACTAGCTGTCAGTAACTGCGAGTACTCTCAAATCGTACTTTCTTGTTTATTTGACCTGTTGATACTAATTGTAATGCTTTTTTTGTAATTTAATGTTATTCAGGGTTATATCTGGTCTATATACCAGCTTTGATAAGTGTTTGGTACTAAGATAAATTTCCACTTCGTACTATGAACATCAAAATTATTTATTTTGTTAAAATAATTCCTTTCTCTATTGTAACTGTACACGTATACCTAACAACAAAATTATTTTCATTTACCTGTGTTTAAAGTTATTGCAAATGGCTGATATTTTTGTTCGAGGATATTGTTTTTCTTAAATTGTTTAACATTTCATTCCGATATAACATGTTACTTTTATTATTCTTCCCTTAGTTTATTTATTTTGAATTTACATTGTATCATAGGTCAAATTTATTTGTTCAGTGTATGTTCAATGGTGTTAATATGTCCTTTGATTGAGTTAAGCTATTTCAGTTGATATTTTATAGTGTGTCTTTCTATGTTGTGATGTTACACTATTGTTTCAGAAAAAGGGTGAAGGTTTGGTACCATTAAAACGTTTAAACCCGCTGCATTTGTTTGCACCTGTCCTAAGTCAGGAATCTGATGTTCAGTAGTTGTCGTTTGTTGATGTGGTTCATAAGTGTTTCTCGTTTCTCGTTTTTATATAGATTAGACCGTTGGTTTTCCCGTTTGAATGGTTTTACATTAGTAATTTTTGGGGCCCTTTATAGCTTACTGTTCGGTGTGAGTCTAGGCTCCGTGTTGAAGACCGTACTTTGACCTATAATGGTTTACTTTTATAAATTTTGACTTGGATGGAGAGTTGTCTCATTGGCACTCATACCACATCTTCTTATATCTAATAATTTGTGTTCAAGTGTATGGATCTCTTAGAGGTTAAAATTTGTTCCACATCAATTACTTTGTCAAACCTTCATAGAATTTTATGAAACTTTGGCAGAAGCTTTTTTATGATGAAGAGATAATGTCTGAAACAAACTTTTGAAAATATAATTTCATTTTCAATATTTTTCTGATAGATGGACTTTTTTGGTTTTTTACAGTTAACATTTACAGACAGTCTGGGATTAAATTTTTTTGACATGATAAATTTGTAAACCTTCGTGGATTGTTATGAAACTTAGACGGAAGCTAATCTTCAAGACAAAGAAATAGCATCTATAGAAAAAGTTTGATTTTTTTAAAAATTCTGTATTTTACTGATAAATGAACTCACTTTTTAAGTCATCATTACACTTTTACACTGAAAGCAGCAATCGTAGGCAAGACACAGGGTTCCACAGAACCCCTTACGAATTTTTTCAAAAATTCTGGGCCCTAGTAGATTACATTTCTTACTGATTAATAATAATTCCTTTTGATTCAAATCATATAATAAAATGGAACTTAAGTTTATAAAGAGTAGATCTTTACAAAGAAAACATTTTTGTTTGCAATACACAAGTTGATGTATGTTATGTAAATGCAACTGCAAGAGTGTGTGTATATGTGTGTGGTTGTTCTTTTCCCCTTTTTATTATAATGTTGAGATTCATATAATACATATTCACAGTAGTAGAAAAAATGTAGACAATTATTTAATTTTTTTAATATTCATCTTACCCCTTAACACCATAGTCAGGTGGTGATGTACAGGAATTGTAAAAGCCTGACTACTGAAAAAAAAGTTTTAAAAAAAAAAGTTGTGACCTTGCAGAAAAATTTTCTTTACATTCTATGTTTACTATAATTTCTTCATCATATGAGGAAGACAAATCTAAGATGTGGCGCTTTTTATCTGAATACTTACTAGTTGATACTCTCAAAGGGCTTACTCTATAGTTTGAAAAGGTAAGGTCTTCAATGGTCCGTAAACAAAACCTTTTTAACATTCTTTTTTCAACTAAATCAGGAAACAATTCCATATTAAGTTGTGACCTTGCAGAAAAATTGTTTTTACACTCTTTGTTTACAAAAATTTCTTCATCATATATATGGAGAAGACACATCTAAGATGGGGCACTTTTTATCTGAGTACTTACGGTACTAGTTGCTACTCCCAAAGGGCTTACTTTATAAGTTTGAAAAGGTAAGGTCTTAAATGGTCCATAAAACCCTTTTTACACTTTTTTTCAATTAAATGAAACAATTTTAAGTTTTGACCTGCATAAAAATTAGGTCTTTCCACTTTTCCAAGGAAAGAACTATTGATTTTGTTCTGATTATTATTATTTTCTTCCGCCAAATTTATTTCTAGCGCTGTTTGTTTCTTTCGCAAGATGTCCATTATAGGTTTGGTATATGATATCGAACAGTTAATGCACTTTTGAAACTCAGACACTGCTTAACAGAACACTTTTCTTTGTAATAGTTATCTCCCAGAACACTGTTTTTCTTGTTATGACTACTCCTTCGCAACCATAAAAGAAAAAGACAATTTTTTTTCCATATTGCTGGCTATATCCTCAGGATATTTTGTGAAATTTTGGCATAAGCAATACAGAGATCCCATATGAGAGTTATTCCCCCTTCTTTTCTTGATTTAAGTGAAATGTATTTGTAGCTGGCAAACCATAAGTGATAGAGACCTAGGGTCTTTTGATTTGAGGTCCTTGGTCCACAAAAAAGAAAATGAGGTAAAGATCAAAAATCAGGTCACTTTCTAAATTTTGATTTTGGCTTAGTATTGCTTCTCCACATAAACCGTACAAGATATCGACAAAATATTTTTACTAAACTGAAAGTTGTGACATGTCTACACATATTTTGCTAAATTTGTCGTTCAAGATTGTGATCTTTACAATAAATTCATATTTATACATGATAAAGCAATGGGGTCTATTGCATTCTGGTAGTAGACACATGACCTAGAAAAGGTCAGCCGAAAGTGACCATATGTAAACTGGAAGTAGCCATTTTCTGCACGGATTTCATTTAAAAGTACATGTACTTGGAACCATATATTTTTGGAATCAATGCATGGCCGGACATTTTTTGTCTTATCCCAATGTTAATCCCTTAAGACTTTGTAACAAAAGGCAATCATTGTAATCAGCTGAGCATCATATAAACAATAATTGACATAAAAAGATATTAAACTTGACTTTTGATATAAATTCGATTTTCAGACGTAAACTGTTAAAGTGACAGTGCTTCATTCAAAGTTTGCAACATCAGTGTACTAATATCTGCCTTAGACTCTTTATTTGTACAAAATTACACTGTCAGAAACTTTACTTTCGTTTTTAAAAAGTACATTTTCCTAATACCGGATATTGACTGCACAATGCTAAAACACAGACCAGAGATGGATACGTAAAATCTATGTACGTTAACAAAGCATGATAGAGTTTAAGTAGCTCTTCCATGTTATTTCTTCCAGAAAACACTCAAAATGAACGTTAGATAAAATTATCAAAGATCATTTTAGCATGTTTGAAGAATTCGGATTCATAATAAAATCTCACACCTGCGCACATGCGCACACATGTACCAGTTCAAACAACGAGGTTCTGATGATTTTTCGCTTACAAAGTATCCCAAACAAAGTTTGAAGACTTATTGGTTTTGTTCAGTTCTTCTTCTTCTCTTCCGCTGCCTTTAAATTTGAACTTGTCCCCACCCGTCAAGATTAACTTAAGGTTCCACAATATGTTAGATCAACATGTCTAGTGGTGCAATCAGGGTATTGTTTGTGCGATTTATAAAGGGGTACTTTGAGCGGCAAAAAGAAAGGAGGGGTTTACTATAGAACCATATGGGATTTTTATGCCCCACCTACGATAGTAGTAGGGGCATTATGTTTTCTGGTCTGTGCGTCCGTTCGTTCGTCGTACCGTTCATCCATCTGTCCGTCCGTCTGTCCTGCTTCAGGTTAAAGTTTTTGGTCAAGGTAGTTTTTGATGAAGTTGAAGTCCAATCAACTTGAAACTTAGTACACATGTTCCCTATGATATGGTCTTTCTAATTTTAATGCCAAATTATAGTTTTGACCCCAATTTTACGGTCCAATGAACATAGAAAATGATAGTCAAGTGGGGCATCGGTGTACTATGGAAGAAAATGATAGTGTGAGTGGGGCATCGGTGTACTATGGACACATTCTTGTTTATTTTTATTTTCAAAAGATTATAACTTGAGAACAGTTAGTGATAGACACATGGGGTCTTTAATGACCATGGGAACATATGGCCTACTTCAGGTCAACAGGTCAATTATGATCTTGACCTTTGACATTGAACGGATTTTTTTCAATTTATACAAAGTTAAAAAAAAAATTGGAAATTCTATTGAATTGAAAGAATAATAGAGAGTTATGGGGAATTTGTTTGGGAGACTTCGTAACAGCATCCTGTTACAATCATTTCTTGTAACCTTTATTACTACCTTTTTAAATTTTTCATCAAATCATATTTATATACATATTTTTGATAATCTAAATTATGCTTTTGGGTGCATGCTCGAGTCTGACTCATTTTTGGTGGAACCACACAATATGCTCAAGGCAGCCACCTCATATGTTGTCTTTTAAAATTATCTCATTACTGATGTTATATTCAATCAGCATTTAATATCCAACTTAGCATGGCTGAAGTGGAAAAAAAGTATAACATAAAAGTACGAGTCAGGAACTATATATTTGAGAAGGCAATTGATTTTGACATTTAAAGACAGGTTTCAACAATATGTAGTTGAAGATGAACTGATTTTCATTTTCATCATCCAGATGTTTTGTGATCGTAATTTCATTCTTTTCGGCGATAGTACATGCTCTTTTGAACAGTTCATCAAGTATCAAGAACCTTTTAATACTGTTTCAACAGCTTATTAATTTTCAGGTTGGCTATGCTAAATCATTAATTAATAGTGCCATCAAAATAATTTTTTTTTTTTCACTCTGTTTTTGGTTCATTATTATCCAAGAATTCAGCAACAAAACTAAAGTCAATTAAAAGTTTGATAAATCTAACATAACAATAATGCAACGTAACAGTAGATACAAATATTATTGTTGCGTTCGTAATTAATCGGTTCCTAACCCAACCTAGCATTCCGTCAATAAGGAGCCAACATAACAATAACTTTTTTGTAATTGTTACATTGCAAAGTAATCGTAGCCAGTGCTATTCTTTATTGTAATATTTTTTGCCAAAACACTTACAAGTAGAAATGTTTCGAATTATAAGTTTTATTTATAGAGGTACAATTTTTTTCTTGTAGAATTTACTAGAGAGAAGAAAAACTAAAAGTTCTTCATTAAAACTAGGACAAAGTAGAAGTGGAGGGTTAGTTATTACACAGAAACAAGGTATATAAATTCATCATAGATACCAGGATTAAAATTTTGTACGCCAGATGAGCATTTCATCTACAAACTCATCAATGATTCTCTAATAAAAAACTAAAATAGGCCAAATAAGGTACAAAGTTGAAGAGCATTGAGGGCCAAAAATCCAAAAAGTTTTGCCAAATACAGTTAAGGTAATCTATTCCTGGGGTAGAAAATCCTTAGTATTTAGAAAAATTCAAAGTTTTGTAAACAGTTAACTTATAATTGTGACCATATCAATGATATTTCATGTCAACACAGAAGTGCTGACAACTTATGTATATTATACAGTGTCAAGTGATCCTATATGCCTACATTATTAGGACATAACTGTATTTCCTATATTTGTCAAAAAATTTCTACATTTCCATTTTATATCCTTTATTTATTACCCTGCTCCGATGGAAGGGGTTTACTCGTTTACCCTTTTCTGTTCCATGAAATTTTTGTCGAGCCTGCAACATTTATGTGGCCTAAGAGAATCATAGCAATCCTTGATTCCGTCAACATTTAGGTTCAGTCTGTGGTTCAAGGTTTTTTATAGACATCAATAACTTTGTCAAACCTTTATGAAATTTTAGGAAATTTAGACAAAGGCTTTTTTTCACCGAAAGACAGTATCGAGAGCAAAATTTTGAATATATTTATTTTCATTTTTCGGTATTTTACTGATAAATGAACTTAGTTTTTAAAGGCTTTGTCTTTATTGTCATGATGTTCATGCCATTTTGTTTACTGACCTAAAAATTGCAGAAGTTTTTCATTCTATATATGGGGAGCAAGAAGGTTAACTGTGGTTTATTTTTATCAATAGTACCGCTTAAGTTGACGCTAGGGGCCGTCTTGACCTTGTTGTAGGGTATGAATGATTCGTTCATTGTTGAAGACCCTACATCAACTGTCAAGATGAAGAACAGGAACAAAAGCCCTGTTCATTGATAATTTTCTATGTTTTCTATGTATTGTGTGCGATTTTGTCCCATGTACATTTACTCCATATCCTTTCATTTTCTATAGTTTCTTCAAGATCAAGTAAAACTATGTTTTTGCTGGATTTCTTATTGAAAATTAAGTTAATTTGATTGAACGTTCCTTGCAAAATTTTAAATGTATTGTAATTTTTAATCACTTTACTTAGAAAATGATCTGCTAACAGTTAAATATATAACAGACTTCATTTTGGGCGCTGTGATCCAGGAAATTGTTTGTTTTTTATTAGTGCAGTTTCTATTCTAAAGGAAATTTGATTTATTAAATTATAGTTTATACACAATACAATGCATCTGTTATCAACGATTTCAGCAGGCAGTTATCTCAGTCTATTCTTAGGCAATTACATGAAATTGAGAGAACGCATCGATGTATCAGATGCAAT
The DNA here is from genome assembly GCA_017311375.1 of Mytilus coruscus. Classification (NCBI taxonomy): domain Eukaryota; kingdom Metazoa; phylum Mollusca; class Bivalvia; order Mytilida; family Mytilidae; genus Mytilus; species Mytilus coruscus. Next base: position 55,297,244 of record CM029600.1, read on the forward strand.
AACAATCAGCTATTATTTACTGTTATCGAACCATATAGTTCAAAAATCTGTCTAATATCGAAATGTTAACAGTTAATTGACATGGATATACGTTTCTTTGAAATAGTGATTGGATATTGTTCATTTGATTGAGTATTGATTATCTAATTTCCAAGTGTGCGCAATATGGGTCCTAAACACCCAGGTAGCAATATGGGTCCTAACAATTACTAATCTTCCTGAGGTAAACAGACAAAAAATAATATAAGACTTGCTCCATATGATCCAGAACTTTTAGAAAACTGGACTTTAACTAAACTCCGTTCAGAGCTGAGAACAAAGAACATTAAATTCCCAACTAACGCTAGGAGAATGGCTTTAGTTCGATTATTGAAACCTTCGAGTGGCGAGGACATAACCGGCGGCCATGACAGCATGTTAGTTACATCACAAGAGACTAGTGCGCGATCCCACAATGCACCACAAAATGTAAACAATAACAATGGCGATAGAATGGCAATTTTAGTAGATCTAGTGTCAAAACTTTCGTCCAATGTTCAAAGTCTATAGCAGAATGTTATTTCTTTGAATAATAAAGTAACTGTTTTGTCAAACAATATTCCGCAAAATGACAGTATCATTACTAGTCCGCCCGTACCCTCAAGTTCTCAAGTTTTAAATACTTCTGTCGACGGCAGGCAAACAATTCCAAACATTACTCCTTCTACATCAGTACCAATCACAACTCCCAGTTCTACAGGGAACTATTCCATTGAGTCGGCTCTTCAATGCTTTCATGCATCGTCTTTGAATAGGCATGTTCCTACCGCCGCTGCAGGAAGTGAAGCCCATGCTTGGGAAGTCAGTGATCGTGATACAAGAGGATACATACAAACCTGTTATGGTTATTCTGCAGAATCATTGCCTTTGGTGGAAACTATTTCGCCTCAACTTAGACAAAATATAACAGCAGGTAGGGATGTTAATCTTGCATCCCTGTTAATACCTTATTACGCTGGCCTGTGCAGTGATAACATTGAACAGTTTCCGTATCCCAATAAACCGGATCCCAGATTGAATAGATCCTTGACAATAGGGAAATTTGTTCAGGCATTTAGCATTTACAAAAACGTAATGTGTTCAGCATATCCCCAGAGGTGGAATGAACTTGAACTTTATGAAAGAGATATAGTGGATATGGGATTTTATGAGTATCACAGGCAGTTTTCTCTACAAAGCTGCGGCACATTTAACTTATAACAATATCATGGTTGATTGGTCCGTGCAAAACAATTCGTTATTTTGTAACATTTTTGCTAATCTTAGGCCAAACACCTGTGAACATTGTCATAGCACACTTCATCTATCAGGATTTTGTCCCTCATTAGTTCATAAAGAAGGTACTATTGGTATGCTCAACTATCCAAGCACAAAAGGCAATAAGTCTGATACATATGGTAGATCAAGAATATATCATAATGGTAGAGAAGTATGCAACAATTATAATAGTGAAAGAGGTTGCAAATTAGTAAGGTGTAACAATCTTCACATATGTCTATTATGTAGGAAGGACCACTCACAAAATGACTGCCTTGGGTCTAAAAACGAGGAAGGGCCCCAAAAAATTGAGGCGCAACAGTTCAGGAAGAGGTAAATAGGACACAAAATTATGATCTATCATTATACACACCTATCAACGTACACAGATTACAATATGAATTGATCCAACACCCTGAGTTAAAATTTACTGATTACTTGATTCATGGTTTAAAACATGGTTTCCATACAGGATTTAGGATTTTGCCTGACTTTTCTATAGAATGCAAAAACTTACTTTCAGCAATTTCTCAGCCAGAGTGTGTCAACATTTTAATTGATACTGAAATTCAGAAAGGTTACTTGTGTGGACCTTTTGACATTATACCGTATAAACACTTTCGTATTAATCCAATTGGAGTAGCTGAAGGCAAGTACTCCAAAAAGAAACGACTCATAGTTGATCTATCAGCGCCACATGATGATGAACTAAATCCTAGTTTAAACGAGTTAATAGATAAGGAGGAATTTTCTTTACACTATGTTAAAATTGATGATGCAGTTAACATCATCAAAAAATAAGGATCAAGGGGCATGGCTTATGAAAACTGATATAACCGATGCGTTTAAAATAATTCCAGTGTCTCCTCATTTATGGCCTTTTCATGGTATTAAATGGAACAACAAATATTATTCTTTCAAACAATTAGTTTTTGGCTCACGCTCCAGTCCAAAAATATTTGACAATCTTTCGCAAGCATTGTGCTGGATAGCTACTAACAATTACAGTATAAGGAACATTCTTCATGTATTAGATGATTTTTAAGTAATAGAGCCAGAGAGTGCTGATGCATTTCAAACCAAAGAAACTTTGTTGTCTATATTTGATTCATTAGGAATTCCTCTATCAGCTAAGAAGACAGTGGGGCCTTGTAAAGTTATTGAATACCTAGGTATATTTTTAGATTCGGAACTGATGGAAGCCCGACTGCCTCTAGAAAAAGTTAACAAGATTTGTGAATTTATTGAGACATTTCGCAACCGCAAACATTGTTCGAAAAAAGAAATCCTAAGTCTTTTAGGGCACATGAATTTTGCTTCAAGAGTTATTTTGCGTGGAAGGTCCTTTGTGTCACATCTTATAGCTTTATCAACCAAGGTAAAGAAACTTCACCACCGAATACAATTAAATCTTGACTGTAGATTAGATTTGGATATGTGGTTGATATTTTTGAGAAAATAGAATGGTGTATCTTTTTTCATTAACGACAATATAACTGAAGCTGCTGATATGGAACTATATACTGATGCTACACTAACTTCATTTGCAGGTTTTTACAAAAATCAGTGGTTTCAGGGCGATTTTCCTATAGAAGTTATGGATGAGCATGGCATTGTTTGAACTTTACCCCATAGTCATGGCTTGTGTTTTGTAGGGTCATAACTGGAACAGAAAGCGTATTTTGTTCCATTGAGACTATATGACTACAGTTGACATTATTTCTAAAGGCAGATCTAAAGTTAAGAGTATCATGAAGCTTATGAGAAAGTTGACTTTTCATGCTGCTACACACCATTTTATTATTCATGCCCAACATATTCCTGGTATTAACAATAATATTGCGGACTCTCTTTCTCGTTACCAGATGCAGAAATTCAGAATACTAGCACCAGAAGCAGAAGAAAAGCCAGTGCCTTGCCTCTTGCCTTCCCACATAATGATGATTTAGAACAACAAACACATAATTTATGGGACTTATCTTGAAGTCGGAGAACAAAACAAACCTATAGATCAGCCGTACAGAGTTTTGTAACATTCATGAATATGAGCGGGATACAGTGCTCCGTTAATTGTTTACCTATAATTACAGAGGACCATTTAATATACTTCGCAACTCTTTGTAAGAATAGTAAAAAGCTGCAACATGATACTAATAAAATGTACATAGCCGGTATACGATACCATTACTTGCGTGCAGGTGATAATGACCCTACCACAGGAACAGAAAGACTTCCGTATATCATGTGGGGTATTAAGAAATCTCAACACAACGTTTCTAGGAACAGATTGCCTATTACTTCAGATGTGTTAAAACGATTATGCAACTTGTTATCAACAGGTGTTTTCTCACCTTTCATTGATCTTATGCTGCAGTGTGCCTTTTTGACAGCATTCTTTGGTTTTCTTCGATGCGGAGAGTTCACTTGCAAAACTAAGGATGATTGTCTGAACTGCGTAATAATTGATGATGTTGAGATCAGCCTACTACATGATCAATTTGTGTTAAAACTAAGAACATCTAAGACTGATCCTTTTCGAGTAGGAGTAAATGAAAATGATATTTTTGGACCAGTGCATATTATGAACAAGTACTTGAAGTATTGCTTACAGATGGGAGCATTAGCAAACTTTCCTTTATTGGTTGAAAGTGAATTTGATTTAAGTAGGCCATTATCTAGGGAAACTTTCATTAACTACGTAAGACAGCTTTTGATCCGTCTGGGTTATAATGAAAGTAAGTTCTGTGGTCACTCGTTCAGAATTGGTGCTGCTACTTCAGCTGCAGCGACAGGAGTTGAAGATCATATCATACAGACACTCGGTAGATGGTCATCGGACTGTTATATCAGATATATAAAAACTGATAAGAGGGTTATTTCTAAAGCACAGGAAAAAAGGTGTCATTTTGAAAAATATTGTATTGTGGATGTAACTAATATAGTTTATTTTTACTTTTGTATTTGTTAGCATTATTATTTCTTGGAGGCTTTCACTCATTCATTTTATGAACTCATTTCATTTGGCCTTTTTAATTCGAGGGGAATCATACTTCCCCAATTCAATAATACATCAGATAGGTTAATTCCTGCTGGATTCACCCTAGGAACAAATATGTATTTTAAGGTAGTATATTTACTCCGCTGGGATCTCCCCGGAGCAATTAGGTTAATTCCTGCCGGGATCACCCCAGGAACATTTAGGTCAAGGGTATTTCCTGCCGGGATCACCACAGGAGCAATTAACTACTTTAGTGTATTATTTTTAATATAACTTTTTGTACAAGTAATCACAGAATTTTTTACTAATCGTTTAAGGAATTTTTATTTTTCTCATATTTTGATAAGTTATTAAATTTATTCTTCTCATATTTTGATTAGTTTTAAATATTTATTTTTCTCATATTTTGATAAGTTTTAAAAAATTTATAAAGTCAAATTCTTTTAAGTGAATGAGTAGCCCCAAGAAAGCCAATAATGTATATATTGTTAGTCAGCCATTGTAGAAAGATATGTTCTCTTATGTTATAGTTATTTTTATATTATGTTTAGATTTAGTATGTTTTATATTTTAATAATGAAACATTTATTCTTAAATATGTGTTGTGTATAAACCACAATTTTCTTTCAAAACCAGCTGTTTACCTAATTTTTCCAATTGTATATGAATAGGAATACTTTATTAAATCCAATTAAAGGCCCATTTCGAACATATATATATGTATATACATATATATATAGTATTAATTATACAGTAATTTTTATACCACCGTTTACGGGACATATTATGATATACTGCTGTCCTTCCGTCAGTCTGTCCGTCCGTCTATCCGTCTGTCCATAGTCAACATGTTGAACAATAACTCAAAAACGCTTTAACCAATTTGCATGAAACTTTGGTGAATTGTTTATATCTATTGACGTAAGCTCCCTTTCGATTTTTATAAATTTTAGATATTACGTTTCCAAGTTATGGCCATAAAAAAAGGGGAATTTTCCAGTTTTCGGACAATAACTCAAAAGTGCTTTGAGAAGTTTTCATGAAACTTTGGTGACTGGTTTATATCTATTAAAATAACCTCCCTTTAGCTTTTGATAAATTTTTGATATGACATTGTGGAGTTATGGAACTTTTAAAAAGCGACGGGCGTATCATGCAATCATGGCGTAGCTCTTTATTTTAAGATATATAACATTGAAAATAAATGAATAGATAACTATCCTTCATACAAGATGGTGTTTAAAAATAGATAAATAGAATATTAACCCTTTATAATACATAAAACATAAACTTCATCACTACTTCATATAAAAATAAGAAGATGTGGTATGATTGCCAATGAGACAACTCTCCACAAGAGACAAAATGACACAGAAATAACAACTATATATTCATGTATATTTAGTCTTTCTCTTATTTCAAAACAAGTACTAATAAATCTTACACTGATCATGCTGATATACTAACATTTTCAGACTCATTGGACATCAACCAAATAAACTGTTCGTACTTTCAAATATAAGGGAAGTTTTTAAATTGAATACATGCTTCCTCAAGAATAAAATTCCTTTCCTTTTCATATGCAGTGCATTCCATTAAAAAACGAAACTCGTCTTCAACATGCATATTTTTACACTGCCCACAAAATCTCTTATCTTTATCGATTCTTTTGTATCAACCTTTCTCAATAGCTAACTGATGAGCACTAATTATCAATTGAGTTAGGCTTTTTCTATACTGAAATTTATTAACTTGACATAAATATGTGTCTTCTCTATACTTATGTACCTTTACACCTAAGACTATTCTATAGCTTATTATATAAACAAATAACTCAACTACAAACTTAAGTTTGTTGACTAGCTCGCTGCTTATATCTTTTCTGAGCTGCCACTTTTATTACAATATACAGCAATAACAACATAACATATATACAAAGTACTATTTGCTATCATCTCTCATTTCAATATCCAAAACACACAAAATACTGTTTTGTGGCCAATCAGGAAAAACCTAATTTGGAAACCTGCGTCCTTGTGTCAATGCCAAGCGAAACTTAAAGTGTAGGACCTCACTTAAAAAATGTGATTGTACAAGAAATGCTCAATCTTACTAACAATTTGAACACAGAGAGTTTTACTACTAACACTACGGCTAAAAAAACAAAATTTTGAAGACACAAACTATATAATCCAAATCAGATTACGGTTATATAGCCATACCATTTATACAAAATATATATATAAAAAAAACCATAAAAAATTGCCAAATTGAACATTCTTTATGCTGAATAAAACTTTGATGTACACAGTACGAAAGCAAGGCTAGAAGTAATACTCAGAGAACTACCTATTTACCACTATAATTTTTGGTGGCAAAAATTAAACTGACAAATTGTTTAATCACAGTAATGTATTAACTACAAGTAAATGACAGCTAGGCAGCGGTAAAAAAAAAACTTGAACAAAATGAAATTTATAAACCCAAATGTTCTGAAACTTGTAATCAGTTAGCAACAGAATCTGCTACATAACCATCTTTACTGGAATCACTCTTCCACCTTCCATGTCTTTTCCAACACCTACCGTTAACGCCTGAATTAGCCGCCAAAGTGGCACCTCCTGACCTTAAAGAATGCAAACCGAGGTTAAGCTCGTGAGCGATCAATTTCAAACGCTTTATCATACATTCTCTTGCAGTAGTATAACTTATAGGCCTATTAACTTTGATCAAACCACACTTATCTTTAGATCTATACAAAGGGCGAATAAATACATGTCTGTGGATAATTCAATTTTTGCCAAACATAGAATAAGGACAAGCTAAAGACTGACACTTGGATACCAACACCTCATCTCCAGCTCCATACTGGTCAGTTTTACTCCTCCTAATTTTAACTACCAAATAACCTTCTTTAATAGTGACATCATTGCATTTCAATTGACTCAATTCACTGAAGCGTAAAAAAGCACTGAAACTTAACAAAATCATCACAAGATCTCGTACAACTGTTAAATCGTTATAATATTGAAACATACTACATAAATCAATTAAAATATATTTAGACACTGGATCTTTCTTGTTGACAGGGGTTTTTGCAGTTTTGTACAAATTTTGTACAAATGTATTAATAGTTGGATCTAACTAAGCACAAATTTCGTGAGCCCACTTAATAGAGTAAAAAGCAGTGTCAACGGTACTATATGTACCACCGTTATCTAATAAATGTACAAAATATAAAGCAACATGAATTGGAGATGCTGGCAAAGAAAGCAAACTATGTTCTATAGAAATCTTTTCCATTTCATAAAACAGTAATAATATTTTTTATCAGTACTTTCACTTCTGGCATCAATACACGTGTAGAAAAACTCTTCACTAAACCATGTAATGGATGTCCATCTTCAACTCCACTGTCCTCTACAGCTTCCTGTACAAACTGCTCAATGTTTAAGCCTGTTCCAAATATAAAAACACATCAATCAAATCTTATTCTAAATGCAATCATAGTTAATTTCCCTTGTTTCCCAAATAAACCGTTATTACCTCTCCTTATAATAACTGAATTTTCTTCTGTCAAAAATTTTTTGTTGCTTATAAAGCTTTTAAAACTCCCGTTTGTTTCACACAGTAACACCCAATAAGGTGCAAATTTCCAAAGTGGAACTACCAAAGTACCGTTTGCTTCGTCTTTTAAAAATTTTCTAATAACTTTACAAAACAAATTAGGCGGCAGAACGACCAATTATTTTCGCCTTTCCAATTTTGTTTAAAAGCATCTACTGCTTCTTTACAATTACACCAAAATTTAGAATTAAATCTGGTACATTTAGTGTTATAGTCTGTAGCAAATCTGTCAACAGTATGAATACCCCATAATCTATCTAAGTTATCAAAAACTTCAGTACTGATACCCCAGTCATCGCAATCAGAGTATCTGCTCAGATTGTCTGCCACTTTATTTTGGTCTCTTGGTATCCATTGTGTCCTAATTGTAAAATTATTTTCAAAGCATAATGTGTGCAATTCACAAGCTAAAACTTGTAGATCTGTTTTTCTACTCCCGTTTTTTACTATGCTAGTTACATTTTTATTATCTTTATTGATTTGACAGCCTGGTTGGTTTTTAAGCAAATACAGAGAACTTTTAACTGTTCTATTAACTGCTTCGAGTTCACGGCATGTACAACTCTTAATCTTTTCATGATCTGCCCAACTACCCACTACAGTGTTCAAACTATATTACTTGGTGTTATCAGACTACAGTTCATCTGAACATCGCTCGAGTCCCAGACCGACTCAGCACAATTGCTATCAACAACTGGGTCTACAAATCCCCCGAAACCAATCTCTGAGGCATCTGTATAAGCCTTAAGATCATATAAATCTGACTCATGCAGATTCACACCCTTCTCATTCAGATCACTTAGAATTCAGCCAAAATCTAAGCTCGCCAACAGCTGGAGCTGTCAAAGCAACCAGTGACTTCCAACTGGCTCTAAGAACAATGCAATGGTATAATTCCCTTGTCCTTAATCTTACCAGACTTCCAAAAACAACTTGCATTAGAATTATTTGTCCGACAATACAAGCAACTAGATTTGCTCTGTATAAAGTTTTACCTTTACTAACACTGTCAAGTACATTTATCCTCAGCTATAAGAAAACCAAATTCAGACAAACTATTTCTGATATAATTGCTAGCTTTTTCAGAAGAAGCTAAATCACAATCTCCACCCAAACCGTCATCAAGATACATAATTATCTTTAATCCCTTGTTTCTCCAGTACTTAACCACCTCTTTCAAAACTTTTGTAAAAATATATCCTGCACTTGCAATACCAAAAGGAAGAACGTTGAATACAAAATAGTTAATCTCTCCGTCAATAACCCAACTGAAACCTAAATATTGCTTTGCTCCTCTCTTATTTCAATATGATGGTATGCACTTTTCAAATCATATCTAAAAAGATAATCACCCTTTTCAAATAATTCTCTTGCCACGGATGCATTTTCAAATTTAGATTTAAATTGGTGTATGCAACTGTTAATGTGTGCAATCTTACACTAATATTGGCTTTTGTGATCTATTTAAAGCTACCGTAAACGGATTAATAACGTATGGTTTATTAGCAACCTTTGCAATACAACCTTTTCTAATAGTTTAGAAATCTCGCTTTCAACAAAATCCCCATTGTCTCTCGAAGATTTGTTATTGCCCAAAAATACGTTATCTGGAAGTTTTTTAAATGGTTTACCGTAACCTCTTTCTATTACCTGTAAAATATAATCAGTCGCCCCAGCTTGTTTCCATTTGTGTATCGCTGTTCTCAGTTTGCCTACAGGACTGATAAATTTACTGGGTGTATTTAAATGTCTAGACAATTAATCTACACATTCCTCACGGTTGAGTAAACAACTATTATCATTGCCGTTGTCTAGTAAGTGAGCTTCGTTTAAGTGAGTAGTTTTCAATGTTAAATTTTCATCGATGAAATCACCTAAAAATTTGCTATTTCTATTAGCATCATTAGAGAACAATAAATTACTATATGTACTTAACTTCTTATTCTTTTCTGGGCATTCAAACTGCCAATGGCCTGGTTTATAACAGTTATAACACACTCCTGGCCTCCTAGCTGACTTAGCGCCACCACTGCTGTTACCATTATCTGCTGAAGTTGAAGGTCTAGAATATGGAGTCGGACGCTTCTTTCTGGATTTTTCTGCCTTCACCTTTCTTTCCACACACGACGTTGCCCTCATAATCTTCTTGTTGTCTACCGAATCATTGGCCAGTGGGTTTGAAGTGTATTCTTGGACTACTCGCCAGCCATATTCCGACGAATCTGCCATTTTCACTAGTTTTTGAAGATAAGCTAAAAGTTCTATAACTTCATTAATCCTCTGCTTAGCGTGTGCGGACTTGTCTTCTAAAGGTTCTAAACAGGATTCTGCTTCCTTGATTGTCACATTCAACTTCTTGTTGAACTTGAACTGGTCTTCACAGCTCTTTTTCTGAAATTTGTAGGTATCCGCCGTTAAAATGTCACTTTGGAGTTTACACATCTGTGCCTCTGAATGTTCTTTTTGTTGGTTGCCGAATGCCTGCAATCTTGATGCGAAAATCCCATCTAGTTTACTTAATAAATCATTTTGAGACTTCTGAATTTCCTCTCCAACTACCCGCTTAAGGTTAGATTCAATGTCCATGGGATCCATTTTGACAAACTGACACTCAGAAAAATTTGATGTACACAGTATGAAAGCAAGGCTAGAAGTAATACTCATATAACTACCTATTTACCACTATAATTTTTGGCGCCAAAAAATCATATACCTCGGAAATACCTCACTGAGAAGACAATAAATTTCCGTTTTACTGCGTGCCGCGGGAATTCTCTATTCCCATTTGAAGATGTTTTTAAATTTAAAATAAGTACGCAGTTTTTCTTTTTTAACATTTGCATTAACATCTTTAGTATTTTTCCAGTAAATCCTATATGGAAATATTTTTAATCTTTCCAACATCAAAACTTTAAGTGTTTTTATGGCCCCGCCGACCCAGGTTGGGGCCATTCAGTGTTACCCTTATCTGTCATTCCGTCATTTCGCAACAGACAGTTATACAGACTTTTTTTTCTAAACGCCTTCACATATTGAGCCGATTTTTTAGTTCGTGTGTCTACTATGATGAGTTACAGATCGAGTTTATGTTTGGTTCTGCTCCACTGATTTTTGTCGAAATTACAGGCTTTTGACTTTGAAAATTTCGTGAAAATAACAGTTATACAGACTTTTTTTCTAAACGCCTTCACATATTGAGCTGATTTTTAGTATGTGAGTCTACTATGATGAGTTACAGATCGAGTTTATGTTTGGTTCTGCTCCACTGATTTTTGTCGAAATTACAGGCTTTTGACTTTGAAAATTTCGTGAAAATAACAGTTATAGACTTTTTTTCTAAACGCCTTCACGTATTGAGATGATTTTTAGTATGTGGTTCATCTATGATGAGTTACAGATCAAGTTTACGTTTTGGTTCTGCTCCACTGATTTTTGTCAAAATTACGGGCTTTGGACTCCTAAAAATGGCTTCAAGCTTTTTTGCGAGCTGGGCCATTTGTGTCGTTCAGACACATCTAGTTTTGTATATGTTTGGATCCGTTTTTTCAAACTATTTTCGTATCAGTCAATTTTGTAGCTTAACGGCATATACCAAATTAGGGTTCAGATAAATTTACTGGTCTTTGAATGCATTTTTGTTCCTTGTGTGCAAAATAAAGATCTACAAGTGAGAGGTTAAGCTAGCTATAAAACCAGGTTTAATCCACCACTTTTTACATAAGGTAATGCTTGTATCAAGTCAGGAATATGACAGTTGTTTTCTATTCATTTGATGTGTTTGGGCTTTTGATTTTACCATTTGATAAGGGACTTTCTGTTTTGAATTTTCCTTGGAGTTCGGTATTTTTGTAATTTTACTTTTTCCGTGTTTAAGATCTAGTCCAGTATAAACAGGTTTATTTGTTCTTGTGATAGTAAATACCTATTTTACGAAATCGTGCAGCCTTCATGGACTCTTAAAATGAATATGTATCATATTTACTGAAGTTTATTAGAGAGTCTTCATCAGTACTTTCGTTGATAACTGAATGAAATCTTTCAGAATCAGTCCCAATGTCTGGCTGATGGTTGTCCTAGAATTGTTTTTTTGAATACACTTTAATGTTGGTCCATGCACCAGCAGCAATTGTTTAGATAAATTACTTCATAAGAGATTCCAATAAGGGGCCTGGTAGTCTGACTGATAAAATTCTGATTCTGTAGTTTATTATATGTCAAAGGAGGAATGGTGAAAATGGCAGTGCTAATAAATAATTACTATGATCTGATCTTAATAAAAATGATAGTAAATTTTACTGTTTTCTTAAGATTAATTAATCTGATTATTACTGGTCTCGTTAGCACGTGGTTATGGATTAACTTAAATAGGTAAAAGAAAGCCCTGCAGACAAGTATCAAGTAAATATATTAAAATGGTTATTCTTTTAGAATTGGTGTTTTAGATTGATGTTTTCTAAAAGCTAAGAGTCCATCAAATATTTAAGAGGCAATGCTAGAGAGAATCAGGCAGTCATGTTCAAAGAAAAAAAATTAATATGGTAAAAAATATGGTTGCTAGGATAACAGCCTAAACAAATTGGAAAAGAGGTGCAGGAATTTATGGCAAATTCCAATTATACAAAACTAATTGAATACACAATTTTGATTAATAATGTACTTACAATAAAATACTCCCGTGAATATGGCATAAAGAAAACTGTGGTAGATAACTGTCTCATTGGCAATTATATCACATTTCCTTATCTTATGGCCTCAGACCACAATTATTCTCTCCATTGGTTACAATGCATTTCTTTGTAAATGTCAACTTGAATTTAAAAAATTGCACCAGTTCAAACATGAAATAAATTTAACTGCTAATAGACCATTATTATTCTAATAAAATATGCTTGTCCCAGGACAATCCATCTCTGCCTTTTCTTTTGAGAGCCCTATTAACATGCCAATGGTAGGATTTGAACATTGAATAAATGCCGAAGGCTAATTTCTACCCTACTTTCATTTTAGCCAAATCACTACTTTCTCTTTCAACAATAAATTTTTCCCACATGTTTTACTTATTTCAATATGTATGCAACTGATAGGACCACTTAAATAGTAAACTTTTCAAAGAAAACAGTAGTCAGAATACTCTGGAAGAAATACCCCATATAATACTTGGGAACTATATTCCTAGACCACGAACAAAGGGAATTAATTGTGGTCTGAAGCCTATTAGACATCAAAAAGTTGGTGTATTCTTATGAAACTTCACAGTCATTTAGCATGATATCTTATTGGTATAAATGCCAAATTTTATTACATTCTGACAGTTCAGGATTCGTCCTCTGCGGTCGTATTAAGCTGCGCCAAAGGTGGAGCTTTTTATTATTTTATGTCTCTTTTTTTATTATATTTTTAACTCAAAGGTGCTTGAAAGTTTGTAAAAACAAGGAGTTGTATTAGAAGGAGAGAACACGAAAGACGATAATTACACATATAACGTTACCGCCTTTTCTGTAAGTGGGTGTTAATTAGTTGAGGCCGATTCGATCGCAGAGGGAGACTTTGTCCTAATTACACATCAGAGTAAGAACGAAAACACCAGAAGTGTTATAAACCATCCGAGATTTTACAAAATAAGCCTGAGATCATGGCTCAATTCTCGACAGTATATGTATAAAGACTTACTTGCGAGAAGTGGAGGTTTAGCCAGGATCCCATGCTATTAAAAATACACACCGAATGTCTACTTTTGAGGTATTTCAGTCATTATTTGATCATGGTTGATGATTTATTTATAAGTGATGCCAAAGTGTTGGAGCTCGAAAAAGAATTTGATCTAGAAATATCTGCATCTGCAAGACGAACGTTTCAACTGACCCGAATTGCTCTGTAACTGATGTATATATATGGAATTAAAATTTACAACATAAAACATGTATTAAAATGTGCAGGAAAAATGTCCGTAAATAAAAGAATAGATGGCTTTTCTTGTCATGGTATCTTTATTAACAAATTGACGTATTTTCCATTTTTTTTTTTTTAATGAATATTACAACCATGCATGGCCTGAAAATAGTATTGATTAAGAAGATGTCTGGTTATTGAAAAAAAATCTAAACATAACATGTGTATTGTTGAAAAATAAAACATTAATAGAGGTACCAATCTACATGCCTGGCAATCCTAGTATTAATGTACAAAATGCAAGTGTTAGTCTCTGACACTTTATCGTGTTATTAAGCCAGTAAATTCCGTTCTGTTTCAATAAAAAAAAAGATCACTTTGGTCGCAATGGGTCACTGTAATAAAGGTACCTCACATATTCCTTTAGAGGATATAACCCACAATTTCCCAACATGTGAGGTGAAAATCTAAGCGCCTATGCTCATATATCTACAGCATTACGCCATGAGAAACAAACTTTTCGCTGGCTCTCGATAAATTTCTCTTCGTTTCAATTACAAATATTTGCTCCGGTCACAACCGGTCACCGAAACGAAAGGAGCTCACATATTCCTCTATTTTCTATGATATTACCTATCAATTTTCATGAAAACGTTTTGGTAATTATATTATAGTAACAATATAAAATGAATTGAATTAAAAACAAAAGTTCCATATAATGTATCTTTTCCCTCTTAAAATAGCAAACGACAAGTACAGTAGGCTATAGGAGCTTTGTGTAAAATTGGTTTAAAATGTTGCTGTGCGCATAAATTCCTGGAGTACCAACTTCAATTTATTTTTCTACTGGCTCACAGTATACCTCTCTGGAATATGCCAATTATATGTATATGTATGCAGCTAGATCAGAGAAGTACAGAGAAAAAATTCGAAAGGAATCGATTGATATCAAGCAAAGATTAACTTTTGAAATTTAGTTACTAATCAAATTAAGGACCTTGTCCCGATGTAATTATTGAATGTGAAAAGATTGAGAAGACTGCAAGTACATGTTCAGAAATCAAGATTTTGTATGTACATGATTTTTTTCAATTTTTTATACGACCACAGAATTTTTGCGTTCTTATTATGTTATGGCAATGTCTGCGTCGTCGTCCGAAGACATTTGTCGTCCGAAGACATTTTGGTTCCCAGACAATAACTTGAATATATTAAAGTGTATGGATCTCTATGAAATTTTAGCACAAGGTTTCATACCACAATAGGAAAGTTAGGATTTATTTTGGGGGATATTGTAGCTGTTAAGTATTTAAGGGTCAAAAAGGGGCCAAAAACAAGCATTCTTGTTGTCCTTGACATTTTGGTTCACAGACAATAACTTGAGTAAAAGTGTATGGATCTCTATGAAATTTTAGCACAAGGTTCCATACCACAATAGGAAGGTTGGGATGATTTTGGGGGTTACTGTCTTAGCTGTTCAGTAATTAAGGGCTAAAAGGGGACCAAAAACAAGCATTTTTCTGGTTCGCAGACAATAACTTGAGAATAAGTGTATGGATCTCTATGAAATTTTAGCACAATGTTCCATTCCACGATAGGAAGGTTGGGATTGATTTTGGGGGTTATTGTCGTAGCTGTTTAGTAATTAGGGACCAAAAAGGGACCAAAAACAAGCATGTTTCTTGTTTCAGGACAATAACATGTGTATAAGTGTATGGATGGGGTCATGGCCCAAATCATTTAGGAATTAGGGGCGGAAAAGGGGTTAAAAAACTAGGATTTTCTGGTTTCTGGACAATAACTTGAGTATAAGTCTATGGATTGTTATTTAATTGTGCCACAAGGTTTTATACCATAAAAGGAAGGTTGGGATTGATTTTGGTGGTTATGACCCTAACAGTAAGGGAACAAAAACAATACTTTTGTAATACTTTTTATAAATTGCTTATTTCTTGACCAATTTCAATGGGGTTTAAAGGGGCATTAGTTACGAGATATGAAAAAATTAAAATATGATTTTTTTTGTTCAATCATTAATGAAAGTGAAATAGTGAAATAATAATTCGCTTTTATCAGACAGTTTGGTTCAATTTTGTCAAAATAATCTAAGAAACATCGCTGATGAATTATTCACTTGTAAGTGAATAATTTGACCTCATTGAATCCTTATTCGTGTTACCTTCAATTTAACCCCTTAGCTGGAGATGGATTACGCATGTATTCAGCTATTAAAAGGAAAGAATGTCAACATTGAAAGTGAAACAAGGATGAACGACTTGGTTGACTGATTCGATCCACATAAAATCATTATACAGGTACAAACGATGATAAACATACTTTTTGACCTATAATAGGAATTCAAACAGACCTAGAAAAATCCAATTGCACGTGGCCGCTATCTATTTATATCAATATTTATGTTTATATCGGGTTATATGACCGTCGGCAGTCTTTGGAGGTCAACTCGATGGTTAATTAGATGACGTCTAGACAAAAATACACTCGAAATGCTGATACATATTATCGAGTCTGTGCATTGTTTATTGTTTATTGTTTATTTTAAACTTTTTGTAATTTGGATATACGTTTTAGTAAGTTATAAATCAAATATGAAAATTTGAGTCAAATCGGCGAACATGAATTTGACAGCTAATGCCCCTTTAATTCAAAGTCTTGAATTCTTGGGGTTCTTTATAATATGCTGAATCTAACCATATTAAGGTCTAAAGGGCCCAAATTAAACTTTGTTTCATTTCATCAAAAATTAAATTATTGGTGTTCTTTGAAATGCTGAATATAACCGTGCATTTAGATTTTTAATGTTGGGGCCTGTCTTCAAATTGGTCCACATTAAGGTTCAAATGGTCCAAAATGAAACTTTGATTTGAAACAAAAATGAATTCTTGGGGTTCTTTGATATGCTGAATCTGAGCGTTATAATAATAAACGTTATAGAATAAGATTTTTAATTTTGGGCACAGTATTCAAGTTGGTCCAAAATTAAACTTTGTTTGATTTCATCAAAAATTGAATTATTGGTTTTCTTTGTTATGCCCAATCTAACAGTGTTTTAGATTTTTTTTTTTATTTTAGGCCTGGTTTTCAAAGTTGGTCCAAATTGGGGTCCAAAATTAAACTTTGTTTGATTTCATCAAACATTGAACTATTGTTGTTCTTTGATGTGCCCAATCTAACAGTGTTTTGGATTTTTGATTTTAATCCTGTTTTCAAATTGGTCCACATTAAGGTCCAAAGTATCCAAAATTAAACTTAGTTTGATTTTTTTTTTAATTGAATTCTTGGGGTTCTTTGATATGCTGAATCTCAGCATATAATTAGATTTTTGATTTTGGGCACAGTATCCAAGTTCGTCCAAAATTAAATTTTGTTTGATTTCAACAAAAATTGAATACATGGGGTTCTTTGATATGCTGAATCTAACCGTGTTTTTAGATTTGGATTTTGGGTCCCGTTTTCAAATTGGTCCAAAGGGTCCAAAATTAAACTTTGTTTGATTTCTTCAAAAATTTAATTCTTGGTGTTCTTTGATATGCTGATTCCAACCATGTATTTAGAATTTGGATATTGGACCATAATTGGTAAATGCCTAATTTTTAATTATTTAAGTACTAGACCACATTCATTCTGTGTTAGAAACTATGCTATATCCAAATTCAGAAATGTATTGGGTTGGTTTTACATAGATATATAAAATCGTATAATATAAGCAAAATGAGGATGTTAAATTTGATGTATGCCTTTTTGTGCTTCTTCGTTACATTTGTTTGTTTTTATAGTGATTAAGATGATAACACAATGTTGACTGCTGTACCCCTATTTTTGACAATTTTACCTATTGTGTCTGTTTGTTTTGTTCACGCATCGTTGTCAATATAATGGAATTTGATGCGACTGTCATACAAGTGAGAGGTTTAGCTAGCTATAAAACCAGGTTCAATCCAGCATTTTCTACATAAGAAAATGCCTGTACCAAGTCAGGAATATGACAGTTGTTATCCATTCGTTTGATGTGTTTGAACTTTTGATTTTGCCATTTGATTGGGGACTTTCCTTTTTGAATTTTCCTCGGAGTTCAGTATTTTTGTGATTTTACTTTTTTTGAACAATTAATAGGAATTGTAAATAGAGTCATAGTTAAAAATAGATATAGCATCAAATCAATCTAAATTTTAGAGAAGAAATTATGTATAAATGTAACTCAATTATAAAAAAAATGGTTAAGTAGCGCTGTAAATCTGGTATGTAGAGATGATAGTGTCCAGTTTTTGATATTACCTGGACAGGAACAATGAAGTTAATTGAAATTTTGTTTATTTAAACATTTTTATAACTAATTGTGGAAATTAAATATTAAAATGAATGAAGGAAAGTTTGTGATGTATTATTTCCCTACACATTAGCTAATGTGTGTATTTTGTTTGAATATTTTGTAATTCTTTGTTATATATTTATTTTGTAATTCTTTGTTTGTTATGTTTCAGTGTTTTTCATGAGGGCCTCAGGGAAGATTAGTTTTACAGCTAACTGTATAACCCTCTTTAATAAAAGAATTAGTATTATTATTAAAAACAAATTGAAATTTTTAGTTTTGCTTCGTATAAAAACTTCACACAATTTGTATTACATATTTACATTTGTAATTAACTAAATATTCACATATATTAATATGGATAAGTGTTGTGTATTTACTATTAATTCATTCATGCAGCAATTACCACCTATTATCAATAAAACAAATCAAGTGGTATTCATCAACTAACACACTTATAACTGGAGTGACAAATTTATTTGAAAAGTTTGTGTTTTCTAAGTTGCATGGCTGATAAGCTGATTTTCAATCCATCATCATTTGATGTGATTTTGTAGGACTGTTTTAATGAGGAATGATATTTTGGAAATAGTTTTTTTAATTTTTTTGGTAAATTTTTGAAGAACTTCGTGGTAGGTTTGTTTGTTATTCTGTATAAATTAATTTTCAGAATGCAATATATATATATTTTTTTTTTTGATGAAGCGAACCCCTTGAAAAACTAACATTATATTGTCCATTAATAAATAAACTAATTATATTCATGGTGTACTTGTATATGCTGAATCTGTCCAAATCGGGGTCCAAAAGTAACCTTTGTTTGATTTAAACAAAAATTGTATATATGGGGTTCTTTGATATGCTGAATGTAACCTTATATTGAGATTTTGGATTTTGGGCCCTGTTATGAAATTGGTCCACATTGAGGTCCAAAGGGTCCAAAATTAAACATTGTTTGAATTCATCAACAATTAAATTCTTGGGCTCTTTGATATGCTGATTCCAACCGTTTATTTAGATTTTGGATATTTGACCATAATTGAAAGAGAGAGAAATTTATCTAGAACCACCAAAAAGTTTTTTCTCATGTATTTATGAGCATAGGTGCTTACTGGTAGATTTTCACTTCCCGTGTAGGCTCCTGGAAAACAAAAATAGCCGTTTATACAATGAATCATAGAATTTGACAAATATGTGGGGTACTATCGTTAAGCTGAACAGTTGAATATGGTATGACTACTGATAAGACAACTCTCCACCAGATATCAAATGACGTAGAAGTTAGCAACTATAGGTTACCTTGCAGCTTTCAATAACGAGCCAAACCCATACTCCATAGCAAGCTGTAAAAGGCAAAAAGAAAAAGAAAAGAAAATACAAATGTAAAACAATTCAAATGAGAAAACTAACGACCTGATTTATGTACAAAACAATAAATGAAAAACAAATATGATATACAGCCACAAAAGACAACCACTGAATTACAGGCTCCTGACCTGGGACAGGAACAAATACACTATGTGCCGTGGTTAAACATGTTTGGGGGCGGCCAATCAGTCTTTCTGAGTGTGTAACATCATCATCATCAGACATCAGGTCATAGGCGCTTTTTATGCCCCCGTCGTAGTGGAGGGGGCATTAAGTTTTACCCTTGTCCGTCTGTACGTCCGTACGTCCCGAAATTGGTTTCCGTTCTCTAACTAAAGTTTGCCTCAACCAAATATTATGAAACTTATACACAATGCTTATTACCACCAAACACAGACCAAGTTTGAATTTGGGTGGCATCACTTTTACCTTTCTAGAGTTATGCCTCTTTACAAATGGAAAAATTGCTGAATTTTTTCGTTTCCGTTCTCTAACTTAAGTTTACCTCTGGCAACCAAATGTTATGAATCTTATACACAATGCTTATTACCACAAAACACAGATCAATTTTGAATTTGGGTGGCGCCACTTTTACTGTTCTAGAGTTATAACCCTTTACAAATGCAAAAATTGCTGAATTTTTCGTTTCTTTTCTCTAACTTAAGTTTGCCTCAACCAAATGTTATGAAATTTATACACAATGCTTATTACCACAAAACTCAGATCAAGTACGAATTTGGGTTTCGTTACTTTTACTGTTCTTGAGTTAAATAATACAAAATTTGGTGACTATGTTGAACGAATCTATCCCATCATACTAGAGATAAAAGATACTACAGATGCAGGTAAGTCTGCCTCATATCTTGACTTACATCTAGAAATTGACAATGAGGATCGGTTGAAAACAAAACTTTACGACAAAAGAGATGATTTCAGCTTCCCAATTGTGAACTTTCCATTTCTATGTAGCAACATTCGAGCAGCGCCTGCATACGGAGTATATCTCTCCCAATTGATACGATATTCCCGGGCTTGTATTTCCTATCATGATTTCCTTGATAGAGGATTGCTGCTCACAAGGAAGCTATTAAACCAAGAGTTCCAAATGGTGAAGTTGAGATCATCCCTTCGTAAATTTTACGGACGCCATCACGAGTTGGTTGAGCGTTATGGAATAACCGTTTCACAGATGATATCGGATATGTTCCTTATATCGTAACTACAATACCCTTCCCTTTTCACGGTGACCTACCGAATTAGACTATTTACCGGATTTGTAATAACATAAGCAACACGACGGGTGCCACATGTGGAGCAGGATCTGCTTACCCTTCCGGAGCACCTGAGATCACCCCCAGTTTTTGGTGGGATTCGTGTTGCTTAGTCTTTAGTTTTCTATGTTGTGTCTTTTTATTTTTAGCCATTGCGTTGTCAGTTTATTTTCAAGCTATGAGTTTGCTTGTCCCTCTGGTATCTTTCGTCCCTCTTTTATGTCTCTTTATAACGTTATATGCAAGCAGGGGCATCATCTGTGTCCCATGGACACATTCCCATTTATTATTATATCATTTATGTGCAAAATTAGTATATTTCTTTATTATTTCTTTTTAATTTTCAATATTATACATGTGGTTCCTTTTAATTGGTGTGCCCTCACTAAATGCAAAGGAATAAAAAAAAATTGAAAAACATTTTTTTAAGTCTTCACTGTGGCCTGGCCAAATCAGTTCCTCGTTATATTCTGTATAATTTAAATTCTGTTAATAGCATCCAGTACTACATTGGCTTAATAACACGATCAGGTGTCAGAAAATATACACATTCATTTTGTACATGTACATTAATACTAGGATCATGTGGATTGGTACCTAACTAATGGGATTTTTTTTTCGATAACACACATGGTATGTATAGATCCATTTTGTGTGATAACCATCTGTCTTTTTAATCAATTGTATTTTCAGGCAATGGATGAAATATTCATTAAAAAATGGAAAAGACATCAATTTGTTAATAGAGATACCAGAACAGGAAAAGCATGCCCATTCTTTAATAATGGGAATTTTTCCAGCACTTTTTACAAATGTTTTATAAAGGAAATGTTATTTATTTAATTCCACAGTCATCAATTACGCAGCAAAACTGGTTGGTCTTGTCATTAGTCTTGCAGATGCAGAATAGTTCTAGATCAAATTCTTTTTCAAGCTCCAACACTTATGCATAGCTAATAAATAAATCATCGACCATGATCAAATATGACTGAAATATGTAAAACAGAAAACATCTGGTATGTATCTTTTAACAGCCAGCTGGGATCCTAGCCAAACCTTTACTTCGCGCAAGTAAGTCTACTGTCGCGAATTGAGCCAGGATCACAGGCTTATTTTTGTTTCGCCTGCGACGAAAGTCTCAGTATGCGAGACATAGGTATTACTATCTGGCGGTGGCTGCGTAAACTATTTGTATTAAACTTTATATTTCAGAAGGTAGACGACCTGGATGCTTCATATCTTGTATGCAGATACCTTATGTTACGAAGTTTCCGTCTGTCATATGGCCATTGACCTTGACCTCATTTTCATGGTTCAGCGACTGTTTGAAAAAAAAATTGAATTTTTTTGTCATGTGAAGTTCTCACTTATTATGAGTAATAGGATTACTATATTTGGTTTATGGGTTCCTCCCACCGTCTACATGTCCGTCAGACAGGGTTCACCTGACCTCGACCTCATTTCATGGATCAGTAGTCAAGGTTAAAGTTACGTGATTAGGTCCGTTTCTCAAATACTATAAGCAGTAGGTCAACTAATGTAGTGTATGGAATGACTGTAATGGGTACATGTCAGTCTGGCATGTTTCATTTGACCTTGACCTAATTTTCATGATTCATTGGTCAATGTTAAGTTTTTGTGTTTTGGTCTGTTTTTCAAGTTCTATAAGCAATAGGTCAACTATATTTGGTGTATGGAATGATTGTAAGGTGTACATGTATGTCTTGCAAGTATTATCTGACCTTGACCTCATTTTCATGGTTCATTGGTCAATGTTAAGTTTTTTTGTGTTCTGCTGTTTTTCAAGTACTATAAACAATAGGTCAACTATATTTGGTGTATGAAATGATCGTAAGGTGTATATATCTGTCTGGCAGGTATCATCTGACCTTGACCTCATTTTCATGGTTCATTGGTCAATGTTAAGTTTTTTGTTTTGGTCTGTTTTTCAAGTACTTTAAGTAGTAGGTCAACTATATTTGGTGTATGTAATGATTGTTAGGTGTACATGTCTGTCTGACAGGTATAATCTGACCTTGATCCATTTTCATGGTTCATTGGTCAATGTTAAGTTTTTGTTGTTTTGGTCTGTTTTTCAGTTATCATAAGCAATAGGTCAACTATATTTTGTGTATAAGACAATTGCAAGGTGTATATGTCTGTCTGACAGGATTTATCTGACCTGAGTTTGTGTGTTGCTTTTAATTAAACCTTAATCTTTTAAGACTTTCAACATAAAATCAATGGTCAATAAAACAGGCGAGACATTTCAGCGTGTGCACTCTTGTGTAATATATTGGTCGGTTTATAACACTTTGGGTGTTTTTATTCCTACTCAGATGTCTAATTAGGACACAGTTTCCCTCTGCGACCGAATCAATCTAAACTAATTTACAACCACTTACAGAAAATGCCATAACATTTCAAGTGTTATTATCGTCTTTCCTGCACTCTCCTTCTAATGTAACCTCCTTGGTCTGACTAATTTGATAAGTTTAACAGAACTGTTCTTCAATTTAATAACCACCCACCAACCCCTTCCTAGCCTTTTATAATGTTGCTTGGGAAAGGAACGCATAGTCTCAACCCCCACCAGTATGCATAATGTTGAGTATACAGGTTCATCCTCACATGAAGATTGTAAGCTGAATTGCTTAGGTAGGAATTCTTTTGTATGTGAGTTTTTCTCTAAGGCCACAGGGCCATGTGAGCTATTGCCATGACTTGGCATCTGTTGTCATCCGTTAATTTCAAATTTCTTTTCCTCTAAAATATTAGAACTAATTTTAACCAAAATTGAGATGAAATACTCATGGTATCTAGTATAAAGTTTTTGTTTTTTATCCTGGTCAGTCAACAAACATTTCCGCCATGGCTAAAAATAGAACATAGGGGTAAAATGTAGTTTTTTGGAAAATGACGTAGTCAATTTTACAATACCATTGACCAGCTTCCAAGCCGCTTTCCGAACTCGGTTCCGTATTTTACATACTCATGTACTATACGGAATGTCCATTCTTAACCTGCCCATATGTTCATTGTTTTTAAATGGTATTTTGAGCTATCTCCTTAGTATATTTTTCATATTTATACGAGCTTTCGCTTTTATATGCATGTCTTTAAAATCCATAAACAAATCAGAATATAAATGGATCTGTTTTGTTATGGTTTTGAATTTTTTACATACCAATGATAACCAATCGCTAGACAAAATAGTTCTTGAAAGAATATCAACCTTACTTGTCTGCTGAACTTTAAAACATTAAAAAGATAATAATCGGAATCATCTTGATAACCATACGAAAGATAATGCTCTTTATGAAGATTTAAGAATAAAAAATTAGTGATACGGTTATATCCACGCGGTGCGTATGTATTTTGTTAACAAAGTTACAGCTGCAGATATAGGTCAAATATCGGAGGGTAAAGAACAAAACGGCGGCTTTTGAAGAAGTTTTCTGTCAAAAAGACTTTATTACTTTCTGGATTTTTTCACTTTAAACAGAATTAAAAGATGCAGAAACTTAATGAAAGGAGTAGACAGTGCTCAATTAATCATACCAAAAGTATTCAAAAAAAAGTTTTACCCTTTCTCTGACATCGTGGTCTCGTCCATTTTTTGAAACATCTACGATTATTTCATTACTTTTTTCGAGTTTACAACTAAACTGTTGAACCTGTATAGTTTTGAAAAAAAAAACAATACCGTTGTCCAGGGGTTCATAACAAGCCCGTATTTTACGATTACTTGTTCTTGCGTCGTTATTTTCAAAATCGAATAGAGGATAACTAAACGAAAAATTCCTGTAAATAAATATAAAATATTGAGATTTGCCATCCACTTTTCAATATCTATTTATTAAATATTATTCTATAATCAATAATAACAGTGGACGGCTTGGATAAGGAATGGCATTTAATGATTCACAGAGAAATAGCCATTAGTCCTCAATTTGAATTGGTGTAAACAGGAAGTTGTGTATTAAAGGGAGACAATTTTCGTGCACAAAAATGCTTAAACCAGTATTGTCAAATCTTGTAAAATATTTCTGGTGGCAATAATTCAAATATTCATAAAATTACAAAACACAACTTTTAAAGGTGGGAGTAATGTTTCAATTGGCAAACATTTCTTTATTGATATTTCCACCTTTGATAATAAAAAAAAAAACATTTCTGTCATATTCATCTTTTAATATAAACAAATATGTTATCCTTTTTAAACATATCTATAATAATATATCAGTACTTGTGGATAGACTTATTCCATTTCTTCCTTTGATATTAAAGGATATACCAATTTTGATTGCAAAATTGTAATTTGATAGATGTGAATAAAAGTTAATGACAAATTTTGTCATTGGAAACCTTCTTTAAATATGTGTCAGTAAATTAAATTATGAAGCTGTAAAGGATATATAACTAGTTTATAAGTCAAACAAGTAAAAGTGAAATAAAAGATATTCCTACTGTGCTACATTTGGGGATTGGTGGTAATGAAATCAAATTATTTAAGTTATCTATGCATTTTAATTTTTAAAGTTTGATAATAAAAATGTCACTTATTTGCATTTCTGTTAATGCACATGGCACATGTATAAAAAATGCAGGTCTTTGTCTTTTAACTATAATATAATCAACATGGTAGTTATAAATAAATGAAACATCAAGTAGTAAACACGAAACTTAAGGTGAATCAATCTAATATTGCAATCTAATAATATCCTGGGGAGGACACTGGATTGTATTGCTTCCAGTAATTATATAATACACCTTGCTTAAGAAATAGGGTAGCTAAGTCCTTATAAAAAATGAGGCTAAAATAATGTAAAATTACCATATTTACATAACAGCTGCATTTTTTGCATTTAACATATATATCATATGTGTACATAGAGAACAACAGATTAAATGCACATGGTGTTAATTACGGTTACCACCCTAGGCATTAATTTTGATAGGTGGCAGCAAATAGGGCAGATTGGCCTATATATGTGGTGTCCACACATCTACTCTGTTCTTCCTAAGTCTAAAAATTCTACTCGCCCTGCCTAAGTCCTCAACATCTTTCTTTTCTAAGTATAGATCAGCAACTCCTCTAAGGGTTAGTAATGGAGCACTTTATATATAGTCCAGTGGCTTAGTCCTGTCTTTTTTGTCTCTCTTATTTTCTTATTTATATTATTATCATTATATTTCTTATATTTTCTTGTAAGCCACCAATCCACAACTCCTCTTTTTCCTATGGTGCCTGAAAACAATGAACCGGTTTTGTTCATTGCTGAGGTCTGTAAAGTGACTTATAACTGCTAACAGCCACATTATTTGGACTCTGGTGGATAGTTATCAGACTGTTATCTCATTGGCAATCATACCACATCTCCTTATTTTAGTACGGGTTAATTATTTGAAATAAATGACTAACAAACATTAAATCATTTGAAAACAAATAATTCTGCAATAATTTATGTTGTCATTTAAAGTTTTCATTTTCTATATACTAGTATATCAACAATAAGTTGTATAAATGGTGTCATTATGTCTGTAATTGTCAAACTAGTATAACAATACTGTTGTCTAAATCCACAGAAATGGATCATGCTTTAAGTAACAGAAATAATGATGTGTATGATGATGTCACTAGGTCACCTGTAACCTATCTCTTAAATAAGGACTATGTGGGGTAAAAGAGCTTGCTTACTACAGGCTCTTCATAATCATTTTGTTAAATAATTCTACAAAGAAGGGGATAGTCTGTTAATGTATCCTTTACTAAGAATAATGAAATTGCAAGAAACAAATTCACATATTACTTTGAATTTTGTTAATGTTCAGTTAGTCTTGAGCTATTTCTACAACAGAACAATCAGTAGTACAACAGAATATATATCTATATATATATATATCTTGACACACAAATAAAAAGCCATAGACATTGAAAACAATTCATATCTATTCTATTGTCAGTCAGCCTACCTACCATGAACTGAAAAGTCTCCTAAGATTCAGTAGGTAAATTATATGAAAATCAAAACTTGCATAAAAATATACAAATATTAGAGAGAATGATGTCATTTTTCCTCAGAGCTATCAGCTCTTTGATTGCTTATATCTCAAAACTTAAATAGTAAGAGAAAACTGACATGGGATGAAAATGATCAGCAGGTCAAGATCTATAAGTGAAGAAATTTTCAGACGAATTGGACAGCACAATTTGGAATTATTGCCCTGAAATAATATTTTTATGAAGATTTGTGAAAAGGTCATTTATTCAGAATATCATAAAGAATTATACAACTGACAGTTATGGACAATTATGTCATTAAACAAAACTGAATGAATGACAACAATTGCAAAGGTGGGGAATAAATACAGCCACAATCCCCAAGTCCCTGAATTGGGGAGACCGCCACCGGAGACATCCTTGGAGACTATTTTATGACAAAAAAAATTAAGAAAATTAAAACCAATTGTTCAGAGAACAATTGAAGGTCTTCCACTCGTAAAGATCTATTTTGATATGAAAATAATAAAATTCATTTTAACATGTCATTTCCAGCGTCAAATGATAGCTTTTGTACGCTGATTCCAAAATATGAGGTTTATATAAAAACAAATTAAATTAGGAGATAATTTGTTACTTCCGGTTTGAAAAATTTACTTCCAGTATTATTTGAATGTTTACTTGACACTGATTCCAAAAATATATGGTTCTATATACTTTTATATTAAATAAATACAAAAATAGCTACTTCCGGTTTACATAAGGTCACTTCCGGTTGGCTTTCTAAGGTCAAGTGGCTTGCAACCTAATACAAAAGTCCCATGGCTTTATCATATATACATATGAGGTAACAGCAAAGGTCATAATCTAGAACGTCAAAATAACATATGACCTTGAGCTCAATTTCAAGGTCATAAACCAAGGACCTCAAATCAAAAGACCCTAGGTCTTAATTATATATGGTTAATGAGTTATATCACCATAAGAGTATTTTCAAATACAAGAGGGAGAAAACTCTAATTTAATGTTAGCGCACCCTTTAAACCAAAATGTATGTGTTACGACATGTCGCAACTAACAATTTAATAAAATATGTTGTCAATATCTTATACGGTTTTGAAAAGAAGTGAAAATAAGCCAAAATCAAAATTTATAATATGACCTTGACCTTTGACCTTGACCTAATTTTATTTTTTGGACCAAGGACCTCAAATCAAAAGACCCTAGGTCTCTATCACTTATGGTTTACCAGTTTCACATGCATATCACTTATATCAAATGCATAAGGGAAATAACTCTCATATGGAATCTCATTACGGCTTCGGTCAAAATTAAAATCCTAATCCTGAAGATGTAACGAACAATTTGGTAAAATAAATTTGTCGTAATCTTTACGGTTCTTGAAGGAGTAGTACCACAAGAAAAACAGTGTTTGGGAGATAACTCTTACAACGTAAAGTATTTGGTTACGCAGTTGTCAGTTTTAAAAGCGTATAAACTATACGATATCATATTCCAAATATCTAAGCGACATCTTTTGTAACATCAATACTAAGCAAGAAAAAATTAGGCGGAAGGAAAAAAAAAAAATAATAATAATTAAAACCAATTGTTCAGAGAACAATTGAAGGTCTTTCCACTCGTAAAGATCTATTTTGATATGAAAATAATAAAATTCGTTTTAACATGTCATTTCCAGCGTCAAATGATAGCTTTTGTACGCTGATTCCAAAATATGAGGTTTATATACAAAAAAATTAAATTAGGAGATAATTTGTTACTTCCGGTTTGAAAAATTTACTTCCGGTATTATTTGAATGTTTACTTGACACTGATTCCAAAATATATGGTTCTATATACTTTTATATTAAATAAATACAAAAATAGCTACTTCCGGTTTACATAAGGTCACTTCCGGTTGGCTTTCTAAGGTCAAGTGGCTTGCAACCTAATACAAAAGTCCCATGGCTTTATCATATATACATATGAGGTAACAGCAAAGGTCATAATCTAGAACTTCAAAATAACATATGACCTTGAGCTCAATTTCAAGGTCATAAACCAAGGACCTCAAATCAAAAGACCCTAGGTCTTAATTATGTATGGTTAATGAGTTATATCACCATAAGAGTATTTTCAAAAACAAGAGGGAGAAAACTCTAATTTAATGTTAGCGTACCCTTTAAACCAAAATGTATGTGTTACGACATGTCGCAACTAACAATTTGATAAAATATGTTGTCAATATCTTATACGGTTTTTGAAAAGAAGTGAAAATAAGCCAAAATCAAAATTTATAATATGACTTTGACCTTTGACCTTGACCTAATTTAATTTTTTTTGGACCAAGGACCTCAAATCAAAAGACCCTAGGTCTCTATCACTTATGGTTTACCAGTTTCACATGCATATCACTTATATCAAATGCATAAGGGGAAATAACTCTCATATGGAATCTCATTACGGCTTCGGTCAAAATTAAAATCCTAATCCTGAAGATGTAACGAGCAATTTGGTAAAATAAATTTGTTGTAATCTTTTACGGTTGCGAAGGAGTAGTGGCCACAAGAAAAACAGTGTTTGGGGAGATAACTCTTACAACGTAAAGTATTTGGTTACGCAGTTGTCAGTTTTAAAAGCGTATAAACTATACGATATCATATTCCAAATATCTAAGCGACATCTTTTGTAACATCAATACTACGCAAGAAAAAAATTAGGCGGAAGAAAAAAAAAAAAATAATAATAATAATAATAATAATCAGAACAAAAGCAATAGGTCTTTCCACGGAAAAGTGGAAAGACCTAATAATAATAATAATAATCAGAACAAAAGCAATAGGTCTTTCCACGGAAAAGTGGAAAGACCTAATTATATTATTCAAAATCAAAACATGATAAAATTTAAAAATTAGGCAGAGCAAGCCCTATTGACCTCTACCTTAACTGTTTGGCAAGTAGACATGCCAATGTAAAGCAAACCCTTTTGACCTTTACATTCCCATGTCATACTGTTTGAAGTTTAATCTTTAAACTTGATGTTGAGTTCATCCTATTACCAACATTAAAGTAACTTATATGTGTAAGGTACGCAGAGTGTAACAATATAATCAAAGACAAAATACATATTTATAGATAAAAGATGAGCAAAAACATAAAAAATACAATACAATAATATGTACATATAATTTTGCAAACAATGTTAAAAAATGGATGGAGCAAGCCCTGTTGACCTCTATCCATATGGACATAAATGTCTACTCTAAATAAATCCAATGATGCAATTAAAGGAAAAGACTAAAAAGTAGAGCAAGCCCTGTTGACCTCTACCAGCTTAATACACAAAGAAAAAATATACTTTATTTGGCAGAGCAAGCCCTGTTGACCTCTGCCAAATCATACTTAAAATTATTCATTCTAATGTAATTTTGCAATGCATTTTATTTCCATCTGCACATTTGTTGTATAACAGATAAAATGTACCTGTGGCTGCTTCTGCTTTTGCAGCACCTATTCTGAAACTATGACCTTTGTCAAGCTCTGGGCTTAAACCTATGAAAATTAATAGGGACTTCAAAGAGGAATTAAAGTAAGTGTATGATACTGGTGTACTACACAGGAATTGAAAAGGGGACCCAACTTTATGTCTGTAATTGTCAAACTAGTATAACAATACTGTTGTCTAAATCCACAGAAATGGATCATGCTTTAAGTAACAGAAATAATGATGTGTATGATGATGTCACTAGGTCACCTGTAACCTATCTCTTAAATAAGGACTATGTGGGGTAAAAGAGCTTGCTTACTACAGGCTCTTCATAATCATTTTGTTAAATAATTCTACAAAGAAGGGGATAGTCTGTTAATGTATCCTTTACTAAGAATAATGAAATTGCAAGAAACAAATTCACATATTACTTTGAATTTTGTTAATGTTCAGTTAGTCTTGAGCTATTTCTTTGTACAACAGAACAATCAGTAGTCATCTTCACTTCACTTCACACATATATATATATATATATATATATATATCTTGACACACAAATAAAAAAGCCATAGACATTGAAAACAATTCATATCTATTCTATTGTCAGTCAGCCTACCTACCATGAACTGAAAAGTCTCCTAAGATTCAGTAGGTAAATTATATGAAAATCAAGACTTGCATAAAAAATATACAAATATTAGAGAGAATGATGTCATTTTTCCTCAGAGCTATCAGCTCTTTGATTGCTTATATCTCAAAACTTAAATAGTAAGAGAAAAACTGACATGGGATGAAAATGATCAGCAGGTCAAGATCTATAAGTGAAGAAATTTTCAGACGAATTGGACAGCACAATTTGGAATTATTGCCCCTGAAATAATATTTTTTATGAAGATTTGTGAAAAAGGTCATTTATTCAGAATATCATAAAGAATTTTACAACTGACAGTTATGGACAATTATGTCATTAAACAAAACTGAATGAATGACAACAATTGCAAAGGTGGGGAATAAATACCGCCACAATCCCCAAGTCCCTGAATTGGGGAGACCGCCACCGGAGACATCCTTGGAGACTATTTTTATGACAAAAAAAAAATTAAGAAAAATTACATATTATTCAAAATCAAAAACATGATAAAATTTTAAAATTAGGCAGAGCAAGCCCTGTTGACCTCTACCTTAACTGTTTGGCATGTAGACATGCCAAATGTAAAGCAAACCCCTTTGACCTTTACATTCCCATGTCATACTGTTTGAATTTAAATCTTTAAACTTGATGTTGAATTCAACCTATTACCAATATTGAAGTAACTTACATGTGTAAGGTACGCAGAGTGTAACAATGTAATCAAAGACAAAATACATATTTATAGATAAAAGATGAGCAAAAACATATAAAATGCAAAACAACAATATGTACATGTAATTTTGCAAACAATGTTATAAAATGGATGGAGCAAGCCCTGTTGACCTCTATCCATATGGACATAAATGTCTACTCTAAATAAATGCAATGATGCAATTAAAAGAAAAGAATAAAAAGTAGAGCTAGCACTGTTGACCTCTACCAGCTTCAAACACAAAGGTAAAATATACTTTATTTGGCAGAGCAAGCCCTATTGACCTCTGCCAAATCATACTTAAAAATTATTCATTCTAATGTAATTTTGCAATGCATTTTATTTCCATCTGCACATTTGTTGTATAACAGATAAAGATGTACCTGTGGCTGCTTCGCTTTTGCAGCACCTATTCTGAAACTATGACCTTTGTCAAGCTCTGGGCTTAAACCTATGAAAATTAATAGGGACTTCAAAGAGGAATTAAAGTAAGTGTATGATACTAGTGTACTACACAGGAATTGAAAAAGGGGACCCAACTTATGTTTTGCCACCCCTATATAATTCATCATAGTTTTACAGGGCAAAACATACTACCAAAATTTCGAGTAATTAAAATAGTCTTGGGACGCAAGTCGCTTTGTTTATAGAATGTTATTGTGACAGTCATGTTTATTGGGACCTGATTTTTATATCTCATAGTAATGTCTGAAAACTGTAAAACTTTGTAATTTTCATTTTTGTTTTTAACAGCAATTTCTCCTATCCTGAGGAAACAATGGAATGCCAAGGAGATCATAGCCTTTAATAAAAACTGATTGAACTGACCCTGTATAACCTGGGAAACGGCTAACAATAATTTTGATAATATCTCTTTTGTAATGGGCTATCTATTGTCACAGGAACTCCTCACATTTTGTGCACCCTTGATAATCTTTTTTATTAAAAAGGAATTTGTAGGATCAGGCAAACATTTTAACTTGTGAACATAACTTATAGCAGAAACATAAGATGCTATTGTAGATGGTGCATAATTTTGCAAGAAGAGAAAACTAATAAAATGAGATACCATCATGTGTGTAGATGGATATGCCTGTGATAAAGGAAAATATTCCTTACAAAATTGTTCGTATGCTTTTAACATCCTATTATAAGATGCTCTTGTTGCAGATGATAGTGAAGCTTGCAATAATTTTCTCATAGATTCAAAAGATGCTATGGCACTGAAACTGGAGTTGGACTTAACCAAGGAGCTATGTGTTGGGCTTTCTGAAAAGAAAAATAGAGACAACAAGTCACAGACTACATTTGTCTTACCCGCAATATGCTTTGCTCTAAAATGAATTTTAAACTTTAGTGATGCAAAACTAGTCTGCGGACCAATTTCATTAAAATTTTATCTTGTGATGAAGTTTTATTGATAATATCAGCTACAGCCTGATTATCAGTCAAAAACAATACTTTATGATTTGACAATGAATGCCCCCATATTTCCACAGCAAGAAAAATAGGAAACAACTCCTTTATTGTAATGTGTAATTGAAGCATATTTTGAGGCCATTCTCCCGCAAACCATGTACTGCCAAAAACAGCAGCATATCCCCCATGTACCCCAGCTGCATCTGAATACAATTTCAATGATTCTGAAGACACCCATTTTGAAACAAAAAACAAGACTTCCCATTGTAATTAGATATAAAATCAAACCATGCCCTCAAATCGGCTCTTACTTCTGAATTTATTGTAATTCTATAGTGGGGACATGTATGGCCAATTGTTAGATCAAATAACCTTCTCAGAAATGCTCGTCCTGGAACTACAACACTACAGGCAAAATTCAATAAACCTAAGAGACTGCAATTCTCGAAGAATAACTTTCTTTTTTACCTTAAATATGTTAAGGAGACCCAAAATTTGGGCTATTTTATCCTTTGGTAATCGAGCTACCATAGCCCTTGAATTAATCTCAATGCCATAAATTGTTATGCATGTTGTAGGTAATTGAGTTTTCTCATCTTTTATAGGAACACCCAAAGTTTTTGATAAAGTTAAAAATGTGTTAAGTACTACAGAACACTTGTTTGTATTTGCTTCCCCTACAAAAAAGAAATCATCTAGCAAATGTGAAACACCTCTAATTTGCAATTTGCTATTCAAAATCCACTGAAGAGCAGAGGAAAAATGTTCAAACTGTTGGCACGAAGACGACGCCCCCATGGGGAGGGCTGCATCATGATAAAATTTACCCTCCCATTTAAAGCCCAATAAATGATATTCTGAAAAATGCACAGGAATTAAAAGGAACGCATCCTCAATATTGGCCTTACTCATTTCACAGTTGAAACCATGTTCTTGGACAAGTTCTATGACAGTTTCAATATTTTGATATGAGACGGAAGTGTATTCAGGTGGTGTCCAAAAATTGAAGAGTCCCCTTTTGGAAAAGATAGGTCATGAATTAAGCGGAAAGAAACACTTTCTTTTTTGGGGGACCAGACCCAAAGGAGAACAAATAAATGTCTCAAAGGGTGGTTCATTAAAAGGTCCTCTTATTCTGCCTTTCATAATTTCCTTATTTAACTTGAGAGTGACCACCTCAGGATTTTCCCTTGCGCTTTTATGGTTGGAATGAAATTTGTTATCTTTTTTATTAAGCAATGAATTTATTTTAAAGCCAACTGTAAAACCCAGAATTAATTATACCCCCGCTTTAAAAAAGTGGGGGTATTCTGTTTTACCTCTGTCTGTCCGTCCGTCCATCCATCCGTCAGTCCATCCGTCAGTCCGTCCGTTCGTCCCATGAATATGTTTCGTCGCTTTTTTCTCAGGAACTACATTACAAGGATTTCTGAAATTTGGTTTCAGGGTTTATATGAGTCAGCTATACCGTGTGATGCGTTTTCAGATTCATCCTTCAACAACTTCTTGTTTACCGAACACTTACATCATTTTACACATGACATCCAAGTAGTTGAAAATTTTCGTGACATTTTTCTCAGGAACTACTTTACAAGGATTTCTGAAATTTGGTTTCAGGGTTTATATGAGTCAGCTATACCGTAGGATGCGTTTTCAGATTCATCACTCAACAACTTCCTGTTTACCGAAATATTTGGGCGGGGGTATCATCAGTGAGCAGTAGCTCACTCACTTGTTTGAATTTCATTTCTCTGTCATAACCCTTTAAGAAAATGTTCAATTTATTTACTTTTATTGGTGTTGGTAGACTTGTGGGCTGTAAGCCACTCTTTACATGAGACTGTGGCATGTTTTTGTCACATTGCACACATTGGTGCTTATGTTTGCAGTTGTCGCTGGAACAGCCACCTGTTCTACAGTAGGTCCAGCAGTAACCAGGTGGGAATTGACTGCTTTGTTGCTGAACCCGCCGTTGAAAGGGAGGACCTCCACTTTGTTTATTAGATTTATAATTTGATGCATAATTGGTATTTGCATGATTGAAATGATCATAAAAGGCAATCCGCCAAAGATCATCATTTACAACTGCCCAATCAAATTTCATCGCTCTGCGTACCTTTCTAAATGTTTTATCATATGATTTTGCCATGTTAAACCAAAATTATTTTGACATTGCCCTAACATTTTATGCATATTTGATAAGGCTTAAAATATGTTCAGGATGGTTTACATAATATATAGACATATAAATATCAAAAGTTGCAGTTCACTGATGGATTGTCAATAACTGCTTTGGTTTAGCGTAAGTAAAAATTTTAACTGCTTTCGATCTAAAAAGAACATCAAGGGCAAAGTATTTCTTAGTAAGTAATTGCCTGTCTGCCCTATAACAGAACTGTCAATACCTAATGATTGGTCTTCTTGTGTTGTTGGACTATTGGCTGTGAAGTATCCTGCAACTGATTTGTCTGAAGTCACAGGTGGTACCAATGAGCAGTGGACAGCGTTTGTGGATGAAGACGGCAATGTATTCTGTCTCTCTGTTTTATAATCAGTGCTGGAGACCACTTCCTGCGTTGCACTAGAGAGTATACCACACACTTGACAATCTATCATCTGATATTCTGACTCCACTGCTGTCGGCTAAATGTAAACCAGCTCCCCTCAACTGAGTGATCATTGCTGCAGCTATTTCATCCGCTGTTGGCTGTGCTGTTGTACCTGCACTATTCATCACAGGAGCAGTTGTTGTACTTGGACCATTGTTTCGGACTCGTTTTCGCCCTCTTTGATTAGTAGTTTCAGTCAGTACCTCGGGATCTATGACAAGGTCCCTTTCTGTGAGATCGGAAGGAGCAGCTCTTCTTTTCGATCTAGTTCTTTGTTTAGGCCTTTTAAAGGAAACAAAAATAATTCTTGAATACCCGATAATGTGTGTTAGCTTACAATATAAAATCAGAAAAATGTGCATGTATCACTTATTTAATACTATTTCATTGTATATTGTACATAGACAAAGTTCACACAACAAACAATGTGGCACACAATAATGCAATATTATATGACAACTACATTGTAACCATACATGATAATAAACATATAAGTGTATGGTACATGTAAAACAGTATGTATATAAAACCAGTGTAATCTGATACATGAATACAAAAGTGCACTATGTATATCAGAACCATAACCATAATGTTGGTTAACCATATGTATGTATAATGATGCAAAATATAACCATATAAAACCACTGCAAATTGATACCATTTTACAAAATTGCACTAACATATATGATAACCATAGCCATAATGATGGCAAATAAAACCATGTGTAATAATGATACATTTGTGTGCCACAATAATTGGATAAATTAAACAAGAGCAGTGAATTGTCTGCAAAAATTTGTATATACTAAATAAAGTATTAAAAACTGATGCATAATTTTTCTTGAATAATAAAACAAAGATACATGTATAGATAATAGCATACTTTAACTATAAAGCTTTTTAATTATAATAAGCAAACTGTAAACGTATCGTTTGATATGTCAGTCTGATTTTATACATTTTTAATTATTTCACATACGATGTGCACTACCGACAGCTGCACGAATACTTCTAGCGTAGATGTGCATACCTTCGTCATTTAAATGAACTATCTGGCAACAAAGCTTTCGTGTTTTTCCGCAGGCCCCGATGTTTCCAGAAAGTAATATTTGTACGTGATTTCAGAGTTGAAGACAATATCTGATTCACTTTGTTTACTTTGTTGATATAATCGGGACCCGACCTTTCGGAATACCTCGGCAGTAATTGCCCAACGATCACGTGACTAACACCATACACTGTAATTATGTAATCACAGAATGACGCGATATCTCGAGCCAATTTCTCAGGTTTCCTCTCGCTTGTCAAGTCATTGCCGCCAATTTGAATAAGTACAGAATCTGGTTTAAAAGTGTGAAAAACATGCATAAATTCTGCTTTCTGAATGCTTTTACGACCCGGACGCAATGTGCTTCCACCCAAACCTGCAAATTCAACCTGAATTTTGGTACCATCGAACCCTAAATTATATCGCCCCTCTGCACGATTCTCATACAAAAGGATTCTAATCTATGTACAAATGAATGACCAAAATCAAAACTCGATGAACCATGATATACAAATTTAAGAATTTACACAATATCAAACGAATATTTTTAAACTAAATAATATTTTAGATGGCTTTTACCTCATGAACAAGTTCTGTAATCGTAACTACGTCTTTTCTGTACAAAATTGTTAGTTATCTTCTGTCCAAAACTGAATAATGACTCTCTTCAGGAACACAAAATTGAAAATATTTACTTTTCCGGCAAAACAAAAATAGCGTCTAGTAGCATTCAGTGCAATTGCGAGAATGCGGGCGCAACTAGACGCTTGTGAATAGTAAGCATGCACTTTATCCTCATTGATCAATTAAAATTTTTGCAGCATAATTCCTAAACAAAGCCCATGGAAATTTATTTTCAGTTTCTTATTACAACATTCATAAGAAACAAAACCTATACAAGTTGAAACAGTATCCTATATAGCTAATTAGTGTATAAACATTTCCTGCCAAAAATGCTTTTATTACAATAAAACTGATTTTTATGCCCCCGCCGTAGCGGTGGGGGCATTAAGTTTTACCCTTGTCCGTCTGTACGTACGTCCCAAAATTGGTTTCCGTTCTCTAACTTGAGTTTGCCTCAACAAAATGTTATAAAACTTGTACACAATGCTTTTTACCACAAAAAACAGGTCAAGTTTGAATTTTGGTGGCGTCACTTTTACCGTTCTAGAGTTGTGTCCCTTTATAAATGGAAAAATTGCAAAATTTTTAGTTTCCGTTTTCTAACTTAAGTTTGCCTCAACCAAATGTTATGAAACTTATACACAGTGCTTATTACCACAAAACACAGATCAAGTTTGAATTTTGGTGGCGTCACTTTAACCGTTCTAGAGTTATGCCCCTTTATAAATGGAAAAATTGCAAAATTTATATTTTCTTTTAAATATCAAGTAATTTTTAAAATTGGAGTTAACTTCCTTTGTCCATGATTATAGTTGAATCAACTACAATCAATGCTTTATACAATGCAATGTTTAATTTTGACTTCCACTGATAAAACACAGATCAAGTTGAATTTGGGTAGTGTCACCTTAACCATTATTGAGTTATGCCCCTTTACAAATCGAAAGATTTCAAAATTTTTAGTTTCCATTCTGTAACTTAAGTTTGCCCCAACCAAACATTATGAAACCTATACACAATATTCATTACCACAAAACTAAGATCAAGTACAATTTTTTTATTTCCGTTTTCTAACTTTAGTTTGCTTCAACCAAATGATATGAAACTTATACTCAATACTAATTACTACATAATACAGATTAAGTACGAAATTTGGTGGCGACACGTTTACCATTCTTGAGTAATGTCCCTTTATAAACATAACAAATGCTGAATTTTTCGTTTCCTGTCTCTAACTTTAGTTTGTCTCAACCAAATGTTATAAAACTTATACACAACCGTTCTAGATATAATAACATAAACGGTACCAATTTTTCTGCACCAGATGCGCATTTCGACAATCAATGTCTCTTCAGTTATGCGTGTTTACAAATAGAAAAATTGCTGAATTTTTAGTTTCTGTTCTCTGCTTAAGTTAGCCTCAACCAAATGTTATGAGACTTACACACAATGCTTATTACCACAAAACTCAGATCAAGTTCAAATTTTGGTAGCATCACTTTTACCGTTCTTCAGTTATGTCCCTTTATAACTATATGATATGCAAGCGGGGGCATCATCTGTGTCCACATGTGGACACTATCCACATTTTTTTATGAAATTTCTCAGTTTTTGGTTGTTACTTGAAAATAATTAACGATAAAGAGAAATTTTAAACTGCAAAAATGTTCAGCAAAGTAAGATCTACCAAAAAGTCTAAGAACAGAATTTGTCAATTGATCTTAAAAGGAGTTATTGCCCTTAAAAGACTTTTTTTTAAATTTTAAAGTTTTTTTCAGAAACTATGATAGATAGACACTCCAAACAGCAAAAATGTTCACCTACAAAGATGTCAACATGACTAAATTAGTCTATTAATCCCTTATAGGAGTTATTGTCCTTGAAAGAGAAACTTCTACAGCAAATATGTACAGCAAAGTGAGAGGTACAAATAAGTCAACATGACCGAAAATGTCAATGTTTTCTGATAGGAGTTATTGCCCTTGAAAGAAGTTTTAACAATTTTTTGACTTAGTTTTTATCAATGTACATAACACTTTTACACTGACAGCAGAAATTGCAGGCAAGACACAGGGTTCTGTGGAACCTTTTACAAATGTTTATATAATTTTCATTTTAATATTGGCCCAAGAACACAGTAACTTCATAGTGCATTTCTTTTAGACAAAAAACGCAAATTAAAAAAATCGCACCTGCTCTATCTAAAAACTTTTTTTACAGTGCAGTGTACTACTATTGGGACAAATTGTATCAAAATTATAGAAAAGTCTATCGGCTCTAACTCAAAATGTGGACAATTTTTTCTATAATTCAGTCTGACAGCCCCACATACTAATTTTTGACCTTTTCAAACTGGACCAAATCACTACCAATACTTTACCTAAAAATTCATGCCCCAAATTTTTTTCACAAGTAATTTCACCCTCCTACTTACTATTTTATGCATAAAATATAAAGAAATAAATTTGGAAGTTGTATGAAATAAATTTAAAAGTTATACACTGTCCTCACTAAGAACACTATTTGTAGACAACTGAAATCAAAGGACAATAACTGTGTCCCCAGAACTATTGACACAGATCTGTTTTTCAACAGAAAAATTTATAAAAGTCTAAATGTTTATCATGGGTAAATTAGAACGCTATCAGGATGAAAGATGTCAAGGAAAATATGATGAAGTAGAGCAAACGATGTTGGTTGCCTGCTTTTATGCCCCCGCCGCGGCTGAGGAGGCATTTAGTGTTACCCTTGTACGTACGTCTCAAAATTTATAAGTTTCCGTTCTTTAACTTTAGTACTTATTACCACAAATCACAGATCAAGTTTGAATTTGAGTTGCGTCACTTTTACCGTCTTGAGTAATGCCCTTTATAAATGGAAAAATTGCTGAATTTTTCGTTTCCGTTCTCTTAACTTTAGTTTGCCTTAAACCAACTGTTTTGAAACTTATACACAATGCTTAGTCCACGCCAATTTGATTAATAGTTCTTCGGACAAAAGCTCCAAAAAATATGGGGCGAGCGAGTGAATTTTTTTTGTTTTTATATATTTCTTGAAAATGAGTTTTTTTGAGGCGAGTGCTCTACAAGTGAAGCGAGCGGTATAATTTTTTTTTAAATTATGTGATTTTGAAGTCGTACAATTTATGTACATGTCATAACTGGGTTATTTCATAGAAAACGAGGAGCAACAGATGCTCTAATGCATATATTTTATTTTATTGGTGCCTGTACCATACCAGACTTTCTTGTTCACTGTGGTTTAGTTAATTTTGGTTATTTTCTTCAAGTTAGCTTTGTCTATGTGAATTTTCATTCAAATCCATATATATATTAAGGAAGTATAGCAGATGTAGTTTTACAAGAGGAAGTATGTTAGTTAGGTGAATGACACATGTTGAATAAAATTAAAATATGTGTATGTATTCAAAAAAATGCCCCTGAAAGATATTTGATAGTTTTCATTATATGGTAATGATTGTTTATTGTTGTACTTCAGTGTTTCTGTTGTTCCGTTGTTTTCCTCTTATAGTTGATGTGTTTCCCTCGGATTTAGTTTGTTACCCGGATTTGTTTTTGCTTAATCGAATTATGACTATTGAACAGCGGTTTACTACTGTTGCCTTTATTTATTGGCTGCTTGACATCCAGTTGGAACTATCTATGCATATTTAGGATCAAAATAATGAGTGAGGTGCATATTTCTTGCTTTGTACTAAAACAACATCCTGAGTAAGGTATATAGTTATATTGCTATACATGTAGATCCAAATGTATTAAAATATTCCCTTAAAATACCTGTCACCCCATTCACATGCATTGTTCTTACTGAGCAAAATACTCTTTCCTTTTGCTCCTAAAAGCTGTAATGCATTTACAACTCTTTAGCTTGACTAGAAGTGGTTGAACCAATTACAGCTGATTACACACCCCTAATAATTATGAGCATGCCAATCACAATTATACGGCATCACCTTGGCCTCGTTGGAACTCTTTAAATCCCCCCACCCCCCACCCAACCCCAACATTGTCAAGAATCAGTCCGGTCAATATTGCGCATGCGTGAATTCTGATACCCTACATGGATAAAATCGTTATATAGAAGTTATATGGAAAATAATCTTTACAAGACGATATTCAACTTTTTTCTCAGTGGTTTTCTTAGCTGCTGCGATCCCCGGAATCCTTAATGTGTCTTCTTTTTAATGATATAAATTATTTTAAAATAAAGTTTGAACTTCTTGCAACAAATTTGGATTTTTTGCAGTGATGTCAAATGGCTTACTTTTGCCGTTATTCTTACAGGAAAATGTCATTATTCGGAAGAGAGGTCCAGCTTTGAAAAAATAATTAAAATACTTTTACTTATGATATACCTTAGCTGTTGCGACCAAGAAAAAGATGAAAAATTAAAGCTTAACGTGGTGTAGTTTATTTTCAAATTGGTTATTTTCTTCTTGCTCCAAATTTGATTTAAAAGTATGCGATTTTTGTTTTTTTCTATCAATTTCTATTTGACAACAGGATACATCGTGTGTGTAAACAGATAAAAAATTGTTATACAATCGTGTTTATACAGTCATGCTGAGACGTAATATATTCCCAGATTCATGTAATATAGAGTAAACGACATTTTGTATAAACTTGATTTAGGGTTGAAGGAATAGCAAAACACTATATAATTATAATTAAAGACAAGGATTTGTATATCTCACAATACAAATCCTTGTTGAAGATGATTAGATTTTAAGTTATTTTTTGTTTCTGTTTTCACGTGGTTATAACCGAAAATTAATTAATACATCATTAGAATGAAATCAAAATCTAAAACGCATTATTTTAAATAAATGCTTGTTCATCTGGATGTTTTATCAATACACAATCATATTTTTTTTCAATGGCATCAAGGAATTGTATATTTAAATATACAATTCCTTGATGGCATTAAATGGTTTCTATTCACATTTAATTTTTAAAAGAAAGAAGAATATGTTGTATGATTGTCAAATAGACAACTGGCTCGTTTTCTTGACAATCCATAGATAATCTTTTTTGAGGCAATTTTAACACGATTTAAATACACAATCATATAGGAGAACAATTCCATTTCGTCGCACTTTAAAGAGTGCATAAATTCAACATTTAAAATACTCCACGAATTCGACCACTTGATACAGCAAGATGAAATCTAATAATATATTTTACATCAAACCGAGTTTCTGTTATTTAATTTCTTGAAACTAAATACACGAATAATAATATGTGATTACAATAAATTGGAAAGTTTGCACCTTTCAAGACGCGTTAAATAGTTTTGAAATACATTCATTACTTAAATTATACATGCGCCGTCAAAAAGAAACTTGTTGATGACAAAAATAATCAAAACGAAAAGTTTATAAAATGGAAAAAAAAAAAAAAAAAACTACTTTTTATTAAATTCCCTTTGTCAATTTTTTATCACTAGCTTTTCATCTCAATTAGAATTAATTGAATCGAAACAATATTTAATAAAAAATCAATTATTTCTTCACAAAACCATA
The DNA here is from genome assembly GCA_017311375.1 of Mytilus coruscus. Lineage (NCBI taxonomy): Eukaryota > Metazoa > Mollusca > Bivalvia > Mytilida > Mytilidae > Mytilus > Mytilus coruscus. The sequence continues at coordinate 55,340,099 of CM029600.1, forward strand.
AAGATTGTTAGCTTTGAACAGGTACTTGTATGACAATTAACATGTCAGCTTCAGGGTATATACCTGTGGATATATAGTGGAAACGATGCTGGAAGCTTGTATGTTTTCTGTTTCTTGTTTAACTTCTCTATTGTTTGCGTCGTAGATGTTGATATAATGTAAATATTATAGGTAAATATCCACGAGATGACCTACCCTCAACCCACAAAATTCACAAGATAATAGAGGGTTCTGTAAGCTTTAACTGAATAAATTGGCTATCATAATGTATGAAAAGCTTATACAATAATTTACAAAATAAGACGATGTGGTAAAATTGGCAATGAGACAACTTGTCACCATAGAACACAGGACGTGGTTGAAAGCAACTATGAGTTACTGTACGGCCTTTATCACTGAGCTAAACCCATATCGTACAGTAAGCTTTGTAGGATAGAATTGAGAATGAAAACGGGAAATATGTTAAAAGAGAACAACCCGACCAAAGAGCAGAAAACAGCCCAAAGCCACCAATGGGTCTTCAACGCAGCGCGAGAATATTCCGCACCCGCAGGCGGACTTCAGCTGGCCCCTACACAATAATGTATACTAGTTCAGCAAAAAGAACGCCAAACCAAACTCCGAAACATATAAATGAACCAAAATTTAAAAAACCCCACAAGACTAACAAAGGCTAGAGGTTTCTGACCTGGGACAGGCGCAAAAATGCGGCGGGGTTAAACATGTTTTGACAGATCTCATGTTAATTGTCGAAACAATTAAAACGGGGAAAAAAAACCAACGAACTGGTTTATGCTAAAACAATAACAACAAGAAAATGAATATTTCAGACAGCAAGAAACGACAACCACATAATTACAAGTAATTTGTTTCTGACTTAAAACAGAACTATAAACCGTGGCATGCGGCGGGGTTAAACATGTTTGTGAGTGCTCAAATCTATCTTAATCTCACTGAACCTGAGGCAGTGGTATAAAAGCACAACACAAGACCAAACTGTTGAAATTAGTAGGAAAAGGCTTCCTTGTCAGATGGGCACGAAACTTGAAAAACTATCTACAGAAGACAAAAGATCTAAAGTACCGATCTGAAGATAAATTACCTACCAGTACACATCCTACATACATATAAAAATAAAAAGATGTGGTATGATTGCCAATAAGACAACTATCCACCAAAGATCAAATGAAGTGGACGTAATCAATTATAGAGAAAATATGAGAAAATACATACCGTATAGTCGGCTATAAAAGGCCCCAACATGAAAAATATGAAACTATTCAAATGAGAAAACTATATATAACGACATAATTTATAACAAAACAATTTACGAAAAACAAATATGACAGACATTAACCAACAACAGTTCATTTAACTCGAGGAATTGTGCTGTTATCCTCACTCATTGAGTCAATGTATACTGTTAAATTCAATAATTATGAACTGTCAATGGATGTTTAAAATCAAATAAAATGACAGACATTCCGAATTCTCGAGGTACCCGTTTTATATATATATATAAAAAAAAGAACCGTAAGACAACGGCTTTTCGGCCAATTATATGTGAAATAGTTGAACAAAAATTTCAATTACATTTCAGTCAGTTTGATGCTCAATTCATTTTGAATAAGAATATCTATTTTTATTTATATGCATTTTTCATTTACCAATTTGGGTAAAACATCTCGCGCCGTTTCAATGTTTCAACTGGGACTAATACACTAATTCAGTAGTCCCAGGTTTCAACAAAGATCGAATAGGAACTCCGGCCTTCAATTAATTTTACAAACTACACCAAAATACAGAAAACATGAATCAAAATTATTTTATCGATAACATCTGGTATTGGTTTTCACTGAAGTTATCTTTACAGACCAGCGGGTGTTTAACCCCTTAATTGTGCGTCTTATCGCATGTGTCAAATTAGCAAGTGACCCCATATGGAGCGAGAACGGGTTATCGTCCTTGTCGATACAAATAATTGTTTTCAAATTGGGTTATCTCCCTTAAACCGGACAGATTCTTTGCAATGACAAAAGAAGAGTTCTGCTTGCATGCCAAAAGACTAAGAAGGGGATATGGGGTTTCATCAACATCAAATACTTCTGTGATTTTTTTTTAAAGTTCATGGGAATTTACAATTCATTTCATCAGAAAAAAGATAGATAGGTCTTATGCCTGTTGAAACAAGGATCGGGGGTGACGATGGTTCTAACAAATATTGATGTGTTTGTGGTCATCAAACGAAAGATTTTTAATTTTTGCATCCTAGAACAGGTCTTTAAAGGTAAAACGAGAAGCATTTCGAATAACAGTGTGTTCAATAACTACTTGTCCACGGCAATGAGCTGACACAACTGCATGTTGGCATCCCGATTTTTAACCTTTTATTTACAAATCGATTTATCACACGTGCGTTTAAAACGATAATAGCATTATATGCAACAGAAAAGCGTCTATGTGAGAAAAAAAATTCCAAGGAGAAACTAATTTTGGAGCGGCATGCGGACCCAAAATTTGCAGAAGCGGTTATTTATTTTTTTTATTGAAAAGTCAATTTCTCCAAAACAGGAGCGGGAAAATCCAAAGAACTATTAATCAAATTGGTGTGGCCTTATTACCATAAAATACAAATTCGAATTTGGGTGGCGTCACTTTTACAGTTCTCTAGTTATGTGCCTTCATAACGTTATATGCAAGCGGGGGAATTATCTGTGTCCCATGGACACATTTTCCATTTATTTGTTTTTATGATAAGACAAAAGGTTTCCTTTTAAGAAAAGAAAAGACTGTTCATAATTTATAATTCCAGTACATCAGATTTTAGAGGACCATTCACAGATGGCAGCTACACCTCAAGCAATGTCAGACCTTCAGGCACTTGCATCAGCTTTGCTTGAAACTGTCAATGATAAAAACTTAGCTTTGTCTCATCAGAGAAAAACGAACAAGTAAGTTAATAATTAAGTATGACAACTGTGTTTGAGACTGTGATTATTACATACAAAGGAAAAGAGAGATAGCAAACCTATTAGACAGTACAACAGACCACATTTTACATGAACAAGTAACTCCTCCAAAAAATAGACATACAAACAAAGTCAGACGCTGGTAATTCAATTGTTGTCTTTTGTTGCTGTATATCATATTTGTCCTCCGCGCAACGCGTTGCGGGGGACATAGAAATACCGGGCGTCCGTCCGTCCCTCTGTCCGGTCTTGTTAGCACTCTCACGTGTACAATTCTCGCCAGTTTTTATGAAACTTATATCATAGGTTTATATAAGTAATGTCTTTAAGGAGTTCGAAAATCAGTGCCGATCAATAATTTTTGAAAGAGTTATGCCCTTGGAAATATTAATTATATGGAAAATTGCCTTATGAGCACTCTTACATGTATGTGTACAATTCTTGCCAAATTTTTATGAAATTTATATTATAGGTTTGTATCATCAAAGTCCTTGACAATTTAAAAATCAGTGCCGATCAATTATTTTTCAAAGAGTTATGCCCCTTGGAATTATTGATTATATGGAAAATTGCATAGTTAGAGTTCTCATGTGTTCAATTCTTGCCAGAATTTTATGAAACTTGTATCATAGGTTTATATCAGCAATGTCTTTCGAAAATAAGTTCTGATCAAATATTTTTAATGAGTTATGCCGTTGGAAATGTTAATTATAATGGAAATCACATTGCATTTGCTCTGAAGCCTTCATTTCTATAAGATATTAATAAAAAGTTTTAAAGAACAAAAAAAAAGTGCGTACCCTTCCAATGGATTTAATGTAAAGACATCATAAACATTCTGTGAAAAACATGACCTGTAGAATGCCAAAATATTATTAAGTATTGACAAGATTATAGGACTGTAACTGATCCTAACTGGATAGGAATACATATTTAGTTATCTTTCAATTTATCATATTTTGGTATACCAATGTCTGTCCGTCCGTCAACACTTCGTACAGTAACTCAAATTAGCTTTAACTAATTCTCATAAAACTGTAACACAATATTAGAATAGATGGAAGAAACACTCTTTATTATTTTTTTTTATACGACCACAAAAAAATTGCGGTCGTATATTGGTATCACGTCGTCGTCGTTGTCGTATATTGGTATCACGTTGTCGTCGTAGTCGCCCGCGTTGTCTGAAGACATTTGGTTTTCGCACAATAACTTTAGTATAAGTAAATAGAAATCTATGAAATTTAAACACAAGGTTTATGACCACAAAAGGAAGAATGGGATTGATTTTGGGGGTTATGGTCCCAACAGTTTAGGAATTAGGGTCCAAAAAGGGGCCCAAATAAGGATTTTTCTAGTTTCCAGCCAATAACTTGTGGAATGGTGTATGGATCTCTCTGAAATTATACCACAAGTTTCCATATCACAAAGGGTTGGTAAAAATTGGCTTTGGGGGGGTTATGGCTCAAACCGTTTAGGAATTAGGGGCAAAAAAGGGGGAAAAACAAGGGTGCCCTAGTTAATGGACAATTACATAAGTAAAAGTTGTATTGTCTTGAGGCGATTAGCAGTCAATTTATTTTTAGAAGTTACTATTTTAAAACTGCTGATGAAAGTAATTTAATTTTAGCCATGATTATGTATGTCATTTTCTATTTTAAGACTTTTATGATGTATTTAAATGGGTTATTATGGTTGCAAACTCCATTGGAAATTTGAATTGAGATTATGACCATATCTTGAGGGAAAGAATTGGGGGGGGGGGGGACAATTTGTTCTCAAGATTTCAGAAATTGAAAAGAAAATTTCAAATATTATATTTTTTTTGGGGCCGGGGAGGTGGGGGGGGAGGGGGTCAATTCGCAACAGCATAGTGTATTGCACAAAAGCAAAAAAATGAATATAAATTCAAATCACATAACCAATTCAAGTTCTTTGACTACAGTTATTCTGTGTCCGAAACCTATTATGTGTCAAATATTTAATTACAATCCAAATTCAGACCTGTATCAAGTGCGAATATTGTGTCCATTTTTGCCCCAACTGTTCAGGGTTGGACCTCTGCGGTCGTATCCAGCTATGCTCGGCGAAGCAATTTATTTTATTTTGGAGATATGTCATTCCGAGTTACGGAACTTTGACCCTTAGATTTAAGGCAATTTTTCATAAATTGCACACTAACTCCGGTATTTCTAAATTGATTTCCTCCAAACTTTACATTATTGTAGGGATTGAGGATAGGAAGCTCCTTGTGATTTTTTTTATTTTCTGGTATTTAATGTCAATCCAGAGTTACGGAACTTTAACTGTTACATTTCAGGCAATTTTTCACAAAGAGCGGACTAACTCCAGTATTCCTGTATTGATTTCCTCCAAACTTTACTTTATTATGGGGATTGATGAAAGGAAGCTTCCATTTGATTTTTTTTTTTTTAATTTTCCAGTTGCTCCAGAGTTATGGGACTTAATTGTCAGATTTTAGTAAATTTTTCACATATTGTACCATAACTTGAGTTTGCTTTGATTGGTTCAGTGAAAACTTTACGTAATTGTTTGAATTGGTGAATATATGAATAAATGCCTTCGAAATTCATGCAACAATTTCAATATGCACAAAAAGAGCATATCATGCAATTGCAACAAATTTTTCGAAAGACCATTGTAAAAAAATGTCTGTTTGATAAAATTGTGTGGTAGTGTAATGAGTAAAACAAACATAGATATAAGAAGATGTGGTATGAGTGCCAATGAGACAACTCTCCATCCAATCAAAATTTATAAATGTAAACCATTATAGGTCAAAGTACGGTCTTCAACACGGAGCCTAGGCTCACACCGAACAGTAAGCTATAAAGGGCCCCAAAAATTACTAGTGTAAAACCATTCAAACGGGAAAACCAACGGTCTAATCTATATAAAAACGAGAAACGAGAAACACTTATGAACCACATCAACAAACGACAACTACTGAACATCAAATTCCTGACTTAGGACAGGTGCAAACAAATGCACCATGGCTAAAAATAGAACATAGGGGTCAAATGCAGTTTTTGGCTTAAATCTTAAAAACTAAAGCTTTTAGAGCAAATCTGACATGGGGGTAAAATTGTTCAATTGGTCAAGATCTATAACTGCTTATCACAGACAAACTGACCTACAAAAGAGTGTATCTTATCAAAGACTTCTAAAGAGTATTTTACACTCTAGATAAAGTTACTTTCCATACATAAACCGAACATAAACTTTGACATAATATTTTATTCTTGTTTCAAAATTCAAATAGGAAACACATAATATATTATTGTAGTAATTATACCATTTTTTAGACGTTTTGGCCACTGACCTTCTTCAGTTTCTTTATTATCCTTCTTAACCCTTAGAGTGCCACGACTTTTTTTGTTAAAATACTGTTGAGTGCCAAGGGATAGGCCCTAGATTTGAAATTTGAACGGAAAACGGAAGAAGCGTAACAATGCACAACGTCATCCAATTCTTTCCGTCTGGAAACATTTCTGTTTCGACGGTCGGCGTATGTCAGTTGGATTTCTTTAGGTAATAGGACGGTAGATAAATAGGCAATCTAACAGATTTTTATGAAATTTTGCAGGCAAAGTAATCCTTTAGAACTGCAAATAAATATTCAAAAAGTATGCAAATAAATTTTAGACTTTAAATAAAGGAATCTGAATATTCTATAAAACAAAGAACAAATATATATATTAGGATCCACATAATTACCGCAAACACCTTTGAATCATTTGATTTTAAATTGACTTTTCTTAAACACGTGTTCGGCGAATTTTCTTTTTAAAATTATATTTCATTGTCACTAAAATTTCCATTTTATTGATATAAAATTTACAGGGGGCTAACAAATTCATTTTTTGTTGTACGCATTCTCAAAAGTATATGTTTTATCTAAAAACATGATTTTGCTATAGCGTTTTCAGTTTCTCCTTGAACTTATAAGTTTTGGGTGTCCTTTTGATATCTTCCTCATCTTTTTAGCTCACCGGGGCCCGAAGGGCCCCATGTGAGCTTATGCCATCACTTGGCGTCTGTCGTCGTCGTCGTCTGTCATCGTAAACTATTTCAAAAATCTTCTCCTCTGAAACTACTGGGCCAAATACCTTCAAACTTTAACTAAATGTTCCTTAGGGTATCTAGTTTATAAATTGTATCCAAAGTTTTGATCCATCGACCAACATGGCCTCCATGGCTAAAAATAGAACATAGGGGTCAAATGCAGTTTTTGGCTTAAATCTTAAAAACTAAAGCTTTTAGAGCAAATCTGACATGGGGGTAAAATTGTTCAATTGGTCAAGATCTATCGGCCCTGAAATTATCAGACGAATCGAACAACCCATTGTTGGGTTTCTGCCACCAAATTGGTAGTTTTAACAAAATTTTGCAGTTTTTTGTTATTATCTTGAATATTATTATAGATAGATATAAACTGTAAGCTGCAATAATGTTCAGCAAAGTAAGATCTACAAAAAAGTTAATCTGACCAAAATTGTCAATTGACCCCTTAAGGAGTTAATGCCCTTTAAAGACAATTTTACACAATTTGTTCAGCAAGGTGAGCGATTCAGGCTCTTGAGAGCCTCTTGTTTAAAGTCAAAGTTGCTGAACTTTTTTTGCGATATTTACATGAATTCTATACTTTCCGACCGCAGATTTCAGGATATTCAATTTGCTATACAAATCGGAAAGTAAACAGCTACATATATCATTTTTCGATACTGACCTTGTGAATCTTATCTACACGTTATCTTGATGAAAAAAATATTTGCCGCTGGACACTAAGTAGCTGATAATCAAGGAGTTTATACATAATTTTACAAACGTGTGTACTTTGTCTTTAAAGACTTTTATTCACTTTCATTTATTGTTTAAATTTTCCGTTCTTTTGTACGATTATTTTTGTTTAATTAGATTTTTTTGTTTATTATTAAACGCTGGTTGCCAAGATTAGAATTAGTTTGGCCACTTCTATCATGTCTATGTTATGATAATAATTTTTTCAGGTACGAGTTAAATCCATTGTAGTCGCAGTCGTCATCATTTTTGTTTAGCCCTCGTCGTTGTCACACGTTTATTTTTTAGTATTTTGCAAAAATATTCATCATCTGCAATCTTTTGCTAAATCTTCCAAATAATAACACATTTATTTAAAAAAAAAATATATATAATTTTGAACGCTGGTACAATGTATGCCTATATTTCAACAAACTAGGAGTTGGAAAAAAAAGAATTGTTTATAGTGTATTTGTCTATTTGGTCATAACTTGTCTTCTTTTGTTTTTTGTTTTCTTTTATCCTGATTTTATCATGAATAATTTATATATTTTTTTTACAATTCAGTTTGGTTTATATAGCAAATTTCCTGACAAAAATAATATATGTGTTTATTTCATCAGAAGAGGAAAACGCTTCTCATAATACATGTAAATATAACCAAATAAGCAAATAAACCTATGCCAATTATGTTTCTATTGGTACCAAGTTGGTTAAATTCCAGCGAAATTGGGCCTTACAATATGTGTTTTGAGAATATGTAGTTTTATGGGAAATATATGACAAAAACTGTAGGTGACGAATATTCATTGCATAACAGTGTAAACGTAATCGGAGCATGCTTTTGCTTCAATTTATCTTTGTGCTACTTTGTCTGTAAATATTTTTGTTTTATTTATCTTATGAGAGTTTTTATATAACTTCATATTCATTCAGTAAAGTTGCAGTGAAAACAGAAACTTGAAGAAATTTATCGAATTCAAGTTAAGTCATTGAACACACATTTTCAATACTGACTAGTAGTTGATACGGGTAATGTTTAATTCCTCAACAAAATATAATCACAACAACATTTGTATGCCCCCGCCGTAGCGGAGGGGGCATTAAGTTTTACCCTTGTCCGTCTGTACGTCCGTACGTACGTACGTCCCAAAATTGGTTTCCGTTCTCTAACTTAAGTTTGCCTTAACCAAATGTTATGAAACTAATACACAATGCTTATTACATGTACCACAAAACACAAATCAAGTTTGAATTTTGGTGGCATCACTTTTACCGTTCTAGAGTTATGCCCCTGTACAAATGGAAAAATTGCTGAATTTTTCGTTTCCGTTATCTTAACTTTAGTTTGCCTCAACCAAATGTTATGAAACTTATACACAATGCTTATTGCCACAAAACACAAATCAAGAACGAATTTTGGTGGCGTCACTTTTACCGTTCTAAAATTATGGCCCTTTACAAATGGAAAAATTGCTGATTTTTTTTTTCCGTTCTGTAACTTAAGTTTGCCTCAACTAAATGTTATGAAACTTGTAAGCAATGCTTATTACCACAAAACTCAGATCAAGTACAGATTTGGGTAGCGTCACTTTTACAGTTTTTTAGTTATGTCCCTTTATAACGTTATATGCAAGCGGGGGCATCATCTGTGTCCCATGGACACATTCCCCATTTATTAGTCCCCTACCGACGAAGTTGAAGGGGCTTTAGGTTTGCACTCTGTCTGTCTGTCTGTCTGTCTGTCTCTCTCTCTCTGTCCATCCGTCAGTCCGTCAAATCAGTTTTTCACACTTTTTTTCTTCATGCTTGTAGTAGATACTGATTTGATATTTGGTATATAGTTTTATTATGAAAAGTTACAGATCAAGTTCAAATTTTGTTCCGGTCCAATGATTTTGCCCAGAATTATAGTCCTTGGACTTGGAAAATTCACTCAAATAATCAGTTTTCAGCCCTTTTTTTGGTCATACTTGAAGATATTGATTTGATAGTTGATATATAGTTTTATCATGACAAGTTACAGATCAAGTTCAAATTTTGTTCCGGTCTGATGATTTTGTGCAGAGTTATGGTCCTTGGACTTGGAAAATTCACTCAAATAATCAGTTTTCCACACTTTTTTTCGTCATGCTTGAAGATATTGACCTGATATTTTTTATATAGTTTTCACCATGACAAGTTATAGATCGAGTTAGCATTTTGTTCCAGTACAATGAATTTTTAACCGGTAGGGGACTCTGTATTGCCATGCAATACTCTCAGAATGCTTGTTTTAAATCATCTGAACATAAAGAATTTCATATACATGTACCAAGCTAACAGGTGCTCTTGCTTGCCAAAAGTTAGCGTAAAAAACATAGAAATTCTTCCAACATGTTTGTTTGTCGCACAAATACTTTTGTCACTCTAAAGAGAATAGTAAATAATAATAAGAAAAAAACTAATGGTGACGAGTTCATTTCTAGCATTCTTATTGGTCCCCTCTGGTTGATATTAAATTGTGGTTCTTTTTCATCTTCTGGTGGCAAATCCCCAAATCATGGAGTTGGAATAGAGTTGACACCGGACATCTTCCAGATCCCGCACTCTAGCTTTATGACGTATTGTTTATAATTACGAAACGTCAAAATTCCATTGCCCTTTGGGCCTCACCTGTGGCACTCAAAGGAAGTGTTTTTGAATAGGCCGGATAGGCCGTATGGCAGAGATGGTAGACATTTTATTTTCACAATCATTAAGATGTTATACATTTAGTTCCTTGGTAATGTTATAACTTCATAATAATTTGACGTCACAATAACATGACGTCATAATATCTTTATGAATGAAAGTCAAAAAAGTATATGGAATTAGATAATTCAAAGTTATTGTTTGTTAATGTTGACCCCAAATGACCTAATTGTATTTAGTCTTTGCATCCACTGTGCTTCAATATATCTTCTATAATTGGCAGATTTTTTGTAAGTTTGTTCAAGAATTTGAACTGTCATGTCCTCTTTACAATGGTCCTTCTGTTTAAGTGTTCAGCTTCAGCTATGTGTTCTTTGATTTCATATTGATGGATCTTTCTGTTTCTGCTACATAGACATAGTGGTTACATTTTCCACAGTGTAGTCAATAAACGAGGTTTACAAGTTTATGTCCATGAATGTTGTCTTTGAAATTGAATGTCTTATCTCTAAGTACAATTTTTCTTCGTTTCTTTTGATATTTCACACTTCACAGTCTTCTTTACATGTTTTGTTGTTACTATTGCTAGTCATTTTTTTAGTGATTTTATTTAACTTCCCATGTAGTATTATGTCTACAAAGTTCCTATCTCTTCAGAAAGCTAAAAGCGGTGGTTCTGGAAATATTCTTTCATAAAGTTACAGTTATGTAAAATATTAATTCTTTTTTTCACAGTGTCACATGTGTATATCTGGTAGTAGCTAGGTCAGATTGGGTAATAACAAAAGGTACACATTCTGTTGTCTTTTTGAGTTTTGTTTTGCTTTGTAACAGTTCTTTTCTATTTAGGTTGTGTGCTCTTTTAAGTTGGTTTTCAATAAATTTTCCATTGTAGCCTCTTGTTCGCAGTTGTAATTTTAGTTCTTGTCTGTGTCTTTGATAGTCTTCTTCCCTTTTGCAAATTCTCTTTAATCGTAATGCTAAACCATATGGAATTGCCCTTTTGGGCCAGACTTAAAAATATTTCTGTTTGCCCAAACCCTACCCACCAGTCTCAGGTGTGGGTAGGTAGGTAGGTAAATTCTTTTTTTTTTATATACTTTAAGAGAAAAATAGGGGTCAAAATTATTTTACCTTGTAAACAACTTTTAAAATGAAAAACAATTATAAAGTTTTGTTTAAATTGTCAGACACATATATGCCAGGATCTATATGTACTATAATGATCTTTTCTATTAACAGTTTTTTTCAGCATTCCACCTCAATGTCCACACTTTTTCTGAATTTTTACATTGTAAATACAGACAAACATTTTAAATGAGTTTATCTGAATACAAAATTAAAATACAAAACACTTGAACAAAACACTGCTGACAGAACTTCTGTCAGAATAATAACATTTTAAGTTTTGACTAGAAACAGAATACTGAAAAAGACTTGGACATAAATTCAAAATTACACAATATGGGAAATTGGAAATCCTGTAAGCGCTGTTTAGAGAATCAAAATACTTATACAACTATGAACTGCATAACTGTCACTTTGACACTTAAAATTTGACTAGTAAAACTGACGTTTAATGACTAGAATGCTTTAATAAAGATGCATGTTTTTTTAACACATTTTATATTTTAGAACTAAAGGTAACAACTTAAACAAAGCTAAATGTCAGGTAAACATGGTACAGTAGACTCCACCTAATCGGATATCGGCTATTGCAATATTATTTTTAAAACACCAAACCCTTCCCTGTATGTTTAATGTTAATTTTATCGTGTAATCGAATATCGGATATAAGAATAAATCGGCAAATCGGATAAGAATATTCAGGAAATTTTGTTCCAAAACATGTATAATCCGATATTTTCAATGTTTTTCTGACAGGAAATGGACCCGAAGTTACAAAATGACAATCTTGCAGACAAGAAAATTTTGTTTTTACTTGATTAAAAGGAACTACTACTTAAAAAATTGTTGTCTTTATTCATTGTCTTCCTTTGTAATGTGAATTAGATGCCCCTAAATTCAAATGGTTTGAATTTATTCTTAAAATATACAACAGCAGTACTTTGCCGTTGTTGCGGGGATTTTGACAAAACTCTAAATGCTCACAGAATAAGAAATATAATTTAAACTAAATGTACCTCCTTCTGAATAATTTATTGCAATATACATATAAATCCCTTTTGACAAGAGAAATCTGACTTTTGTCTGATAAAATTTTGTAACATGTGCATGACCATGGACGCCATTTTGTTTTGTTGACAAAATGTGAAGAACATGCGTATCAATTGGAGGCTTTTATACATAACACAAATTGTCCTGTGATAAAGCGCGGTCAGATCGGATCAGGTTATTCTATGAAACAAACTGAAGACAGATACGAATACAAACTAAAAACCGCAAAAAAAAAAAAACCATCACGAATTTTGAATAAAAAAAGATTTTGATTCGGGTGCTTTTTATGGGTCGGTCGGGTTAGGGCAAACAAACCTATTCTTTTTTACAGCCTTGGTTTGGTATAGAGATCTGTTTTTATTCTGCCATTTTTAATTTTAACAAGTTGAGTTCTTAGACAAACTATAAAATTATGACGTCATATCATTACCAAGGAACTAAATGTATAACATCTTAATGATTGTGAAAGTTAAATGTCTACCATGTAGTTAAGAAGGATAATAAAGAAACTGAAGAAGGCCAGTGGCTGAAACCATCTTAAAACAAGTAAAACAAGAGGCTCTCAAGAGCCTGAATCGCTCACCTGTTATTTTTTTTGCTTAAATCTTTCATCAATGATTATTTCTGGTTTTTACCCATATGTTCCATTTTAGCCATAGTGTCTATGTTTCTTGACGTACAAGGAAATGAAATACAAAATTTATACTAGATTCATTTGAGAAGATTCTTAAAGTTAAAAAACATAAAACAACTTGTGTAAAATTGTCCTTAAAGGGCAATAACTCCTTAAGGGGTCAATTGACAATTTTGGTCATATAAACTTTTTTGTAGATCTTACTTTGCTGAACATTTTTGCTGTTTACAGTTTATCTTTATCTTCAATAATATTCAAGATAATAACCAAAAACTGCAAAATTTCCTTAAAACAACCAATTTAGTGGCAGCAACCAAACAATGGGTTGTTCGGTGTGTCTGAAAATTTCAGGGCTGATAGATCTTGACCTTTTGAACATTTTTATCCTAGTCAGATTTGCTCCAAATGCTTTAGTTTCTGAGATATAAGCCAAAAACTGCATTTCACCCCTATGTTCTATTTTTAGCCATGGCTGCCATGTTTGTTGATGGATCAAAATTTCGGATACAATTCATAAACTAGATTCCTAAAGGAACATTCATTCAAAGTTAAGAAGTATTAGGCTCAATAGTTTCAGAAGAGAAGATAAATGTAAGCAAACTTGATGAACACATTGTGTAAAATTGTCTTTAAAGGGCAATAACTCCTTAAGGGGTCAATTGACAAATTTGGTCATTTAACTTTTCTGTAGATCTTACTTTGCTGAACATTATTGCTGTTTACAGTTTATATCTATCTATAATAATATTCAAGATAATAACAAAAAACTGCAAAATTTCCTCAAAACTACCAATTTAGTGGCAGCAACCCAACAATGGGTTGTTCAATTTGTCTGAAAATTTCAGGGCTGATAGGTCTTGACCAATTGAACAATTTTACCCATGTCAGATTTGCTCTAAAAGCTTTAGTTTTTAAGATATAAGCCAAAAACTGCATTTGACCCCTATGTTCTATTTTTAGCCATGGCGGCCATGTTTGTCGATGGATTAAAACTTCGGATACAATTTATAAACTAGATATCCTAAGGAACATTTAGATTAAGTTTGAAGGTATTTGGCCCAGTAGTTTCAGAGGAGAAGATTTTTAAATGTTAGCAAACTTGATGAACAAATTGTGTAAAATTGTCTTTAAAGGGCAATAACTCCTTAAGGGGTCAATTGACAATTTTGGTCATATAAACTTTTTTGTAGATCTTACTTTGCTGAACATTATTGCTGTTTACGGTTTATATCTATCTATAATAATATTCAAGATAATAACAAAAAACTGCAAAATTTCCTTAAAACTACCAATTTAGTGGCAGCAACCCAACAATGAGTTCTTCGATTCGTCTGAAAATTTCAGGGCTGATAGATCTTGACCAATTGAACATTTTACCCCATGTCAGATTTGCTCTAAAAGCTTTAGTTTTTGAGATATAAGCAAAAAACTGCATTTGACCCCTATGTTCTATTTTTAGCCATGGCGGCCATGTTTGTCGATGGATCAAAACTTTGGATACAATTTATAAACTAGATACCCTAAGGAACATTTAGATAAAGTTTGAAGGTATTTGGCCCAGTAGTTTCAGAGGAGAAGATTTTTGAAATAGTTTACGACGACAGACGACGACGACAGACGACGACGGACGACGACGGACGCCAAGTGATGACATAAGCTCACATGGGGCCCTTCGGGCCCCGGTGAGCTAAAAATGGTTTAATTACTACAATAATATTTTATAACAAGCTCCTTCACAATTGCAAGAGTACATTAAACTTTTTCCGTGAGTTTGTTTTGAAGTTAAGATATGGTCAAACGAATTTATATAAAGTTACTTTCAAATGTATATATATACTTCAGTCAATGAATTATTTATTTTTTATGTCAGAGTTCTGATCCCATATAATTAAACTGAACCCCCTCTTACTTCAACTTGAGATGATTGCAAACAAAATATGAACGGATCAGTTTGTTGCCTTTTATATAAACTAGCTTGATAATGAGATATAGTATTCCCTTTTTTTCTATTGTTATTTTTTATTTTGTTTTTTTTTTTTTTTTACTTTGCTGAATGACTTATGGCATGAACTTGTGCAATACCTAAAGTATATACAGGATTCAGTACCACAAGTGTCTGATTGCAATATATGTTTACTAGTTATGTATTAACAAATGAAAATGAAATCAATATTAGTGCATATAAAGAAAATATTCAGAGATCATACTACAGTCCTTGTAACGTAAAAGTTAACTATACGAACGATGCCCGAATCATGTACGGATGATGCCCGAACGATTTCCGTACGCTTCCCGAACGGTGTACGAATGCAAACGAAACGCTGACCGAACGATGTACGAATGAAACCATGTACCATAAACTATACCATAAACGATACCATAAGCGCTCTCTCAGCGTTCATCGTATGGTTTTGCGTACATCGTTTCGGATGGTTTGCATACATCATATCGTTAAGGTATATCGTTTTTCTTTAGCGTACATAGTTTCGTCTAGCCATATACGGTATTTATAAATACAAATCAATTGAGTTCTGTTAAATCTGCAACAATATCTTTTTATACAGGTAATCATAGGCTTAACATTTAGATTGGATGGATATTTCATTTTTTTTTTTTTTTTGGTTATCATTCAATAAGATATAATTTATCTGACTTTTCATCCAAATTTATTAACATACACAAATTATTAAAAAAAATCAAAACTGAAATTAATGTTAATAAAGGATATTTTAGCCGTAGAAATACGTACTTGGTGAATGTGCAGGTAAAGTGCAGTCTAAAGGATATTCGGTCAACATTTTTGGAAATAGCCTAAGGTATACAAATTCTGTTGACCTAAATGAACAATTTTTTTATGGAATTCTAAATTAATCTTATTATTTACAAGAGTATATTCGGGGTCTTAAGGTTTGTCTTTTGTCCAAAAGGTTTTTAAACTTTGTTTTGTATTGAATTTCTCTTTTATCACATTTTTGCAATTATTATGTATACACGAGACATACCCATGCTTAGCAATATTTGTATTGCTACAACTCAGTAATATAATAATTTCTAAAAATTGACAGTCAGCATTATCGAATTATTTCATACGAAATGAAGATGAAAAATATGAATTAAAATATTTTCGATAACAAGGACTTCGAAGAGAGCACTTTTTCTTTTTAATAATTGGTAGCCCTAGCAGTTGTATAAAGCTTAAATATTATTAACTCGAATAATTCAAGCCCTTTCCGTGTCCGATTTTCTCCCACACGAGGGCTTGAACTCCTTATGATCATTGGCCGCGTCGCCTGCTCTCTGTGAGAGAGAGCCAATCGGCGCCGATCAGGATAATGAGTCTGCGCAACTGTCTTGTAATTCTCTTACCAAACACGTGTGTTCAATTAACACAAATCCGATAATAATTGATTAACATCAATTAACATCAGTTTACATCATTTAACATCAATTAACATCCGGAACTCCTCCTTCTTTAGCTGCCAACTTAAATCAAAATTCCCATATTGCATAGCGGTGTGAATTTTCCGGTTGACGGTCTTTATCGAGGAAGACGTTCAGGCGTTAATGTAGCATTCGTAGATCAGCGGAATATAACGACTGAATTATTCGGGTTAAAATATTATTTGTTTAAGCATTTGTAAAAAAAAAACATGAACATCAAATACTAAGATGAAATTCGATTGGCTGATGATGATCTAGACAAAATTTTTCAATCCAAGTGTTCTCGTTGAGGTTCGCGTTACATATTCCAAAAGAATTGCATTGCTCGGATCATTTGTAGAACTTTCAATCCAGATGCGCTCTCAGTGAAGCTCGCGTTAGGTAGCAAAATCATCTTTTAGAATTGAAAATACAATTATAAAGTTTTTTAAACCGAGTTTTTCTACGACGTCCGCGTTAATGAAATAGAATTTAGTCCAACATTATTAAAATTATAATTCTTTCAACACAACAAAACTTTCTTCTTCTCAAAATATTATTACACTCTATCAGTTTATGTCTCTATTATAAATAAGCTTTCTTATTAAATAAATATATTCCTAAATTAATAAAATTGAGAATGGAAATGGGGAATGTGTCAAAGAGACAACAACCCGACCACAGAACAGACAACAACAGAAGGTCACCAATAGGTCTTCAATGCAGCGAGAAATTCCCGCACCCGGAGGCGTCCTTAAGCTGGCCCCTAAACAAATATATATACTAGTTCAGTGATAATGGACGTCATACTAAACTCCAAATTATACACAAGAAACTAAAAGTAAAATAATACAAGACTAACAAAGGCCAGAGGCTCCTGACTTGGGACAGGCGCAAAATGCGGCGGGTTAAACATGTTTATGAGATCTCAACCTCCCCTATACCTCTAGCCAATGTAGAAAAGTAAACGCATAACAATACGCACATTAAAAGTCAGTTAAAGAGAAGTCCGAGTCCGATGTCAGAAGATGTAACAAAGAAAATAAACAAAATGACAATAATACATAAATAACAACAGACTACTAGCAGTTAACTGACATGCCAGCTCCAGACCTCAATTAAACTGATTGAAAGATTATGTCTTCATCATATGAATATCAGGCACAATCCCTCCGTTAGGGTTTAGTATCATACCATCATAAAATATATGAGAAGAGCATAACCCGTGTCATGCCAACAACTGGTTTTAAATAAATGTGTTTAGTTCCGATGCAAAGACCCTATAAGTGAATCAATATTAAAGCCAAAATATGCATTCTTTAATGACCTGACAACAGTATCGTAACTATATCCCTTCTTAATAAGTCTATTTAAAGGTTTTGTTAGCTTCTGAGGTGAATACTGACATTTTAGTGCTTTATAAAGAATATTACCATAAAAGATTGGATGAAATACCTGAACGTATGAGAAGTCTGCATGTTGAGCTATATTTACGAATGATGTCCTTGTACCGATGATAAAATTTAGTAAATGTTTTGACTAGTTTGTGATATCGAAAACCCTGGTGTAATAATTTTTCTGTAATACATAAATTTCTTTCGTTAAAATCTGAAACGTTGTTACATACACGAGCGAATCGTACAAGTTGAGATATATAAACACCGTAAGATGGTGACAAGGGAACGTCACCATCTAAAACCAATTATTTTTAGATTATTGATATTTTTTTATTTATCTAGCAATGCTTTTTTCACTCGATAAATCAAATATTCGAGAAATTTCAAAAAGTAACAATTACCGTTATGTGCCTCATCAACTCTATATAGAAATATTTACCGATTTATATACGAAACTTAAGAATGTATTATTTTTACTACAAATGTACTTGATTATTAACAATAACATGTACTTGATTATTAACAACAACATGTACTTGATTATTAACAATATTCAGAAAAGATCGTGTCTGGAAAATGACATATTTCGAATTATAAAGTGAAATTATAATTGAGCGTCTTCATTTCTATATTTTTAAAATTGGTCAGACCATTTTCCTCTATTCTTTAATTGGACGAAAAAGTGCATTGCAAAATCCAGTTGAGTTTTTAATTTTGTGAAACATAAAATGCATTTGAATTTTAATTATCTAGGGTGATATGCCTTAAAACTTTTCCAGATACACAGGTTTGAAGCCTCAAACATGTCAATTATATAAATATATTTTTTGTACACATACTTTACAATTTTACTTAGACAAACAAGTGAATTATATATATAAACCTTATATTTGTAAATACCGTATTTGTGCACATAATTTGAATATAGAGACAGGAAGATATTATAATATTGACAGGAAAGATAGATTATGTATTTATTGTAGTACAAGTTCCATTGAAGACGAATTTCATTTTTATTGGAATGTAATAAGTATGCTGACATTAGGAAAAATATACCAAACAATATTATTGGAGACACCCTCTTCTTATAAATTGATACAATTGTTATCTGTACAAAATATTAAAGAACTATAAAACAATCTTGGTAAATACTTAAAATTAGCTGAGAAACTACGCTGCTAACTTTTAACAATTTTATGAATTTCATACTCTGCGTTATACTTAAAATTGTATTGTATAAGAGTGATTTAATGTATTTAAATGTAGTAAACATTTTATTATTATATGTCTGTTATGTGATATGGTGCATGTATAATTAATTTGTCAAAAATTGTATATATATCCTATAAGCTGTACTTGCTTTTGGAATAAAGTATTATTATTATTATTGTCTGTACTCAGAGTAAATTTTCAGGTAATAACAAAGTCATTTTAGCCAAAGGGTCCACATGAACATTCAAACTTGTTTCATCTTATTTAATAAAATAGTTTACTTCTATTTAAATACTGTATTATAAAAACTTTTTAGCATTTTGCGTTCTGAAATGAGCGCAAATAATCTTTTAGGTTCCAAACTGATAAAACTGATGATATGCTTCTAAAACGATCAACAGGTAAGTTGAATAGGCATAGGACATTTGAGCGAAAATAAAAAATGCACATAGGGTCGTTTGAGCGCCAACATCATAGGACATTTTAGCGCCGGAATAGTAATAACCTTACCTGAATTTTCAAATAGGACGTTTGAGCGAATTATTCTGTGATACTTTTGTATGAATTAAGAAAATATTTTGAATAAGTAAGATAAGAGTAAGCTTTTAATATATATATATATCTTTCTGGATTTTACACCAGAGTAATTCGACCGGTTCTGGCTAGTTAATGGTTACCCGTAGTATCTCTACTTACCAATCAATTCTGCTATAATTCATTGGCTATGCAAATTTTCTTTGTTCTAAATTTCTATAAAATTTATAAAGTGAAATGTCCCTTGGCACTTTAGATCTTAATACTAATACATGTACATGTTAAAATTTATATAATTTTTACCGAAACGAATAAAGGAAAAAAGAGCCTTGTTTGCGACAGCACCTCAGAGCCGAACAGACAAGGAGAAGGAACAGAATCTTCTGGAGTTGCACTCGCGATACTGCCAGCAGGATTAAATGAGAGATTTTTATGTCAAAAGCCTAGGATATAAATTTCAAGCCCGAACTGACTTGTAAATAATGCCATTGCCGAGTTTTAAGTTTTATGACAGTGTTCTTTGTTTTTTTTACAATTAAAAGATGTTTCAACTTTGTGCGCTATAAACTCCGCTGGAGAACGGAAGAGGTTTTGACAGTATACTATTAAAAAAAGAAATGTGTTTTTAAGGTACAAACATTAAAAGAATAGTACATTGAATAAGAATTCAAGTTGTTTTATTTTTTTCTAAAAATAAGCTTAAAATATTTGTAAACATTGTTTACGCGCATTAAATGTGCATATTTTTCGTCTGGAAAAGTTTTTCCTCAAAACTAAGATGAAGAAGTTAACTAGTTGTTTTCTCATTATTAAGTTTTTGAACATTAAATTTCATTTCACAGTTGTTAACAAAATCATTAAAACAAATAAGCTTTTGTTTATCATTATCAAAGAAAAAAGTTGTAAAAATTTTGACTTTTTTGTCCGTAACTTTCAGTTTGCCCCTTTGTCCTGCATTCTATACCCTGTGAGCCGAGGAGATTATTTCAAAGTCCCTTTCCACCCTCTTTTGTTCGACAAAAAAAGGAGCTTTTATATCCGTCTCAAGATGAATCAATGCTATAATTGTTTCCTGTACCTGTTCAAACTTCCCGCCCTTTATCTTTAAATCACTTTGCATAACCTATAAATAAGATATCTTTTTAATTCGTTAACCGAATGTGTATGAAATATTTGCCACCGGACATTATGCAAACAACCAGCAATTTATATATCATTACAGTTTGTGTACATGTACATATACACGACAAAAAAAATTACATTTTTGGAATTTGAGTAGGATAACTCCTTTCCTGCATTAATTTCGGTCTATGCTCAGTAATTACATGCATGACCTTAGACAAAGTGGCATAAACCATTTATTATCTTCGTTTCGTACGTGGTAATACATTTCATTTAGCCGTTACATTTACGTAATGCCTGATTTTGAATGTTATCTAAACTTTTTTCAGTTGTAAAGGAAGCTGAATTATATATTTCACAACTATAATAAATTTTTCATCCAATCAATTTAAAAGATAAATATTTTGTTCTAAGTGTATGGCTGCATAGTTGCGTCTCATCTGGTTCTTGTAAGTAATTTCATACTAAATACAACTTACAAGAACCAAATGGGGTGCAACCAGCCATGCATACACTTAAAAAATATTCATGCACTTAGTTTGTAAATTTGAAATATGCTTAAGCAAAGTTAAGTTTCTGTCAAAAAAAAAATCCTAAACAGATGTGGATCCAGGATTTTGATAAAGGGCCCCCAAAGTAAACAATGTTTGAAGTGGGACACGTTAAAAGTCTATGCATTAACCATATATATAGCTCCATAAGGGGGGACAGTGCACCCCCCCCACCACCACCACCAAAAAAAAGTAATAAAAAAAAAATCTGCCTCTGCTTAAACTATTTCCAATATATGATTTTCAAGTTATTAAGTTGTATTTACATTTTCCTTCTAGTAAATATCATGACTACTTTTTTACTTGGAAAAATTTCAAACCCCATGTAGAGCACCATTTACATATATTATCTAGTCTTGTTTTTTTTCTGTAAAATCTTAATGCAGGAACCTGATTTCCATATAGCACCTTGATCTGTAAATTGTGAAACTTTACAAAATAGCTCATTGCCCATACTATTAAATAAATCGGTCTAATTCAACTCCCTTGAAGAATACCATTCCCAGTTTGCTCAAATCTACACAATGCACGCAATGGTCTATGAAGCTATTACCAACTCATCTTTAATCTGCTGATCAGACATACGACCGCTTATTCAACTTGCTGAAGACATCAACTCCAACTAGCACCACATATATTCTTTACTGACAGCTACCCGCTATTCCGCCCAACATGCATTCGTCAGCAGTACGAGAGAAGCTGCTTTTTGCACTACGCTCAATAAATGTTTTTCGAATACTATATTTAAGCAATAGGCTAACTATATTTGTGTATGGTATGATTGTAAAGTGTACATGTCTGTCTGCAGGCTGGGTTCATCTGACCATTACCTCATTTATATTTGTGATTAATTCAAAGATTTAAATTTTTCTATAATGTTATTAATGTGTCAGCAATTTACAGCATTTTCCTGTGCATAATTTCAAAATTGTGTAGTTCCATACTGGTGCTAATATTGATGATGGTTTTATATCATTGAAAAAGGGTTTAGTTGTAAATTACTGTTTTGTATATTAGTGCTCTGGTGATTTTCTTTCCAATTTTGACTCAGGTTTTTTCAATAATCAATCCGTCAGGTTATTTAAAAGTTAATGTGAGCTGAATTCACTGTAAATCCATTTACATGTAAATTTCATTAATCCCTATTCCCAAAGAGTCTCGTTTCTCCAACAAGAAATTATGTACATGCATACAAAAATATCAAATGTTGGAAAAACGTGAAAACACCGTTGAACTTATTTGAACGACGATGTACGGCTATAATAATAAGGTTTAATAAACTGTTGCCTTAAATCTCTATAGCATTCACATTGTAATACAAAATGGAATTCATCTTCAATGGTATTCAAAGTACAAATAGCACATTTTCTGTCTAACCTTTTTACTCCATGATAACGTCCTACTTCAACAAGCAAATTATGTGAAAACAATCTCAGACGAGTTAAGCACACTCTAAAATTCATATGTTTAGTGAGATAATTCAGTAAACTTGCATTATTGACTCTTATATTATATAAATAACACTTAATAGATGAAATGTTCATTTGGTCATTTTAAGTCTGTTTTGCTTGATCATATATTCCTGTTTTCACAATCAATAATCAATATATCTATTCCTTTTGTCTTGTTACCTCGTACAGAAACATTTTAACAAGCTGACCACACTCTAACTTATTAGTTGACGCACATCAAAGCCGTGCACCTATGGCAAATAACTTTGTCGGAAGAGAAATAAAACAAAGGCAAAATTATTTGTCCTTTTAATCATTGTAAATAAGAACGAAACATTGGTTCGCTGATTTTCGGCAATATAAAAAAAAAAAAAAAAACGGCACATGCCTTAAAATTGTTCAATTACTCAGTTATTTGTGGTTCTTTTTCTATAAAATTTGGAATTTATGCATACTTTTGTGATATGTCACGCATAACCAATGTTTATTGTGAATATGAACGGTGAACAGAAATTAACTAATAAACAAGTTTTAAAGATGAAAATTTGTGCACTGTAGACTTTTATTGTAAGCTGCGAGATCCACAGTTTTAAAAATTGTTGAATAATAGCGAACTTAAATGATAGGATTAATAAATATAATGCTTTTTAAAAAATCTTGAGTGAAATGAAATTCAGAAGAATAAAACAATTAGCCCGTTTGCAAGTTGTTACTTTTGAATCTTTGACAGTTAGAAGTGGTATTGTATTTAACGAGAAAAATTGAAAAATGTACGCAAATTTTTCGTCGTTATAAAATTTGGCATATCAAGAAACATTATTTTTTAAGTTAATTATAATAAATTTTGTCCCGAAAAATATCAGCAAAATTTTCATTTATACGTTAAAAAATACGAACTTGACTTATTTGTGACATAAAGTTTGTATATTTTTTCCCTATTTCAGTAAACTTTATTGTATTATTGTACATCTTCGTTTTGTCCGCAATACATCTGAACTATTTGCCACTGCTCGAAAAGCAAACAAAAATCAACCGATCCATTTTTAATAGGCTATGGTCTGTTTAATACTCATACTAGTATTTGTTTCACATTTGGTACTATTCACTTAACTTATTTCATGTGGTGAGATTTGTTTCTTCATAGAACTCGTTCTTGTCCATTATTACGTTCCTTGAACATGGGTTAATATAAAATTATATAAAAAAAAAAAATGTTGCTATAATCTGGACAATGCACATTTCATATGTACTCTTATCTTTAGGGGCGGATCCAGGATTTTTCAAAGGCACAGGGGCGTAATTCTATAAATTAGAAGAAAAATTTTAACGATTTTTGGGTTAACCATTATATAGTTTCTAATCAAAGCACACACCTCACAGACCCAACTTGAATCCGCCACTCGCCTTGCAATTAACAACTTTGTACAAAATCCGTCGTTTCAAAATATGAAACAGAAAGTGTTTTTCATTCCTAGGGATATTGTATGATGTTTTGTGCACAATGTAAGTATTTAGTGTTTTAAAGTCAAAGAAGATAATAATTTTTTTTACAATTTCTTAAGATATTTTAGAATACCCATATAATTGAAATCTGGTTTGCAAATGTTTTGTGCTCAAAGAAATTTATTACGACATATTAAATATTAATTCCTTTTCAGTGACTGTTTTGGGATCAAATGTAATGAGGTTTACATTTAGGTATGTGCCAAAACAGGGAAAAAGTACACTAGAAAGTTGGAGATCAACCAGACTTCGTTGTTTAAAAATTGGTGGTAGTTAAAATTTTAAAAGGTTAAACGTTTTTTTTTGTTTCCTTTGCACTAAAAATTTATGTACAAACCTCTTCTATTAGTCTTCCTCTGAGCAAGTTCTTGAGGGGAAATCTATATTCAATAATTATTATTTGTCTTAAACCGATTTAAAAGTACATTAGACGTAACTTAAACTGTAGGAGATGTGAGTTTAACGTCAATAAGACAGCAATCAAACGACAAAAACCACATAAGGACATCTGGATGGCAACATATATAGTGTTCAACAAAAGACAGGTGTCTACACAATATGTCAAGTTCTAAATCGTCCCGAAATCATATAAAACTGTAAACAAATTTAACCAGAAACATAAAATACATGTATTATATGTCTCTGTTTTAACAGAAACAATCATTGATCTGGCATTAAAACGCGATTCTCCAAATAATTTAACAATTTAAGAGAAAGCCTGAATATAAAAAGTTAATAATTTAAAAGTTACCAATATTAAAGTTTTGCTACTTAAAGGCCTATTTCCCCCTTCCTTTACCCTACAAGAAAACTTTCCCGTAAGCCGTTGATTGAATAACGTCCGAATATTTCCAAAACGTTCATGTAATATGATGCTGTCATGTGTTAAAACAGTTATTGGCCGATCAAATCGGTATATACCATTTAATCTGCATGTTCGGGATGACCCTTGAACCCAAACTCCTTCGTCGTTCGGGTCAAGTAAGGTCACCCGGGCCGTGCAGACAAAATGCAATATACCGATTTGCTTGTTCCATAGCTATAACATATTTGTGTGGCCAACTGATGAAGGATAGAAACGTATTTTTACATACAATTAAATAACAACAAGGTGTTTTCTTTCCTAGGATTTAACCTTGTGATCTTCTATATCATGATTTTGCTAAATTCAATAATGCACTGCTAAACTAAAATTGAATAATTATATTAATAATGCTTAAAAATTATATTGTTATCAATTTTAAAAATTTATACATGTAGAACAAGAATAACATTAATCAAATGATACCAGAGTGAATATATGTCTCTGATGACACCGAATCAATTTTTTCGGTCTCACTAATTAGCGACAAGAAGAATTTTAGCGACAAGAAGCGTCAAGAAGCGACAAGAAAAAAAAATAGCGACAAGAAAGTTTATTTACTATTAATTAACAATAGATTTATAAAAATAAATCATCTGATTGTACTAAGGGTCCATAAAACATAGAGAAAATGGAAGTTGAAAATTAAAAAAAAAATTGACCACCCTTTTTTATCCAAACTTTCGTGTACATACCTTTTGTTTTTTTATTAATAATGTAAATATTTGAACCTTTATCCTGTTAAGACAGAAAAAAATGTGTCATATATAGATATATATACATAATGTACACAGCCATGTATCACCATCACTGCTGGTGATCCGATGGATCAATCTGTTGTAGAGTTGTCACTGGCTCAGACGTACTTATATATATATATATATATATGACCTTTTGAGTCATATTATAATTTGATTTTGAATCTTTGATATATTAACCATGCCGACTCTACATACATATTGATTCATTCATCTATACACTATGCTGTAAACTGAAAGTATACTATCTTAAACATATCCTTGATAATAAAAAAAAAAAAAAAACAAAGTTTATTCTCTTGTTTCTCGATTATTAAAAAAAGACAATTTAATGTATGTTTCAGTATTTATTTATTTAGAATAATTAGTATTTAGATTTTTACGCTAAATTTGTTTTCTTGTCACTAAAGTATACTTCTTGTCGCTTCTTGACTCTTCTTGTCGCTAATTAGTGAGACCAAATTTTTGGATACTGAAGGATAAACCCTTATGTTACAGTATTGCTGAAAACAATATGAGATTGATAAGCAATTATGACAATATATATAAGAAGATGTGGTATATGAGTGTCAATGAGACAACTCTCCATCCAAGTCACAATGCATAAAAAGTTAACAATTATAGGTCAAAGTACGGCCTTCAACACGGAGCCTTGTCTCACACCGAACAGCAAGCTATAAAGGACCCCAAAATGACTAGTGTAAAACAATTCAAACAGGAAAACCAACGGTCTAATCTATATAAAAAACGAGAAACGAGAAACAAACCAATCAAAAATTTGTTGTTTGGACTATTTATGACAGTTGTCTTGTTGTATAATCAGTCGACCTTGCAAGACCCTCATGGGTAGTCAAGGTCGTTAAACATCCTCCTTCCCTCCTCGCTTGAGACTGTTTTATTTATTTTTTCTGTGTGCATATACGATGATCATAAAGTGTCCTAAGGGAGCTATTTTTCACAAAAAAATCTTACTACAAAAATTGATCGCAAGTTTTACTTTAATGTTCATGACTTACGCGTATTTTTCTCGTAAGATTTCTTGTGTGAAATTAATCGCTGAGCGGCTTTCAGACATACCAAAAAAAAGATATGGGGTAAACGTCTATGGACAAGCAACCCAACGACAAAAATAACATTTAAGAGGCGTCTAACTATTTTTGAGTTGAACTTGAGAAATCTTTCAATGCCATGTGATTGTATTTAGGTTGGTGCATTTTTTGGATTTATAAAGAAGTCAAATAGACAAAAAACATAAAGAAAGGGAAAAATTCTCCAAAAAAGAATACAAAAAATATAAATGAAATAAAGAAATATTATTAATTTACAAATACGTACATAAGTGCATTTAAGAAAGCAATCTTTAATAAAGCAACATTTTATATTATTATTATCATTTCATTTTTTAATTTTTTTTATTTTCATATTATTTTTATTTGTGTTCAGTGATACCCGATTTGGAGTCCTCCAAAAAGGTAAAATTCACTTTATGGGTATTTCTCGGGAATATAAGTCACACGTACCATCTACAATATTACATCCCAACTCCTTTGTTCTAACAGGGGTGATCTGAGTCGGATCGTCCCTACCAGATCACCCTACCTTGAGTTTCTTTGTTCTGCTACATTCTTTTGTTCTGTAACATTTTAGCGAACACACAATAAAACTTAGAAATGTTTATGCGGAATAAAGACTAACTTTCAAAATTCATGTAGAAAAAATCCACTAAATTTCAAGTGTCTATGCGGGCAATCGAACTCAAGACCTCAAGCATATGAAGCCACTATACATACCTCTACACCAGGACGATTGGATACAAACTCTCTGTTAATTTAACGTATTTAAACATTGTATCCGGGGCTCATAAAGGGTATATACTATATAGTAATATATAAAGTATATTATAATTATTGTATGGCATTCTGAATTAGATGTTATGAAGCGTAAATGCTTTTTCATATAGTCTAGAAGAGCTGGGATGTAAAATAGTTATCCCACTCGGACTTGATGTGTCAGTGTACTAAGATCACCCTCCGGCCTCCGACCGTCGAGCTGATCTTACACTGACACACCGCGTCCTCATGGGATAACTATTACTGAATTAACGGAAATGACACGGCTGGGTATTGTAAAATTACTGAAGGAAGTTAAATGTGAAATTCATATCCCCGGGCGAAGAAATTACCGGTTTGTCAAAACACCGTTTGTACACCAACAAAAGTGTATTTGTCTTTCGCGCTGTCTTGGCAGAGAATAAAAGTTTTGGCAATTTTGTAGGTTTTTAATTTTAAAATGTAAATGAACAAGTAAGAAGATCGCCAAAAACCTTAAGTGAATCGGAAAATGAGCTTTGCAGCCGTTTGTCTTACGATAAAAAAAAAAAAAAAAAAACAGTTTGGTCCATGAAATTTTACAGAGGCAAGTAATATTTGTAAAATTGCAATAAATCTTTCATTAACAGCAATTTGTAGAACTGATTATTTCGATCCTTCGAACATGTGTAAAATAATGAATATTTATATTATTTAGACTCTTTCATATATAAAATTGCAATAGGTTTATAAATACTGTAGATTTGTATTTGATCATTGATTGCATAACGTCCAGTGACAAATATTTCATGTATTCATGACAAGAAGAAATCAACAACTTTAAAATACAATTGATTGGTTATTTAAGTCGATTCGATCCAAATGATTGGTGTTAATTTCGGAAATTTATGAAACTTGGACAGAAGCTTATCTTCATGATCAAGAAATATCAACGAAAAAAAAGGAAGAGTTATTTTTTAGTTCTGTATTTTACTTATACATGGACTCATGCACTTTTTACATTCAAAATGACAGTTTAACACCGACAGCAGCAATCGCAAGCGAGACACTGGTTCCATAGAAGCCTTCACGAAGTTTTGTATATCCACGTCAATCCTTGGTTTATATCAGACTCGGACATTGAGGGGAACAAATTCCAGGGAATGTTGTCATGTCTTTTTTAGTCATAACATTTAAATCTTTGTTTTGTAAGAGTAGCAAACTTCATAGGTTTTTGGTCTTCTTCATTTAGATAGAAAGTGTGTCTGATATAAAGCTTCGTTTACAGAACATTGTATATAATTAATTGTGTCAAGGAAATATTTGGAGCAAGAAAATATTTCGAGTAAGGAAATATGTTGTGTGAGAGAGAGACAGAGAGAGAGAGAGAGAGAAATATATTTAGCGGTATTTCTCATGTGAAAATGTGACGGAAGGACATTTTTCACCTTCGCTTTATATAGCAGGGTATTTCATAGTGTAATGTTTATTGTATTGCTAAACGTTTCTCAAGATAAAATTTTTATAATCAGTATTAAGTATTTTTTATGACTTAATAAATTTTATGTAAATTAGATAGTTCACGTTCCATTGATCTAAAGTTATTGTGTAGGTTAGTTCTCCAACATTTTATAATATCGAATTTGAAATATTTACACAATGCTTAAAAATATAAACATATTTTCACTATTTCAATCCTCATTAAAATAATTAAGAAATAAGCAATAAGTATAAAACAAAACTTATAATAATAACTAAGATAACTTATTTGCTTTAATTGACAATCGAAATGTATATTTTTACAAGAAAGTAAATTCATAACTTACTTTCCAATTTAATATAATGCCAAGCGTGAATTGGGAATAGAAATATGGTCACTACAGGTCTTCTTCCGACCGGCAGTAAAACCCTTGCCAAAGTGGGGCATCCGTTTGGCTGTGCGGGATGTACAAATACGCAGCCTCGTCCGGTCAATGGAGACGTTAAATCCGATGTCTCGTGTAGAGAGAGTGCCACGCTCTCTGTACGCTAAGAACCCTTGTAAAAACTCTTAAGTTGTCCGTAGGTGGCCTGTTGCAAGGCAGAATTTCTGTCTCTATCCAATTTTTTCAGTAGCAGTCTAAATTTTTCAGACCTTTATCCCGGACGGCTTCTTTTTAATTACCTACCTATTGTATTTATTGTAAATTTGTTTTCGTCCTGAACATGCATGAAATATTTGCCACTGAATGTTAAGCAACCAACAATCAATTAATCCAATTTAATAATTAGTTTTGTTTTATCCCTCTATTTTTTATATTAAATTATGTTTTTATTTTTTTCATCTTCTTAACTCAAAATATTATTCATGTCTCTGATATGATAATTCAAATAAAAATTCTGGAATAAAAACCCGACATATACCATACGATAATCAAAACGCTAAACGATATCATGTACCATACATTGAACGAATGATGTACGAACGCTGACGGAACGTTGTACGAATGCTATACGAATGATGTACGGTTGATGCCCGAACTTTATACGAACGATTCCCGAATGAAGAAAGTGTTAGCTTTTACGTTACAAGGACTGTACAATGTTAAATTCATAACCTTTAAGAATAAGAATATTTTAAGAACAGTTTTTCATGGATTGTAACTACCTTGAGCTTTGGTCTGGTAGCATGCTCACCTTGAATGAGCCGTCAAACCAAAGACTTGAAGAGATATATTTGCTGTTCTCTATTTAACACACAGCACTTAGTAGTATGAGCATAGTCAGGTAGGTTTGGAGTCAAAATTATGTGTCTGGTTAGGATGGCATGTTTTCCTGCAGACTGTCTCCTTTTGAACTAGCACGTTAAAAAGGATTTCTGTCTAGTACAAACTAGGTTTCCTATTTATATCACATTAACATGGCCTCATTCCAATTTGCATGTTATATACATATATATATGCCACTTGACATTAAACACTAATCTATCATCATCATCATCATGAAATGTATCTTAATCTCTGAGCTCTTATAAATATCACCATAAAAATTAGGATGCGATATGCTGTTTGTAATAAGATTCCTACAGTAGGTACAGCCAAACTTCCATAGAATGGCTACAATGGGACAAAATTGTCTTGCGTTTAAATCGACTACTGATATATCATCTATCACATATTAAAAAGTAACTAAAGTTTTTTTTTTCAGAATTTTAGGGAATAGAGTTTCAGAACTAGAAAAAAAGATCAAGACATTAGAAGTTGCTGGATTATGGAATGTACCAAGTGTGTGTTACAACTTAATGAGTATTTAATGTTACTTTTTTAAGTAGTATTATTGGGCCGATTTTACTCAGATTGATGTCCGATAGGGGTACATAGATTTCATTGAGTTACCTTCTCACGCAATTTAAAATTATGTTGGTATTCATGAATAGGTTGATTACGATTTTGATAATCTTGCGAACTACAATGCAGCAGCTGTTATAGAGGTTTTAGAGAATAGCTTTACATAGGACCTGTACCGGTAAACACATTAGCAAATTTTTTCTAAAATAATATTAACGGTACTAACTTTATTGGATATGATTCATGGTGGCCAGTTTGAAAATTCCAAAGTCAAACTGCATATCTAATCACATCTACATATGGTGGTTATCCGCAAGTTGAAGATTAAACACAATGAAATTGTATAGATGATTTACTTATCATGTGAAGAGTTGACAAAATATGCAACCATCGAGGAAAGCGAAAATGTGAAAAAAAACTGTGCTAAAGGGTACAGAAATGTGACAGTCATTCGTATATGTTTACTTTGTATTTGAAAATTAATAATTTCAACCTCTAAAAGTGAAAAGGCACTGGGTAAACAAATAATCATAATATAATGAGTGCAAACTTTCGTGATGAATTTTATAATACCTTTTATCTACGCTCAGAGTAATTATTTAGTTGTATTTCTTAATCATAAAGTTATATTTTCTATTTATAGATACAAAAAATAGCCATGGTTGCAACAAACTATTATGAATGTTCTAGAAGAGCATCAAATAACTTTTTCAAACCTCTTCCTGTATTTATGCAAGTTTTAGATTTGTAGTTCAGAAGTTTTATGGGTCATTTCATTGAGTGCTCCTTAAAACAGGTGCAATATACAAATGAATAAGAATGGATTTAGGCACATTTTACATTTTTTATGTCATTAAAAGAGAGATAAGTTGGTTTTATGCCAGTTTGGAATTTCATATACTTACATTTGATCTCTTTAATCATTGTGATTGGCACTTTCTCTGCATGCATACTATTGATTATATAAATTCACAAGAAATCTTTCTGGGAAATAGTAATACATGCATATCAAACAATGACAATAGCAAGCTAAATGAGTTGTGTGAAAAATTGGTTTAAAATGCTGCTATGCGAATAAATTCCTGGTGTACCAACTTCTATTTTTTTTTATTACTGGATACCTCACTTGAACATGTTAATTATCTGTATATGTATGCAGCTAGATAAACTAAGCTACTGTATATGTATGCAGCTAGATAAACTAAGCTAAGGGAAAAATCGATTGATATGTACCATTTATACACAACACATATTTAAGAAATACTTTTATTATTAAACATACTAAATCTAAGCGTTAAATCCAAAATAAAAAGTAACATAACAATACATATCTTTCTACAATGGATGACTAAAAATATAATACATTATTGGCTTTCTTGGGGCTACTCATTCACTTAAAAGAAAATTTAACTTTAGAAATTTTTTAAACTATCAAAATACGAGTCAAATGAAAATTCCTTAAACAATTAGTAAAAACTCTGTGATTACTTGTACAAAAAAGTTGTACATACATGTAAATTACCTTACAATGCTGGGGAGATCCCTGCAGCTAACTTTATACTGTATGAAATGTTCACCTGGGGAGATCCTGTCAGGTGTAAAGCTATATATAGACTAAAGAGAATAAAGGACCTGGGGAGATCACAGCAGGCCTACGAGACTCCGGGGAGATCCCAGCGGAGTAAAATAATACATTAATGGAGATATACTCAAGTGGCAGACATTTTGGGATTGTTTCGAGTCATCTATACATCTTAACGATACTTTAACGCCAATCCAAAAGCTCAATTATCTTAAAGCCCAGCTTGAGGGAAGCGTGGCTCAAACAGTAGAGGTATTCGCTTTGACTAAGCAAATTAAAAAACGGCAGTCATCCTTCTTACAGGTCGTTACGGTAGAACACGGGAGAGCTAATTTGGTCTTCGAAAATTTACCCAAATCAATAACTAGAGAGAGCAGGACAAGGAGTCATGGAATCAGACGTATAACTGGTCACTACATTTTTCACGAGTTTGCAACCAAAATCAAGATCATTCAACAAGGGCAAACCCACAGTCAGAAGGAAAATACATGTTCAGGCGGATACTTTCCAACAGAGTGCACAGAAGGAACAGATGCAAACACGAGAAATCAAATTGTCAAACAGAAACAGTTATGCTTCAACTGTTTAGGGTCACACCGAGTGGCCGCATGTAAGTCTATAAAACGATGGAAAAGTGTAAGGAATGCATCATACTAGCATATGTAAAGGAAAAGAGATCATTACAGGTAAATCCCAGGAGTCTAAAATACAACAGTCAGCGATAAACGTAGTTGAAACAACAGATAGTGTAATGTATTCATCACAACAAAGTCACGACATTCTTTTTAAAACAGCAATTGCACCAGGATGTCCAAGGAGTATCTAACATCTTATTTGACGAGGGAGCACAGCGTTTTTTTATAACTCAGAAATTAGTGGCTAAACTGAAAACTAAACCGACGGGAAAAGTCAGCATTCATATGCCTGCATTCAGAGATTTATCTCATAATGTTAGAAACTTAGACACTACTTCAATACAACTATAGACCGACACAGGAGAAAAGGTGTGAATAAACACACTCATTGTTCCATTGTTCCACAGATTGCCGTCCCGATTCAGAACAAGATTTTGCATACTACAAGGAGCTTGCTACACTTAAGAGAACTTAAAGTGGAGAACGTTTTGAAATCAACCTACTCATAGGCGCGGACTACTACTGGGAAATTATCGAGGACAAAGTTATTGGAGGAAAAGGACCCATCGCTGTCCAGTCAAAGATCGGATTTTTGTTATCAGGACCAATCAATACAAACATAAGCCAGCCTTCAACATCTACAGTTCTTTTGAACGGCATTTTATACCAGAACACAGCTATTGACTACAAGAACGGAAAGTACACGGCAAGGTTTCCATGGAAACATGGCCATCCAGATCTACCTTCAAATATGGCTGTTGCTAAAAATTATGACAGAGAACATATCGCAATGGCATACCGCACGTAAATCCACCTGAGGAAAAGCTCCAAGGAAGCAACTTACCACCAAGACCGCCCTGGAGAGCACACCTGCAACTCGTGGAGTCAAGAAGCCACATAGATACAAGCCAGGAACTAGTAACTTGCAAAGAAGATAACTGTTTCGTGAAACTGTCGTGTTTGCTAGAAGTAACATTCATGAATGGACTAAGAGATAAACTTCAATAGTGATCAGTTAAGGTTAAGTGACTATAGTATATATTTGAGATGGACATTAATTACTATTTCTTTTATCTATATTGTGAACTTAATTTTTTTAATTACTGGATTTCATATTTCACTTTTGTTGGCCCCAAGAATGTCGAAAATACGTGAAGTACTAACATTGAAATATGGTAACGTTGTATCCATAATGCTGTATTGTATGGTGGCCGGTTAAGGCCATTTCGCGTTTTCGCGTTTTCGACTTCGCGATTTTGCGTTTTCGTGGTTTCGCGTTTTCGCGATTTCGCGATTTCGCCTTTTCGCCTTTTGGCGTTTTTACGATATACATGTTATTATAACATAACATTTTAAATATAATTGGAGACAAGACTACAAAGTATAAGTCATTCAAATGATTGTCATATAAATTTCATATCTGTGACGTATTTTAAATATTTTCATAAATTAGACAATTTCTTCACATTCTTTGTTGACAATTACTGAACAAATTTTAAAACAGATGCATTTGTATAAAATGCCTTTGAACATACAATTTGCTGGAAGTTATAGTTTGGACATTTTAAAATAAATGAAATAAATCATTATTATCGCCATGGTTACTTAAAATACATAATCATTCATTTAATGCTCTTGTTGTGAATCTAAAATTTTAATATTTAAATTAGCTTGTGTGAAAATGTTTAAAATTTAATACATTGTGGAGATAAGACTTTTGTCAAATAAAACTTGGGACGGTTTCATGAAGCTATCTTAAGACCTGTTATAAGATACTAGAATATCTTATGACATGTCTTATGATCCTCTTAGGACTATCAAGACCTCGCCTCAAAACTGTCGTAGGTTGATCTTTGCAAAGATATCCCAAACCTGTCGCATGTTCTTTTAATTTAAACAAAAGTAACCTGGATTTATGGAAAATTCATGTAAATGTAGAATGTGTTTCCCATATATTACTAAACGCATTGATTAATATTTCAAATTTTCAAAGATGGAAATTTATTCATCTACAGGAGACACCAAGGGACAAGGATATACTGTTGAAGCGGTAGACAATAACAACAATCCTCCCGTGTCAGAACCAGATTAACAAAACAAATAGAAACTGAATCTGGTCAATTAACAAATATATTTTAAAATGTCAAAATATGATTTCAAGCAAATTGTATACTTAAAGGCATTTTATACAAATGCATCTGTTTTAAATTTGTTCAGTAATAATAATAAATAATAATAATAATAATAATGATAATATCTTTATTTAAAGAGTAATTCATTTGGATTAAACCAATTTTAAATAAGGCTCTAAATACAATATCAACTACATGACTAAAACATAATTAATCTACTAATATACACATGTAAACAATAGATGTATATAAACAAAATATAATTACAACAACAAAACCGCCTATAGTTTACATTGTGGCTTAACTTATAAATTTGACACTTTTAAAAAGATAATGACTTGTTACGAGTATTTGAAACAAAGAATGTAATAACATGTATATCGTAAAACGCGAAAAGGCGAAAACGCGAAAACGTTCGCGTTTTCGACTTCGTGTTTTCGCGTTTTCGACTTCGCGTTTTCGCGTTTTCGACTACGCGATTTCGCGTTTTCGCCCTATAGAATATGAAAGGCGAAAACGCGAAATGGCCTTAACCGGCCACCATAGTATTGTATGACGTTATTGTATAGATTTCACAACTATCACCACGATTAAACGTACCGGTATTTATTGAGATTGCACAACATGTACATGTATTTTGTCGAGCCTGCCACATTTATATTGCAAAAGCGAAACATACTGTGGATTCATTATAAATCCTGGGATACCACTTTTCGTGGATTTAGTGGGTTTAGGTTAAACACAAATTTAAATGTCTTGTGTACAGACTTTCGGAATACCAAGAAATCAAGAATCCACGAAAATACAAGTTTTTCTCAATCCTCGAAAATTGGATAATTGAAAAATAC
Source organism: Mytilus coruscus (assembly GCA_017311375.1). Taxonomy (NCBI): domain Eukaryota; kingdom Metazoa; phylum Mollusca; class Bivalvia; order Mytilida; family Mytilidae; genus Mytilus; species Mytilus coruscus. The sequence continues at coordinate 55,376,494 of CM029600.1, forward strand.
GAAAATAAATGAATCCACAGTAGCAATACTACATTCCATCGTCGTTGGCGTCAATATTTAGGTTCAGTCTGTTGTTTAAGTTTTTTTTACATTAATAAAATTGTCAAATCTTTATGGAAATTTATGAAATTTGGACAGAAGGTTTTTTACAACCAAAAGACAGTATTCAGAGCCAATGATAATTTCTTTTTTACTTTTCCCCTACTTAACTGATAAAAGGACGGAGTTTTTTTTTTTTTTTTTTTGCAGTTAACAAGAAGATAAATCTAGGGTTAAAGTTTGTTACACATAAGTTTATTTGTCAAACCTTCATAGAATTTTATGAATCTTTGGCAGAAGGTTTTTTATGATACACAGATAAAGTCTGAAGTACAATTTTGAAAGAAAATATACGTCTTTCATTTAAGTATTTTACTGATAGATCGACTTATTTTTTTGAAATGAGGAATTTGTTAACCTTCATGGATTGTTATGAAACTTGGACAGAAGCTAATCTTTAAGATCAAGAAAGGGCATTTAAAGAAAAAGTTTGATTTTTTTAATACCTGTATTTTACTGATAAATGGACTTGCTTTTTACAGAAAACATTACATTTTTATATATATTTTTACAGCAGCAATCATAGGATTCTTTTATGATTGTTTTTAAAATTTTTCTTATCAAAGTAAACATTTTAAAATTTCAGTTTAACAAGCTTCTAATGCACCTGAGATCACCCCCAGTTTTTGGTGGAGTTCGTGTTGCTTAGTCTTTAGTTTTCTATGTTGTGTCTTCTGTACTATTATTTGTCTGTTTGTCTTTTTATTTTTAGCCATGGCGTTGTCAGTTTATTTTCAATTTATGAGTTTGACTGTCCCTCTGGTATCTTTCGTCCCTCTTTTATATGGATAAATAATGAAAATAAGACTATGTATTTGCATGTATACTTCAAATCATATAATTTAGCAGATAATTTCTTAAAAATGTATGATTGACGTTTAGAAATAATTTTTTTAAATCAGAATGGTGACCTGCGTAAATAAACAATTGACTTTTTCTACTTTATCATAAGAAGAGTCACTTTTCTATTATTCTCACAAGTTTTCCCATTGCATATGTCACACCATGGAAAGAACTGCATTGACAGGAACTCCAACAAAAAATTTGTACATAAAGAATCATTCCCATCCTAATTATTTCTTTAGAAAATATAAGGTTCCGACTCAGTTTGTCAAGAAGGTAATAACTCCTGTGTGGGATAAAAGATCTAAAAAATTAGTTAATATTTAGCAGAATAACGCATGAAACTTAATTGCAATTGGAAGGAAGATAATATTATTTTCACTTTGTTTAATAGGTTTTAATACTTGGAACTTTTTAATTGGTAAATCTCTGATAATAAAAATAACATGTACCTGAAGAAGAATGGTTGCGGAAAATAATGTGATGCACCTTTAGCGTGAAGGATGGCGAAGGATAACTCAAATTAGATTTAAATGTTGTCAATTTTTATCGAATGTTACAAAAATACTGATATTTTTCTCTATCTTCACATTTTAGAAAAATGTAGACGTTTTTACTAAATATTACCCACACGTGAGACCCTTTACATAAACGAGAAGCACATGCAGCAGTGACTGGGAAACCCCCTTGCTGATTGGATAATAATCTGAACACTTGAGAGGGCCCCAGAATAACTGATGTACAGCATTCCAAAACGTATTGTGTCTTAATAATCTATTTATATAAAATAGTTCCAAACCCCCTTGCAGATTGCATAATAATCTGAACACTTGAGATGGCCCCAGAATAACTTATGTACAGCATCCCAAAACGTATTATGTCTTAATAATCTATTTATATAAAATAGTTCCATGGTCAAAGGAATATTGACTTTTGCCTACAGGAATTTTATAACTTCTTTGGCTATTTATCTTTGAATTTTGGCACCTCAATAGGCTTTAATTTAAACAAGGAAGAAGGCAGATTAATATGCTTTTTTCATTTATACCCATATAAAATTGTATATTGTGTATATATCATTATAATATTGTATGTACTTTACGTAAATGTTATTATTATTTTGAGAACTCTCAGGAAGGTTAGTTTTAGCTATTGGGATTATCCTCTTGAATTTTATTTATTTAGATGATTAAACATTTATATCAAATTTCCAGAATTCAAAATTATTCCATATTCAAATAATTCCTTGTTTTAACGAGATAGTTACTTAATTTTTACCTTTCCATAAATTTATTGTCAAAATATTGTTTCAACAGCTGTTGAACAATCTTTAACATTAAATTTGTTTGAAATTGAGCCATGAAAAATGACACATTTACAAATAATTTCATAAGAAAATTTGGCTATTTGGACATAGAAAGTCTCACCAGCAAAAATCAGGTTTGTTGACATGACTCCCAAATTATAAATTATTTCCGCTTTATCAATGATCAGATGGTAAAACGGAGCCAAAAAAAGAATAAACAATAAATGATAAGTAAATTCAATCAAAAACTGAATTCTTTAAAGTTTAGGAGAAATTGATTGAATTAATATATATTTTGTAGTAATTCTAATTATGTCCCTTTTAGCTAGATTACGTCCCCTGCAAGCCAGACTTTCATCTTAGTCGACATTTGAGATCCTTTGGCCATTCTAAAGCAGATCTCAATCGACTTACTATTACCATCATAGACCACAACACTGCTTGGTCTAGGGAGGAAATCAATCACTCAGAAAGATTTTGGATCAAAAAATTTTAAACCAACTGGCACCTAATGGGATCATGAAAAAGTGTAGTTCTAATCGTGCAGTTCTATTCAGTTGGGTTGTAAAACTTAGCAGTCTCTATTGTTATTCCTTTACCTTCGTCAACTCTGAAATTCTAGATTTATACCAGTTCAAATCGCACAGTGCTATCCATTTGGGATGTATAAATACACAGCGACGTTGTAATTACTTAACCTTCGTCAACTTTGAAATTTAAGAATTATACCAGTTCAAATCGACCAGTGCTATTCATTTTGGATGTTTAAATACACAACCTCTGTTGTAATTACTTAACCCTTGTCAAATTTGAAATTTTAGTATTATACCAGTTCAAATCCATCAGTGCTATTCTTTGGGAATGTATTTCTACGCAGTCTCTGTTGTAATAACTTAACTTTCATCACCTATGAAATTTTAGAATTGTACCAGTTCATATCGCACATTACTAATCTTTTTAGATGCATATCTATGCAGTCTCTATTGTAAATACTTAACCTACGTCATTTTTAGAAATTTTAGAATAATACTAGCGTTGTTCAGTTTTTAATTGTATAACTGTAAAGGTTGTTTCAGTTAAATCAGAATTCATTTTACATCATCATAATCATACTGATGAATGATATCTGTTTTAGGCGTATATATATATATATATACATAAAAGTTGGTTGTCATTTATATATATATGAATATTTCATGAAGTAGCTATGTTTGGAAAAAATGGAATTGATGAAACTTTGGACTCAGATATTTTATGCTTTTTAATTATTAATTTTATACCAGAGGACATAAATACATGATAGTGCCGGATGTAAAAATTGTTCAGGAAAAAAAATACACGGAGACCATATCAAATATGAAATTTTGTGTGTGTAGAACATAAATATAGAAAAGTGAAAACCAATACAATGTACTTTAATAGCACACTTACTTATGAGGGAGATCATACTAATTATTATGTATACTGTAATTTCTGAAACTATTGGGTCGATTTTTAAATGTGATTTTTTGTCGAGCCTGCGAAAAAAAAAATACACGGAGACCATATCAAATATGAAATTTTGTGTGTGTAGAACATTAATATAGAAAAGTGAAAACCAATACAATGTACTTTAATAGCACACTTACTTATGAGGGAGATCATACTAATTATTATGTATGCTGTAATTTCTGAAACTATTGGGTCCATTTTTAAATGTGATTTTTTTGTCGAGCCTGCGACATTTATGTCGCGAAAGCGAGGCATAGTGATCCTAGATTCCGTCTTCGTCAGCGTCGGCTGCGTCAACATTTAGGTTCAGTCTGTGGTTAAAAATTTTTAGACAACAATAATTTTGTCAAACCATGGAATTTTATGAAATTTGGACAGAAGCTTGTTTATGACCAAAATACAGTATCCAGAGCGAAATTTTGAAAATATTTAATTTCATTTTTACGTATTTTACTGATAAATGGACTTAGTTTTTTTTTTACACTTAACATTCAGATTCAGTCTGAGGTTAAAGTTTTTCAGTCATCAATAATTTGTCAAACTTTCATGGAATTTTATGAAATTTGGAAAGAAGCTTGTTTATGACCAAAATACAGTATCTAGAGAAAAATTTTGAAAATATTTATTTTCATTTTTCCGTATTTTACTGATAAATGGACTTAATTTTTTTTTACAGTTAACAAGTAGATACAGTCTAGGGTTAAAGTTTGTTACACATCAAATACTTTGTCAAACCTTCATAGAATTTTATGAAACTTTGACAGAAGCTTTTTTATGATTAAGAGATAAAGTCTGAAGCAAACTTTTGAAAATATATTTTCATGTTCAGTATTTTTCTGAAAGATGGACTAAGTTTTTTACAGTTAACATTTACAAACAGTCTGGGATTACATTTTTTTGACATGATAAGTTTGTAAACCTTCATGGATTGTTATGAAACTTGGACAGAAGCTAATCTTCAAGACCAAGAGATGGCATCTAAAAAAAAATGATTTTTTTTAAAATTCTGATAAATGGACTCACTTTTTAAGTCAACATTACACTTTTACACTTTAACACTGACAGCAGCAATCGTAGGCAAGACACAGGGTTCCGCGGAACCCCTTAGGAATTTTTTTTATCAATGTAATTTATAAATTGAATTGGAGGAAATACTGCATGTATCAGAATCAAAAATGTTTTTTTTTTTTTATTCAAATAATACCCCACCCCTAGACGAATGGGGCATGAAGGTTTACCCTTGTCAGTCTGTAGGTCAGTACGTCCCAAAATTGGTTTGCGTTCTGTAACTTAAGTTTGCCTCAACTAAATGTTATGATACTGATACACAAAGTTCAATTTAAGGTGGCGTCACTTTCACCTTTCTCTAGTTATGTCCCTTTATAAATGGAAAATTTGCCAATTTTGTCATTTCCTCACTCTAACTTCAGTTTAATGTGACAAAATTTTATGAAACTTATACACAATGCTTATTACTACCTGGGACTATTATACTAACTATTAGTATAAAAGTCCCAGTTACTGCTTAACACAAATCAAGTTCGAAATTCGAGTTGCGTCACTTTCATCCTTCTCGAGTTATGTCCCTTTATTAATAAAAAAAAATGCTAATTTTATCGTTTCCGTGCTCTAACTTCAGTTTACTTTGACCAAATGTTATGAAACTTATCCGCAATGCTTATTACCACCAAACACAGATCCAGTTTGAATTTGGGTGGCATCACTGTCACTGTTCTCTAGTTATGTGCCTTTATAAATGGAAAAATTGCAGAATTTGCCGTTTCCACACTCTAGCACAGATCAAGTTCGAATTTGGGTGGCTTCTCTTTCACAGATCTTGAGCTATTCCCCCAAGTTCATAAATGGAAAGTTGCCAAATTTGCTGTGCCATTCAGTTTCAATGAAAAAAAAGTCAATAGGTTTAAATTAGGACATTGAATCTTGCATATATACAAGCAGGGGCATCTCTGTCCCATTGACACATTCTTCTTTTATAAAAATTAGCTTGCAATTGGCTGTTCAGGAAAACAGTTGAACATCACAAAAACTTCTAAATTATAGTAAATAATATAAAAAGTCAAGTAGTATCCAAGTAAAATTACAATCACTGACTTTATCGTGTTGCGATAAAAGTTCAGTTGATATAAACATGTTTCACTATACTTTGTCATTTTAGGCAGTCTTCCAAACCTGGAAAAGTTAAGAGCAGAGTGTGAGGATGTAAAGACACTAATTCCTCTTATGTCTCAATCAAGTGATGATACAGCACAAGATACAAGTCAAGATATAGATCACTATAATAATGATAACCTAGAGTGTGACCTTAACAGTCCTTCCAGCAGTGAATTGACAAGTCCCACACATTGTAGTTATAGTAATTCTCATGATAACAGTCTTGTACATCATGAAGATATTAAAAATACTAATGTAAACAGGTCATATATGCAGCTTCATGGTGTGTCAACAGACTATGGAAATTCTGCTGAAATCCTTTCTCCTGATCATAATGCAGTTTCAATGGATGACCTTGACCTTCTTCCAACAAAGGAAGAAATAGTTAAATGTACTGAAAGAGATGATTTGAAACTGAGCAATTTATTGTGTAAGTGAATTTAAAGTGCAAAATTTATCCGAAATATTTTTGATTGTGCTTTATAATACTAAGGAGATGTGGTATGATTGCCAATGAGACAAGTATCTCAAGAGTTATGATGATGTGAATATAAGCAACTATAGGTCACCGTACAGCCTTCAATAATGACCAAAACCTATACTGTAGTCAGTTTTAAAATGTCCCAACTTGACAAAATGTGAAACAATTCAAATGAGAAAGCTAACAGTCTGGTTAATTGACAAAACAATAAACAAAAAACACATATGACACACACTACCTAAAAAAAATACTAAATTACAGGCTCCTTACTTAGGACAGGCGCATAAAGAATGTGACGTAGTTAAACATGTTTGTAAGAACTCAACTTTTCCTCTAAGGTGGAAAATTTGTGGTACAGCACAACATAAGAACAAGTTTGTAAAGGTCTGCAGTACGTTGATAAAAGTCATTCCATTTTGTTTACTTTACATTTTATACTAATATTAATAATAATAAATTCTTTATTTAAAGAGGGTAAACACCGTTAGTTACAATAACTTTTCTTCCCTGAGGCCCTCTCATACAAATTACAATACAATCAAAAACAGATATTTACACATAGTTAATTTACAGTCAAGTAGTTCAATGTATTATTATAAACATGATAAGAGATGAAATTGCTTAAGAGGTACATGTAAAAAAATATATATATATACAAATCAAAATAATACATTGTAGAAAACAGAATCTTACCAGGACTGAGTCAAGTTCTTCTTGATACTTTGTTTAAAAGTAAAAGTGTTTTGGGCTTTACACATTTTGTGTGGTAGTCTATTCCATAGCACTAATCCAAAATAAACAAAAGATTTCTTAAACAGCTGAGCTAAGGTAATCAATAAGGTTTTCAAAAAAAGATGTGTTAAACTCTTTTTTTCTCTCAGATTTTCAACAATACTGTAAATGCAGAAATTATTGCATGCATTTAAAATTGCGATTTTTTAGAATGAACAAAAGTGAAGTTTAATTATTGCGATTTTAGGAAAAGCTTCATATAAATACATGCATCAGATATCAAAATGCGAGTTCTTATTGTTGCGATACTCAAGGAGTCGCATAATTCGCAATTATAAAAACCTCGCAATAATTTCTGAATTACAGTAATCTCAGAAATATTTGAAGCGTCTTTATTATGTTTTTTTTGTAACATATTTATATTAATTTTGATAATGAAGAATTTATGATTAAGTAAATTAGTAAATTTTAAACTTTAATTTTAATTTTGATTACGATATTCATAAAGTAACTTGATTACCACAAATTATTATTTCTTGTTTTACTGAAGAATTCTTGAAAACCAAGATTTATACAAAACTATGAAAACTATCCAAAGTAACAACAAACATAATCGGATGTAATAGTAAATATTTAATGAAAACCGGTGAGGAAATGAGTATTTAAAAAAAAGTTTATAAAAAATGATAATATAATTAAGAAAATAATGAAAAGGGAATAATTGTTTGTCCACTTACTGTAGAGGATTATTATTATTATCAATATTTTGTTTGCATGTTAGAGAAACAAAATTTCCTAAAATTGTAACAGCAATTTCTGAAATATCCTTGCAAATTATTATCTTAGCAATTTGATAGCAAGATGATTGCAGATAGCGTGTAGAATGCATGCAGAGTATGTAACAACTAAGATTATATAATTTGTCACTCACTGAAATTAAAAAAGAAATTTTCCATTCTTTTTTCTTATTTTTGAAATACGGGAGCTACGAATCTCGCTACTAATTTCTTACTTTGATTAAAAAAAATTTAAAAAGTTATGATGGCAAAGGTAGTTTTTAGCTCACTTGGCCAATGTTCAAAATCATCAGCTGCATTTGTCATCTGTCATCCATAAGCCTTTCATATTTTGCTCTTCTTGACAACTACCTATAAACAGAATGTAACCAATCTTTGCAAAGATGTTCATTACACGGTCATATCCAAGTGTTGTTACTTTGGTGTCGATTTGTCCATAAACATATCTGCTTTGGCCTTTTCTAATTTTTGATAGATTGAATTTAGGAAAACTTCTTCTCAAGAACAACTGAACCAATTTAAATGACACTTGACAAATATTTCTATTTCCATGAAGGTCATTAACAAGTGTTATTACTTTGAAGGCAATCAGTAACTGATCGTAAATCAAAATCACCTCTTCAGGGTTTATATTGCAACTATTTTACTTATCCAAGAATAGGTGTAAATAAGATGAATACAAAACAACCAAAAACAGTCTGTCGAAGGTACTTATCATGTGCTTGTTACTTTGGTCCTGATGAAAAGTCAAAAACATTTTGAAGGGGCAAAAAGGAGCCCAAATCACCGTCAAATTGGACTGATTTTGAAATATCATTTTCTTGAAAACTACTAAAGCAATTGAAATTAAATTTGATAGATATTTTCATTTGTTGGCCAATACAAGTGTTGTGACTTTGAAGCCAATCAGAAATTCATAGGTCAAAGATAACTTTGAAACTCGATGGGGAAATGAATTTTACTTTTGTTTTGGGTCCTTATGAAAAGTCAGATATTAGCTTCAAGGGGCCTTAAAGTGATCCAATTGATCCGATTTAAGATGTTCTTCTCTAGAGCTACTCATCGAATTGTAACAAAACTTTCCAGATGTGTCCCTGATAATGTCTAAAGCAAGTGTTACTTTGACCTGAAATTCAAAATAGCAACAATATGAGGTAAAAGTTTACATAGAAACCCTATATGAAAAATAATTTTACTTTTCTATTCAAGAACAAATGAAGAAAAATGAGAACAAACCATGTAGAAATGTTCTTTGGAAGGTACCAAGTGCTGTTTTTTTTTTTTGTGGTCTTGATGAAAAGTCAAGTATGGCTTGAGAGGTTCTTTTTCAAAGATCGTCTATCAAATTATTGAACCAATTGTAACTAAAACTTGACAGATATGTTCCTGTGCACAGCATAAATAGTGTTGTTACTTTGAAGTTGATCAAAGATTCAAAAGGTCAACATCTTATGTGAAATATGACATTGAAACCTTTAAAAATGATTATTGAATGTACTAACCACATGTTGTTACTCTGGTTTTGATTTTAAAGCAAAATAGAGCTTGATGTGGCAAAAAGGGGTATCCATTGGTACGATTCAATGAGCTCCTGAACCACTGAACATAATGTGACCACATTTGATAGATATTTCTCTGTGCTTTTCCTTGTGCAGGGCCTAAACAAGTGTTTATACATAAATTAAAACATTACTAAATGTGTATTCCTATGAACACTTACAGTCCTATATTCTTTAAATACTCATATTTTGGCATTGCACAAGGTCATGTTTTTCTCAAACTCTTTTTGACGTCTTTACACTAATTGGCTTTGAACTATCATTCGGTAGCCTAGAGAACTCTTAGATCAGTACTTTGTGTCTTTAGTATTTGTTTTAGTTTTTTTTTTTTTTTGGGGGGGGGGGCTTTGTGTCAATCTCATGGGTAACAAGAATTTGACCTCATTTACAGGATTTAATGATAAAATGTTAAATGTTGATTTGTTGACTTTCAGTTATTATCAGTAATATCAGAAGTTCATTTCTAGGGGAAGTGTTCAAGCTGTACTATATAGCTGGGCAATCACACTGTCCCCTTTATCAGTGGAAAGCGCTATAGGTGGTCCTCCCAAATCTCGTTTTTATACGACCGCAAAATGTTTGCTGTCTTATTTTGGTAGGACGTCGTCGTCCAAGGACATTTGTTTCCAGACAATAACTTTAGTATATCGGTAAGTGTATGGATCTCAATGAAATTGTACCACAAGGTTCAATACCTCAAAAGGAAGGTTGGGATTGATTTTGGGGGTTATGGCCGTAACCATTTAGGAATTACGGGCCAAAATGGGACCAAAAAAACAAGGATTGTCTGGTGTCCGGACAATAACTTGAGACTTAAGTATAAGTGTATGGTTCTCTATGAAATTGTACCACAAGTTTTCATACCAGAAAAGAAAGGTTGGAATTGATTTTGGGGGTTATGGCCCTAACTGTTTAGGAAATAAATGGCCAAAAACAATACTTTTCTAATACTTTGTATAAATTACTTATTTCTGGACCAATTTCAATGGGGTTTAATTCACAGTCTTGAATTCTTGAGGTTCTTTAATATGCTGAACCTTGTATTCATATTTTGGATTTTGGGCCCCAATTTGAAATTTGTCCACATTGAGGTCCATAGGGCATAGGGTCCAAAACTAAACTTTGTTTCATCAAAAATTGAATTATTGGGGTTCTTTAATATTCCAGATCTGACCGTGTATTTTAATTTTGGATTTGTGGCCCCGTTATCAAATTGGTCCACATTGAGGTCCAAAGGGTTCAAAATTAAACTTTGTTTGCTTTCATTAAAAATTGAATTCTTGGGTTTTTTTTTTTTTTTTTTTTTTTGATATGATGTATTTTCCATGTATTTAGATATTGGACCGTAATAGACATGTAAATTTTTAATTTCAAATTTTTAAGTGCTTAGACCACATTCATTCTGTGTCAGAAACCTATGCTGTGTCAAATATTTAATCAAAATCCAAATTCAGAGCTCTATCAAGCTTGAATGTTGTGTCCATACTTGCCCTAATTGTTCAGGGTTCAACCCGTTGCGGTCGTATCAAGATGCGCCGTGCGCAGCATTTTATTCAAATATGGAATCATGGATAGAAATGTTGTCATCAAATAAATAGCTGTTAATTAGTCTCCTTGCGTTTATTAATTATCAGTTTGCTGAAAATAAAGTGAGCCGACTTAATGTGGTGGATTTCTAATTGCCAATTATTAAAACTTCATTTTCAACATTCAGAAAATGATATAAAATTTTATAAAAGAATACATTGGTACCATCAGGGACTTTCTATACTATCTGTTAGTATAGACTGTCCCTGGTACCATTTCTCATTAGATTGCGCAAAGGCAATTTAGAACTATAAAATTATATCAAATCCACCATGACTGAAAATGTATCGTCTTTAAAGATATAGTGTTTTTTTTTCTTCAAAATACAGTCATAAGTGCTTCCTTTTTTAAATCGATCGTTGCGTCTCGCTTATAAACTGCATCAAGGGAGCTATGTACTGTGATGTGGGGTGGGAGGTGGAATATTTTCTGGTGGGTTTAAACCCACCCCCACTGAAAAATGGTCGATTTTAATACGACCTTGAGAGGTGAACATTGACCAAACTGTGTTTCTTTGTCATTCAATTATTACCTTGTAGTTACAGCAGTCCATCCATACTGACTGGAAGTAAATGTGACTTGAGTGTCTTGCTGGGGAATTATTATTGGCAAGCCAGGTCTGCCTTAATGTCCGTTTTTACAGATTTCTGATAAAACTGTGACCTAGATTTTACAGACCAGATTTTTTTTTTTTTTTTTGCCATATTATACCTCCTTTGGTTCCTGTACCACCTATGCATGTATTTATGATAATAGTTAATACCTACAGCGCATACCAGTAACGTAGTGGCCATCAAAAGACTCCCACCCCACCTGATTTTGGCTACTTTTCACGTTTTTCCGATTTTGAACCCTAAAAAGGCCATTAAAGTTGTCATATTTTCATAAAAACACATCTGGGAAGAGTTTATGCACCATGAATTGCATGGTTAAACTCCCTGCTGTCCAGACAGTTCATCTGGGGCAGTTCTCAAAAATTAAAGTATGGAGGGTCATACGGGCCACCAAAGAATGACTGTTGCAATCACGACTTACAGGCGGGATTGGGGGCGTAGGGGTTAATGTTCAGTGGCAAACATTTCATGCGTATCACATTAAAGAGATGTGCAAGTGTTATCTAACATGCAGAGAGCTTGACATTCATTCTGTATACGCGAGGTACTGGATATAACATCCCTCCTCCAACTTGACGTGGCTGCTAATTTATACATCCCAGACCATTGTCCGATGTAGTATAACTGTCAAGATCTTACTCAGGATTGATGATATTCAAAATTGAATTGAAGAATACAATAATTTTTCCTCTTTTTATTTTCAAAATTGATGGTACAATTTGCTAATTTTGCTAAAAATGGTAATGTCTGCAGAATTTCTGTGCAACCTTGAAAATTTTTTAAAAAAACTCTGATTTCTGAAAATTTGTAAATTTGTAACATACATACATACTTAAAATTAATATAATAGAATGTTTATTCCTATTAAAGTCTTAAATTCTTTCATCCAGTGTTACGTGTACTGTATATGGATGCACAATTTTTCGACCTAAGTTTTTCTTGTGAACTTTTTAATGGCATTTTTCACATTGAACTCTGAAACTAAACGTAAATTGTATTAAGAAGTGAGCTTTTCTATTCTTACAATTTTTTCTAAGGCAATAATTGTAGTTTTTAAATTGATAAATAATACCAAAATTTGATTTCTTAACATTAAAACCATCATAACTCCCGACATTGTTATAATATGGCATCTATGATCTGCTGTTCATTAACACATCCATGGTCAAACATTATTTTCAACTGTATGCTAATTAAGTTATAGGGTGCTTTGTATACATTATCTCTACCCAGAGTGCATTGCAAAAAAATTTGGCCACAGATTTTTGTTACTTTTAATAGAAATCTCGCTCAAATCCCGTTTCAATCACAGTTGGAAGTGCGGGGACATTGTGATCGCCTTACTATATAGCGGGTTGCAGACTTCCCCTAGTAGTGGACTTCTGGTAATAGTTATGTCCTATTTGATATGTACAATCATTATTCCATATTCCTCCGGTAAACTTTCATGGTTCCGTGACTCACAGTAAGTCTTTGTTATTAGGTCAGTCGTTGTTAAGGTCTTATGTTTGATTATGATATTAAATGGCAGTAGCTCACACCGACCCTATGATCAGATGAGCTGTAAGGTTGTAAAGTGTATGGAATATCTTTAACTATTTTCATGATGAAGAAATTTGTCTATTAAGATCATTGTTATAATAATCTATTTAATATTATACTATCTTTTTTCTACAATTTTTAAGCATCTGGAGGACAGCTGGCAGATATTTCTATTAAGGAGCAACAATATGAAGAAACTGTTACTGAAGATAAACTGAAATCGTTAATGGATGATGTCACAAACAAAATGGTGGCGTTTTCTCATAAAACGAAAAGTCATGGACAATTCATAGTAGAGACAACTGTTGATCTTAACCAGCAATCCGATGATTCACAAACAGATGTCAGTATGAAATCTAAAAATAAAGAAGAAGAGGGCGAACCTTCAACTGTGGCATGCAATAATCAATTAATAAAGGAGACTTTAACCCACATTTCAAACGAGAATGAATGTTGAATTCCCTTCATATTTTATTGAATGCAGCCAACATGTTGGAACTTTAATAATAACTATTAAGTATTATATTCATTAGAAACCCAGAATTATAGTTTAACATCAATTCTTTTATTGAATTGGTCTTATTGGAACTAATATTACAGAATAGCCAATGAAAACAATTTTCAATATGTATTCCTGTTTGTGTAAACGGTAAAGAATATTTGATCATTGGGGGAAACTTATTTTGGTATACAGAACGGTGGGTATAATGTTTTCATCCTGTCCACTTGATTACCCTTCATGTTTTGTCGGCTCTTCTTTAAATTTAAATGAAGATGTTCACTCATGTAATCCATAGTTGAGCTAAGAAAATCAGAAAATTTCTGAAATGGAGAACAATGTTTGGGTAGAGAAGACTTGTAAAAATATCTCATATTAATTATTTTTCTTTAAATTTGTATGAAGGTTTCTGCTCATCAAACCTTGGATGAAAAGTTTAAATTTTTCAGAGGAGGTCTTGTAAAGTATAAAGTCTTGTGGCCATGATAGTGCCTTCATTTTTTTATCAGATCTTCTTCAGAGTTGAATGTAGGTTTCTACTCATCAACACTTACAATGAGTTAATTAATATAAACAATCGATATCAATTTAAGAGGGTTGCTTGCAAATATATACCATTTGAATACTTGAAGTCTAAGAAATTTTAATGTTTGATTTGCCTACATTTAGGAAAATATAAACAAAATATTTAATTTATAAAATACCAACCACATGAAATCGTTCAGAAACAACACGAACAATCGCATAACAAATTTTAAGATTCCAGTAAGATTTGCAAACTGTCTTGGATTGTACAACTAAAGACAGTATATCCTATCTGTCTTCATGGTTATAGCATTGGACAAGGGAACATATATAACACTTCCTCTACAGACACCAGTAATATTGTTGATAAAAGACAACATTATAATAGGTGTCATGGCAAAAGTATTAATCAAAATCGAAATGAATTAAACATTATATAAATTATACTTGATGAATTCTTATCTGTATTTAAAAACAATGGTAGACATTAGTTATTATGCAAACTTCCAATGGGGACTAACTGTGCACCACTTATTGCGAACCTGTTTCTGTATTGTTATGAGTTACAATTTATGACTAAAATCAGCAAAGACCCATCGAAACAACATCTGATACAAAAATTTAATAACACTTTTAGATATTTGGATGCTATATTGGCTCTCAATAATGACGAATTCAGTATGTACACTAAAGAGATTTATCCTGCTGAACTGACTTTAAATAAAGCTAATACTAACAATGAACACTGCCCTTTCCTGGATCTTGATATCTATATATTTCACGGGAAGCTTAATACCAAAATTTACGATAAAAGAGATGATTTTTCTTTTCTTATTGTTGATTATCCATTTTTAGATGGTGACGTTTCCTTGTCACCATATTATGTTGTTTATATATCTCAACTTGTTCGATTCGCTTGTTTATGTAACAACGTATTTGATTTTAACGAAAGAAATCTCTGTATTACTGAAAAATTATTACACCAGGGTTTTCGATATAACAAACTAGTCAAAACATTTACTAAGTTTTATCATCGGTACAAGGACATCATTCGTAAATATAAATCAACATGCAGACATCTTATAAGTTCAGGTATTTCACATCCAATCTTTTATGGTAATATTCTATACAAAGCACAAAAATGTCGTCATTCACCTCAAAAGCTAACCAAACCTTTAAACAGACTTATTTAGAAGGGATATAGTTACGATATTGTTGTCAGGTCATTAAAGATGGCATATTTTGGAATTAATATTGATTCACTCATAGGGTCTTTGCATCGGAAATAAACACATTTATTCTAAAACCAGTTGTTGGCATGATACGGGTTATGTTCTTCTCGTATATTTTATGATGGTATGATACTAAACCCCTAACGGGAGGGATTGTGTTTGATTTTCATATGGTGAAGACATAATCTTTCAATCAGTTTAATTGAGAGGGTTGGAGCTGGCATGTCAGTAACTGCTAGTAATCCTTTGTTAATGTATGTATCATTGTCATTTTGCTTAGTTTCTTAGATATTTGGATGATATATTGGCTCTCAATAATGACGACTTCAGTATGTACACTAACTCGGATTTCTTTTAAACTGAGTTTTGCTGTGCGTATTGCTGTGTGTTTGTTTATTCTACATTGGCTAGAGGTATAGGGGGAGGGTTGAGATCTCACAAAACATGTTTAGCCCCGCCGCATTTTTGCGCCTGTCCCAAGTCAGGAGCCTCTGGCCTTTGTTAGTCTTGTATGTTTTTTTAATTTTAGTTCATTAATTACTTGATATTTTCAAGGCGTGTGATACAATTTTGTTTTTCAGCCTGCTCTATGAACGTACGTGTTTTTTACAACTTTTTGTCACTATAAGCTGTGTATTGAGTTAAGATCATAAATGGCATTTTGTTAGAATACATAGATACCTAACAACACAAATAAAGCCTCACGTCTTACCATAAATAGTAGTTTCGCAATTTCTTGTTTTTGCTTTAAATTTGTGGAAATCAATTGTATTTCAAGCAAAACCTTGAAATGAATGCAGAAATTACAGAGAAATTTTCCTTTTAGTGGCGACAATGGAGATTTCAACTTCAAAAGTCAAAAATCAAAAGTCTTAAGATAAGTCACTTTCAAATTGGTCATCAGACAAGAATTTGATTGAAAAACTGAAAATCAAAGTCATTTTATACGTTTCTTTTGTGGTTGAGTATATGAATATTGGTATTAATTTCATTAACTTATTTAGAACATTTAATGACTTAATTATTCAAGGGTCCTTGGTGGCGGAGTGGTTTAAGTAGTTCAACTACTGTATCATTGTCCTGTCAACACTGAGGTTGCAAGTTTGAACCACGCACGTGGTAGGTGGGTGCGTCGGACAACTATTGTGATAGACCAGGATTTTCAGTTTTCCTGCTGAAGGTCTTGGTTCTGTCTGGGCACTTCGGCTTCACCAACCAATAAAAACTGACAGCAACGATAGATAGATAGATATTTTTAGTTTAAAGTACAACTTGGTACATGTACATGAAATACAATATATTACAATTATAAACATATGTATATAGTTAATAAACATGTTTATTGATACCAACCAGCCTATAGAGGCTTATGATGCACTGCCGTTTACGTAGTTTACGAAATATTATAAAAATAAATTTCAATAAAATTGAGAATGGAAATGGGGAATATGTCAAAGAGACAACAACCCGACCAAAGAGCAGACAACAGCCGAAGGCCACCAATGCGTCTTCAAGTTCATATTAATCCTTATTATATCTGAGGCTTAAATATTCTGATATTGTTTCAATATATCAGTTGTGTTTAATAATATGAAAATAAAGATGAAAGTATCTAAGTAATTATTGGTTTGATAACGTAAGGTTTGTAAATGCAGTGGTGTAGCCACTGTAAAATAAATTGTAAGCAGATGATCGGGGCCGCAGCCCCCCAAAAGCTGAACGATTATAGTAAATGTCTGATTGAAGAAAAATATTTTATAAAAATTTTTGTAAGCACATGCTTACAATGCTACACTGGTGCTACATCACTGAAATGGAAAAGCAGGAGGATAAGAGTTGCCTCCCTTTTTTCGTATCAACATTTTTATCATGATTTGTAATAAAAGATAAAAGATTTTAATCACCTAGATTTGACTTAATTGTGACAGTTGTATAGTTGATCTATACAAAAAATCATTTATCCCATCATCTGAGCCTGCAAAATAGTATGTTAACACCATAGTTAATTTTTGACAAAATATAATAGAGAATATACATGCATACCATATATATATCTGATACTAATTATCACAATTAGTACACCACAATCATATGTAACATTGAGCAGGTCCTGCATTGTACACGGTAGCATGTTATAAAATATAAATAAATGACCACAGTTTGTATATATGTGCTGTTTGCCTTTTTATCTTGGTGTACATTTGGGTTATCTCCCTTTGTCACAATTCAAATTTTGGCGTCTGCATCTCATTTGGAGTTATTGTGTCTGCTTTTTTATATAGGTAGTTGTATCAACAGACTTATGTGGTACTAATGTGTTAAAGTGATGTTGCATTAATGTGTATATCATTGTCTGGTGTGTGCCTGTTCCAGTGAACATACATGTATATTCCACAAAGTGTTTTGTCTTGATTTGGTTTGTTAAATATTGAAGCTTGTATCTACGGTAAGATGATTCGTATTATATATATTATATACAAAAAGTATGCGCTGTAAATGCTTATATGTAACCTATCATACTTTTACATTTGTATTAAAATCTACATTGCATTCCATATAATAGTAGCCAATAGTGCTGAAAGTGGCGTTAAACACCATCAATCAGTTTACCATTCAAAACTATATATCTCCATAGTTTGATAACATAGAACCACCTGTTATTTCGTATACATACAAAATAACCAGCAGAAGTTTAAATGTTAATTATACATCAGTTTCATTAGATGCCAGTGTAGAAAATAATGCTTCTTCAACATGAGACCGTGAAACTTCCAATTTTAAATATCATTCCTATTGCCATATTTTACAGTGGACCTCAACATCTTTCAATACCAGGAGATAAAAAACTTTTCTAAAAGGAACAAAAATGCTTTCCTCCATCTATGATAAATTAAAAACAGTGTCATCAGGCTTTGTTATAAACAATGTCATAATATCTGTTCCTGTTGGAACAAATATTCTATACCATTTATTCCGTGAGGAACATTTACTATAATATTTATTCCAGTGGAAATAATATTCCAGAATATTGTTTCCATTTGGAACTTATATTATGAAGGAACTTCTGTTCCGTGACAGCCCTACACAGAGAGTCAAATATTAATCAATCATATCATTACCACATCTCAGCTTAAGGCTTTATCTGAACATTTGTATGTCCCTACTTGGTATTTTGACTACACAAAAACCTGTCAAATATTGTTTCAAATCGGCTTCTAGTAGGTGTTCTACTAATCGTTCAGTGCTTTTAACTAGCTCCCTTACTACTATCTAAGAACTTATCATTAACTACTGTAATAAAGCATAAAGAAATAAAGGTATTATTTCTGGAGTGTAAGAAATTCTTCGGATGTTTTAAAAAAAAAAATGTATGCTTTTGATGGTCCTGTTGCCATTGTAGTAATATGTACGCAGAAAGACTTTTAGGGCTTCTATATCAGTTCATTACTCTGGAAGCAGACGTTTGTTAAGGTTGAAACTAATATAGAACTGAGGCTATTCCTTCTGGATCCCAGTTTGAGATATTATATTCCTCCTATGCTAAAGAACCGAAGAAACGTATCATAATCAATTATCGAATGGCATCACAGTCCTTTCAATTCCGTTGACAGTTTTAATTTTTCTACTCGCTACACTATACTTCCACACAATATAATTAAGAGTTTTCCGATTTGATTAAATGATCCTTTGACAAATCGTATTGCAAATTTATTTGTTAGAGCTTATATTAAGGCTTTTGTAATGCAAAAGGTTAAAATACTAGATATACAGGGTTTGACACTAACTTTTGTATAAAGATAGTCCAAAGATTTGGATAGTCCTTATTATGAAGTGGTAGTCGGGATGGCTGCAATGGGACTAATCATCTATGGGAATTTTGTGTGCATGCCCCCTCAAGAAAATTTGAAAAAATAGATGCAAAATCCTGCAATCTGAGCACTTTTGGAGGCATACGATTGTGATTTTAGGAATGGTTTTTTCTTTCCAGAATAATGAAAAAGAAAAGGAAGGATTTGTTTATAGGCGAGTGACGTTTTTCAAAAAGATGCTTAGTTAACTACTTTCATGCACCCACCTAACATACGGCTATATTACATATCATTCGAAAGCTTATTATCTGTACTTTCTGTTTTGCCCGGTCGTCAATAATTCTTACGGTGCATTTTTTGTTAAATCAAGGTCAAAGGTCAAGAATGAACATTCCTAAGAATTGAACAAAATGCTCATTGCTGGTTCTTGTATGATATTTTCATTTCTAAAAATTATATGAAAATGATAGAACAGAATACAAGAATTCAAAATCAAATGCACATTAAAATGTTGATTGCGCTATATTTATAGAAAAATGATAAAATTGCTCTAAAAGCAAAACATTTCTTTAGGTATCAATATTTATATGTCAAAAATAAAACAAATTTATCGTTCATAGGTAAAGGGATTTTTTTTTTTTCGTCATTTTTAACTGCAATTAATATAATATTGGTCAGGAATTTGCCTTCTAATGAAGCTTTTGCAGGCAGTTGCACCATCTGCAAAAGGATCATTTTGCTTTTCATTGTTTAGATAACACATCGATTGTTGTCAATATCAGGAGAAAATAGTTTACCATAATTATTTTTAAAAAGAGCTTAAGGAATATACATGGTATATACAGTAAAAATATTTTTTTCGATGTCGAAAGTGGAAGACATATATATTGAGAAGTTTATTCTCGTTCAATATTCGAATGAATATTGTTTGCACTACGCGCTTTACAATCACAAACCTGGCTATTTTTTTTTTTTTTTTTTTTTATGTTGGCATATTATTACATACTTATTTAGTGTATTAGTTGTTTTATCAAATATGACTGAAAATTGATATTATGGAAGATTGATTACCCTTCCCGACCAACTTCAATCACCAACGGTTTAAGGTAGTGTTCGTACATTTCGGTGTAGTGTTTTGAGGACTTGTTTGTCTGTCTTACTTTTATCGCTTTGTTCATGGTGTTATATGTGTGTTTAACAAATGTAGGAATAATATTGTCCCTACGCCCATTTGTTTTTGTTCATTCCATTCATTTGTCCATCCATTTCTAAAAAAAAAATTGTAATGAGCAATACTCCTACATCGCTTGGTATGTAGTGAAGTTCAGTGGAGATTGTACATGAAGGGATTTTACTCATGATAAACACATTCAAATATTGTTAAAAAACTAGGAATTCAAATTCACCATTACAGTCCTGCTTTTAAGTTATCTCATTTTTAACGCTTGTTTTTCTCACATTTAAACATACCATTTTGTATGTTTTTTTATGTCAAATAATATCAGACACTTATTGCAGTTATAAGATCTTCGCACCATTAGAAAACCAAACAAACAGATTATAACATGCAAAGCGTTGGAATGTAAAAAAAACACGTTTTTTCTTAAGTTATTCATGTTATTGTTTTGATAAAGTTTTATGGGTTTTCTTTATAATTTAGTGTTGGAAAAGACAACACTACAAATCAACTAATTTTGGCAACCAATTTATATACGTGACATTTGTGATTAGAAACATAACGCGAATAGAATTAACCTCGTTCTTCTCATTTATGAAAATAAAGTTTGAAAATCGCCAAAAATCGATGCTAGGTCAACAACAGAGGGCTTAACGCAGCAATATGAAAAGCGCTGTTTTGTCAGAGGTTGCCTACTTTTACATATCGTTCTTGGTGATAATTGGTTGAATTGTTGGTGTGACACCTACACAGTAATATCTTTCTTTATAGATTTATTCTACATGTAATAATTTAACTATTTATGAAGTCTAATTATAACTATAATTATTGCGAATTGCTAGAATTTCCATATCAAAAGATATAGACTGTAAGTTAATGTAAATAAACTCAACATAGATACAGGCTTTAAATGGTGTACGCCATACGCGCGTTTCGTCTACAAAAGACTCATCAGTGACGCTTGAATAAAAAATGAATAAAAATGCCAAATAAGGCACGAATTTGATGAGCATTGAGCAGTGGCTGATCCAGGGGGTCCGGGGTTGGAACCCCCCTTTTTTTTGGACGATCAATGCTTTTGAATGGGAACATATGGTTGGAAACCCCCCCCTTTTAAAAATGGCTGGATCCGTCCCTGATTGAGGACTCAAATTCCGAAAGGTTTTGCCAAATCCAGCTAAGGATATATTCCTGGGTAGAAAATCCGTAGTATTTCAAAAAATGCAACAGTTAATTGATAATTATGACCATATCAGTGATAATACATATAAACGCAGAAGTGTTGACTACCGGGCAGGTGATCCCCTCCTGTAAGAAACCCCATCCAGCAGTGTCATCGACCTAGCGGTTGTAAATAAACTCATCATAGATACCAGGCTTAAATTTTGAATGCCAGACGCGCACATTAGAAACGCTCGAATCAAAAAAGTTTTTAAAAAAAAGCCAAATAAATTACGAAGTTGAAGAGCATTGGGGATCCAAAATACCGAAGGGTTTTGACAAATACAACATGCAACTGCATGTAACTTCAACATGTCAATTTCTTACAAGAAAATTTCGTAGTTTGGTAGGGTTTCCTACTTCGGACAGGCACAAAGAATATTTTCGGTGTTTGGAATATATAATTTTTTTTAAAATTTTTTTCGTCAATGCCCGATGCATTTGAAGCAACCAAGAAAACAAAGTTTCTAATTTGTATAAGAGAAATATTTGAAATTAATTTACTTACTAACTATGTAATTACCTATTTATGTATTTAGTTTTTTGGGGGCTAGCTTAATATTTATATATAAAGTCCTTTATTTCTTTTAATGATAATAATGAAATTACAAATAAAAGAGAGAATAGTTTTTAACAAGCTGGCAACTAAACTACATATTGAAATATCAAAGATTAGCTCACTAAATTCCCATTAAAAGCATGAATCCCGCGTGTTTTATTGCCTTCAAACATTTTTGCATTTTATAAATGTGTTTCTTCAACCTAATATTGACTCCATACAATCTAAACGTGCTTCCTTTTATCATTTTTAACTGGGTTTTCCAAAGAAAAAATACAGTTATTAATTTGGTAAAGAACGGCGCGCGGGCAGCTGCCAACAGTTTCCGTGCAATATAAACCGTTCAACCAAAGCTTTTCAAATTTGATATGTTGATACTAATGACAAAATGGAGGTCAAGTTCGATATTGACGATTTTCACTTGTACCGTTCAGGAGTTATGGTCCCTGATATTTTTGAAAATGGCTTTTTATATAGTTTCCTTTCAATAACTTATGAACCCTTCTACCAATGGTTTTCAAATTATAACATGTTGTTACTGATGACAAAATGGAGGTCAAGTTCAATATTGAAGATTTTCACTTTTCCCGTTCAGTAGAAATGGTCCTTGATCTATTGGAAAATTTCACTTTATGTCGTCTCCGTGCAATTACTTATGAACCACTTGACCAATGCTTTTGAAATTTTGATATGTTGTTACTGATTTTATTATTACTTGTTATGGACTTTGAACTAGCTTTCAGTAAGTTAGAGTACTTTTCGAAAGTACTTTGTTTCTTTAGTGTTTTTGTTAACTTTTTTTTAGGTGCTTTGTGTCAAGTCATTTTCAACTATTTTTTGTCTCGCAAAATGCGAGACAGTGATTACAATCTGGCAGCGGCTTAAGCGTAAACTATTTTGTATAAAGCTTTATACTTCAGAAGGAAGAAAACATACCTTGTTTGCAGATACCTTAAGTTACGAAATTTCCGTCTGTCATTATATGTCCATTGTCCTTGACCTCATTTTCGTGGTTCAGTGAATGCTTGAAAAAAAAGAAGTTTTTGTCGAGCCTTCGACTTTAGTCGAAAAAGTGAGACATAGCGATCCTACATTCCGTCGGCGTCGTCGTCGTCGTCGGCGGCGGCGGCGTCCACAAATATTCACTCTGTGGTTAAAGTTTTTGAAATTTTAATAACTTTCTTAAACTATCCTGGATTTCTACCAAACTTGGACAGAAGCTTGTTTATGATCATAAGATAGTATCTAGAAGTAAATTTTGTAGAAAAAATAAATCCATTTTTTCCTTATTTTACTTTTAAATGGACTTAGATTTTCTGCCAGGAAACAACATATTCACTCTGTGGTTAAAGTTTTTAAAATTTTAATAACTTTCTTATGCTATTTTGGATTTGTACCAAACTTGGACAGAAGCTTGTTTACGATCAAAAGCTAGTATCTAGCAGTAAATTTTGTAAAAAAGTAAATCCATTTTTTCCGTATTTTACTTTTGAATGGACTTAGATTTTCTGCCAGGAAACAACATATTCACTCTGTGGTTAAAATTTTTAAAATTTTAATAACTTTCTTACACTATTTTGGATTTGTACCAAACTTGGACAGAAGCTTGTTTATGATCAAATGCTAGTATCTAGAAGGAAATTTTGTTTTCTTCCAGTTAACATTACATTCAGTCTGCAGTTAAAGTTTTTAAACATTTATTAGATTCATAAACTATCCTGGATTTTTACCAAACTTGGACAGAAGCTTCTTATAATCAAAAGATAGTATCAAGAGGAATATTTTTATTGATTTACTTTCTCATTTTTGTTGAGCCTGCGATTAACAGAAAAAGTAGGCGAGACACTGGGTTCCGCGGAACCCTTACGAATTTTTTTGTCATGTGAAATTCTCACTTATAAGAAATAGGATAACTATATTTAGTACACGGCTTCCTTGCAAGGTCTACATGTCTTTCAGACAGGGAACACCTGACCTCGACCTCGACCTCGACCTCATTTTATGGATCAGTGATCAAGGATAAGTGTATGCGGACAAGTCCGTATCTCAGGTACTATAAGCAATAAACACTGTGCGGGACAAATTTGCCCTCCAAACTTGGCAAATCGACTTTGCTGTTTTACAAGATAACAAAAATATTTTTTGGCCCAAGTGATATATAATTAAAAAAAAAAATTTCCCCATATGTCCCAACATTTCACTGTTGTCACTGTTGTCACTAAAGTAAAGCTGATTAAAAGTACATTTCCCATGGGAAATTTAAATGGGAATATTAGAAATTCCGATGGGAAAATTTAGTGTTCCCATCGAAAAAAGTACTTTTCCCATGGGAACTTAAAAGTTCCCATCGGAACAACTATTTCCCATGGGAACATTAGTAAATAGTTTTTTCCCATGGGAAATTCTAAATTATTCCAAGGGAATTTTTGTTCCCAAGGGAACTCATTTTTCTACCCTTGGGAACATTTCTTCTTCCCATGGGAACATATATTTTTCCCATGGGAACATTTATTTTCCTTTATTATTTTTCGGAATTTGTAAAAGAGCTATGAAATATCGTAACGAACTGACGGGTACTTATAACAGGGAGCAGTCGATAACATTTTCATTTGATAAAAAAAATTATGTAATTACACTAAATTAAAGGTATTTCTATCATACTTTTACATTCAAAAGTCTTTTATTGTCATTAAATGATTGATAGAAACACATTGATTGTATTGTATCGTCGTTTATTGATTGGTTACTATTTAACGTCTAGCGGCTGATTTTACAATTCAAATCTTAATCTTTCACTTTTTCTTTCGATTAATCTCATCCTGTATTTCATATAATATTGTTCGCTGAACTGCCAAAGATCAGAACCATGCTTGTGTATTTCGGAATTTAATTTATAGATAAAAATTAATAAATCTGTTTGAATTTTTATATATGGGAAATCACGAATCGTGTTTAATGTCGTTTTCTAGCTATAATCCTTGAATTTATGAAATTGACATTATAATTATTATTTATATATACTTATTCTTATTCATCTATGTTACTCGGTTTGCGTGTTTTTCGCCACTAGAAAGATGTGCACTGATTTTTTTTAAGTTTATTTCATTCATTCTGTCAAATTTCCTAATTCAATTTGTTACCCGTCTACAAAAAAATCTTTTATTTTGTTTCATTTTTCGCAAACACCTTTGAAAGTCTTGTTAGATTTGTCTTTTATGATCTCTCAGGTACATATCAAAAAGAATTCAGAGTTTTGCATTTACAAGAAATGATTAGGATTAAATACTTTATGGAAAATTTATTTCCGTTAATGGTATTATATACACTTGTATTTTACCCTTAGGTTGTCTTCAGGTAATTTACAGTTTAAAGGAGCTAGTCGTCTTTTGCAATTAGATCAAACACTTAAATGTTTTTTTTTTTTGCAATTGCATACAGGTAAAAGAACTATTTGATAATTATTTATTTAAAATAATTGCTGGTGATTCCAATTTGCATTTTTTTTTTTATTAAATTTGGTGTTTTTTTCTGCACTATGTAGGTGACAATTTTATTATCTAGCTTTATTATCTTTATTTATCCCGGGAATTACACGTCGATGTATAAAATTTATTGTTAAATCGCGAAACTTGCAGTACGGTCATATTTTGTATTTCTAAGTTTGAATAAAGAGTCTAAACTTTTCAAATATTGAATACGCAACCAAATCTCTGTAACTATATCCATGTTTGATTTATTTAATTTATGTTTCTGAAGGCGATTGATTGGACATTAGTTTAATGTAGGCGTGGCTATCTGTAACTTTTCTCCAATCACCTGGCCAATTCTACAAACCTGTGTGCGATGATGCATGAATACTGGCAATGACATTATAATAGTTTATTTGACAGCTTAAAGGAGCTAGTCGTCTTTTGCAATTAGATCAAAGACTTAAATGATTTTTTTTTGCAATTGCATACAGGTAAAAGAACTATTTGATAATTATTTATTTAAAATAATTGCTGGTGATTCCAATTTGCATTTTTTTTTTATTAAATTTGGTGTTTTTTTCTGCACTATGTAGGTGACAATTTTATTATCTAGCTCTGCCAAATCTTTATTTATCCCGGGAATTACACGTCGATGTATAAAATTTATTGTTAAATCGCGAAACTTGCAATACGGTCATATTTTGTATTTCTAAGTTTGAATAAAGAGTCTAAACTTTTCAAATATTGAATACGCAACGAAATCTCTGTAACTTTATCCATGTTTGATTTATTTAATTTATGTTTCTGAAGGCGATTGATTGGACATTAGTTTAATGTCGGCGTGGCTATCTGTAACTTTTCTCCAATCAGCTGGCCAATTCAACAAACCTGTGTGCGATGATGCATGAATACTGGCAATGACATTGTAATAGTTTATTTGACAATGTATAGCAACATATAATCGAATAAAAGTATATCATTCGATAGAAAAATTATTTCTTTAATTGAAATGTTTGTTTTAGGATTATCAAAGCAAAATTTACAACGTTTTACAGGTTTTTATCGGCACATGTTATACTTCGGGATATGTCATGCGTTACCAATACTTATTCTAGTATTTCTGGTCATGTTGGTCAAATCATGGAAGTGTTTTATTGACGTCAATATAATACTTCCATGGTAAAATTTATCTAATATACAAGTTTTAAAGATATCATGAAATAATAGCAATACATTTGATAGAAATTTAGATTTGCTTTTATTATGTTATTTTCAGCAGTGAGATACGGTCGAAGTGTTGAAGAAAAACAAATCTTTGATAAAAGGATGCATAACTATTATGTGTTTTGAAAAAAAATAAGTGTCATAAAATTTGAATTACGCATTATGATCACTTTTGATAAAACAGTAATGCATGAATGTTACATCGTTGATCTTTAATGCTTCGAAGTGATTTGTGACTGTTATATACACATACGTATAAGCAGAGACATATATACCGTGACATTCTGGTTTAAGCTTGCTATAAAAACACTAAAAATCGGTTTCTTTGAAATATCAATCATTTTTGGGCAGACCTTGTTTAATAATTTTTTTAGTTGCTTGTAAAAATTATCTTAAGTATCATTTCATTTGAATGCTTCAAAATACTATAAGCCTATTTTTGTTAAAAAAGATTAGGGGCGAGACAACTATCCACCAAAGTTCAAATTAAATCGATGTACGGTATTTAGTTGTTTGCACCATGATCTGACTGTGAAAGTCAATCAGTAATTTCCGACATGACAGACCAAATATAGAAACAGTTTTAGCGTTACAATTAATTGGTACTTTGAGAATAATCTTTGCTACACTTAGTTTAAAGTTAAACTGATTGAAATATTGATCAGATTTATTGAGCGTCAGCAAATTTTAAACTGTCCGAATATTTTGAAAGAGGGGAAAAGAGGGGTGGTAGCTTAAAACCGAGACAAAATTTCTGTCACATGAACTGCTGTATTCCAGTGTTATGTACGTTAATAGGACAATTAATGTTGATTTAAGCATGGAAGTATTATATTGTCAATATAATACTTCCATGATTTGAGCTTCAACATTATTGTTCTATTTGATTAAGTGTTACTCAATTTTGCGTGTATTTGCATTTCAAATATAATTTAGTATTTGCAATGTACTCTGGAAAATTATCTAAATGTATCTACCGAAACAGATGATATTTATATTCCACTCTCTGTAAAAATGAAAATAACACTTTAAATTTGGTGCGTTCGAAGCGCTTTTCGGTATTTACCGTCACTGGGTACGCTCAAATTCAAAATATTAAAAGTAATGGATGTTTAAATTCTTGAGGAAATATATGACTGTAACTGTAACTTTTTTTTTATGTGGCTCTTTGATGATCATTTATTAAACCTGGATTTTCATTCTTTTATCATAAGTACGTCTGGATTTCTACAGAAGTCACACTATAAATATAAATAAAAGGAATTGTGGTACATATACGTCAATGACATAGCAACCCAACCACAAATATATATATATATATATATATATATAAACAACCAAGTCTAAATTGAAAACAACGTTCAAACCTATGATTGCGTTGGATAAAGACCGCAATTTTTATACGTGTGCATGCAAAACAAATTTCTTGGTA
Source organism: Mytilus coruscus (assembly GCA_017311375.1). Taxonomy (NCBI): domain Eukaryota; kingdom Metazoa; phylum Mollusca; class Bivalvia; order Mytilida; family Mytilidae; genus Mytilus; species Mytilus coruscus. The sequence goes on from CM029600.1 coordinate 55,404,865, forward strand.
GAGGGGTCTAAATACAGCACAAACAACAATTTCCAAAAGACCAAAAAAGTGAAAAAGTATATTTTAACAAAACGCATTTGACTAGCAGGTCGAACAACGGATGTTCTTAAACACTGCTGACTGCCATGGCAATTGCCAAATAAACGGATCACCAGATGTAACAAAATGGATCTTAATTATTAATTTAATACCAAACAGAAAACAATAAACTTGCTTTAAAATACACCTTCTCTGTTTTGAAACTTACGAGATTGCAATTTGATTTTCTGGAAGGCGGAAGGAGGATTATGCATGATAATTAACATGTCAGGGTAAGAACTAAAATATAAAAGACTTTGCACAAGACAGGATCAAAATAAATATTCTGCAGCACAAAATGCCGGAAACATTGTGTACAAAAACGCGGAAAAAATAAGCAAATTAATGATCAATCCGGAAAAAAAATCCTCGTGCTCCCCGAACACCCCCACCCCCACCCCCCGGCCGATACCCCCCGGCCAACCCCCCCCGCAAATGGTATGGTCGTCCCTTCATAAAGGTATGAAACTCGACCTATATATTAGGGTTTAGTGTTTAAAAGTCAACATTTATTTAAACCTTCAAAATATATGAAAATAATCGGATCTCTAGCGAGAAGCTAAAATATTTTTTTTTTATATGTTGTAAGGAGAAAAAAGTAGAGCTCAAGCCCGAAAGCACCCCTAGATGTAAAATCAAATTAATCTTTACTGTTTCGTGGATTTTTTCCAAGGAATTTATGAGAATACACCATCAGGATCTAAACTCATTTTGCCGTTATAAGATTTTATGTGACTATATGTCTTTAACTTAAAAGATGCATTATAACTTCTAGCTGTAGTGTATAAATAAGTATACACAATATTAATCTTGAAATATCATATAATTATTCTGCATATCAGATATGCGTATCTTCTTATCTTCTCTATTATAAGGCTTTATATAAATAGTCTATGCCATATCCGCAGCCGGATTTGAATCCCTTGTATAGCATTCTGCGATAGCAATAGTTTCTCAAAATGATGTTTTCTAGCATGTTATTTTCAAAAATTTCAAAAAGTCGCGAGCTTGTACTTTTTTTTTTCACTTAAGAAGAAATTTAATTTTTATTAGAAATGTTCATAAACTAACAAACTGGTTGTATTTTCCTTTATAAATAAGTCAATAATACTTATGAAATAAGGAGATGTGGTATGATTGTCAATGAGACGACTATTCAACAGAGTCCAAATGAACTCAGCGGATTTAAGCAACTATAGATCACCGTACGACCTTCAACAATGAGAAAATCCCATAACCGTATATTCAGCTATAAAAGGACCCAACTTGACAAACGAAAATAATAATGTTCTGATTAATGACAAAACGATAAACGAAAAACAAATATGACAGACAGCAACCTACAACAACTACGAAATTACAGGCTTCTTACTAGGGACAGGCACATATAGAATGTCGCGCGGTTTAACATGCTTGTGAGCGCTCAAATCTCCCCTAACCTGGGACAGTGAACAGCACAACATAAGAACAAACCGGTTGTAAGGCGAGTCTATCTATACTTTAATGTTATATTAAAGAATATAAGAGACAAACGCATGTGATTCTTAAGTGTGTATAAACATATTTTCTCACAAGGTTAACAGAATTCAAATAGTATAGTTTACATAAAGTGTGTATGTAAAATATCAATTGAATTTGCTTGTTAATGACAACTGTCAATTAACAATACGAGTAGCCTATCAAAAACACAGCAAAAGTGTAAATGAAAGTCAAAACATTTATCCGCTGTTGTATATGTCGTATTCAAATTGTAAACGCTTAATTAAAAAAGTGGTTTTAATATAAAAATTTTATGACTGGGAGAAAAGATAAACTAATTTAATTTTTCATTTGTGCAATGTATTAAAATTGACTACATTACATTGGTCAAATATCTAATTATGATTTGCGAAATACTAGTAGTAACAACTATGAAGTACCCGTTATAGACTAGATATAACCAGAAAATCTTTTTTTTTCCATCTACTCCATTGAATGGAATAGTCTTAACCCCGACATACGGACTTCCCGAAATATTAATACAGCCACCCTCCTTCTTTAGTTGTGGCGATAGAAAACTTAATATTATTCATACTAGGTTGAGAAATATGCGCAGTTCTTTAAATGCAGATCTGCACCGTGTTATTATTAAACTTAATCCCGCATGCAGCTGTGGACAATGCTGTTGAGGATTGTACTCATTATTTTTTCGAAAGCCCTTTTCACAATGAAGCAAGAGAAATATTGTTTTTGATTTAAAAAAAAGATATGGTATATCAGTTGAGCTTCTACTGGCTGATTGACGGCGACCTTACATTTCAGCAAAATAAAGAAATTTTTGAATCTGTACAATCAGAATTACACAAAGAATCAGAACATACAATTACAATTTTGAATTTCTACTTTCTCACACTTCACGCCAGTCCATATTACAACAATATTATATTGTATTTTTGTTTTTGTTTTTGTTTTTGTTTATAGTTTGTATTACATGCATTCCTATTTTGTTTTTCGTCATTATCTATTATCTAATATATTTTGTGTTTATTTTTGTATAGGGAGAGGACTTCACTAATGTTGTTATAACTTGTGTTCAATCCAATTTGCTACTTTTGGAAATAACATATGTTTAAACAAAAACAAAACAATAACAAGGTAAACGGAAATAAGTCACACGAAAAAAACTCACAGGTAAAAAGTAACAAACTTGCACATTTGGTACATGTATATGTAAGGAAAAAAGTCACAGAAATCACTAATCCATGGTGATGTCAAGTTTTTAAAACAATACAACTGAGACTAATAATATGGCGCTACATAAACTGCCTGTACAGAATATACAGTGCATTCCTCTACCAAAACGTGCGCACAAATCAGATAATATATTACAAAAAATTTCGGGTGCCTGCGGTGCGATTGGTCAATGGTTTCATGTGACTACAGGATGCTAGATGCTGACCCACAACATTCGCCATCTTGCTGAATTTATTTAGATCCAAACCACAATTTTTGTTCGCCTCAATTTTCATTGTTTTCCGTCGAAACAAAAAAGACATGACTTCCGATTCAAGAGTAAGTGGTTCAAATTGAAGATTCCATTCCGTTTTTAAATATCTATAGCACGTGCATCTCATTTTCAGTTTGATCGCCGGGCTGTGAAAATTATATCGGATTGTGTCAATATTCTGCAGAACTAAACAGCAGCCAATATTTGTAGTTTAAATGTCATAGGTTGATTAATAGAGCTTTGAAAGCTCAATATTTTCATCCATCAATTAGTTATTGCGGTGTCGGTGACTTATATACACAAGGTCATTGGTGGAAAAAGGGGGGTGGGGATTGGGCTTTTAGAATCAAATTGCAATTAAAATTTTCCATTTTCATTATATAAATAGCAGGTTAGATTTTTCTTTCTTACCAAATCTGCCTGTACTCATTTAACTTCAAGGGGTGGGGGGTTATGTTATGTTTTTTTTTTCTAAAATATTCTGATCCCCAACTTGATGAAAAAATATTCTAGTCAAGCAGATGACAAAAAAAAATCTAATTGATCGCGTCGAACAACTAAATAAATTTGTTTGTGTTTTGCTTTTGCGCGAAGAAAAATTGCTGACTAAGAAAAAAAACATAACCCCCCCCCCCTTTTGAAGTTAAATGGTTGCTCCCTTATACAAATGGCGAGAATATAACGTGAGGGTACAATTGCACCTCATTTGACAGTTTTTTCATCTACATTTGTTATAGTCTAGACGAAAGTTTCCATTCTGTGTTTATTTTGTAGACCTATCCTTATTTATTTTATAGTTACACCATTTAACTTTGAAATAAGATGCTTGGAAAATACTTCATTTTTTTTTCCTTTTTAAAAGATGACTTTTGTAAACATAGCATAGCGACGTTTCTGTAGATTTTACTTTCCAGTGAATGCGTCATCTGTTGATACATACTGTGAACGTTTTGTGTATATTTACATATATTTACCTAGGTAGAAAGACGTGTACATGTATAATGTCAAATCATAAAAATACAAATTGTTTTGTTTCAAAGAAATCTTGTTAGATTTCCACAGCTATTTTTGTTGAATAGGTGCACTTTGGGTACTGTGACGTTAGACATGTTAGAGTTGGACAGTTGTCCTATTCCAAACTTTTTGCGGATTGGCTTCATCTAGATTTTATACACCTTATCACTATTTGGAAATCTGTGTCGATTGACCCGAGAATATTCGCCACTATTGAAGCCATACAACAATCACTTTAACATTGTGGCGTCAGATATTTTCTATTACGTCAAAATTTACGTGAACCTTTGTGATGTCCAGTGAAACCAGGAACATGAGGAACTGCACCATTTGTAATTTGTCAATAAATGAACTTGGTTTTATCACATTTTGCGTCATATCTGTCCAGTGTTTTGATGAAATATTTTGTATACTTTTTAGCCGTTTATATAATTAAGTAATTGTGTACATGTATCTTTACTCGTAACGATTCAGCGCCCTCGTAAGAAAGAATGTTGACTAATATTTAGACGTTTTATATATTCATATTGAATATATATATATGCATATTATAAAATGAAAAACATCGTGTGTAAATTGTTTTAATGGAACAACTGTATTTTAAAAGGGAATTGTATAGAATTGTTTTTTTTTATATATTTTAGACTGTTTTTGGAGCAACATCATCCAGACCAGAACTTCAGTGTCCAGCTGCAGCAACTGTACAACAGTTTGATGATAGGGGTAAGACTAATTATGCTTTGGTACATATACATGTACCATACTGTGAATGAATGAACAAAGAAGTTAATGCTTCATCCTTGTGCACTTTAAGTCATATTATGTAAATAAATAACTCTATTGATAATAAAATCACTGCATCTTTTTTGCACCATAGTAGTAATTCCAAAAGTTAATTAATTACTTGCCATCATTCCAATTGTTTCTTGCAGTCCATGCACACATGTTATATTATTTAAGATAGTTTATTGGAATAACCTGTCTTTTATTTTACCAGCTATACATGTAATATGCCATATTCAACACTCTTAATTTTTTTCAGAATGGAAATCCAATCTATTCAAAAATTTAAGTCAGTGTACAGAATGATGTCATTCACCAAGAGGAACATTGTTCATCTGCCCTGAAGGAAGCTGGCTTTGCTTCACCAGAAACACCATTTCTATTACAGTTAGAGAAGTCACTTCTTGATATAGCTTTGCCAGCCTTATCTGACGGGACCTTCTACTGTTCATTGTTCAAAATTGAGAACAACTGCTACTGTAGATTTTTTGAAAGTGGTGTTTTGGAAGGTTATTTTTTAGCTGAAGGTAAGTTTTGTTAAGAATAAGCTTCACTGTTCTATAACTAATCAATAGTTGTTGGTTACTCAAACTGTAGTTGTCTATTATAATTCAAGTTCTGTTTGCATGTTTCTAAATTGTAAGGTACATTCTTACTAAAAGAAACATTTTAGGCAAAAGGCAGTAATCATATATACAGTATATCCAATTATTTTAAGCAATATTTTTCCCAGTAACAGAGGAGTTCCTTAATGTTGTATGTCAAGTAGTAATTAGAATGCAATACATGTCTAAGCAATTTTTGTGTCGTAACATTTGATTTCAAAGTTATCACATTAGTAATATACAGAGTAAAAATCATCTGTAATAGTTATCGATTAAAATTGTGTAAAAGGATCGGTATAAAGCATTACCATTAGTGTTTTTAAGCAGTTCATTTCAATCTGCTTTCTTTTCACATAAAACAAGGAGATCATTTTAGATTTGAAATTAATTTTAATTGTTATTGATATATTACAGGTATAAGATATGTAAAATCTTACACGGATGAGAATTTTGACAATATTTCAATGGGAAAGTTCATTTGGTGCCAAGTTTCAACCCCAGAAGATATAACGCAGTACCATCAAAGATATGCCAAAATATTGGACAGAAAAAGAAGTCATAAGGCTATAAGTAAGTTTAAAAGCACTTGAAAAAAAAATTCCAGGGGGATCGTGTGTCGTTTTCTAAGCATCCCTTCTTGGCATTTTATAGAAATATTTCTTTGTTTTAATTTTATTTAACCAACTATCATTAAATATACAACAAAAATATCTTTAAATTAAAGATTAAACTATCAAAAAGTTCTATTTTTATCTGATAGTTTAGATGTATTAATGCAAATCAATTTTCTCGTTGAATTTTATCAAATTCTATCGCTTAGTGTTTCCTCATTAAGGAAAAATTCAGTTTCCCATATAAAACCAATATTTTGTTTATTTCAATATACTTAAATAAAAAAATAAGGTCCATGCCCCCGCAGTTTTTATATTGAAGTTTGAAAGAACATTGGCATAATAGAAGTCTTTTACAATTAAAATAAAGCGAAACTCAACGTCCACGGCTTCCCTCTTCATCTTCACACAATTACTATCATTGTTTTCATAGAACAATGCAAGGGTCATGTTCAGAACCATATTGAAATATATTGGTTTAACTAATGTCCTACAATTATTTTATCACATAATCTATAATTATGTTTATAAAGAGATAGATTCCTTCTGATAAGAAATCATCAAGTTTGTATGATATGTGTTATTTATAAATTATATATGTTTGCATCAATCCAAACCAATCCCTATAAGACAATGTACTTCCTGTCATTCTAGTGATCTTTGAAACTAGTAGACTTTGGTCATTTATACTTTGAACCTTTAATGTATCGCACGCCATTTTTAGAAAAGATGAGTAAACTGTCTTTAAGTAAATCCAAAAAGGAGGAAATTCCTCCAACACAGGATGCCTTCAAGGACGCAATTAATGCTGAAGATTTTGACCTGTCTCTTCCTTTGACAAATATTTCGTCGGCACCAAAAAAGGAGGAGGACAAAACGGAAAGCGACTTCTCGGAGGTGGTTTTCGGAGCTGTCAGGGATTTGAGGATTATAATGAATAGTAAACTGGCCACAGCTAAGGCCAGAGAAGGATTGGTCTATGGCCTGCAAGAAGATGGGAACATTCCTCCATTCTGCAAAATTCATCTAGATTGTAGACCGGACCTCCTGAATAGAGATTATTCAAAGGAACTGGTAGATATATGGACAACTAAGCTGAAAGAAACTAAAACGACCCTCCTTACAGAATCCGTCAAATTCCTAGACAACAAAATTTCTGACATTGATGTGGAAATTAAGAAAAAACTAGATAACACCAAAACTATTATTGGTGTAGCAACCAAATGTGCCGGCCTGGCAAGATCCGATTTGGCCAAGAGATTCTTGGACATGAAGGATCGCCAGGAGAAGGATTTAGCTGAGTTCAAAACGGACATACGTGCCAAACAACCTAGACCTACATGGAAAAGATCTAACATCAATTTCAAAAACGGCAACAACAGGAGAGGAAGACCATACTAATTAACTGTGTAATACACTGTGTAAATATGAACATATTGTTCATACCTGTTGGATAAATGCGTAACATTTTGAACCCGTGATTATTTGACAGACTATATGCTTTTTCACATTGAGATTTATTTTCTATTGAATGGTATGTCAACCTTTTTTCTCAGACTTTAATTAGTCGCTTTTTGTATTCCATAACGCATGATAAACAGTAAATATTTTATTGTTTTGATAATTTTCATATGGGATGATTACCAATATAAAGATGTGTTAAACTAGCAATTTTTTCGTTACTTCCTGTCTATCAGTAAATTTATACCCATGACCAATCAGATAATAGCTATGCTATCCAGCCACATCCCATTGAGTTTCCCAGTCTGCACTGACTCATAAGACAATTTCATTTCCGTGATAGCCGACTTGGCTAGACGCTTTAATGTTCATATGAAAAAGAAAAAGTATGCCAAGCGCCAAAGAAACAAAGTTGCAATGCAACAATCAAAAATAAAATTCCAAATAAAACAGGCTAAACAGCATGTGGTTAATCTGTCAATGAAAACTTTAACTGACAATGAATATTTGTTGCTTCCAAAAGGGTTGAAATTCATACCTGCTCCCGCATTGAAAGGGGCAAAAAATGATTTAATGAGAGACTTCAATGTATTTGCTAGGAAATTAAGATGTAAATTTCTATTTTATTCAAAGAATGAAAATATATACCCATTCAGGGAGAATAGCAAATATGAATCTCACTACAGCTGTGATGCACTTGAAAATTATATTTTCCAAACAAAACATGAGTTGTCGTCAATGCAGCCTCGGAAATTTAGAGACAATCTGAAACCTGGTGAGAGGTCAAGCATATCTTCACTTCTGCAAGACAAATCCATTCTTATTAAGAAAGCTGATTAAAAGCAACAATGTTGTTATTCTCGATAAGAATATTTACTTATCCGAAGCTTATCGCCAATTACCATCGCATCATTACACAAGTCTTGACGGTTTTGACTTCAAGGTTCTCAGAAATAATATCAATGATTATGTCACTAGAATGCACATTCATAATGAAATTGACGAAATTTCATTCAAATACATGATAAATGGCAATCAAAATAATTACGGACAGGGACAAATGCGTATATTACCGAAAATACATAAAATAAATTTTGTAGATTATGACAATGTCATGAGTGTAGGATTTAATATTGATTTAGTAGTTCCTCCAGGGAGACCTATCATTTCCCAGATTGGTACGATCACAGAATACATAGGTCGTTATGTTGATTATTTCCTTGTGCCAATAATTAAAAACACCATACCTTTATCAGAGATTCATCTGATTTTATACAAAAAATAGAAACAATCACTACAAAAGTCAAAAAGTCTGAAAAGACCAGTTTTTGTCTGAATTTGCATGAATTTTTACTCGACATTCTTAATTTGTCTAAATAATTTTTAAAAATTCTTGACATAGTATGAATTTGTCTAAGAAGGTTCTTGATTTTTCTTGACAAGTGTCTTGACAGTATGAACATTGTCTTAAAATTTCTCGACACTTCCTGTATCATCTGATAAAGAGTCTGGATTAGTCTCGACCAATTCTTGACTGTCTTAAATTTGTCTCAATCTGTCTTGACATATTCTTGACATTCTTAATAATGTCTGAATATGTCTCGACATATTCTTGACATTCTAAATAATGTCTGAATATGTCTCGACACATTCTTGACAGTCTTAAATATGTCTTGACACTATCTCAACAGTATAAATTTGGCCTGAAATGTGAACAGACTTATTCTGCACTGTTTATGACATTCTATTGCTGTTATTGACTCCTTTTTATTATGGCTAAACTAAACTTTGAAGAATCAAGGATCAGTTTGGTATAGTAAGATACCCTTTTGGTGCAACTAAGTTGGAATACCCTGAATAATTCCCATGTAGTTTAATTTTGATTTATTTTAATTAAACATTTAATTAATTGTTTTCACTTGGAATATAAGTCAAAGTTACTAACACACAGCATTTAGATTTTTGCAGTTCGCAAAACTGCCAGTCAAATTTGCTTTACTAAAATAGGTGTCTTATAGGCAGTTTTAAAATGTGACCATGTGTCTCTTTTGGACCCCACAATTCATCTTTTGGGTTTATGTGGATAAAAAGAGGGGCTTTCGTTTAGGTCAAAGAATTTGTTCCCATCTTGATTCAAAACCTTATTCATTTTTAGAACAACCCAAACACATTTTTATTCAAATTTTAGTGTTGAATTTTATAATTTTTTATCAAAAATAAATATTAGTGATAATTCCTTCCTGAAAAGAAAACGAATGTTTAGAACTATATTGTGCATGTCTGTTTGAGATCCATTTCATAAGACCAATGATTTCTATAGAAATCATTGATGGAACCCATTATAAATATATATTTTTTATTATTCCTGGAGTAGATAATAATTTTCTTTTAATCTTTGGGAATTATTCAATTTGTTTTTATGTTAAAATAATTAACTTCATAATTTTGATGAAAAAAAATCCATTTAATTCAATTTTTTTTCATCAAAATGATTATTTTCATTTTCATCTATCAACAAACTTTTTAAATTGTAGTGGCATGTTCGGTGAAATGATAAGTTGTATGGCTGATTACAGGTAAAGCAGTAATTTCTATTTGACAGTTGCGTGTACTCTTGGGTGTGGAATACCTTAATTTTATGGGGGACATCCTGTCCATGTGTAATACTTAATATATATATTCCAACAGATGACATTACACAAATTTTTCTTCTGTTAAATGAATGATTTGTATATCATCATAATTTGCTATTTATATAAACCACATTTTGGTATAATAATTATTTACCATATCAACATTGAATATTATGAATGTAGAATGAAATATGTCTACAGTATGATTGGTTTTAATCATTTAATTTATAAGATTTAGGAATCAAAATTTGTAATTATTTAAAACCCACATTCAAATTGTTTTATATCAACACACCCACAATTGAATTAGTTTATACTTTAGATTTCATAGCCATATTTGCATTTGTAAAAATATTTATATACCCAAATTTTCAATTATTTTACATGCCCAACTTTTATTTTTGTTGGAAGAAGTGTAACTTGGAACAACAGTATATCATATAAAGAGAAATAAAGATTAAAGTTATATCATGAATATTGGTCATGATTTGTAAAACTCAGAACTGTCAAGTAAATTTAAGACACAATTCAAAATGTTCAGAATGTGTCAAGCCATACTGAGAAAAAATAAGAATGTCGAGAGTATGTCGAGAAATATCAAGACAGTATTCAAATGTCAAGAATTTGTCAAGAAATTTTAAGACCATATTCAGAATATCGAGAATATGTCGAGTAAATTTCATACAAATTTAATATAAATGAGAGTTTGTCAAGAAAAATTAAGACACAAGTCATACTTTTGGAGAATGTCGAGTAAAAGTTCATGCAAATCAAGACAAAAACTGGTCTTTTCAGACTTTTAGACTTTTGTAGTGAATCAAACCATTAGACAATTGCCTATTCTGTAGTTTTGACATAAGTCAGATGTTTACCAACTATCCAAATGAAGAAATTCTTTTAGCAGTAAGAGCAGCATATGATGCATTTGATAAATCGCATTATAATATAAAATATCCCTCTACAGATGATTTAGTTTCCCTCTTGGGATATGTTCTGCAATATAATATGATCAATTATATCAACAATGTTTAGGTTCCGCAATTGGGGCCTGCTGTGCACCAGAATGTTGTAATATTTTATTATATCAAATAATGAAAGAAATTCTTTCGTCATTTCCTTACAAGACAAACATATTTTATTATGCCAGATAAATGGACGATGGAATAATAATTCACCACGGTAAAAGACATGAATTAGAAGAATTTTTTGAATTGGCTAATAGCCACCACAAATTTCTCAAATTCACATATGAAATTTCAGAATCAAACACAACATTTCTAGACGTTCTTAAAGCATTTATCCGGGGAGAAGTAATTCGTTACAGAAGATCAACAAACAATGATAATGACCTTAGAGAAATTCTCTTAAAGTTCAAACAGAATTTGATAAACAGGGGTTACAATGACACTGAAATCATGTCTTGCTTCAATGTAGCCTTAACCAAAGAAAGAAAACATTTGTTTTCAACTAAGGAAGGGAAACGTAAAGAGGATATTCCTCTTGTAATGGCTACTAAATATAACCCTTGCATAAGCAAATTACGGAAACACCTTCTGAAACATTGGCATCTCATAAGAGATAATGTGGTTTGCAATGAAGTATTCACAAAAACACCGATGATTGCTTATAAAAGGCACAGAAAGGACAAGGTACGATAAGGCCTGTTTTTGGCCCCCCTATTTTCTCATTTTTCAAATTCTGTTTTGGAAAGTAACTTATTATGTTTAATGTTCCCTGATGTTTGAAATTTGTGTGGATGAACTTCAAAACCAATAGTTTTAGCAACTGGGTGAGGTGAGAGGGGTAAACTTTCTGTTATTGTTCAAATATTGTAATTATTATTCACTTTGCAGGTGTTCCATACAACGAATTTTTAGTTTTTTAGTGCCTGCGCCAACGTGACCCAGAAATTTTTTTTATTCCAATGTCATGAAAACTGTTTTTGCTGTCTAAATCGCCATATTTTTCTCTGGGTCACGTAGGCGCACGCTATTAAATTTAAAGAAACAATGGCCAAAAATCGAAATTTTTCCTTCTTTTGGCGTTTTTGATGCCCTTTTACCCCCTCACCTCATTTTCTGAAATTCATGGTTTTGAAGTTCATCCAAACAAACTTCAAACCTAAGGGAATATTTTAACGTGATAAGTAGCTTTCCAAAACAAAATGAGAAAAATGAGAAAAAAGGGGGGCCAAAAACGGGCCTTATCGTACCTTGTCCTTTATCAGATATTCTGACATCGACCATGGTAAAGAAACAATAATTTTTTAAATATATAGGACAATCCCTGATGATGGCGGACCTATATAACAATATTTTATTCATCATATAAAAAATACCACCGAAACACTAGATTAGTGTAGGATTGATAATTTCTAAATAACATATATCATACAAACTTGATGATTTCTTATCATAAGGAATCTATCTCTATATAAACATAATTATAGATTATGTGATAAAATAATTGCAGGACATTAGTTAAACCAATATATTTCAATATGGTTCCGAACATGAACCTTGCATTGTTCTATGAAAACAATGATAGTAATTGTGTGAAGATGAAGAGGGAAGCCGTGGACGTTGATTTTCGCTTTATTTTATTTTCATTATGCAGTTTCATATTTTAAACAGTTAAAACTTGATGCGCTTTTTTTTTTTTTTTACATTTTATCTTATATACATCTCTTATATGTTCTAAAATAAAATGCTCCACTAAATGCAGCTTGAAAAATGCTTGTTTTTGGCCCATAATTCCTAAACCGCTATGACAATAACCCCCAAAATAAATCACAACCTTCCTATTGCAGTGTGGAACCTTGTGCTAAAATATTGACCAAATGAATATCTCTTTTACTCAACTTATTGTCTTAAAACAGGACAAATAATTGTTTTTGGTCCCTAATAAGAAACCCGCAAGGACAATAACCACCAAAAACAATCCCATTCATCCTTAAGTGAAATAGAATCTTGTGCTAACAAATTCATAGAGATCCATGAACCTATTTGGATCAGTCTGCGAACCAAAATGTCTTAAGAAGCAGTCACTGACAACACCATAACATTTATTTATAGTCATATAAAAACAACTGAAGACTTGCGTGTAATCTAAATGAAATGTACAAAAAGAACTTGTCTTTTATCGATAAAATACAGATATAAGAAAGAAAAAAATAATCTTTTTTTTTTTATAATTCAAAAGCTTCTGTATAAGTTTTTGTAAAATTCAATGAAGGTTTGACAAAGTAAATAAAATTAACGGCAGACTTAAACCTTTATGTTGATGTCGCTGGCCGAATGATAGATTGCTGTCTTGCTTCCACACAAATGTAATAGGCTCGACGGAAACATCAGTCTCCATATAAAGAAGTAGTAAATGTACAAAGATCTGTCAAATTAATTTTTTTTTACTTTTTACTACATATATAGACGATTATTTACAGTAGCACACAAGGTGTAGAAATGCATTAAAGCAAAAAATTAAACAACTATTATTTCCTGGTTTTTAATGCTAAAAAGACTCATTGTAACTTGACATTTAATTCCTTTAAATATTACTTTATATCTGTAGAGTTGCGTTCAAAATAGTTTAATAGTTAGTATCGATATAAAAAAATAATATTTCACCTCATGTTAATGAATTTATCAGCTCAAGCTCTTCTGGTTCAGACACATGAATGAAATAACATTACTAACTCAAAGTGAGTATCAGATCTCACTATAGGGGTAAATTCAGTAAATAAATATACGTCATCAGGGACCGCCCATTTGGGGGAGAGCTTTCTGTACAAAACTGAAGTCCTGTGTTCTTCTGATTGGTCGATAAAGTTTGTAATAAATATTTTTTGATAGATGGATCAAAACTAGAGTTAAACAAAATTAAAAAATAAATGCTGAATATACTAAATTTTTTTACTACAGGGTTGAAAAGTAATGGGGGTCAGTAAAGGAATTAAGTGCGAATCTACAGTGTTTGTAAACAAGGCCATGTGAATGCCCAAAAATGCCGCATGACCCTATGTTTTTATTGTTGCAAAAGATAGGGCTACATTTGTACTTTCATGAATGATATATGAAAGCTTCCAATTTCTAAAGGTAAATCAGGTATAAATTTAATTCAAGACATAGATTAACATTAAAGTCAATGGGAGATTTTTTACTGAATTTACCCCTATAGGAAAATATGCACTCTGTCACTGTACTTGTTCAAGGCCACACAATAATCACAAAACTCATTTCCTGTAAATATTAATGCAATGGAAGCCTTTTGAAACCAGTTAAAGTTGTTTTTTATACAAATTTCTATGTTTAACTGCGGCAATCCAGAATGCACTGAGTGTACTGTGGTAGGAAGCATGGGGCATATGGTAAAAAATCAGTTTTGTGTCCATATTGAAAGAAACACTAGAAATTACACTTGAGAGTTATGATATTAATGAAAGGCATAAATATTCTCCCCATTTTACATCACATTTTGCACATATTTCTCCTAATAATGTGTAAAATCATATTGAAAATCAGAATTACCTCCCTTTGACATAGTGTTTTTTTTTAGCTGTGTTCCCCATGTTAAGTTGTATGTTAAGTTGTAGATCAAGTTGTAAATAAGCACTTTTCAAGTATTTAACACTCGAATAATCTGACCGTATGAAGATATTCATTTATTTTTACATAATTCATTGCGTTTCTTTAAGTAAAAAAAAATACTAGACAACTTTTCATGATTACATACCCTTCATCTATAAAACTAGTGTTGAAATGTTTGTAATTGGATTGCTATGTAAAATAGTTGCTTTTAAATATTCTAAATTGTTACTTTTATGTTCCAAATGCAAAGTTTGGTCATAACCAGTCTTATTTTTTTCATATTTGGCACTTTTTTCTACTTCAGTTTTGGTCGTCTAGTTTTGGCGAAGAAACCATCCTGATGTTGGGGTAACAGGAATTTCTGCAGAGTGGTTGTCAATGACATTTTGTGAACTTTACAAGTAATTAAAACACAGATTTAGTAAAATGAAACATAATTGTTGTTTTTTATGGTATGAAACTGCTTAAAAAGCCTTTGAAAAATCTTTTTGTGGTATTTTTCAGGGTATTTAATTAAAAACTTCCATATAAGGTAAAATTTAATTAAGAGTACATCAAGAATTTAGTTTCTAGATGTACTTGCAATACTGGTCAAAGCAAACACAGAAAAAAATTCATATTTATTAAGCATAGTATTTTACACCATTCTTTTAAAAACAGTCAAGGTGCAACTTTATATACCAAATATACATTGGCCGCAGTATGGGCTGTAGTATAAATTTTCCGCTATCTTTACAAGTTCAGCCTTTATGAATGTTGTATTGAAACTGGAACTTGAAAATTGGATACATTACATGATTAATACAAAAAAAGTAGGAAAAGAAGTTAAACAGTCCCTTATAGGGGTAAATTCAGTAAATAAATATACGTCATCAGGGACCGCCCATTTGGGGGAGAGCTTTCTGTACAAAACTGAAGTCCTGTGTTCTTCTGATTGGTAGATAATGTTTGTAATAAATATTTTTTGATAGATGGATCAAAACTAGAGTTAAACAAAATTAAAAAATAAATGCTGAATATACTAAATTTTTTTACTACAGGGTTGAAAAGTAATGGGGGTCAGTAAAGGAATTAAGTGCGAATCTACAGTGTTTGTAAACAAGGCCATGTGAATGCCCAAAAATGCCGCATGACCCTATGTTTTTATTGTTGCAAAAGATAGGGCTACATTTGTACTTTCATGAATGATATATGAAAGCTTCCAATTTCTAAAGGTAAATCAGGTATAAATTTAATTCAAGACATAGATTAACATTAAAGTCAATGGGAGATTTTTTACTGAATTTACCCCTATATTAATGATCAGTTTAATAGATCAGGTCAAATTAGAAGAATAATATTTTGACTATGGTAAAATGAAGTTCAACAGTTTGTAATTGTGATATAGTTTTGATTGTATTTAGAGTTGCTCTAATCTACAATATGTTTATGCTCATGCTTAACTAAAGTAAATCATGATTATTTCAAAAGTACCTTCCATGAAGAAAATTATGCCTGTATAACAGAAGAAAATCAGGACCAACAGCAACTGTGGTTATATTCTCAACACTTTTCTCAACCATCAAATAAGCTTCGATGTTACACTGCAAAAAAGGATGGTATGAATAAACAAAGAAAAGTAATCATTATTATTTTTCTAAAATCCAATATTTATTATCAGATAGTAATGGTAAAAAAGATGGTAGAGTAATGTATACTTATATGTAGTTCCTTATGCCTTTCTTCTAATTCAAAAGTATAAGTTATGCATATATAATTGTATTGGCATTAAGATTACGTAAATAATTCTTAAATAGTAAAATGGTCAGCTTAATTCTGAAACACATATTTCTATGGTTACCCGTGTATAAAACTTTCTTATGATCTAAAAGCTCTTCATTCCTACAAAAGTAAAAATATCCAATATAGAAATAAAAAAAAAAAAATTTTAGATGCAGAAAACCTACATGAGAAAACAAATCTATCATATGTTTAATATACCAACATGATTTAAAATAAATAGACTTTTCAAGAAGTTGATTATCTTTCTGATATGGAAAAGTTTGCTCTTATAAAAGAAATATGTGACATGTAAATTTAGTGATTTGCGAAGCAAAGTGATGGGTTACATGTTTTATTGAATATCCTATAAAAAAAACCAAACAATATTAATGCACTTAAATGTATTATTTGTTTTAATTACTCACTGATGATGACGATGATTATGGCCATGGTGGTGGTAAAGATCCAGAAGTCGATGTAGACTGCAATTCCTTCTCAAATTCACAAACACGTAATGTTGATGATATACAATATAATGATTGTGCAGAATTAATGTCTTCTTCATTATTCATGTTATTTGGTTTCTGAAAAAATAATATTTTTTTTTCTCTGGGATGCTTTATAAAAATTCCAGTTGAAAAGTCAGTGTAAAATAAACCATCCATATGATACGTTTTCTTACATACCTCATTATATTTATTTATCCGACTGTGACATGTTGTGGGTGGTCAAATCAATCCATGGTCTCATGGATAATAATGTAGAGATAAAAGCATGACCATCGCATGTTTTAAGTGGTCAAATCAATCAATGGTCTCATGGATTATAATGTAGAGATAAGACCATGGCATGTTGTGAGTGGTCAAATCAATCTATGGTCTCATGGATAATTATGTAGAGATAAGACCATGGCATGTTTAGGGTGGCCAAATCAACCAATGGTCTCATGAATAATAATGTAGAGATAAGACCTATCATGTTATGGGTGGTCAAATCAATCCATGATCTCATGGATAATTATGTAGAGATAAGACCATGGCATGTTTAGGGTTGTCAAATCAATCAATGGTCTCATGGATAATAATGTAGAGTTAAGACCATGGCATGTTATGGGTGGTCAAATCAATCAATGGTCTCATGGATAATAATGTAGAGATAAGACCATGACATGTTTTAAGTGGTCAAATCAATCAATGGTCTCATGGATAATAATGTAGAGATAAGACCATGGCATGTTGTGAGTGGTCAAATCAATCCATGGTCTCATTGATAATTATGTAGAGATAAGACCATGGCATGTTTAGGGTGGTCAAATCAATCAATGGTCTCATGGATAATAATGTAGAGATAAGACCATGGCATGTTGTGGGTGGTTAAATCAATCCATGGTCTCATGGATAATAATGTAGAGATAAGACCATGGCATGTTTAGGGTGGTCAAATCAATCAATGGTCTCATGGATATTAATGTAGAGTTAAGACCATGGCATGTTATGGGTGGTCAAATCAATCCATGGTCTCATGGATAATAATGTAGAGATAAGACCATGGCATGTTATGGGTGGTCAAATCAATCCATGGTCTCATGGATAATTATGTAGAGATAAGACCATGGCATGTTGTGGGTGGTCAAATCAATCAATGGTCTCATGGATTATAATGTAGAGATAAGACCATGGCATGTTGTGGGTGGTCAAATCAATCCATGGTCTCATGGATAATAATGTAGAGATAAGACTATGGCATGTTGTGGGTGGTCAAATCAATCCATGGTCTCATGAATAATAATGTAGAGATAAGACCTATCATGTTATGAGTGGTCAAATCAATCCATGATCTCATGGATAACTATGTAGAGATAAGACCATGGCATGTTGTGAGTGGTCAAATCAATCCATGGTCTCATTGATAATTATGTAGAGATAAGACCATGGCATGTTTAGGGTGGTCAAATCAATCAATGGTCTCATGGATAATAATGTAGAGATAAGACCATGGCATGTTGTGGGTGGTTAAATCAATCCATGGTCTCATGGATAATAATGTAGAGATAAGACCATGGCATGTTTAGGGTGGTCAAATCAATCAATGGTCTCATGGATATTAATGTAGAGTTAAGACCATGGCATGTTATGGGTGGTCAAATCAATCCATGGTCTCATGGATAATAATGTAGAGATAAGACCATGGCATGTTGTGGGTGGTCAAATCAATCCATGGTCTCATGGATAATTATGTAGAGATAAGACCATGGCATATTGTGGGTGGTCAAATCAATCAATGGTCTCATGGATTATAATGTAGAGATAAGACCATGGCATGTTGTGGGTGGTCAAATCAATCCATGGTCTCATGGATAATAATGTAGAGATAAGACTATGGCATGTTGTGGGTGGTCAAATCAATCCATGGTCTCATGAATAATAATGTAGAGATAAGACCTATCATGTTATGAGTGGTCAAATCAATCCATGATCTCATGGATAACTATGTAGAGATAAGACCATGACATGTTGTGAGTGGTCAAATCAATCCATGGTATCATGGATAATAATGTAGAGATAAGACCATGGCATGTTATGGGTGGTCAAATCAATCCATGGTCTCATGGATTATATATGTAGAGATAAGACCACAACTGTGTACAGAGAGATATCAGTTAATATTTACCAGTTCTCTGGCTCATATTGTTGTTGTTATTGAGTTTTTTTAGTTTTAAAGAAATCATCATACCAGCTTGGGAAGTCCGAGATTACTCTTGATGTGTAACAGCTGTAATAAAGAAAACAAAGGTAGGTAGGTAGGTGAAACTTAAATAAATGAATAAACAAATAAACAAATTGAAGCCCGATTTATATAGATCTGAAGCCGTCAGTTGACTAGAGAAGCAACGAAGTGCGGTGTATTCCTTTTGGACAAGCAAATTTCTACTTTTTGATATAGCTCTGACGTCCCACGGCCCAGCTTGTCTGGCAAAACAGTCATTGGACTTCAGAGTAATCTCTCTGGGACTACAGCTTGGGGGGTTTTTACCACAAAACACCAAAAAAACCACCAACCACTAAGAAAATCAGTGATATTATACAATAAAACGATAAAATAAATTAAGTTATGTATAATTTAATCACATTTTAGATTTTTGTGTGCATCATTTTCATGTTAAAGTCGATAATCAATATAATCAATATAAAGAAAAACGTCTCCAGATTCATCACTTTTTTCCGGTTTACATTGTGTGTGTGTGTGTGTATATATATATGTATTTCAAATAAAATTCTAATATATTCATAATTAGTAATCTGTTCAGGTATACTCGATCGATCTCTGTTCATCGGTTAGATTTTGATATTTGTCTTCTTATTATTGGTACAACTTTTTTTTAAAGAAGAAAAAAAAATGAAAAAAATATATATATTTGGGGTGTCCAGTGGTGTTCTCCTTTTATGTTCGATGTAGATATTTGGTCTCTTAAGCTTATTATTTGTTGAATTAATAACTAAAATAATATATTTAGGTCACATTTATAAAGATACAAGATAAAAACAATTTTTTTGGGGTGTTCGGTGGTGTTCGGCGGTGTGTGGTGGTGAAAAGACCTACCGTAGCTTGGGATACATTTTGCATTGGTGTAGAAAATTATCATTTAATATCAAATAACTATTCTGAGAGCTGTTCTTAAACATACAGAGAAGGTAACTCCTTTATTGTCTCATTCATTCATTTGCACAGCTGCACTCATACCACATCTTCTTATATCTATGAAAAACAGCTTGAGATTGTAATTTGGTCTATAGTATTAATAGGTGTTGCAGATTTTAAATTGCGATAAATAGACGACCTTTCGCTTTAAAAAGGGGGGGGGGACAAGATTTCAAAAATGAAAATCACGTGCTTGTAAGAGCTGAAGATACATAATCTTGTTAAAGACAGAATAAAAATGATTATTCTGCAACAAAAAATGCAGGAAATAAAAAAAAATGTAGGTGTATAAAAAACTGTCACAAGCAAAAATATACGTTCGTGGGCAAAGCTGCGGAAAAGGATAAGCCTGTGTAGCAATAGTTGAAAATTATTTGTGTGCTTCATGTTAGCTAGGTGCGATCTATACTGTTCAACCTTAATCTTATTGTATCGCTTAAGCCTTTTTGTCGTTCCGATCTCCATCCACATTCTTTTGGTTACAAACAGCGCCAATGTTATCGTCTTTTATCTTTCCACACAGGAGAGCATAATTCGTGACGAGGCTACTCGTTTTTATATGGTAAACCACACCCACGACCAACTGCAACCACACTTACATTTTAATATACTAGCTGATTGGCTCGCACGTTTTAGTATGTGAACACCCTCATAATACGGAAGAAATCAAAATGTTGAAATAAAGGGGTCCGTAGAAATACCGCAAAGGACCACCTTAGTGCTCTAAATCAGGATTTCGCACTAGGGACTTGATGGGATGATATAGTTGGCACAAAGAACATGAAATATATAAAAGTAGACTATGTTAAAAGAAATAAATGAATAATTCCAATATATATAATCATATCTTTAGTAATTACGAAGTTTTTTAACGTTTTATCGACACGTGCCACACTCTATTGCGTGTCACCTGTGTGTAATTGATTGAAATTCATGTTCATTCAACCAGGACCCGTTTATTACGCACGTGTATACAGGTTGTACATGAATATATTATTTCAGCATGTTCTAGTGTTTTTGTTTTATAGGTTTTGTATTTTGTATAAAAAATCAAAATGTGTGGTATTTCTACGCACCGGGAATAAAGTTGTTTTCAACATTTTTCATCTATTTTCAAATAAGTTCCATAATAGAAAAAAGTTAAATACAATTAATCTTTTTTAAACATTTTAATGATTTTTTAAAAGAAAATCTTAAAATAAAAGAAAGTACAAATACAAGGTAAAAAATAACTCAACAATAACTTATACATTTATTATTTGGACTTTATTTCCTGTGACTTTTCCTCCTACATTCATCAATAAGAAGGTAGGACAGAAGGTCACAAAAAAATTGAAGGACAAGAAGTTACAAATTAGTTTTTTAAATATTTTTTTTGGCAAAGATCTAACAAAAAACTTCTTAAACTTTTACATATTGAATAAATTTGTAGTAAAACATCAAGAATTATACATTTTTGCTAGAAAAACAAAATATCAAAAGGACTTATTGACTAGCTTCATGGCACCAAGAAATATATATCCTTAGTATGGTTCTTTATTTAATCTCTATTCAAAAATGCTTACATAAAAAATGAGGAGATGTGGTATGACTGCCAATGAAACAATTATCTACCAGAGTTCAAATGACAAGAATAAATCAATCAAAGGTCACCATACAGCTTTCAACAATGAGAAAAACCCATATCGTATACTCAGCTATAATAAAAGGCCCCGGCATGAAACATGTGAAACAATTCAAACGAGAAAACTAACAACCTAATCTATACAATACAACTTACGAAAAACAAATCTGACAGACACGAACCAATGACAAACAAACAAATTAATTTTGAATTTCTGTCCTGACAATTTTATTACTTTCAAATTTAATGAATTACAATAAACTCTGCAATGTGGAAGTATTTGGTTTATTTTAGGACTTACAATTTGTTGTAACTTTACTATAGACAATGTTAGAAGAAAACTAAAAGTGTCATTGTATATCACCAGAAAGTGGAAAAAGGAGAAAAATACTGTCACTGCTGTTTCTCATATTGCGAGATAAGATAAAATTGTTTTTGTTTAAACATTTTCATTCATATAACTATCAAGCTCTGTACATTCCCTGCTATGGATACATTTATTCCCTATAAGAATAAATTTTTAATAAGCTTAGACCCAACATATCTTTGTGGTCCTTTCCCCATCCTGGAACTTTGCCAGTGGTAATCACATAGTTCTAAGCATGCAGTCAGCAGTTAAAAGGATATTAATTTTGTAACAATTGAATAAAATTTACGGTAAACGAAAGAATCAAAGTGTACATAAATATTGCAGAAGAATATTCTGTTATCACAACAGTGACGCACAACTTAATTTAAAATCTTACTTATCACTGCTTCATATTTTACTGGATAATCAGAGTTTTATGCAAGTTGCATGTTGAGAGCAACTTTCGATACAAAACCATATTGATATCGTGTAGAAAACTTGCTAACTGCAATAATTTAACATAAATCCGGTCGCAACAAATTTCAATTTTTCTAGGAATTCAAAAGGAAAACAATTTCCCATCGTAAAATATATGTTCCCATGGGAAGAACAATTGTGCTCATAGGAAGAAAAAAATTGTTCCCATAGGAAGAATAAATGTTCCCATGGGAAGGAAAATTGTTCCCATAGATAAGTGAATCTGACCGTGTATTTTAATTTTGGATTTTGGGTTCCGTTATCAAATTAGTCCACATTGAGGTTTAAAGGGTCCAAAATCAAACTTTGTTTGTTTTCATCAAAAATTGAATTCTTGGTGTTCTTTTATATTCTGAATCTAGCCATGTATTTAGATTTTGGATATTGGACCATAATAGGTAAATGTTCAATTTCAATTTTTTAAGTTCTTAGACCACATTCATTCTGTGTCAGAAACCTATGCTATGTCAAATAATTAATCACAATCCAAATTCAGAGTGTATTGCAAAATCAATAGAAATTGTAAGTAGAATCATACTGAAAAATAGATACAGCATAAATTCTATTTTAGAAAAGAAATTATGTATAAATATAGTTTGAAATTTACTGTTCATTATTACATATTTTGAAAATGTTTAAAGGTAAGTTTATAGATTTTTTAAAGACATTGTATAATGATGAATGATATTTTGAAATTGTTTTTTTTTTTTTTTGTAAATTGTTTTTGAAGAACTTCATGGTAGGTTGGTTTGTTATTCTGTATAGATTAATTTTCAGAATGCTAAAATGTTTTAAATTTTTTTTTTGATGAAGCGAACCCTTTGAAAACTTAAAAAGCTCATAATGACCATTAATAAAGAAATAAATTCAATTCTTGGTAAACTTTGTTACGCCAGAAAATCGCCTTTTAATTGTAGCCAACAAAAGACACAAATCAATAATAAATTTAACAAGATTTATTATATACAAGTTTACAAGAAGTATTACATAAAAAGAAATGTCAACTTAACTGTCAAAATATGAGTCCAATCTTTTATCTTTTCTTTATCCGGAAATCTTCACGGGAATCCACAGAATATTACGTCCAATAGGTCACAATTTAGTATGATGTTGATGTCTATCGATGTCTAAGTCTATGTTTTACTTTAGGGTCTGCATACTTGTATATATACTCAAACGGAAACTTCTAGACAACGCTAGAAATTTAAATTACGCATCTTTTGTTATGATCATTCTGGAAACGTTATGTAAGTGAAATAGAAAGTTCTAATCATTCCATGAGTATCAATGATTGTTCCAGTGATTTCTAAACTGCATAGTTGTAACACAATGTGTTTTATTTTGTACACAATGTAAAAACATATAATAGGCCACACAAAACAAATAAGGCCAACTAAATAAATATCATAGTTACAATATCATAACACCTCTCCCCTTAAAAAAAGTTTGAGTGTAACAAAAACTTTTCATGAATAATATTTACAAAAATACATAGTATATACAATGTGTTTTAATAAGTTCTAGATAAAGCATCTGCTAATACATTATCTTTACCTTTAATATGTTTTACAATAACATCATACTCCTGTAACAACAAACTCCACCTAGTCAATCTCTGGTTCTTGTTTCTCATTTTATGTATGAAGGTGAGAGGAATATCATCAGTATAAACAAGAATAGGATGGACAGTGGGATTTAAATATACATCAAAATGTTGAAGTGCAGACAACAGTGCAAAACACTCTTTTTCAATAGTTGAATATTTTTTCTGATGTTTATCTAATTTCTTAGAAAAATATGATATAGGTTTTTCAACATTATCATCTGTTTCCTGATATAAAACAGCTCCAACTCCTACATCGCTTGCATCAACGGCAAGTTTAAATTGTTTTTCAAAGTCTGGAGTGATCAGAACTGGACTATTAATTAAAAGTGATTTGCTATTTTCAAAAGCGTTTTGACAATTTTCACTCCAGATGAATTTAGAGTCTTTCCGTAAAAGATGAGTCAATGGTTGAACAACAGTAGCAAAATTTGAACAGAATTTCCTGTAAAATCCAATCATGCCTAAATATCTCATAAGTTGTTTTTTATTTGTAGGAGGAGGAAATTTGGTAATTGCATCCACTTTAGCCGTAATAGGTTTCACTTGACCTTGGCCAACTGTATGCCCTAAATAATCAACAGTGGCCTAGCAAAATTCACTTTTACCAAGATTAACAGTCAAATTTGATTGTGACAATCTATCAAAAGTATCATATAAATGTGTTAAATGCTCTTCCCAGCTATCACTACATACAATAAGATCATCAATATAAGCATAACAACAGTCTAAATCTTTTATAACATTATTGATCATTTTTTGAAATGTAGCTGGAGCACTTTTCATGCCAAACGGCATTACAGTATATTGAAATAAGCCATCTGGTGTGACAAAAGCTGATATTTCTCGAGCTCTCTGTGTCAATGGGACTTGCCAGTAACCTTTCAATAAATCAAATTTGCTCACAAATTTTGCTTGTCCAATGATATCAATGCAGTCGTCTATCCTTGGAATCGGATAGGAATCAGATTTTGAAACAGAATTTACTTTTCTGAAATCAGTTACGAAACGACAGGTTTTATCTGGTTTAGGCACAAGGAGACAAGGAGAGCTCCACTCACTGTTACTCGGCTCAATCATATCATTGTCAAGCATATATTTAATTTCTTGTCTCATAAATTCAAGTTTGAGTGGATTGAGCCGGTAAGGATGTTGCTTAATTGGAGAAGCATCACCAACATCGACATCATGACAAACAGTTGTAGTTTTGTTTGGCACATCTGGAAAAAGATTTTTTAAAGAAAATACCAAAGCTTTTAATTTTTCTCTATGATCAAAAGACAGATGTGAAAGTTTTGAATCTAAATTTGACAAAATTTCTGAATTTTTCAATCTAACTGTCTCTTCCATAGTTTTAGAACTAAAAGGTGGTTCAATTACATCTGGTTTGTCATGATTGTTCTTCAATTTAATCATGGCTAAAGTGGCAACTGGTTTACTCTCACCTTCATTAGTACGCTCAAAATATGGTTTTAACATATTAATGTGACACACTCTATTTTGTTTACGCCGACCTGGTGTTTTTACAATATAATTCAAATCATTAATTTTACTCTCTATGGTATAAGGACCACAATATTTAGCTTGTAATGGATGTCCAGGGACCGGCAAAATACAAGTACCTTATCACCAGGCTCAAAAAATCTGTCCCTGGCATCTTTATCATACCATATTTTCATCTTATTCTGAACAGTTTTTAAATTGTTCTGAGCAATTTGACAAGCAGTATACATTTTTTCTTTAAATCTAGATACATAGTCTAGAAGATTCAAGTCAGTGTGTTCAGTAAGCCACTTTTCCTTAATCAATTTTAAAGGTCCCCTTACAGTATGACCAAATACCAACTCAAAGGGACTAAAACCAAGGGATTCTTGAACAGCCTCTCGGACCGCAAAAAGTAAAAAGTGAACACCATCATCCCAGTCCCTGTCAAATTGAAAACAAAAAGTTCTGATCATGTTCTTCAATGTTTGATGAAAACATTCTAAGGCACCTTGAGATTCTGGATGATAAGCACTTGACCTATACTGAGCAATCCCTAACTGGTAAATGACTTGCTGAAATAAACCTGACATGAAATTTGAACCCTGGTCGGACTGTATAGACTTTGGAAGTCTTACTAGCGTGAAAAATTTGATCAGAGCTAGGACAATAGTAGGTGTCTTGATATTCCTTAACGGAATAGCCTCAGGAAAGCGAGTGGAGGTACACATGATTGTCAATAAATACGCATTTCCGGTCTTGGTCTTCGGTAAAGGTCCAACGCAATCAATGAGTACTCGGATGAAAGGTTCTTCAAAGGCTGGAATAGGCAGAAGTGGTGCTTGTGGTATTTTTCTGGTTAGGCTTACCAACAACCTGGCATATATGGCATGATTTGCAGTATTCTGCGACATCATTTCTAAGTCTTTGCCAGTAGAAATGCTGCAAGATCTTAAGTCAAGTCTTCCTTATACCTAAGTGTCAAGCCAAGGGGGTGTCATGGGCAAGACCAATAATGTCTTGCCTATAAACTTTAGGCACCACCACTTGGTATACAACTCTCCATTCCTCCTCTGGGGTAGCATCAGGGGGCCTCCACTTCCTCATTAAAATTCCGTCTTACTGGTAATAGCATTCGACCACTTTGTCTGCTTTTTCCTGTGGTTGAGCCCTCTTGCGGAGTTGAAGAACCTCAGGGTCTTTACTCTGTTCTTTGGCAAATTTCCATCGGTCTAATGAATGGCTGTTTACGTCTGGCCATGGCATAATTACATTCTTGCTTATACTAGGTGGTCTTATGACGGCCTTCTCTGAGCTGCCGGGACTTTCAATGTCGGCTAGAAAGGTGTCAGAAAGCTCCATGTAATCAAACTGGTCTTCTTGCAAATCCTCATTTTGTTGTTTTCCAGCCATCGCCCTAGTAACGACACAAGCAGGATACAGTTCAGCATCATCTTCAGGTGATTTAACATCCACCACCGGTTCACTGGTAACAATTGGTTCAGCAACCACTTTGTTCCTAGCTAGATCATTTCCTAGCAATAATGAAACACCCTCAATAGGGAGAGTAGGACGAACACCCACAACTACTGGTCCAGTAATCAAATCTGACTTCAGATAAATACGATTGAGGGGAACGTCTATACAACCTAACTCCACACCTTGTAACAAAACGGAGGCACCAACAGAAGTCTCCTCGAACAAAGGCAACACACCTTCTAACAATAAAGTCTGAGAAGCTCCAGTGTCCCGTAAAATCTTAATAGGCTGAGAAGTAGTATTATCAACAATAAAAACAAATCCATCAGACATAAAAGGATTATTATCCTCCATGTAATAAAAAAAAAACTAGACTTAAAAGCCTGACTCGCAGGATATTCCAACGTATTGGTAACACGGGGTGTCGTACAAGCACTGGTCTTGGGCTTATTATCTCTTTCATTCTTCTTCTGGAGTCTAAAACAATCAGCCATCAGGTGACCATTCTTCTTACAATAAGCACAAGTCAGTGACTTCTTCTCAAAAGTATCAAATTTTGGACTAGACATATTATAACTAGACTGACTCTTATTCTTTGCAACAGGCTTGCTATCAGTACGCTCAGTGCTTTGATTCTTGTAATTTCCACTCGAAGTATTAAAATTTTGACCTTTGAAACTTCTCTTATGTGAAAGGGTATAATTATCGGATATAACAGCTGCATCTTGTAATGTCTCAACAGTTTTGTCATCTAAATGTGTTTTTAAGTCTAAATGAACACACTGCTTTAACTCTTCTAATAACATCAATTGTCTTAAATTATCAAAATTTTTATCTATTTTCTTTGACGAAAGCCATTTATTAAATAGATCTTCTTTTCCCCTAGCAAATTCAACATAGGTTTGTGAATCAAACTTTTTATAAGAGCTAAATTTCTGTCTATATGCTTCTGGCACTAACTCATAAGCTCAGTATTGGTAATTAATCAAGGGAAATCTAGGAGTCGTTTTCTACAAGCATGTTTGAGGGAAAAAATTTTTATTTGTGCTGTTAAAGAGTGTGAATTAAGAGTTGTATAGGTGGAGTTTATCTGATCTTTACCCACCACATTTCTACATATTGACTGAAGGAAAGAAATTTCACAATATTAATGTAGATGAGAAATATTTCAGATGTTGTCACAACTGTTGAAATACGTTTACCCTTAGGCCTCTAGATACTAAAAATCGACTCATGCAGCAGGAACAAGGAACAATTCAAAGACACAGTGGAAAGCATTTTTCTGTTTTGTCATTTTCATGGGTTCAAAACATAGCCTTGCGACTTCAATACAATATGATTGTTTGCACAATTTTCTTTTAAAAGTTTAGATTCAATCAGAAATATTGCATTTACATTTTTATCTTCCTTTTATTCATTTCATGTCATTTGATTATAGATTGTTTATGAAGGGGTTGAAACGATGTAATCCTCACACAGTTCGGGCAGCTCTTCCATCTTGATTGAAAATTTGTTTAAAAGCGATTCTGATCTGAGAAATAGGGTATTCTCTTGGTATCACTATTAAAATATTATATTATGTTGGTACAAATGATTTAAACAATATAAATGCTGGACAGTATGAAAAGTATATGCGTGATATAAAAAAAATCATCATAAGAGAGAGGCGGATGAAACCAAAGGGATAGTCAAACTCATATGTCGAAAACAAATAGCAAAAAACGAAAAACGACCAAAAGACAAAGTCTAGAAAACACAATACAGAAAACTAAAGAGTAAGTAACACGAACCCAATCAAAACCCAGGGTGATCTCATTTGCTCCAGTAGGATAGGCAGATCCTGCTCCACGTGTGACACCCGTCGTGTTGCTCATGCAAGTGCAAAAACGGTGATAAGTCTAATTCGGTAGATGACATTCGGGGAAAAGAGGACGGGATTATGATTGGGACATATTCATTGTCATCTGGGAAACAGGTATTCCATAACGTCCAATTTCGAATGGACGACTTCAACTTCATCGCATTGAATTCTTGGTTTAATATTAATAGCTTCGTTGTAAGCAGCAAACCTCCATCAAGATAAGCATGATAGGAAATGCAAAATCTGGAATTTCGTATCTACTTGGAGATATTTACTCTATATGCATGCGCTGCTGGAATGTTGCTACATAGAAATGAAAAGTTCACAATTGTGAAGCTGGAATAATCTCTTTTATCTGAAGTTTTGTTCCCAACCAACCCTCATTGTCAATTTCTGGATGTAAATAGAAATACGAGACAGACTAAACTGTATCTGTTGTATCCTTTATTTCAAGTTCAGTGGGATAGTTGCGTTTAACCAGAGACAAATAGTAGTACTATATATGTTCCTGGTTCAACATAGTCACCAAACTTTGAAATATTGCCTCATATGAATAAAGGAGCACGCAATAATCTCTTTTATCTGAAGTTTTGTTCCAAACCAACCCTCATTGTTAATTTCTGGATGTAAATAGAGATACGAGACAGACTAAACTGTATCTGTTGTATCCTTTATTTCAAGTTCAGTGGGATAGTTGCGTCAAACCAGAGACAAATAGTAGTACTATATATGTTCCTGGTTTAACATAGTCACCAAACTTTGAAATATTGCCTCATATGAATAAAGGAGCACGTCGGCAAGCTTGAAGAAGAGAAGTTGGTTCACATGGGAATGCCCATTATTTGTTGAAAAACATGTCTTTCGAACGTAACAAATATGTTGTCAATCAAGAAATCAAGCATCTTGATAATGTCAGTTTCAGATAATTTTTTGTTTGACTGAATCAGTTTTTTTTTTTACAACGTACGACTTATCTTTCCCCTTAAACAAGATATTTGTATCTAGGTTGTTGGCCATTCTTTATTATGAAACAAAGCAGGACCAATTATTTCAATTTGTCTTTTTTTGTATGAATTGGGGAATACTTGTGTAAAGGGTAGAAAAGCCAATCTTTTTTTAATACTATTGCAAGAGGAAAGAGACTTGGATTGTATGTATGTACAACAAATATTTAAAATGTTTTAGTATCCATATCCGATTCACACAGCCCATAGATAGAGAAGGTAGTTTCACAATAACTCTGAAGCCCTGTGTTGATTGCTGATAAAATTGATTTTAATTATCTAGAAAGAGTTTTCGAAGAGCACTTTGAAGACCCAGCATTATAATGTTGCTTGTAAGGACACTTATGTAATTTAGGTATCCAATAAAGTGATAGCAATTCTCATTTTTAGCAGTTATTCAACCATGAAAATGAGTTTAATCTTTAAATATCCGTAAAGTCGTCTGATCTGAAATTTTATGGATTGTGTCCTATTCCCGGCTGTAGTATTTTGACTGAGTCCCTATTGCTTATAGTATATGAGAAAAAGACCAAACTCCAATAAAATGCTCCGCTGTGCGCAGCTTGATACGACCGCAGAGGTGGAACCCTCAACAGTTGGGGTAAGTATGGACAGTACATTCAAGCTTGATACAGCTCTGAATTTGGGTTGTGATTAATTATTTGACACAGCATAGGTTTCACAGAATGAGTGTGGTCAAAGAACTGAAAAATTTGAAATTGGACTTTTATTATGGTCCAATATCCAAAATTTAAATATACAGTTCGATTCAGCATATCCAAGTTGTTATGATATTGTAACTATTATATTTATTTAGTTGGCCTTATTTGTTTTGTGTGGCCTATTATATGTTTTTACATTGTGTACAAAATAAAACACATTGTGTTACAACTATGCAGTTTAGAAATCACTGGAACAATAATTGATACTCATGGAATGATTAGAACTTTCTATTTCACTTACATAACGTTTCCAGAATGATCATAAAAAAAGATGCGTAATTTAAATTTCTAGCGTTGTCTAGAAGTTTCCGTTTGAGTATATATACAAGTATGCAGACCCTAAAGTAAAACATAGACTTAGACATCGATAGACATCAACATTATCAGCAGTTGGATTGACATTTTTATTTACTAACAACATCATACTAAATTGTGACCTATTGGACGTAATATTCTGTGGATTCCCGTGAAGATTTCCGGATAAAGAAAAGATAAAAGATTGGACTCATATTTTGACAGTTAAGTTGACATTTCTTTTTATGTAATACTTCTTGTAAACTTGTATATAATAAATCTTGTTAAATTTATTATTGATTTGTGTCTTTTGTTGGCTACATTTAAAAGGCGATTTTCTGGCGTAACAGAAATTGGGGGCTCGTGTCCGGGATAACGTAAATATCTCATTGAAAATTTTTCAGTATATTGTATTAGAATTAGCCAACAAAATTCTACAATATGGCATTTGATGCCGGTAAATTTTTGAAAACGCCAGACCTGGAAGGGTTTGATAATTTAAAGAAAGAGGAATTAGTGTCGCTTGCTAAACATCTGAAATTAGACTTTAGAGTATCTATGAGAAAACAAATTATAAAAAATTTGGTAATTGACAAATTAGTTGACGCAGAAATTTTAGGTGAAGAGGCTCTTGAACTTAAGGTCGAAAATGTTGACGCTATCAAATTAAAACAGCTTGAATTAGAACATGAAGTTATTTTAAAACAACTGGAAAACGAAGTTAAATTAAAACAATTGGAAAAAGAAAAAGAAGAAAGGCAAGGCAGAACTTGAAATGAAAGAAAGGTTAGAGATGGAGAAAAAAGAAAAAGAAAAGTTAGAAATGGAGAAAAAAGAACAAGAAGATGAATTTAAATTAATACAAGATGAATTGAAATTAAAACAGGCAGAACTTGAAATGAGGGAAAAGTTAGAGATTGAGAAAATGAAAATTGGAATGGCAAAAGAAGAAAGCAACACTAAATTCCAATCAGTATCAGAACATTTTAATTTTGATGCAGCAAATTTTGTGAAAAAACAGTTGATAATTTTTTTCCACAGTTTGAGAAAAATTGCTCAAAATTTAAAATGGCCGAAGCCTTTTTGGACTATAATGCTGCAAAGTGTTTTTGAGGGCAAGGCCGCTGAAATTTACTCAGCACTTTCATCAGAAAATAGTTCTGATTATGACACGGTTAAAAAAGAGGTTTTGAAAGCTTATGAGTTAGTGCCAGAAGCATATAGACAGAAATTTAGCTCTTATAAAAAGTTTGATTCACAAACCTCTGTTGAATTAGCTAGGGAAAAAGAAGATATATTTGATCAATGGCTTACGTCAAAGAAAATAGATAAAAAATTTGATAATTTAAGACAATTGATGTTATTAGAAGAGTTAAAGCAGTGTGTTCATTTAGACTTAAAAACACATTTAGATGACAAAACTGTTGAGACATTACAAGATGCAGCTGTTATATCCGATAATTATACCCTTTCACATAAGAGAAGTTTCAAAGGTCAAAATTTTAATACTTCGAATGGAAATTACAAGAATCAAAGCACTGAGCGTACTGATAGCAAGCCTGTTGCACAGAATAAGAGTCAGTCTAGTTATAATATGTCTAGTCCAAAATTTGATACTTTTGAGAAGTCACTGACTTGTGCTTATTGTAAGAAGAATGGTCACCTGATGGCTGATTGTTTTAGACTCCAGAAGAAGAATGAAAGAGATAACAAGCCCAAGTCCAGTGTTTATACGACACCCCGTGTTACCAATACGTTGGAATGTCCTGCGTGTCAGACTTTTAAGTCCAGTTTTTGTGATTACATGGAGGATTATAAACCCTTTATGTCTGATGGGTTTGTTTCTATTGTTAATAATACTACCCCTCAGCCTATTAAGATTTTACGGGACACTGGAGCTTCTCAGTCTTTATTATTAGTGTGTTGCATTTGTTCGAGGAGACTTCTGTTGGTGCCTCCGTTTTGTTACAAGGTGTGGAGTTAGGTTGTATATATGTTCCCCTCCATCGTATTTATTTGAAGTCAGATTTAATCACTGGACCAGTTGTTGTGGGTGTTCGTCCAAATCTCCCTGTTGAGGGTGTTTCATTATTGCTAGGAAATGATCTAGCTAGGAACAAAGTGGTTGCTGAACAAATTGTTACCAGTGAACCGGTGGTGGATGTTAAATCACCTGAAGATGATGCTGAACTGTATCCAGCTTTTGTTGTTACTATGACGAAGGCAAGAAAACAACAAAATGAGGATTTACAAGAAGACCAGTTTGATTACATGGAGCTTTCTGACACTGTCCTTGCCGACATTGATGGTTCCTGTGGCTCAGAAAATGCCATAATAAGACCAACTAGTACTAGCAAGCATGTAATTATGCCATGGCCAGACGTGAACAGCCATTCATTAAACAAAAGAAAGTTTGTGGAAGAGCTAAATAAAGACCCTGAGGTTCTTCAGCTCGGCAAGAGGGCTCAACCACAGGAAGAAGCAGACAAAGTGGCCGAATGCTATTACCATCAAGACGGCATTTTAATGAGAAAGTGGAGGCCCCCTGATGCTACCCCAGAGGAGGAATGGAGAGTGGTATACCAAGTGGTGGTGCCTAAAGTCTATAGGCAAGACATTATTGGTCTTGCCTATGACACCCCCTTGGCTTGACACTTAGGTATAAGGAAGACTTGTCTAAAGATTTTACAGCATTTCTACTGACCCAGACTTAGAAATGATGTCGCAGAATACTGCAAATCATGCCACATATGCCAGGTTGTTGGTAAGCCTAACCAGAAAATACCACCAGCACCACTTCTGCCTATTCCAGCCTTTTAAGAACCTTTCAGCCGAGTACTCATTGATTGCGTTGGACCTTTACCGAAGACCAAGACCGGAAATGCGTATTTATTGACGATCATGTGTACTTCCACTCGTTTTCAAGTGCTTATCATCCTGAATCTCAAGGTGCCTTAGAACGTTTTCATCAAACATTGAAGAACATGATTAGAACTTTTTGTCTTCAATTTGACAGGGACTGGGATGATTGTTTTCACTTTCTACTTTTTGCGGTCCGAGAAGCTGTTCAAGAATCCCTTGGTTTTAGTCCCTTTGAGTTGGTATATGGTCATATTGTAAGGGGACCTTTAAAATTGATTAAGGAAAAGTGGCTTACTGAACACACTGACTTGAATCTTCTAGACTATGTATCTAGATTTAAAGAAAAATTGTATACTGCTTGTCAAATTGCTCAGAACAATTTAAAAACTGTTCAGAATAAGATGAAAATATGGTATGATAAAGATGCCAGGGACAGATTTTTTGAGTCTGGTGATAAGGTACTTGTATTTTTGCCAGTCCCTGGACATCCATTACAAGCTAAATATTGTGGTCCTTATACCATAGAGAGTAAAATCAATGATTTGAATTATATTGTAAAAACACAAGGTCGGCGTAAACAAAAAAAAGTGTGTCACATTAATATGTTAAAACCATATTTTGAGCGTACTAATGAAGGTGAGAGTAAACCAGTTGCCACTTTAGCCATGGTTAAATTGGAGAACAATCATGACAAACCAGATATAATTGAACCATCTTTTAGTTCTAAAACTATGGAAGAGACAGTTAGATTGAAACAATTGTACAAAATTAACTAATTTTAAGCACAAATTGTTAATTTTTATATGTATTGCATACCAAAGCCCTGATTATGAAACTTGCTAATAGGGAATCAATTTCTAACAGTAAAAACAAACTATACATTTAATTTTAGCAAAAATGTAACATGAAACATTGCTAAAAAAAAATAATTTGATATATTCGTATAAAAAAATACAAAGCGTTCAATACTTTGGCTATTAAATACAGCGCAATCCTTTGGTAGCAAGGGTTAAGCGAATAGAGTACAAAAATAAGCTTTAAGTCAAAATGTCTATTTTTTAGTTGCTAAGGAAATAAAACAATAAAATTGACATGTATTGTCATTCTAAAACTCTTTATTTCCTCAGAAATTGATTTAGAATCTAAATTTTAATAGATTTGTAGTATGAATAGTCTTAAATTATGCTATACTGAGCTTTCCAAGTATGCCATAATTATGGTAGAAATATACAGTTAGGACAAAAAATAAAAATTTACCCTGATAAATTTTACCATCCCCTTTTCCTTGCTTTCTTACAAATTAAGCCTACTGTTTGTGTCATGTATGTGCATATGTATGTAATCAGTACCTTCCAAAGATTTGATTTCCAGTGGTTAAAATGGTCAAATAAAATTTCTTTTTGGTGTATCCATGGCAACAATCTATTTTTGATTGGTATAAAATATTGCAAAAAGGGGGGTAAAGATGTCACATATTTCCCCAAAAATTGGCCAAAAGTAGAATTTCAATCCCTTGGAGTAATACCTTTTCTGAAACTGTTTACATATATCTATCAAGAGATCAAATAAAACTCATATGTCTTTCATCTCATTTTTTTGTAAAATTGCGTCAAAAAGTTCGTGTAAAAAAAAAGTGTTTGTAAACATTACAATAATTTCTGGACCTATCCCACCCGGCACGCAACGTCATTTCAACGTTGAAATATGGTTGATATTTTGTCATGACGTTGCTTCAACGTTGTTTCAACGTTGTAACAGCAACGTCGAAGTTATGTTGCAGAAAGTAAGTTGTTTCAACGTTGAATTTAAGTTGAATTTTTAATGTTGAAGTTAGGTTGAAATAAATATGTTGTTTCAACGTTTAATGTTGGTTGATATGTCGACGATGGAAGTTCGTCGAAAAAAAGAAGTAAAAATTATTCACCATCAGTGTTAAAGGGAATCATTATAGTTGTGCATCGTTTGTTGTTGTATCAACAAAAGTTCACAAATAAGGATTTTGCTATGGAAAATTGTAATCAAGGTTGCCTTTTTAATTTTTTGTACAATATCGAGTAAAATTAAGAATTTTCCAAAGAAATATAAGCTCAAACCGACGTCTAACCGGGACGTTTATTAAAATCATAAAAGTATACAAAATATAAATTATCATTCATCGAAATATGCTACTAACTAATTTGTTATTATCCGGAAATATTTTAATCACAGATAAGACACAGCATGTGAAGAAAGTGCGGCATATACACAGCAGATACACGAGGATTAGCACTCCAAATAATCTATTGATAAAATTATCACGTGACATGATGCTGATTAATGTATGACCGCACGTGTGTGACTGTCTTTTCAAACGCGGCAGCGATCATCAAGTGTGATATAAACACAGGAGACTGTACAATTTTCCTGGACAATATTTAGGACCGTTTTCAGCAAAGAATAATTCATAGAAATGTAAGTGTTTCCTTAAATTATTATCCGTTGCTGTATTAATTGTGTGATGTTAACATTGGGAGATTATAAATGCACAAACGTGTAATATTTTGAAAATCTCGCCATATTGTATGTTGTAGAGATATATTTACTGACTTCAATGTGTACATCGTCTTTCTTTGTTGTATGTTCCAGTTTATGACTGCACTTCTATATAAATATGTACTATAATCTGGAAACAGCATACTCAGCCTACATGATCCTACATACAGTTTATTTTGGTTCTTTACTGCTGATTTGTTAAAGACAAGGAACTTTTGAAAAGTGAGATTATCATCTCATCCTTTTTATCTAAAATTTTAACCCGTCATCCACTATCACATTATTTTAATTATTGTCAACTATGCTTTGAAATTGTTAATAATTTCTTTTTATTCTTCAATCGAATTTTACAAATTTAAAATATTGCTTGGCGATGATGATCGATGTTATTCTTATTTTTTGCACAGGTATTAGAGACAGAACAGTAACTTAGGAAAGGGACAGATCAGTAACTTAGGAAAGAAAGATTTAAGGATAAAAGTAATAGCTGTCAAGGTATGTATTTTTTTAATTTTAACATTTTGATTATCAATATTCAGTATGTATGTTGGATTGCCTGTGTTGTTTGTGTGAACTTTGTTATTTGTATTGATTTATATGCTCTATATGAGCCCTTTAATTAGGAATACTAGTAAAGACATTTGATTTGATTTGATTTGATTTGGATTAATATTTTTAATGCATATCAAATTTAAAACATAACCTCTGCAATCAATAAGACAGGTGGTATTGTTACAATAGATCCTGGTGTTCGAGATGGGTGGCATTGTTACAATAGATCTTGGTATTCAAGATGGGTGGCATTGTTACAATAGATCCTGGTGCTGGAAATAGATGGCGTTTTAACAATAGATCCTGGTGCTCGAGATGGGTGGCATTGTAACAATAGATCCTGGTGCTCGAGATGGGTGGCATTGTTACAATAGATCCTGGTGCTTGAGATGGGTGGCATTGTTACAATAGATCCTGGTGCTTGAGATGGGTGGCATTTTAACAATAGATCCTGGTGCTCAAGATGGGTGGCATTGTTACAATAGATCCTGGTGCTCGAGATGGGTGGCATTGTTATAATAGATCCTGGTGCTCAAGATGGGTGGCATTTGTACAATAGATCCTGGTGCTCGATATAGGTGGCATTTTAACAATAGATCCTGGTGCTCGAGATGGGTGGCATTGTTACAATAGATCCTGGTGCTCGAGATGGGTGGCATTGTTACAATAGATCCTGGTGCTCGAGATGGGTGGCATTGTTGCAATAGATCCTGGTGCTTGAGATGGGTGGCATTGTTACAATAGATCCTGGTGCTCGAAATAGGTGGCATTTGAACAATAGATCGTGGTGCTCGAGATAGGCGGCATTGCTACATTGTACATGTACAGGAGCGAAAAAAATGGTAAAAACGGATCTGCTATTATGTAAACCAGTAAATTATTTTAAAAAAACCTGGCCTATATAACATTTTATTCCCTGCCTTTGACGTTCTACGTAATTGCTAAGTCATGTTTACAAAATATTATTTGTGTTTGTTTTTTCAGGAAGATTAATGGAGGCCTACACAAAGATAACAGAAGCTGAATTAAAGAAGGATTGTGCACCAGAAATGGTTGGAGGAGTTTAGAGACTACAGTTCATTTTCACGAAAATAATAAAATTAATTAAGAGATTATTTGTATTCATCATGTTCATTTACCAGATCACCTTTTGGCTATATTTAATTTAGCTTTTGTCATAACTTGACATCTGTTGTACTGTTTTTTTCTTTCAAATCTTGCTGATGTCCTCTGTAGAGTCATGTGGCTTCAATATCTTTTGTGGTTACTAACTATTATAGATATAGGAAGATGTGGTATGATTTCCAATGAGACAAATATCCACCAGAGTCCAATTGACCTGTAGGTCACTAAACGGACTTCAACAATAAGCTCACACCACACCGTATAGTCCGCAATAAAGACCCGGACACAATAAACCCTTCAATAATCAATTCAAACGGGAAAACCAACCGCCTAAATTTGTAACGACAAACACATGTGACAGATGAACCATAGATGTAATACCCATAGATGAAGCTCAACCCTGACTTCAAAGGTTATATGTGCGTTGTAATGGCTTTCACACTTCTCTGATAATGACATGAACCAGTTGGTCATTGAGATGCCGATTGATAATCTAGACAATAGAAAACTGACAATGAAAAGCTACTTAGCAGTTGAACATGCTAAAATCAGTAAGAAACAAAGTCAAAATATATATTTTATATTGACTTGATTATGAAAAATAATATTATTATAGATAAAACAATATTACAAATTATTCTCGGAAAGGAAACAATATTAAAATGTGGATATCTTTCATTTTTAGCTAGAACTAATGTTTTCATCATATTTACATTTTAGATTTTATTTCTTTTATCACAATTTAACTTTATTTTAACAATGTACATGCTAACTATTATAAACAAGTTTATTGAAAATATAATTGATAGAAAACATGGAACAAGTTGAATATATGCTCCATAATATTTATTTTCCATGTCTTGCATGTTTCGTTGGTACACTTATTTAGTAAAACTCTTTACTTAGGAATATACACATTTTATAAACATCATGAACGAAATTATTGTAATTATTATAATTTAGCCATAGATGTATAAAATATTACATCTATGATTTTAAGTAACTAACTTATTCTGAAAAATATAAAAATGATTTAAAAAGACAATTTCTCTTCTAAAAAAAAGTAGAAATAAAGAAAAGAATGTACTTTGTTATTAATTTTTTCCCAAATTCGACGCAATTCGACACTTTAATGAAACATATCAAATAAAAGGTGTATTTTAGAAGTTCAACAACGTGCTATTCCCATTTTCAGGATTCAACAGGAACATAGTTTTTATAAAATATAAAGATACAAGCCTAAAAAAAAAACATTTTTGAATTTAGTTCAATATTTCCATTGTAAAATGCGCAATTTTTGACCGATTTCATCCATTTTTTCACCATTCTATTTGTCTGTCCAGTGCGCTAAAAATAGACATACTCTAACAACAGAAGGGACATAACTCGAGAAGACATTTAAGAAAATCTATTATGCTGTACTGGTCAATACAGATCAACAGATAAGAGATGTGGCTAAAGTTACTTGATTGAGGACAACACACATAAAACATCAAAGACAGTTAATTTCGTCATGGTTCTTTTATCTAACATTAGAGAACAGTAGGGAACTTTTGACGAGCTTTATCTATGGGTATTACATCTATGGATGAACCAAAACAAGCAACGCATTGCTTATTTCAACATGAAAGAATGTTGTTGCAATATTAGGGTGACGTTGTTTCAATGTTAAGTTTCAACCTATATTCAATCAAAATCAACGTTGAAACAATGTTGAAAATACAACGTTGTTTCAACGTCAGATATTCAACGTTGTGTCAACTTTCAAAACCAACTGTTATTTCAACGTCTTTTCAACGTTACAGATCAACGTTGAATTGCCTGCTGGGATGGCCGGTCTGGCTATGAAAATACGGACAGTCAAACAGAAAACAGCCCATAAAACATGTCAAAAATAATCTTGATGTTCTTATAAACCCACTTTGAAGGCTAAATTAGTCATCAGCTGTCTAAAATGAATTTTATTGCACAATAACTTTCATATTTGAAAAATCCACATGGCCAAAATGCGAAACTACACTCCTAACTGTGTGTTGCTACCTTAATAGTAAATATATTTTTTTTTAAATTCCCCCTTTTAATCAATTTTCTGTGTTCTGCTAGCTTAAACGAGTAAATTGGCCTTTTATTTTTGAAAATTGGTTGAGTAATAAATATTTTATGAAGGTTAGCAGTTGACACTGAAACGTGACAAAAAATGATTTAAAGAAAAGTGCTAAGTCAAAGTGTAAAGTTTCATTTCTGCCCCAACTTTTGGCTAAATTTTAAAAACTATACCTCTTGTATTTATTTTTCAATGTTGCAAATCATAATAAGATCCCTGAAGATGCAAAATTGTACGAAATTAACCAATTTAAAGCACAAAATCATAATTTTTATATGTATTGCATACCAAAGCCCTGATTATGAAACTTGCTAATAGGGAATCAATTTCTAACAGTAAAAACAAACTATACATTTAATTTTAGCAAAAATGTAACATGAAACATTGCTAAAAATAATAATTTGATATATTCGTATAAAAAAATACAAAGCGTTCAATACTTTGGCTATTAAATACAGCGCAATCCTTTGATAGCAAGGGTTAAGCGAATAGAGTACAAAAATAAACTTTAAGTCAAAATGTCTATTTTTGGTTGCTAAGGAAAATAAACAATAAAATTGACATGTATTGTCATTCTAAAACTCTTTATTTCCTCAGAAATCGATTTAGAATCTAAATTTTAATAGATTTGTGGTATGAATAGTCTTAAATTATACTATTCTGAGTTTTCCAAGTATGCCATAATTATGGTAGCAATATACAGTTAGGAAAAAATAAAATTTACCCTGATAAATTTTACCATCCCCTTTTCCTTGCTTTCTTACAAATTAAGCCTACTGTTTGTGTCATATATGTGCATATGTATGTAATCAGTACCTTCCAAAGATTTGATTTCCAGTAGTTAAAATGGTTAAATAAAATTTCTTTTTGGTGTATCCATGGCAACAATCTGTTTTTAATTGCTATAAAATATTGTAAAAGGGGGTAAAGATGTCACATATTTCCCCCAAAAATGGCCAAAAGTAGAATTTCAATCCCTTGGAGTGATACCTTTTCTGAAACTGTTTACATATATCTATCAAGAGATCAAATAAAAATCATATGTCTTTCATCTCATTTTTTTGTAAAATTGCGTCAAAAAGTTCGTGTAAAAAAAGTGTTTGTAAACATTACAATAATTTCTGGACCTATGGCCGGTCTGGCTATGAAAATACGGACAGTCAAACAGAAAACAGCCCATAAAACATGTCAAAAATAATCTTGATGTTCTTATAAACCCACTTTGAAGGCTAAATTAGTCATCAGCTGTCTAAAATGAATTTTATTGCACAATAACTTTCATATTTGAAAAATCCACATGGCCAAAATGCGAAACTACACTCCTAACTGTGTGTTGCTACCTTAATAGTAAATATATTTTTTTAAATTCCCCTTTTAATCAATTTTCCGTGTTCTGCTAGCTTAAACGAGTAAATTGGCCTTTCAGTTTTGAAAATTGGTTGAGTAATAAATATTTTATGAAGGGTAGCAGTTGACACTGAAACGTGACAAAAATGATTTAAAGAAAAGTGCTAAGTCAAAGTGTAAAGTTTCATTTCTGCCCCAACTTTTGGCTGAATTTTAAAACTATACCTCTTGTATTTATTTTTTAATGTTGCAAATCATAATAAGATCCCTGAAGATGCAAAATTGTACGAAATTAACCAATTTAAAGCACAAAATCATAATTTTTATATGTATTGCATACCAAAGCCCTGATTATGAAACTTGCTAATAGGGAATCAATTTCTAACAGTAAAAACAAACTATACATTTAATTTTAGCAAAAATGTAACATGAAACATTGCTAAAAATAATAATTTGATATATTATAATAAAAAAAATACAAAGCGTTCAATACTTTGGCTATTAAATACAGCGCAATCCTTTGATAGCAAGGGTTAAGCGTATAGAGTACAAAAATAAACTTTAAGTCAAAATGTCTATTTTTGGTTGCTAAGGAAAATAAACAATAAAATTGACATGTATTGTCATTCTAAAACTCTTTATTTCCTCAGAAATCGATTTAGAATCTAAATTTTAATAGATTTGTGGTATGAATAGTCTTAAATTATACTATTCTGAGTTTTCCAAGTATGCCATAATTATGGTAGCAATATACAGTTAGGAATAAAATTAAAAATTTACCGTGATAAGTTTTACCATCCCTTTTTCTTGTTTTCTTACAAATTAAGCTTACTGTTTGTGTCATATATGTGCATATGTATGTAATCAGTACCTTCCAAAGATTTGATTTCCAGTAGTTAAAAAGGATAAATACAATTTCTTTTTGGTGTATCCATGGCAACAATCTGTTTTTAATTGCTATAAAATTTTGCAAAAGGGGGTAAAGATGTCACATATTTCCTCAAAATTTGGCCAAAAGTAGAATTTCAATCCCTTGGAGTGATACCTTTTCTGAAACTGTTTACATATATCTATCAAGAGATCAGATAACAGTCATATATCTCTCATCTCAATTTTTTGTAAAATTGCGTCAAAAAGTTCGTGTGAAAAAAAGTGTTTGTAAACATTTCAATAATTTCTGGACATATAGACGGTCTGGCTATGAAAATACGGACAGTCAAACAGAAAATAGCCCATAAAACATGTACAAAAATAATCTTCATGTTCTTATAAACCCACTTTGAAGGCTAAATTAGTCATCAGCTGTCTAAAATGAATTTTATTGCACAATAACTTTCATATTTGAAAAATCCACCATGGCCAAAATGCGAAACTACACTCCTAACTGTGTGTTGCTACCTTAATAGTAAATATTTTTTAAAATTACCCCCTTTTAATTAATTTTCTGTGTTCTGCTAGCTTAAACGAGTAAAATGGCCTTTTATTTTTTGAAAATTGGTTGAGTAATAAATATTTTATGAAGGTTAGCAGTTGACACTGAAACGTGACAAAAATGATTTAAGAAAAGTGCTAAGTCAAAGTGTAAAGTTTCATTCCTGCCCCAACTTTTGGTTAAATTTTAAAACTATACCTCTTGTATTTATTTTTAATGTAGTCTAAATCGGTTTTGCAACCATAATGCACGTGACAAAAGGTCAGAGTTTACGGTCTTTTGTAAACGTGCATGTCTCGTGTTTTTTTTACTCGTATCGTCTTATTTTTACTCGTACATAAATAAAACTTAAAGTGTTCAAATCTTGAGTGAATAAGCTTCATTATTCTGTATAGTTATTGCTAAAAGTGTTGTTAAAGTATTATAAAATGACGAGTGAAGTGAAAAAAAATTCTGAAAATTTGCATAGGTCCACGGAAAATCCCAAATCCCAGCTTATTCGTGGCGAAGT
This sequence comes from Mytilus coruscus, assembly GCA_017311375.1. NCBI lineage: Eukaryota > Metazoa > Mollusca > Bivalvia > Mytilida > Mytilidae > Mytilus > Mytilus coruscus. The sequence goes on from CM029600.1 coordinate 55,448,442, forward strand.
GATGATCAAAGGTTTATAACTCCGTACACGCAACGGTAGCATATTGCATATTCACAACAGTATATTCGAGTAAAAGTAATGATTGTAGTTATATTTCGGCACTTTCTTAAATAACTATTCCATATTTCTTTTCCTTCACATGTGTTACATTAAAATAGTCATGAAATGGTTGAATATTGCATTTTTCAGGTAATTACATGCAGGGTTTACATTTTGAACACTTCCTGATAAGAAGAAAATTATTGATAAATTACTTTCCTCTGAAACTTGCAATTCATAAATTGCTTTCTACTCATAAACACCCTTTTGATAGATGGAATGATACAAGTCCTTGTTTCACTTTCTTAGTATAAATATTCTTAGAAAGCATATGAAAACAAACTCAGTGTTGTATAAATTTAGACTTCAATTAAATTAATTTATATTAAAAAAGTATCTAAAATAGAAAGTTTTGCATCAGTATTGAAATTTAAGAAAGTTATTTATATTAAAGAACTTATAGATTCTTTGACTGTGTATGCTTCTCATATAAAAAAGCAAAAAACTTAGTGATATTTATACATTCTAACACAGCATGAAACACTATTTCTCTTCTAGAGACAATTTAATTTAAAATGATGCGATGCTTGCTGAGCAATGTACATATTTAAAATTTCACTGTCAAGAGTGGAGAAATAACGTATCGATAGAGATTCTGTAGGAAAATTTTCTCGTAAGATTTTCTTTAAACAGTACATGCATGACATGTATGCTAGCAAACTATCTTTATTTTTCAATCATTTGCAAAATGATGGGTTCTTGTTACGTGACGTCGATGATCGATAGGCATGGTTATTGGTAGCCTTTTGATGATGTAACAATAGCACATTTTCAGGGTGGATCCAGGATTTTTGAAAGGAAGGGGGATATTCCATACAACAGAACATATATCGTCGATTTCATGCTGAAAATGATATATGTTCCAATTAGGGGTAATGACCCCCACCCCATTCCTTCACTGCCTTTGAATTACTAATTGAATTTTGACCAATGAAGAAGTGATATCAAACGCAAATGTTGTTTATAAAAAATGATATGGGTCAGAGAAAGTATTCGACTAAGAAAAAGAGAAATAAATTTAAAAACACGCACACCGGTTTTATTTGTGGTACACTGCAGGACCAACAAGAGAAAGGATTAATATCCAGTTCTGTTGTTGATTCATCAGCATAACTCGTGTTACAATAGAACATAACTTTCCATTACAATAAAATACAATATGGAAAAACTGAAAATGTAGACAATGCATGCTTCAAAATTGTGAACATTGATATTGAATGGATAAAAGATTATTTGCAGTGGACAGAATTTTAACATTTTTATAATACCTCATACTGCTTTAAGATTAGAAACTATATAAGATGTACAAGTTCTGCTGCTGGCTCTAAATTAAGAGAAAAAATCCAAACATCCAAAAATCCAGAAATGGATTTAAAACATTATAAACAATGCAAAGAAAACTGAACAAAAAGCTGAAATGCAATATGATATCATACAGTTCACATTATTTCTGTCAATAGAAGTTTGTGAGAATTTGTTCTCCTTACATTTATTGCGTTGATATTTGACACAAAACCAAACGTGTTCCTTATCCGTTTTATTTTTTAGACAGATCTGAAATTTGCTTGCCTCACTTCCTCCGGCAAATTGTGTCCACTCAACATTACCGTTTCTAAAATTTGCGGGTCATCTTTCCAGGACAATCTACCAAACTCAATGAGCCTTAACGAGGCAGTATAAAATTCTAAAACAGACAACCACTGGTATATGGAACTAAAATAAGCGACCTTTGTAACAACTTTAAACGCCCTTCTTTTCAGACCTGTTTTGCAGAAATTATTTACAATTTCAAGTTCTCCCGCAACAAGCATTCTTAATTGGTTGAACCCTAAATCCTTACTGACATATTCATATTGTAGAAAATATGTGGGAAAACTGTGGATTAACCACTTTGCCTGCCGATTTTACTATGAGCCCTGACTTTTTTTCTTTTGACTTAGAGGATAACTTTGAAGACAATTCATAATCTGATGATGAATCTTCAGAACTAGAACTTCTTGTGTGTGTGTTTGTGAAAACTTCGGGTGTCAACTGATAGATTACTTTTACTGAGTCAAAAATATATAGTTTCTATGTAATTCCCGTTGAAATAAGGGAAATAATTGGATACTTCCGGTGTCATAAACTCATCTTAGATACCAGGATTAAAATTTTGTACGCCAGACGATCGTTTCGTCTGCAAAAGATTCATCAGTTATGCTCGAATAAAAAAGTTAAAAGGCCAAATAAAGTACGAAGTTGAGCATTGAGGACCCAAAATTCCGAAAGGTTTTGTCAAATAAAGCCATGGTAATCTATTCTTGGGGTAGAAGATCCTTAGTATTTCCGAAAATCATAGTTTTGTAAGCAGTTAATTTATAATTATGACCACATCAATGATAATTCATGTCAACACTGAAGTACTGACTACTGGGTTGGAGATACCCTCCGGGAGTTAACCTGCACCAGTAGTGGCATTTGATAGCTCACAACTTATCAATTATTCTTGGTACTTTTACAGTCAATTAGTGCAGACATTGCTACCTCCTGTTTAAATAATGTCACTTCGGGTTGACCGTTTTGAGGGTCATATGCCTAACAACCTTGCAAAAGACCAAATGGTTTTATCATGAACCAGTATGAAGTTATAGCAAATGTCAAAATCTACAATGTCAAGTTGACCTTTGACCTTGACCTCAATTTCAAGACCATAGGTCATGGATATTAAATCAAAAGACCCCCGGTCTTTCACATGTATGGTTTAGGATTTTAGATATATAAGGGGAAAAAACTATAAAATGTCACTGAAACACTTTGACTGAAATACATCAAAGTTGCGCCATGTTTTAACCAATTATTTGGTAAAAGCCTTTGATTATCAACTGTTACGGTTTCTGTAGAATAAAGATTACAAGCAAACTTAAAAAATCAAAAAATGACCTTGACCTCATTTTCCTCTTAATGGACTACATTTAAAAAAATCTTTGGGCTCTATGATTTATAGTGTATAAGTTAATTCAACATATTACTTTTGTCAAATTTTAAAAGGGAAATAACTCCCATATTATGTCATTTGATCACTTCGGTCAAACTTATCCAAAGCATCCTCAAGATTAAACGAACAATTTTGTCGATATCTTGTTAATGGTTACAGAGGAATAAAGATGACAAGAAAAAGAGGGTGCAGGGAGATATCTCTATGAGAATAAGTGTTCGGTTACACATGGTTCAATGGTGAAACCGTAATCACTGTACAATATCATGAACCAAAATCCTTTCAATATGTATTGAAACAAACAAAGATCTCATACGGCAAAGGAAACAAAAATTATGAAGTTCACCCAATATAAAAATAGTTAAATTTCTACTCAACTAATTTACGTTTGGAAGACATGTTTTTCAACAAACAATCGGCATTCCCATGGGAACCAACTGTGCTCCTCTTCTTGTCGACTTATTCCTTTATTCATATGAGGCTGACTTCATACAGAAACTTCGTAGGAAGAATGAAAAGAAGTAAGCAGTATCCTTTAACTTCACTTTCCGCTATATAGATGATGTTCTCTCACTAAACAATTCAAAATAGAGGGTTGCTACCCACAAGGAAGCTCTTAAATTAAGAGTTCCAAGCGGTGAAGTTGAAATAATCCCTTCGTAAATTTTACGGACGACAGTTGGTTGACCATTATGGAATATCTGTTTCACAGATGACAACGGATATGTTCCAATTGTCGTAACTACAATCCCGTGCCCTTTATTCCGAATGCAACCTACCGAATTATACTTATAATTATCACCGGTTTTGTACTTACATGAGCAACATGACGGGTGCCACATGTGGAGCAGGATCTGCTTACCCTTCCGGAGTTTTTTATGGTGTTGGTGTTGCTCAGTCTTTGGTTTTCTGTGTTGTGTTTTGTGTACTGTTGTTTGTCTGTTTGTCTTTTTCTTTTTTAGCGATGGCGTTGTCAGTTTATTTTCGACTAATGAGTTTGAATGTCCCTTTGGTATCTTTCGCCTCTCTTATACTAAAACTTATTTAAACAGTTAAATATCTCACAGGCAGTTGAAAGCATTAAATACAATGCTGTATAAAGTATTTTGCTATATAAGGAATGATGAGTACTGTATACACTGATAACACAGTTGCTCAGCGTGAACAAGGTTGCACAGTTGAACTTTGAGAAATCCTTCAAAGTACAGGTAAATAGTTTATAAATAGGTTGTAAATATGTTGAAGGAGTCAAATATGATATTTCAAATGTTACTCACTCTGTGGTTAGCCACAAATTGTGATCCAGAAAGAATCCTGCGACATATCTAAAGGTGTTATTAACTTTTTGTATTAGATGGCGTTTTGATGGGTCTTTGCTGATTTAAGACATACATTGTGATTCGTAACTAAACAGAAACAGGTCCGCAATAAGTGGTGCACAGTAAGTCCCAATTGGAATTCCGATAACTTGGCGATATACGGAATCTCCATAGCGAACAAAAATGTAATATAGTAAAAATTCAAGTGCAGTGATCATATCAAAGCAGGGTCCAATTGACATAGTTCTTTTGTTTTTCGTAACTAAAAAATTAACTAAAAGAGTTTGAACATATATATTCACATTCTGACTTTTTTAGATATAAAAATAAGAAGATGTGGTATGATTGCCAATGAAACAACTCTCCACAAGAGACCAAAAGACACAGAAATTAACAACTACAGGTCACTGTACGGCCTTCAACAATGAGTAAAACCCATACCGCATAGTCAGCTATAAAAGGCCCCGAAATGACAAATGTAAAACAATTCAAACGAGAAAACTAACGGCCTGATTTATGTACAAAATAATGAACGAAAAACAAATATGATATACAGCAACAAACGACAACCACTGAATTACAGGCTCCTGACTTGGGACAGGCACATACATAATGTGGCGGGGTTAAGGGGTTAAACTAGTTTGAAGGCGCGTCAACCCCCCTAACCTGGGACAGTGGTGTAACAGTACAACATAAGAACAAACTATAAAAATCAGTTGAAAAGGGCTTAACTCATCAGATCGATCCAAAGCAGAAATACATTTAAGAAAAACACAGAGTGGACGTGGCAGGATACTTATCAATAGTACCGCTTAAGTCGACGCTAGGGGCCGTCTTGACCTTGTTGTAGGGTATGAATGATTCGTTCATTGTTGAAGACCCTACATCAACTGACAAGATGAAGAACAGGAATAAAAGCCCTGTTCATTGATAATTTTCTATGTTTTCTATGTATTGTGTGCGATTTTGTCCCATGTACATTTACTCCATACCCTTTCATTTTCTATTATACATCCCCACAACAAAAAGACACTAAGTATAGATCTGAAAGTACTCGCAGTTACTGACAGCTAGTTCAAAGCCAATAACAACTAATAAAAAAATCATGCATCTAAGACTAAAATATCAATCAGTACACATTCAACATCCAATGGATTTAGTGTAAAAACGTCATTAACAGTAAGAGAAAAACATGACCTTGTACAATGCCAAGATACAGGTATCGACAGATTGTAGAGCCAAGAATGTGCATGTGTATATAAAAATAATATTTAGTTTGATTTTAATTTACTGATAACAAAATCAATATTAATACCAATAAAAACAATATTCAAAGATCTAATTATAGTATTGAATTGGTAACCTTTTAGAAAAAGTTTATTTAAAGGATCGATAAGTTTACCCGGATCGTATCTAAATTTCCGGGCTCGGTAAACAACATCTCTGTAAAAATTAGGATGTGCTATCCCGTTAAAAATAAGTTTTCTACAGGTACAACCAAACTTCCAAACCAAATCTTTATATCTATGGAAGAATTTAGTGAAGGTTTTAAGTGATTTGTGGTATCGAAATCCTTGACTTAATAATTTACCAGTAATACATAGATTACGTTCATTGAAATCAAAAACGTCACAACAGACAAGGGTATAGCGAACGAGTTGTGATACCCGGTATATAAACACCGTAAGATGGTGCCAAAGGAACATCACCGTCCAAAAAAGGAAAATTAACAATAGGGAACGAAAAATCGTCCCTTTTGTCGTAAATTTTGATATAGAGTTTCCCGTGTAAAACTGAAATATCTAAATATAGGAAAGGACAGTTATTGCTGTAAATATTTGATTTATTTAAAGTAAGTTCCTTTGTGTAAATTTCGGCAGTATATTTAGAAAATTCTTGATTATTTAACGAAAAAATATCATCAAGATAACGATAAGTATTGTTGAATTATCAATTAAATGCAATTTAGACGGGTCTTTACTGAGTTTGGCCATATACTCATAACAGTACAGAACAAGTCTGCTAATAAAGGGGCGCAATTGGTGCCCATAGGAACACTGCAACCTGTCGATAAACGTTATTGCCGAAACGTACAAAAATATTATCAAGGAGAAAATTAACAGCTTCAATCATCTCATCACACCTCCAGTAAGTATATCTAGCATATTTACCTTTCTCATTAGAGAAGAATGCCCATTCAATTAGGTTTGTGATTTGTATCTTAATGTTATTATGAGGCAAAGTGGTATATAGGGTAGAAAAATCTAAACTTTTAAACAGATTTGAAAGCACCAATATGAGCATGCAATTTATCAAGTACTTCTAATAAATTTTTGACACTCCAAAAGCAATTAATTCCACTTTTTGAATAATTTGCTACCAGGTTTTTTTTATTGTACCAAGTATACTAGTAAACACGTGTGATGTTTGTTTCCGCACAGTCGGAATTTAAAATCTAGATTAACCTTGTTTTCGCTTTACACTTTCTTGGCGTTTGTTAACATCTTTCACGTTTTTACACGTATTTGGAGGATGCGATTCTTAGCAATACGAGCATTATTTTTACGTGTCATCAACTGAAAGTGTTTTCCGTTCTTCCGTTAATCGTTCCGGCGACAAACGAAGCGGTCGGTAAAATATCTGATTCTTCATAGCTTGCACTCTCAAATATTTCTCAAGCTGTCTGCGCTTGACTACAGAGCAGGTAAATCAATAAAATTTGAAATGTTTGCCTTTGTGATTTTGTGACTATGACCAAACCTCTCACTCAGTATTGCTACGGCTTGATAGTAATTTGCGCTTGTTAGTGGTAAATAGGCGATACATTGTGCGGCTATGCCCTGAATTGGATTCTGCAAAGACGTAAACTTTTGTACTTCTGTTAATGTTTGGTTGTCATGTATTGTTGATTGATACGCATTCCAGAATGATTCCAGTTTAACATATTGCCATTAAAATATGGATGATTAAATTTTGGTAGCTTGTGATAGATGCTTCAATTTGTGCTTATTGACGATCTGTAGCTCATATTATTATTCTGCATGGGATGTGACTGAAGTATTGCATGTAGATGTGGAGTTCATGTATACGAAATCTGTTGCATTTGGTTAACGTTTTGATTAGACCTAGTTTCATTTGATTTTTTTTTCTGTTTTGAGCCAGTATTGCGTCTTTTTGTCAAAATACGTTCTATATCTAAAACATACCGGTTTGCGTCTTCCATCTCAACTTTCATATTGTCCTAAGTAATTTCTTCTTGGAATGTCACTGCCCAGTTGCGACGAATATCCATTTTCTTCTTTAAAGTCTCACATTTACCTTCAATTTCGGCGCTTTGTGTTGTTGATGTTTCCAATTCTTCTTCTGTCTTGGAAATAATTTTTTACGACTCTAATAGCCTTCTTTTTCGTCATTGTATCCTCTGGCCAAGGCATCAGTGTTAACGGATGGGTAAACGCAATGTATGAAAAGACAGTGAAAAACGTCTATTTCGTCTCAACTCAATATAATAACGTATTAAATAATAATAGAACGTTAACAAAAGTTATAGTGAAGTCGACAATCGTGAACGTAGTGTTAACTTTTGAGATAATTAAAATGTCTCTAAATCATCGATAACGGAAGCGATCTTGAAGCGACCCCCAATACATGGTGTTGGTCAAAACAGTCCGGCATTCGGTTTCTGTATTCATTACTTGAACGAGACATCGAGGATCTGTATTCTCGATCTCCTATAATGGAGGTGAGGAATACATACAGATACAGATATTCCGTAGGTAACTCCGTCTTTGCTGGATACTATTGGGCAACAAGTCCGACTCCGTTCAAAACGATACGATTTTGCTGAAAAACGTCAAGGTGGATGGGACCTCCCATTTCCAAGATGCGTCCTTCGTTCGTGTACATCGAACGCCTGTTCAGTTCAGTGTTGGAACCACATCGAACGCAGGCGTCGTCGTGATGTCCCGTCGTGTCCACGAACAGTTGGGTGTCGATGTAGGCCTTGTACCGATTATTGGTTCTAATTTTAGCCACGGATGTGTGTTGGAGAGAACAGTCCACTTATGAAAAGACGGATTGTAGAGGAAGGTTGACCAATCAAACGTTTTCATCTCAGTTTGAGAACGGGTTTTTGGCGGCGACGGGAGTCGAATTTTAACTCTCAGAGTACTTCTTCTGAGATCCATGTATCCGGCAGACAGGGTTGGAATCAGGAAGTGTGATTCCTCTTCGAATTGTTTGTTGGGACGATATTCTATCCATTCTCTTCTATGTTTGGCCGTGTTGGTCGGTGGGAGTTAAAACAGTGACAGTTGGTCTTCGTGATTTTCTTCCTTGTGATTCCTGATTTGTCCAACTAGTTGGTCGAAGATCGTCGATGTTTCTTTCCTCTTATGATTTTCTGTCTAGCCATTTCCGACATGACAATCTCGAGAGTCTGCGAGACCGGGATTACCACATCGACTTTCGGTGTTTTTTGGCGAAAGGGAGCACTGCTTCCAACGATGTATCTTCTTTTTTTTTTCCTGATGAATCCTTCCCTTCGATACGTCTGCAAAATGCTGATCCAATTTCTTGCACTCGAGAACGTATGAGACCTAACGAAATTTGATCTTGTGATCTAAGACTTCTTTCTATCCCATCCTTGTCTTCGAAAGTGAAGCTCGAAGCACAGTAGGGTCGATCTTGAATCGATATGGTTTAAGAAAAAAGTATTTACAAAAATACCGAACTCCAAGGTAAATTCAAAAAGGGGAAGTCCATAAAACATGACAAAATCTTTATCAACCAACGGAACGAATGGAAAACATCTATCATGTTCCTTACTTGGTACAGGCATTCTCCGAAGAAAATGGTGGGTTAAAACTAGTTTTATAGCTAGCTAAACCTCCCACTTGTATGACAGTTGTTTATAGTTCCGTTATATTGACCAAATTGAGTGAGCAACCAAAACAGACATAATTGCCTAATCTGACAATAATTGGGACCCATTAGCCAAAACTGTGTAAACAAACATCACAGACATAACACATAACCCCACACCTCTGACCCCCAAAAAAAAAAAATTTTTAACAACACCTAAAAATACCTTCATTTAAAGCAAAAGGCCACTTTATTTCACAAAAAGCAAAAAAACCAAAAAACAGCAAAAAACTTTGCTCCCAAAATAAATTTTTTACTTTTGATAAAAACCTTAAAACACCCCAAAAAAACAACAAAAAAATTTCAAAACAAAAATAAAAAAGGTCGGAGAACACACCGCGAAAAATTCTGTTGGATTTTGGAGAAAAAAATCAATTTTACTTTAAAAATGAAACAACCTACAGCTCCTGATTTATCAATGGATTTACCATTATATCCAGAATTACCTACAGAAGATGGACAAAATTATAGACTACAAAAATAACAGAAATAGAAAAACATTAATAAATGAGAGAGATAAACGTAAATCACTATACAAGAAATATAAACGCGGAGTCAATGTTACTGATGGTGTCGATACAAGTTTAATTTCGACTTCCGTTGTTTTAGCTGGTAAAGGAATAGCTTTTCTATCTTGCTTCCAATACAAATTACAGCTATTGTATGTGGAAGTTTAGGAGGTTTAATTAAATTTGCTAGACGCAAGTTAACAACAAAATCAAAGAAACACTACGAAATTAAAACAATGGCAGAATGCAAGTTAAACAGTATAAAAGATTTAATATCAAAATCTTTAACTAATGGAAAGATAAGTGAGAATGAATTTAAATTGATTTTAGATGAATTGGAAAATACAATAAAATGAAAGAAAATATACGTACAAAACAAACACAAACAGTATTGAACGACAGCGAAAGAAAGAAATTGATAGAAGACACAGAAGCTAGAGTAAGAAGTGAATTAAAAAAAATGGAAAATATCAATTTTTTTAACAAAATTACAATAGTTAATGACCCTCCCCAATGTATGAACTATAAAAATTTTGATGTAAAAATGGCTGAAGGAGGTGTTGAGTTTGGAAATCCTTTATTTGATCGTGATGATTATGATGAAGAAAAGAAACTACTTTTCGAAATGATGAAGAATTTCAAAGTTCTATAGACAAGGAAACTGAGGTATTAAGAGATTTATCAGAAAATGACACTAAAATTCGCGAAAAGAAATTACCGAAAAATGATAAAAGATTTTATAACGAAAATAATGAATTATATTCAAACAAAATTACAAAGATTTTTTACCAAAGAAGATTTTAATGGAAGAACAATGTTGTATGTAAAAGATGAATATGGTAGGAAATTGCATTAACATATTATCAAAAGGAGTATTAAAATTTTATAAATTTAGCACTATTCAAAGAGAATACGGTGTTGGTGGTACCGAATTTATCAAAGATGTTTTGGGTGTAGACGATTATAAAATATCTGATAGAATAATAGAAGGTAGAGCAGAGTTTCAGAGAATGTTAAATGAAACACCAATTCGTGAACTCAATAATATAGAAATTCCATTAAAAGAAATATCTACACAACAAGAAGTACAAGAATTATTAGAAACAGCAAGCAATACCAAAACATCTGTGAAAGAAATAGAAACTTCTTTTATAGAAGAAGGAGTAACTTACAAAGAAATGGAAACACAAACAGATATGACAAAAAGAGAGATGGATGGTGTAATCAGTGCAATGACATCAGTAAAAGAAGAGATTGCAAATGAATTAGCAAAACTGAATGAAACAAATAAAGACTTAACAAAAGAAAATACCAAATTAGAACAAGCTAAAGAAGATAATGATGAATTTCAAATAAATAGAATAAGTAGTCGAATAAGAGAGTTGGAATCTGAGAGAAGTGCAAGACTAGAAGTAATTAATATTAATAAAGAAAACTACGTAGTCAAGTAAACAGAATTAAAGAAACAATAAATAAAGTGTTATACGAAGACAAAACATTAGGTGAAAGAATAAGAACATTATTCAGAGAACAAGGAATAACAATAGTTAGTATTTTAACCGCTTTTGGAATGATTATTGGTGTTATTGTTGAGACATTTACTGGTGGAACTACTTTTCTCCTTCTCCTCCTCCTCCACCATCAAAAGGTGGTGTACAAGACTGGATAAAAAACAATTAAAAATCTTGGAAAACTATTATCTTTTCTTGCAGGAAAATTAGCAGCTGCATTACCAGGTATTATAGGTTCTATTGTATCTTGGTTATTGTCTGCAACCGGAAATATTGTTAATTGGTTTGCAAACAACTTGTGGGCTTTGCTTGTTTTGGTTGTTGGTTTATTGTATGCTGCTGCTAGAGAATATTTAAAAATAAATTAATAAATTTTATAAATAATAAGTGCTGTAATACCCAAAACAATACTTCCAAATATTATTGCTTTTTATTATCTTCGTGTTCGTCATATTCATTTTTTGTATTGGTTCTATTTGAACTGGTTCTATTTGAACTGGTTCTGATTTTTTGGTTCTGATTTTTGGTTCTGATTGAGATTGTTGAATCAATTTTGGTTTATTTGTTTTAAAATCAACAGGATCGAGACCTGTAAAATCAAAATTTTATTATTTAAATCATCATTTAAACCGAGTGTTTGATTTTCTGTTGCAATTACAATTTTGTTGTTATAACCAACAATGGTGTCAATTTGTAATACCATATCACTGGGAGACATATATAAACCAAGTCCATAAGCATAATCAACTTTACTTCTTGCGTATTTTAAAACATTTTGATAATTTTTATCTGAGTGGGTAAATCGATAGGACTATTAACAACATCTTGTACATTTGCTAAGAATTGTTTTGTGCATCAAATCCTTTTCCTACTTTTAATATTTCTACCCTTGTTTGAGATTGTGCCCTAATAATGCCCATACAAACATTCTAATACTTTCATTGATACGTTCAATACCTGCTTTTGTAAAACCCTCTGATTTATCTAATATAAATGTTGTCCAAGCCATACTTATATCTTTTGTATGACGAATTGTATCATGAATATTAAAGAAGGGACCATCATTTAAGTGATTTTGTCTATATTCACCACTTGGTTTATAATATTCAGAAAAAGTTCCTAATCCTTTAGATGATGATTCTACTTTTTGTCTCCAATCTGTATTTGGAGAAACATCAAATTCATTGCATAATTTTTGATATGCAGCTTTGTCATATGGGTTTTGTAATAACAGAAAGAAGAATCTGTTGGTAAAGGTGATTTAAGTTCTTTTAAAATTCTGGCAATGCAATAATATAAGTGAAATGTATAAAGTGATTTAGTAAGATTTGAAGTGTTTTGTATATGGTTATTGTAGGAAACACCACATCCTGTACTTGCACACCAGACTGCAAAGTTTAACTGACATTGCCACCAATCAAACGAAGAATGAATCCATGTATTCCATGGTTCGTTGGTGTGTAATGATGGGTTTTGATATTTTGAAATAAATCAGGAAAGCTGTTTTAAAGTTTTCTTTTGATTTACAAATATTATTTGATCGACAAGATTTATATCTTTTAGAATACTTAACACTTGGATTATATGATACATTTGGATTATATTTAAATTCTTTTGTTATCATTTTTGTAATCTAAAATAACACATTTTTTTATATTAAAATGTATCATACTATTTCAAATATTGATAAGACAATAAACTTACAACAATACATTGATAACAGAGATGGAAATAAACGTATTGGTTTAAAATCTATAAGATATAGTGTAGGTTGGTATAATGTTTATGATGGAGTTATAAGACAAACAGGAGAAAGACTTCATAGGATTAAAGATGGTTATTATAGTTTCCAACAAATAGCGGATGAATTTAAAAAAAGATATTGTATTATCCGTAAATGAAACAAATGGTATTGCTTCATTAAACACTCCTATTGAGTTAAGGATAAATGAAGATTTGAAAATATGTTAGGATTTAATAATGAACGTAAATTCGAACCTAATGAATTACATTATGGAAAAAATTTGTAGATTTTGCTATCCATAAATCATTGTATATCCATTTGGAACAAGTTAGCACTTCTTATAATTATCTTGATGGTATGCCGAGTACTTTGTTGGCTGTTGTTCCAGTTGAAAATAAAGAGTTTGGGGATATTATAACAATAAGATTTGAGAATCCGGAATATAAGTATTTGGTAAATGGTGATATAACAGAATTGAAATTAGAAATTAGAGACGAAAATAATAAAAGATAATTAATAATTTACCAATTAATTGTGTTTTAGAAATTGTATAATTTATTTAATAAAATGAGCATACTTGGTGTCAAGAAAAACACGTAGATACATCGGAAATAAAAAGGAAATATTAAATATGAAGAGTGAGCTTCGAACAATGGATACTAAGGATAGAGATTTACGCCGGAGTGTCGCAGCCCTAACCATCAGAGTTTTAAATGTTGAAAATATAGTTACTAATATTAAAAATAAACCAGACAGAAAAATAATAAGTATAAATGCTGGAATTGATGGTTCAATACATACAAATCAAATGTTTAATTTTGGTGATGGTGGTGGTTATTATGTAATGAACTTTCCAGGACAAATATTGGGTATGAGTTTAGTAAGTCTAAAACAAACACAGATGATATAGCCGTTATGATGACTGTTAATAATAATGAGCCATATGGTTACGGAATAAGTTTGGGTAGTAGTGTCACACACAGTTATTATAACTTTAATACACCTTTTGAAGTTAAGGCTGGAGATATAATAGGTTTTGTTAGTAAGAGTGATAATTCTTCATGTATCAATACTCTAGTATCAGCGGTAATTGAATTATTTTATAACAAATTTAATCCTTAAAATGTCGGCATACGGAAACAAATTAAATCCTTACAGAAAAATAAGAGAACCTCGTGGTGTGAAAGGTATTCGTCAAAGTGTAGTAATAACTCATAATCCTTCAACTATTGATCAAAATCAACAGCTATTAGTGAGATTCCCCAATCTAAGCAATTATGATGTTATTGTTCCAGGAACAACAAGATTAGCATTTGAGATAGATCTTACATCATCTACAGACGACAATGCAACCATATATCCAAACATAGGAAGAGCAATAGTTAAAAAAACAACAATTCGTATAAGTGGAAATGAAATTATGTCAATTGATGATAGTGATATTTATCATTGTTATACCGATTTGTGGAAATCTTCATCTGAACGAACAAATATGGCATACCAAGGTATTGGTGAAGCAAACATGTTAAAACACAGAGTTGGTGTATGTGATAAAGCAAATGATACGGGTGATGAAGCAATTGCATTAGCATATAAAACAGATTTTGTATCCCACTTGATTTTGAACTATTAGAAACTCATATGCCTTTTTATCAATCAGGTCTTGGTGATAGACTTGAATATGAACTTACATTTAATCATTATAGCAACGTTATTAAATCTACAGATACAGATGCAAGTTACACAATTAAAAACATTTGTTTAGAATTTGATATGGTTTCCGATGCAGAATTAGCAAGACAGATAAGACAACAAGTTGATGGTAAGATGGTTATTTTGTACGATAGAATACTAAGACATAGAAAAATAACCAAAACAAATCTGATACATTGTGGAATATCAATTTAAATGTTCCAGCTAGAAGTATGAAAGGAATTCTAATGTTGTTCGAAGATCCTGAAAGAACAAGCACTGAAACTTATTATAATCATAATATAACAAAAGTAGAAATGACAATAGAAGGTGTTCCAAATCAGCTATACAGTCAAGGAATGAAAGCATATCAACAATGGGATGAAATAAATAAATTCTTTGCTTTAAATTCTAAAAGAAATAAAGAAACAAATATACTTGCAAAAGATTTAAATTTATCTCATACAACATTAGAAAAATATCTCACAACTAATTATGCATTATGGTTAGATTTACGTTCAACAGATGATAACTCATTACACGGTTCAGGTAGAAGAATTGAAAATGCCTCTGAAGGTATAACAATCCAAATAACTAAAACAGCAGGAGCAAATAAATCAATAAATGTTTATCTGTTTGTAATCCAGGATGCACAAATTAATTTTGAAGATGGCAGATTTAAAATGTTGATTACTAGTAATTGCTGTCTTGACGAACAAGTTCTGCAATCTTATTCCTTTCGGTAATCAATTCACTTATTTTTATTTCCAATGTAGTTTTTCTTCATTCTCGTATGTTCTTTTCGTTGTCAATTTTTGAGTTTAGTCTTTGCACTAACTTTTGTCTTGTTAATCTCAACCAAATCCGTCTTTTGTTTTTATCACCAAAATCTTCTTTAGCTTTGTTTATTCTATCGGTCAACAATTCAATTTCCTTTTTGTACTGTTTATTTCTGTATCTTGTAAATTTATCGTATTATTATGTTTTGCTAACAACGTTTCTAATTTTCTAATTCATCCGACACTTTAACTAAATTACATCTTCTCAATTCAGATTCCATTTTGAATATGAACATGTCACAATTAGGTAGTTAAGATAGTGTTTTTCTTCTCTAAGTAAATGTTTACTGCAACTAAGGAGTTGTTTACTGTATCTAAGTAAGTATTTATTGAAACTAAGTAAGTGTTTACTGCAACTAAGGAGTTGTTTACTGTATCTAAGTAAGTATTTATTGAAACTAAGTAAGTGTTTACTGCAACTAAGGAGTTGTTTACTTTTGTAAAAGTGTAACTAAGTAAGTGTTTACTGCAACTAAGGAGTTAATCAATAATCCAATTACAGAACTGTTGATATTTTACATTCCATCTATCATTGTATCACTTACAATTTAAAATTCAGTCATAGTATTGATTATTTGAGTAAAGATAATAAAATGGAGAGAATTATCAATTATCATTTAATTCAATACTAGTTCTCATCTTCTTATTAATGTGATAAAATGCTCAATGTGTATTGTTATTCTTTGTTATAATAAGTTAGTAAATATTAAAGTATTGATGTGAAGTGTTGTATTTTATTGAAATAATTATTGCTGTATCATTTGATCCTTGGGATCATTATTATTTAAAATGGATAACTCATTAAAATTGAAAGAAACTTGATATTTTATAGCCTTGATAACATATTAAGCAATTGAGGCATTTAAATTTCTTTTGTTATATAGGTTTTATAAAAGTGTTTCTAAAGTAAGTGTTTAATTCAATAGGATATGACTTTTAAATAAACTAAATCGATCATTGTAAATATTTACAGGTACCTAGAGATTTAAAACTTAGTCATCTGTAATTCTTGATCATAAAACCACCTTTAATTTCTTCGCCTTTTAAATCAATTATTCTATAAGTAACAGGATTTGTATTTAAAACTTTTCAATTACAAATATTTCTTTGGTCCAACGAGTAGTATAACCCTTTTCAAATTTACCTTTCTTTTTGTTATTCTTACTCTAACACCTACTTTGAATTTAGGTTTTTAATTTTCTCTTTCTTTTCTGGATATAAATTTTATACACGGTTAATTCATTTTCTAATTTACTTGCTTTAACAGGTGTCATTTTAATTGAAGAATGTACTGTATTATTATAATTTTAACTAATTTATCCAATATATCATAATATTTAAAAGTTTCATTAGCAGTAAAGTATTTAAACATATGTTGTTTCATTGTACCTATCCAGCGTTCCACCACGCTGCTCTTTTCCTCATTCTCAGTTGAATATAACTTTATGTTATTATCTTTTAACAATTCTTTTACTTGTCGATTATAAAATTCAGATCCTTTATCCGACCAAATATACATTGGTTTTCTTTCTTTAAATAATGTTTTAAATGCTTCACTTACTGTTACTCCTGTTTTATTTTTAATGGAACTAACCAACCATTTTACTAAAAATATCTATAGCTGCTAATAAATATTTATAGTGTTTATTTTGTTTTGAATATTGTTGCATATCTATCAAATCAACCGCCCATGTTTGATCTATTGAATTGACATAAACACGTCTTTTAGGAAAAGATTTTACAACTCTATGATGTAATTCATCTGCTAATTTATTTGTTAGATTTATTTTAGACATTTTAAATATAACTAAAATTGTTTCTTAAAAATGGAGGCAAAAAGGATAAAATTTTATCCAAGCAAGGAGATTCATATAAACTTGTTTTGACAAAAAATATAAACATAAAGCAAGTATTTATGTATTTAATTATAAAATTAGTCTAAAGGATGAAAACCAGAAACATTTACAAATGCTTTTGATCACATGATAGATTATTCTATAAAAGATTACCCTAATGGAAGAATTAAAATAGTACCTATTCATGAAATCATAATTGCTAAACATAAAAGCTGGCCTATAAGAACATATAATACAGTTAAAAAGTTATTCATGGATCAAATGGAAAGATTATTAAATAGTGCTGAAGAATTAAATTTAGAAGAAGTTATTTTGAAGTTACTATTATACCCAATAAAAGAGGAAAAGGTAAAGCTTTAAAAATATTAGATGCAATAAATAAAAGTAGTATCATACAAATAAAAATAATGATACAATATGTTTAGCAAGAGCAATTGTAACTTCTTTAGCTTCAAACAAGTTGTTAGAAAATTTTACAAACTCACAATTAAAACACATTAAAGAGGGTAGACCATTACAAAAAGAGTTGCTGAAGATTTACATGAACAATCAGAAGTAAAAATAAAAAAGAAGGAAATGATTTGGAAGATTTAAAATTTTTGAAAATTATCTTGATATGAGAATAATTATTTTACATCAAATAGTACAGAACATATTTTATATAATGGTAATGAAGAATACAACGAACAAATATATTTATATTATCATGATGAACATTTTGATACAATAACAAACATAACAGGATTTTAGCAAAACGTAGATTTTGTAAATTATGTTTAATTGGTTATACTGAACAACATACATGTAAAGATAATACAGTAACAACTATTAGAAAACAACTTGTTTGTGAAAATGTAATAAAACATATACAGGTAAAACCATAAATGTGGTGAAAAATATGTTTAATATGTTACGAAAATACACGGAAAGTAATGAAGAACACTTATGTTATATGAAACCATCAGTACCAAAACAAGTAAAAATAATAAATATATATATTTTGATTTTGAAGCAAATCAAGAAACAGGAATACATATAATGAATTTTGTATAGCTTACGATTTAGAAAATATTTACTGTTTTAAAATAACTATGTAAAAGTATTTAAATGTGATTTCAATATTGATGATTTAAACTTGTTAGAATTAGACATAGATGATTGTTTTAGTGATGTAGAAAAATTAAATATGAAACAAATTCTGTAATAGACAACTTTTGTAAATATTTCATAAGAGACAAATTTAAAGACTACACTTTTATTTCACATTATGGAAAAGGTTATGATATGCAACCGATTTTAGGATACATTGTAAAAATAAAATTGAACATAACATAATTTCTTCTGGACTAAAATTAACAGCTATGTTTATTAAAGGAATAAATTTAAGATTTATAGATTCAATAAATTTTACATTGTGTGGATTAGCTGCTTTCCCAAAACATTTGGTTTTGAAGGTAACAAAGGATACTTTCCACATTATTTTAATACAACAGAAAACCAAAAATACAAAGGTAAATATCCTGATAAAAATATTATGGTTTTGATACTATGACTACCAAAAATAAAAAGAATTTGACAAATGGTATGAAACAAAAAAGATAAAAATTTGAATTCGAAAAGAAATATTTTACTATTGTTTTTGGATGTTTTAATTTTGTCAAAAGGTTGTACATTGTATAAAAATTATTTTTAAATATAACCAATAATTGTATTGATCCATTTCAATATATTACAATTGCTCAATGTTGTACAAAATATTTAAAACATTAATGTTAACAAATGAAACAATTGGAATTCACAAAAAGATGACAATTAAAGAAGTACATTCACAAAAATCAATACAATGGTTAGAGTATATTTCTTTAGAATATGGTATAATGATTCAACATGCTAAAAGAGCAGGTGAAAAGAAATTATTCATTAATAATAAATGTTATAAAGTCGATGGTTATTATTATGATAGAGAAAATAAAATGCGTAATGTTTATGAATTTTTTGGATGTTATTGGCATGGATGTACAAAATGTTATAGTCCTGAAGAAATATGTAAAAAAGATAGAAATAAAAAAACTATGAAAGAGTTATATGACCAAACTAAAGAAAGACTTAAAACTATTGAAGATTATCTAAAACCAAATGTAAAAATTCATACAATATGGGAATGTGAGTTTGATCAACAAAATATCCTGAAGTTGATCCACATTTAAACCTATTGATAAAAGAGATGCATTTTATGGAGGAAGAACAGAAACTATTCAATTATACAATAATCTTTCTGATTTAAAAGGTAGATATGTAGATTTTTGTTCTCTGTATCCATCAGTAAATAAATATTGTAAATATCCTATAGGACATCCTATTACATATACAGATATTTCTGTAGATGATTATATAAAAATAATTATTTCGGAATAATGAAATGTAAAATATTACCACCTAAAGGATTGTATCACCCTGTTTTACCTTATAAACAATTAACTAGTGATAATACACATAAATTACTTTTTGGATTATGTAGAACATGTATGAATAAAATATCTTTTAAATGTAAACACATAGATGATCCTACTTTAAATAAACATGATAAAATACATGAAATAAAAAGATGTAAAGAATGTAAAAATATTAAAATGAAAATGTATACATTCTAATGAGGAAAGAGTTATAGTAGGAACTTGGTCTACAATAGAAATAGATAAAGCAATAGAAAAAGGTTATAAATTACAAAAATATATGAACTAGAACATTTTGAAAAACATCTACAGATATATTTAAACTTTATGTAGATACGTTTATGAAATATAAACAAGAAGCTTCAGGATGTAAATGTGATCCTAAATATTGTAAACCTGATTGTGAGAACGATAAAGAATGTAAAACCAAAATACAATATATCATAGATAATGCTGCTTATAATCTAGATATTGACAAAGTTAAACACAATTCGGGATTAAGATTTATAGCTAAAATATGTTTAAATAATTTATGGGGACATTTTGGTATGAGAGATAATTTTACACAAAAGAATATTGTTTTACTTTAGAACATATAACTAAAATAGTATTTAATGAAAATATAAAGATATAAGTACCATGATATTAGATGAAAATATTGTATTAACTGAATATAAAGAAAAGAAGAATATTCTAAACCTAATCCAAGTGTAAATGTTTATATAGCTTTATTTACAACAGCACATGCTAGATTAAAATTATACGAATTATTAGATATTCTACAAGAAAGAGTTTTATACATGGATACAGATTCTTGTATTTACAATGATGATGGTTCTGAAGCATGTAAAAAGTAGAAAATATGATGGGAAGTAAATTAGGTGATTTAACAGACGAAATTGTTTCAAAACACAATGCTAATCACATAAAACAATTTATATCTGCTGGTCCAAAAGATTATTCAATGAAACTAGATACAGAAAAACTAGTTAGCTGTTGTAAAGGTTTTAGATTAAATGCTGAAGTTGAAGAAAAGATTACATTAGATAAAAAATAAAAATAGTTACTGATGAAAATGAAAAATATGAAACTGTAAAATATGACAACATAAAAATAGGAAAAGATCATCAACTTAAAACAGTTAAACAAGTTAAAGCTTATGATTATATGTTTGATAAAAGAATGGTATGTTATGAAAATGAAAATCTAATTAGAAGTTTTCCTTATGGATATTAAAAATATATAATTTAAATTTTTATTTTAAAAATGATTGAAGCTTATACCGAGAAAGATGATCCTTATGCTAGAGTTATATTAGGAAAAATAAAATTATCAAATTATCAGATATGTTGTTTAAGAGATGATGGAGAATGTCCTTTGACATCAAAACAAATGGAAGTAATGGAAAAGTTTAAAGGTAAAAGTTATCTAAGTTTCCTCCTGGTTGGGATGCTTTCATTAGACCTGACAAAATTTATGAATATGTTTTGAAAACCATGTCCTGAAATTTAATTTATTTTTTATTTCTTTATAACCCTCTTTAAAAACTTTAATCAAAGGAATAATATTTTTAGATTTAAATGTATCATTTTCTTCAAGGTAATCATCTACAAGATTTTTAATTTACTCTTAATTTACTCATGTTTGGGTTGTAATTATTTTGTATTAAATAATAATTTAGATAAAACCTTAATAAATTATCTGTAACATTTATTGGGCATTTTGAATAGTACTGTTTTATTCCTTGACTTTTGCCGTTTTAACCAGAAAAGTACAGGAATTGACCAGAAAAAGTACAGGAATTACACCTAAAAACTAACTAATTTTTTCAATTTTAGCAATTTTCATACAAAAGTGTGTTGTATTTTGATATGTCATTTAGGTATTGTTTTAAAACAAATGGAAAAGTATACATGAAACTACAATTATTATTAAGCACATAATGTAAAAAATAATTTCACCAACATTTTTATTTTTAAAAGTAAGACTTTCGCTTCGCTCGCTTATTTTAACTTCCAAACAACAAAACCTGTTAAAACCATTCCACCAACAACAAATGCAATTTCTCTATTTTTGATCTTCTGATGGTGTATAAAATCACTTAGTTTAGGTTTGGGTGATAATGGAGTTAATTGTTTACTTGTAATGTAATAGTATTGTTTCATTGCTTGGTCAACATCTTCAAAAATATGTTCGGCATGATGTTCCTTTTGTAATTGTTCATTGATAAAATCTAATCTTTGTATTCTTCTTTTATTCCAATCTGTTTGTGCTTTTCTAATTTTTCTATAGCTTTATCATGTCTTATTTTTCTTCATTTGCATTACTACCCACCAAGCATCATTGCTAAAGCACTTGCCATTTTATTAGAGCGACAAGCGATTCCCTAAAAACAAAATAAAATAAAAAAGAAGGATTTCCTAAAAATAAATTACTTCATGATATCAGCAGGTATAATGCCTTGCTTGATCAACATATCTTTTGTTGCCATTGCAAGTAATATATCAATGGATAACATAAAATATCATTCATATTAAAATCTACTTTCGGTGCTGGCCTCCTTAATACCTTTTACCTATTTCTGCATATCCAACTGTTAACAATGTTTCCACTCCAGCATGATATAACATATTTGCTATTTGTTTTCCGTCTTTTTGTGTTGACATTTTTATATATTAAATTTTTCTAATTAAATTCAAAAGGATCAATTTCTTTTTTTGGAGTAGACCGTTCACTTCTCTCTTGGTTTTTCTTTTCTTTACCCATCATAACTTCTTTAATAATTTTTCCGGTTTTTACTTTGGTTGTAAAAACAATCCCAATCCAACAATGCCTATAGAAAAAGTGCAACTTGGTAATCAACTTTGGAACCGGAGTGTTTCTCGACCGAATGGTTTGATTCATAATCTGTTTCTGTATCAGAATCTTTTGTTATTTGTGGTAAGTCATTTTTTTCACTAGCCATTTTAAATTTTGCATTTTCTTTTTTTAATTTTTCTTCTTCTTTTTTTCTTAATTCAGCTTTCATTTTTTTTGCTTCTGCACCTTTTTTACCAGCTGCTACTCTTTTTGGGTCTTTTGGTTTGGGTCTTTTGAAAACTTCTTTTGAAGGGGACCGTTCGCTTCGCTCGCTAGTTTCTTCTTGTTTAGAATTTTCATTCATCATTTTTTATGTCATTATTTTCATCTTTATTTTTAAAATCAATAGAAGCAAGTGGTTCGATATGTCTTGCTGTTGTTAACATTGCAGTAAAAGGAGCAAGATACATTCCATATTTATAATACAGTTCACAACATATGTTAGTTAAACCGTGATTGAGAAAAGGATCTTCCTTCAAGTCTTGTATTAGTTTTGGTGGATCGACAACTTTGAAATACTTTGATACACCCATAACATATAAATTTATAAAAGAGTTTCCTAATGTCTTAGTCATACTAGCTCCTAATCTAGCTTCATATTTACAGTATAGTTTGTCTATTTGTTCTGGTGTCATTTTGTCAATATCTGACAGTTGTAATTCTTTACCCAAATATTGTTTACTGTTTCACCAGCAACAACAGATGATAATCTCTCGTTTTTTTCTTGTTTATCATCATCAATATTTATATTTTCGACAATATTTTCGCTCAATAATTCTTCGGCATTCATTTTATATGTTTCAAAAACGAAAATAATTTATTTTAATTTTACAAAACTAAATACAAAATAACCAACTAATGATAATACTGCAGTATTTGTTATAATTGTTAATATTTCTAATAGCATTGCTTTTTTATTGCTTATTTTGCTAAATTACTAAAGCATTACTAAAGAATTGCTAAAGCATTACTTGAGAATAGCTTAAGAATTGCTTAAGAATTGCTAATCAAGTAACCAAAAATCGGTAGGTTGATCTGTCTTTAATATTAATTTACGATGTTTCTTTTTTAAGTTCTTCCTTTATTCTTTGTCTTTCTTCTAATGTAGGAATAACATCATTTCTCTTAGACAATTATCAAAACTATCTCTATCTTTTGTGTAAAACATGCACAACCATTTTGTTTGTTCTCTTAAGTCTTTTAAAACAGAGTTGTATCTCTGTGAAATGACCCACACTGATTGTTCTGCGTGTCTTCCTGAAAATGCAAGCTCAGACAGCATATCTTTTTCTTTGTTAATTCTTTTGTTGCACTGTAATCATCAATGATATATAATGTTGGACGAGTAGCATATTTTTAAAAACATTCTTAGTAGTTCTTGTAGTTTCTCTTCTTCTTTGACAATAGGATTAACAATTATTAGATTTTTGTTTTGGTTTTCTAACATCACCAATCCATTCACGATTTTTGTATGCTTTGTTCCATTGAATTGTTGGACAAAGTATAACTATATGTTTAAAACCCCACTATATTCTTTTTCTAATAAATCAAGAACAAACTCCGTTTTTCCACACCCAGTTTGTCCACATATAATAGCACAATGTGGATATTTTGGTAATTGAGTGTATCTCGCTCCGCTCGTTCGATTCCATTTTTAAGGAAAACACTTAATTTTTTTTTCTAAAAATCCCACAGAATTTTTCACGGTGTGTTCTCCCGACCTTTTTTATTTTTGTTTTTGAAATTTTTTGTTGTTTTTTTGGGGTGTTTTAAGGTTTTTATCAAAAGTAAAAATTTATTTTTGGGAGCAAAGTTTTTGCTGTTTTTTGGTTTTGCTTTTTGTGAAATAAAGTGGCCTTTTGCTTTAAATGAAGGTATTTTTAGGTGTTGTTAAAATTTTTTTTTTTGGGGGTCAGAGGTGTGGGGTTATGTGTGACATACACCACTACTGACATAAAAAAATCAAATAAACACACAAATATACTAGTGTTGTCAAATTCAACAAGTTTACCTAACCGGTTACTCGGATGATCTTTCGACTGACTAACCGGTTAATCGTTATGAAAGTTAATGTTCAAAGAAAATGTACCTTACGGTCACTTTTGGTCTTTTCCGACCTGCAGTAAAACATTTGCAAGAGTGGGACGTTCTTTTGGCTATGTGGGATGTATAAATTCGCAGTCACATCTGGTCAGAATGGGGCATTAAATCCGATGCCTCCTGCAGAGAAAGTTTCGCGCTGTTCGCACGTTAAGTACCCTTGCAGCAACTCTTTTAGGGGTTCGTAGATGGCCTGTTGCAAGGTTTAATTTCTGTCCCTATCAAATGGGACAATATCCCTAATGCGCCTTGAAATGAGGAACTCAAAAGTCACGTGTAAACAAAAAATCTCTGTGTAGTGATAGTTGACACATTTCTATGATAAACAAATGACTGAGCTGAACCATTTGTGTTAATTTAGAAAGTAGGGAACACAGAATAAATGTGTAAAACTATGGAGCTATTAAATGTGTTCAAAGTATTAAACTTTCAAAGAACTTATTGTGTTAAAATGGGATTTTTACCACGAGGAGCCGCATCACAAAAGGATACTCGGGGTTTGCTAATTATGGAAAAAGTAATCTCACTTCGTACCCCGAAAATTTAACCACATATGTGAAAATGTCTCAGCTTCGAAACGAGCCATCATACATACCCAAGTTAACGATATGGACTGAGCAACAGAAGAAAACGTTACCATTACCGCCTATGGAGAAACTAATACGCATCTTGACCCATCTTCTAAGAATAATTCCAGAGATATCTTAAGATAATTTCACCTTGTACACCACAGAAAATTGTGAAATTGATGGTAAGTAGTTTTTATTTATACCTAGTTATCAGAAATGGTTTAAGATAAATATTATTGATAAAGATCAGCAAAACTCAATGAAATTTTCGCTTTTAAAATGCATTACTGGCACGGGGCTGA
This sequence comes from Mytilus coruscus, assembly GCA_017311375.1. Lineage (NCBI taxonomy): Eukaryota > Metazoa > Mollusca > Bivalvia > Mytilida > Mytilidae > Mytilus > Mytilus coruscus. Next base: position 55,474,191 of record CM029600.1, read on the forward strand.
ACACTTTTTAGGCACAATCATAACTTTGTTTACCTCCGAGACATCCGAAAGGAACTGTTTATTTAATTGAAAAGGCAAGAAATAACTTAATATTATTAAATTGTAAGTAAACATGACACAATATAGTCTTTGTTATGTAATTATCACTCTGGTCTACAGGAATAACTGATAATCAAGGAGATAACACACTTCATACGAGTAAAGTGAGATACATCATCACATGTGCTTTTATCCTATGATTTGACCCTAGTCAGTAGATTTTAATATGCAAATAAACAGAAAAACATGTACATGTATTAATAAAATCATGAATTATTATTTTTAATGCACATGAGCAAAACACAAGATATTGTCATTTCTCAGTGAAAAGGGGAGGGTCAAACCTTTTTGAAAACAATATTGCTGCACCTATTCAACTATTAAGCTAGTTAGCTACTACTCATTGCTTCTAATATAAAAGGTTTAAATGAAGGTGGCTTAGCCACAAGGGAGAAGCATTTTTCTTTCTTTGTGATAAAACTTTCAAGAATTAGATTTTCTCTCTCAATAATACTTATGTATTTAAATTAAATGATAACACAGCCTGAGTAAATTTTTTGTCTTATTTCAGTTCCAGACATATCATTACTTTTTAACATGAGATGGCAAACTAGAGGTTTAAAAAAGTCCTGAATAACTGATAAGCATTTTGTTTTATTAGGCAAGCTCTAAATTGTTTATTTATGGTATTTATGCAATTGAAATTACAGTCGGTATGTTAGAAATATGCTAATATGAAAACTGTTGCTATAGTCTTGATATTAAATGAAAATACTTAGTTACTGACCTTTTCGACTAAATATTTCGAGTTAAATCTTGCGGCAACTGTTTCTCATGTAACACTGCAAACTATAATTAGCACTATTTTGATCTGTCGTTATTTAATGACGCCATAATACATGTGATGTCACAATGTTTCCTTTAATACCTCATGTGGATTTCTCCTGATAAAAGGTTTTCACTGAAATCCATGTAAAAACCTTTTTCTCAAATAGAATTATGTGAAAGGACAAGTTTTGAAAATTTGCACTTCATTGCACTGTAATTATATGATAAGAATGACTTTCCCAGTAGTTTAGAGTGGTTTCACAGTATTATATACCAGATTTCCACTAGTAAGAATAATTATTTTGGTGTTGTTTTTTTTATAAAATCTACATTTTGCATAATTTCTCTGTCAAAATGCACTTTTAGGCACAAGAAAATTTTATAGAATGCTTTAACAGGGCCTGTGTATTGTAATTTAAGGTTATCATCAGAAGTTTTGTCCTTGTTTTGACTAGTGAAGGTATACTGGAAGAAATTAATTATACATACACATTGTATTCAAAATAAATCAATATAGCGATAAAAGTGTCATTGCCTTATAGTGCCTAAACAACTTTATTTTTTTCAGAAATGGACAAAATGCACAGATTTATTCAGAATGTCATACCGATGAAGATCACATAAAAATATTTGGAAAAATCAGAACTATGGATTTCAATATGGGACAATATCCCTAATGCGCCTTGAAATGAGGAACTCAAAAGTCACGTGTAAACAAAAATCTCTGTGTAGTGATAGTTGACACATTTCTATGATAAACAAATGACTGAGCTGAACCATTTGTGTTAATTTAGAAAGTAGGGAACACAGAATAAATGTGTAAAACTATGGAGCTATTAAATGTGTTCAAAGTATTAAACTTTCAAAGAACTTATTGTGTTAAAATGGGATTTTTACCACGAGGAGCCGCATCACAAAAGGATACTCGGGGTTTGCTAATTATGGAAAAAGTAATCTCACTTCGTACCCCGAAAATTTAACCACATATGTGAAAATGTCTCAGCTTCGAAACGAGCCATCATACATATCCAAGTTAACGATATGGACTGAGCAACAATGAGATATTGGGACAATATCCCTAATGCGCCTTGAAATGAGGAACTCAAAAGTCACGTGTAAACAAAAATCTCTGTGTAGTGATAGTTGACACATTTCTATGATAAACAAATGACTGAGCTGAACCATTTGTGTTAATTTAGAAAGTAGGGGAACACAGAATAAATGTGTAAAAACTATGGAGCTATTAAATGTGTTCAAAGTATTAAACTTTCAAAGAACTTATTGTTTTAAAAAAGGGATTTTTTACCACGAGGAGCCGCATCACAAAAGGATACTTGGGGTTTGCTAATTTATGGAAAAAGTAATCTCACTTCGTACCTCGAAAATTTAACCACATATGTGAAAATGTCTCAGCTTCGAAACGAGCCATCATACATATCCAAGTTAACGATATGGACTGAGCAACAGAAGAAAACGTTACCATTACCGCCTATGGAGAAACTAATACGCATCTTGACCCAAATATACCCTCATTTGTCAGTAGCATTCCACATGTCCAACCCTCCATGCCGGTCAACCCCTATTGCAGGACCTGTTTATTTAATTAATTATTCTCATTCTGAACATGCATGAAATTTTCTCCACTGGAAGTTACGCAAGCAACAATCAATCAATCAACCAATCAAAGAAATGTTTGCAGTACTTTGTCACAATGTATTGTTATATAATATGATGTATCATAGTTAACGTCTCGCCTTTTCAAAAACATTCTGAATAGTTCATGTCTGCATAGTACTGGAACTACAAGAAAACACTAAGTTTGCATTTCACAATTTTTGAATCAGCTTTTCATTTGAAATATGACCAAGCTTTGGAGGTTGATGATTTGCATGTTTACATTTACGTTCACTCAATATTAAGTTAAAATGAAATGAACAACTAAATCGTAAAATTTGATCACACCTTTCGTAATTATGTTTACTTAAGACTTTGTCCCAAGCTGATACTTGACAAAATGTCTTGGTGCTAATTAATTTAGGTAAAATTGGAATGTATTCATTGTCAATTAAGTGACAAATGTACTGGATAATTGATCGCATTAAGTACCACGATGATCATGTTAAATTAGTATTGATTTCAATATATATTTAGATCAAAACTATTAAAATTGAAAAAGGTCCGATTAATCGGTTAATGATTTTGGTATTCGATATTCGGTCCTTCCTACGGTTAACCAGTTAACCGGTTACTCGTTAGCAACACTAAATATACATGTATCTGACAAAGACACCATCAAAAAAGTTATTGTAGTTGATAGTAAATCTGACCAAGAAGCCAACAAATAAAGATAGAACATACAGTATATAAAAACATAATGCCGTACTTGTATTTACTTTCCCGATAAAGAATAAATTAAGTAAAATATAAAAACAAGTGTAATCAAAATGAAAACAACACTGTAAAAACCCCTTGCATCAGACTCGAACCTCTGGACCCACCTGCACCAGGAACGCCCACAGTAAAAAAAACGATAAAACGATCGTCTTTTAAAATATTCGCACTCGTTTAAAGACTTTCTGTCGAACTTTGATGTAGTAGGGTCTACCAAACTTTAGATCCAAGGGTATTTCGTCTATCGATAGGATACCATGCACTTATGGCAGGAACGTTTTTCTCACGTAAGATTGTTACACATATACAGCCGTTCGGTTCGGTTTGCAGATCAGGGTTATATCAGTCAAGGGTCAAGATCACAAGTCTCCGTTGTGGTTGTTGACCTTGGTCGACAGGGAGTCTTTCGGGTATGCGTCTATGTCAATTCAGGGTCCTTCTTATTACTGTTCGACGGGTCGTACCAATAATGTGATTGTCTGCATCAGGTTATGACGTCTCAGTATGTGGTACGTCAACAGTGTGTTCCGTTTTTCTCTTTAATGATATTCTCGTGAAGATGCTTTGTCTAAACACAAGAGAACGTACCCTGAGACGAGTGGCGTCTTGTAGTAGGACTCGAAATGACCCGTCGACGATGAAACGATCGACTTCTACCACAGCTTTCGTCTGTTCCCTGGTTAAAATTTCCTTAAGAATGTTTCACATGGTCGTGTTTGCCAGATTCAGTTCTTAGAGAAAATTAATTAGTCCGTACACGACGGATTGGTTCATGATTATTTGGACGTCACCCTCTGGCCTATTATACTCTTTCAGCGACGACGTCGGGATCTAACTGTTGAATTTCGAGGGCAAACCATCCACTTCACCAACGGTTCGATTCGTCGTCTTAAAAAACTTTTTCGATTCCGTACACGGCATCCTCCGTCACCCTCACCTTACTGGTATAAAAATGTAAAAGGATCCCTGGATAGGTTCTTCCAGCGTGTCCTTTAGAACGTACAACGGGAGACGTTCCTTGACACCTCATTCACTCACCACGTAGTAGTTCATGGTCCAGCGCTCGTTGTACTGTCTGTCGAAAGGCTGATTCTGGTGAGAGATACCAAGGGTGTCTCCTCTTTTGAAAACATAACGTCGCATGTGGACGCCCTATTATAGTTTCCATAATCGTGCTTCGTATTTCTTTGTCATCACTCGGATGTCATCTTGAACCTTGCGTCAAGGAATCTAAGATAACGATTCAGCGATGTGACTGATAACGGTACATGTACCGATTGAGTTTTGTCTTGGTAGCTCTTTCTGCGTAAAAACTTTTTTCTCATTTTTGCTAAAAAGGAGGTCCATTTTCAAGTTTCAGCAGCTATTAAACGTCTTTGTTCCGAAACTCTGTGCCTTTATCGTTCTCAGTTCTTTGTAGATTTCTTTACGGTGCAGAAAAACGTCACAGAGCGGGTGTCGTTTATTGTCTTTGACTGGAACGGAGCGGAAACGTACGCACAAAAGGATAACGGCGTCTTATTGGTAGTTGATGAATGGAGCGATCACTTTTCGTCTTCAGAGCTTGCGTACAATCTGACGGAGCAGACCGAACGTCTCTCCAACTATTTTCTGATCTTTTCTTTTCCCTGTATGTATTTTCCTTCTCTTCAGTCGGACTTTAACAGTTTGACCACGCCATCAAATGATCATTAGTCCTGGGTGTAACGGATCGTAGTAAATATCTGCTTCAACTATTCTGTCTTTCAGTTATTCGGGGTCAACTGTTCATGGCTGTAGGCGACTTTACGTAAACCATGTTCACGTCGGATGGTTTCTGCGCAAACAGTAAAAACAACATACGCCTTATCTATTTTGTATTTCCTAAAGACATTCCGATTCTTGTAGATACATCTTTAATTCCAAGAGAACGGAGAAACTGTTGACCATATTGCTCGCTTTTTTTAATTTCCTGTGATTATCATTTTAATCGCCTTGGATCGATTCTTCCGTTTAATTGATGGACGGTGGAGGGTGTGACTATTCGGATCCCAGTGAGACAAACGTCGTATCTCATCTTTTGTAATTTTTGACGTATTGTCGGAGACGACCTCGACCGTCTTGCATTAAAACACATTTCCCATTTACAGTTGATTTTTCTATTGGAGAACAGTTAGCAATTTTTTTATGTTACCAGATGAGTGCGGCAAACACTCTAGGATCGTATCGTACGTTGGTTAATTTCTTGGTCATGTGGATCGTACATCTCAAGTTCGCTTGTGCAACATTGTTGGTCAGGTGCATTCTGAACGATCTACCAGGTCCCAGCACTCGACCGATCGGAGAGCTTCGACTAAAGTGGAAAAAACTCTAGATTCTCTTCTGACCAAAATCATCAACAATTGTTCAACTTTATTTTTCACTGTGTTTTGATATGGAATGTATTTGGTGTTTTCGTCTGAGAGAATATCTTTCTCTAGTAAATAATGGACTATGAGGTCGACGGGGTGTAGCCAAACAGTCTGGCGAAATTCGTATGCAAATTCTCATATCGCGCGCGTCCATGGAGATTACCCTGGAAAGACTTAGTGCATTGGCTTACTTAGAAGGACTGACTGGATCTGCATGCTTCACAATACATCAATAGGCAGACCGCGTGATCAAAAGGAAACGACACAAAGACCAAAGACATTTCGAAACATATACCTAAAAAGGCTTATCTAGTTAAAATGAAGAGGGCAACTGATGCTCCCAAGTTTTGATTTTATAAAAAAAGGTTTTTTATTGTACGGGTAATAGAATAGATACTTTTTGCCATCATTGTTTCTCTGCTTCGGGGTACCTATATCCGGTGGTGATGCTACATAGTGTTTATTGGTTTTTGGTGTGTAAACGCCACCTTCAGCACTATTGGGTTTTTCGTAGCGGTCAGTTTTTATTGGTGTAGGAAGCCGGAGTGCCCTTGGAGAATCATCGACCTTCGACAAGAAAACTGACAATCTTAGTCAATTAACATTGGAATCGAACGCACCTGCCACGTGCGTGATTCGAACACAATAACCCACTTGGCTTCATGTGGTCAGGTGAACTAAAAAGGTTAAGAGATCCCAATCCTGTGTTCATAAGACGCTATAGTAAGTCATGAGTTCTCATATTGAGGTTGAAACCTTTCATATATGCAGTTACATAATATATATACCTTATCTATATACATTTACATAAAGTATGGTACGTTTTCAATAAATTGGCTGTTGTATGTGTGGAAGCCCTACGTTTCGACGAGTCTGAAAAATGATAAAAAAAATAAATTAGATAAGTGGATGTAATGCGGAATTGTAACCAACGGGGTCCCATATTGGGGTTGTTTGTACCTTTCTTATATATAGTTACAAGAAATGTGTACCTGTTGATGGTTGTTCAGTACTCTTCCATGCACAGAATATATAAAAAAATGATCGAAAACGATTGAGAAACTTTAAATTGTGTGTGCATAAGACGCAATTCTAATATTGTGGTTGAAACTTAATCAACTACTCGTTTCTATTATACAGACATGAGATACAGTTGACGTAGTACATTTAGAATTTAAATAATATGTTTGAATTTATCTTGCTTAAGAAATTTAAATTTAGAAAATTTATTTTTACTTATTCCATCCAGATTATTAGCAAGAAATTCAATAAGTTAGCACTGAAACGCGAGTTATATTTTTTGTGAATTAATACACTAAAACGATCATTCGTTGTCACCATATCATCCCGGATAATCTGTCGTTATTTTCCTGTATCATCATTGCAAATATGTATGACTTATAAGCAGATTCAAAATTTGCTGCATTACAATATTGCTGAGATAGCAGAACATATGATTTCCGGGTTCGCAGCAGGACTCCGGCAAACAACACATTACTAGGAATTTTCGGAGATAAGCGCAGTTCAGGGTAGCAGTATAACATACGTCTTGGCATCCGTAAGTAGCTACTTGGTATGAATATTTGTTACGTCACAGAATTTACAAAGTATCATCTACTCTTTGGAGAATTCTAAAAGTGCATATAAATTGTAAATTTTAAAAAAGGGGGAAATCATAATATGGAGAAACTGACATGGTTTATTAAGCAATTGAAATTGTTCTGTTAAGTGTTCAAAATTTTGACATGGTTTAGATAGAAATTAATAAATGTTAGTTTTACGAAAACATTGATAGTTTGTTCGAATGCATCGTTTAAAGAACACAATTATATTCTAAAAGTAGCCTTTTAAAGTAATGTAATTGGTATAATCGGTGAACCATACATGAAAAATCTGACTCAAAGATATCATATCTGTAAATGATCTGATTAATATAGGAATAACTCGTTGGAGCTGCAAGCATTCGGTTACGAATTAAGTCAATGATGTATAGATGAGCGACATTAGTAGTCCCCGGCGTAGAATGATATTTCTCGGATTTCCGATTTGGCTTATGGCACGTCGTTGAAAAAACCCTTAGCACCGGGTATTGCTAACCCGTATACCCGGGCATTGCTACTCATTACCCCGGGGAACTTAACGCGCGTTTTCCTTAGTTCCGTGGTTGTTCTAAGTGAAAAATTCAAATCTGTATATTATCCATGATGTAATCCACTAACGATTTTTACATCGGATGGGACCTTGAGAGGTCATACCGGTGTTATGTTTCCGCAGAAATTTCTGCACACGTCCCTTCCGCTTTTGGCTGATAACCGAACGTATTTCGTATAAATACGCGGATATTATCGAGTGCAAAATAAAATTCCTTATCGCTTGTTATAAATTCATTTCCTCAATGAATACTCATGCAAATATTTTTTAAGAACATAAATAATTAATATGAAAATGTTTTGTCGTGAGAAATATATATATATACAAATCTAAATTGAAATCAACGTTCAAACCTATGATTGCGTTGGATAAAAACCGCAATTTTTATACGTGTGCATGCAAAACAAATTTCTTGGTAGAGGGGTCTAAATACAGCACAAACAACATTTTCCAAAAGACCAAAAAAGTGAAAAAGTATATTTTAACAAAACGCATTTGACTAACAGGTCGAACAACAAATGTTCTTAAACCCTGCTGACTGCCATTGGCGATTGCCAAATAAACGCATCACCGATGTAATAAATGGATCTTAATATTAAATTTAATACTAAACAGAAAACAATAAACTTGCGGAAAAGATGATATACCGCAAACAAAAGGTGCAAAGGTTTTGTACACCATATCCGGATTTCGACAATTAATGTCTCTTCAGTGATGTAAGGAATCGAAACGGTATTTGGAAAGCCATACAATTTACCTCAATTCCGGATAGACTCTTGAATTGTGAGGAGTCAAAATAGGATGAACGGATCATATCAACCCGAAGGCAAATATGATACAAGCCGAAACATAAAAATATAAACAAGTCTAAATTGAAAACAACGTTCAAACCTATGATTGCGTTGGATAAAACCGCAATTTTTATACGTGTGCATGCAAAACAAATTTCTTGGTAGAGGGGTCTAAATACAGCACAAACAACATTTTCCAAAAGACCAAAAAAAGTGAAAAAGTATATTTTAACAAAACGCATTTGACTAACAGGTCGAACAACAAATGTTCTTAAACCCTGCTGACTGCCATTGGCGATTGCCAAATAAACGGATCACCGATGTAATAAATGGATCTTAATATTAAATTTAATACTTAACAGAAAACAATAAACTTGCGGAAAAGATGATATACCGCAAATAAAAGGTGCAAAGGTTTTTGTCCACCATATCCGGATTTCGATAATTAATGTCTCTTCAGTGATGTAAGGAATCGAAACGGTATTTGGAAAGCCATACAATTTACCTCAATTCCGGATAGACTCTTGAATTTTGAGGAGTCAAAATAGGATGAACGGATCATATCAACCCGAAGGCAAATATGATACAAGCCGAAACATAAAAATATAAACAAGTCTAAATTGAAAACAACGTTCAAACCTATGATTGCGTTGGATAAAAACCGCAATTTTTATAAGTGTGCATGCAAAACAAATTTCTTGGTAGAGGGGTCTAAATACAGCACAAACAACATTTTCCAAAAGACCGAAAAAGTGAAAAAGTATATTTTAACAAAAAGTATTTGACTAACAGGTCGAACAACAAATGTTCTTAACCCCTGCTGACTGCCATTGGCGATTGCCAAATAAACGGATCACCGATGTAATAAATGGATCTACAAATTAAATTTAATACTAAACAGAAAACAATAAACTTGCGGAAAAGATGATATACAGCAAACAAAAGGTGCAAAGGCTTTTGTTCACCATCTCCGGATTTCGACAATTAATGTCTCTTCAGTGATGTAAGGAATCGAAACGGTATTTGGAAAGCCATACAATTTACCTCAATTTAGGATAGACTCTTGAATTTTGAGGAGTCAAATTAGGATGAACGGATCATATAAACCCGAAGGCAAATATAATACAAGCCCAAACGAAAAAAAATAGACAAGTCTAAATTCAAAACAACGTCTAAACCTATGATTGCGTTGGATAAAAACCGCAATTTTTATACGTGTGCATGCAAAACAAACTTCTTGGTAGAGGGGTCTAAATACAACACAAACAACATTTTCCAAAAGACCAAAAAAGTGAAAAAGGATATTTTAACAAAACGCATTTGACTAACAGGTCGAACAACAAATGTTTTTAAACCCTGCTGACTGCCAATGGCGATTGCCAAATAAACGGATTACCGATGTAATAAATGGATCTTAATATCAATTTAATACTAAACAGAAAACAATCAACTTGCGGAAAAGATGATATATCGCAAACAAAAGGTGCAAAGGTTTTTGTACACCATATCCGGATTTCGAAAATTAATGTCTCTTTAGTGATGTAAGGAATCGAAACGGTATTTGGAAAGCCATACAATTTACCTCAATTTAGGATAGACTCTTGAATTCTGAGGAGTCAAAATAGGATGAACGGATCATATAAATCCGATGGCAAATATAATGCAAGCCCAAACGAAAAATATAAACAAGTCTAAATTGAAAACAACGTTCAAACCTTTGATTGCGTTGGATAAAAACCGCAATTTTTATACGTGTGCATGCAAAACAAATTTCTTGGTAGAGGGGTCTAAATACAACACAAACAACATTTTCCAAAAGACCAAAAAAGTGAAAAAGTATATTTTAACAAAACGCATTTGACTAACAGGTCGAACAACAAATGTTCTTAAACCCTGCTTACTGCCATTGGCGATTGCCAAATAAACGGATCACCGATGTAATAAATGGTTCCTTTGATTGAGTTAAGCTATTTCAGTTGATATTTTATAGTGTGTCTTTCTAAGTTGTGATTTTACACTATTGTTTCAGAAAAAGGGTGAAGGTTTGGTACCATTAAAACGTTTAAACCCGCTGCATTTGTTTGCACCTGTCCTAAGTCAGGAATCTGATGTTCAGTAGTTGTCGTTTGTTGATGTGGTTCATAAGTGTTTCTCGTTTCTCGTTTTATATAGATTAGACCGTAGGTTTTCCCGTTTGAATGGTTTTACACTAGTAATTTTGGGGCCCTTTATAGCTTACTGTTCGGTGTGAGCCTAGGCTCCGTGTTGAAGACCGTACTTTGACCTATAATGGTTTACATTTATAAATTTTGACTTGGATGGAGAGTTGTCTCATTGGCACTCATACCACATCTTCTTATATCTACTTAATATTAAATTTAATGCTAAACAGAAAACAATAAACATGCGGAAAAGATCATATACCGCAAACAAAAGGTGCAAAGGTTTTTCTACACCATCTCCATATTTCGATAATTAATGTCTCTTCAGTGATGTAAGGAATCCAAACAGTTTTTGGAAAGCCATACAATTTAACTCAATTTAGTATAGACTATTGAATTTTGAGGAGTCAAAATAGGATGAACCGATCATATAAACCCGATGGCAAATATAATACAAGCCCAAACGAAAAAATATAAACAAGTCTAAATTGAAAACAACGTTCAAACCTATGATTGCGTTGGATAAAAACCGCAATTTTTATACGTGTGCATGCAAAACAAATTTCGTGGTAGAGGGGTCTAAATACAGCACAAACAACATTTTCCAAAAGACCAAAAAGTGAAAAAGTATATTTTAACAAAACGCATTTGACTAACAGGTCGAACAACAAATGTTCTTAAACCCTGCTGACTGCCATTAGCGATTGCCAAATAAACGGATCACCGATGTAATAAATGGATTTTAATATTAAATTTAATACTAAACAGAAAACAATAAACTTGCGGAAAAGATCATTTACCGCAAACAAAAGGTGCAAAGGATTTTGTCCACCATATCCGGATTTCGACAACTAATGTCTCTTTAATGATGTAAGGAATCGAAACGGTATTTGGAAAGGCATACAATTTACCTCAATTTAGGATAGACTCTTGAATTTTGAGGAGTCAAAATAGGATGAACGGATCATATAAACCAGATGGCAAATATAATACAAGCCCAAACGAAAAAATATAAACAAGTCTAAATTGAAAACAACGTTCAAACCTTTAATTGCGTTGGATAAAAACCGCAATTTTTATACGTGTGCATGCAAAACAAATTTCTTGGTAAAGGGGTCTAAATACAACACAAACAACATTTTCCAAAAGACAAAAAAAGTGAAAAGGTACATTTCAAAATAACGCATTTGACTAACAGGTCGAACAACAAATGTTCTTAAACCCTGCTGACTGCCATTGTCGATTGCCAAATAAACGGATCACCGATGTAATAAATGGATCTTAATATTAAATTTAATACTAAACAGAAAACAATAAACTAGCGGAAAAGATCATATACAGAAAACAAAAGGTGCAAAGGTTTTTGTACACCATATCCGGATTTCGACAATTAATGTCTCTTCAGTGATGTAAGGAATCCAAACGGTTTTTGGAAAGCCATACAATTTAACTCAATTTAGGATAGACTCATGAATTTTGAGGAGTCAAAATAGGATGAACCGATCATATAAACCCAATGGCAAATATAATACAAGCCCAAACGAAAAAATATAAACAAGTTTAAATTGAAAACAACGTTCAAACCTATGATTGCGTTGGATAAAAACCGCAATTTTTATACGTGTGCATGCAAAACAAACTTCTTGGTAGAGGGGTCTAAATACAGCACAAACAACATTTTCCTAAAGACAAAAAAGAAAAAGTATATTTCAAAACAACGCATTTGACTAACAGGTCGAACAACAAATGTTCTTAAACCCTGCTGAATACCATTGGCGATTGCCAAATAAACGGATCACCGATGTAATAAATGGATCTTAATATTAAATATGACACTCAACAGAAAACAATAAACTTGCGGAAAAGATGAAATACCGCAAACAAAAGTTGCAAAGGTTTTTGTACACCATATCCGGATTTCGACAATTAATGTCTCTTCAGTGATGTAAGGAATGCAAACGGTATTTGGAAAGCCATACGATTTAACTCAATTTAGGATAGACTCTTGAATTTTGAGGAGTCAAAATAGGATGAACCGATCATATAAACCCGAAGGCAAATATAATACAAGCCCAAACGAAAAATATAAACAAGTCTAAATTGAAAACAACGTTCAAACCTTTGATTGCGTTGGATAAAACCGCAATTTTATACGTGTGCATGCAAAACAAATTTCTTGGTAGAGGGTCTAAATACAGCACAAACAACATTTTCCAAAAGACCAAAAAGTGAAAAGTATATTTCAAAATAAAGCATTTGACTAACAGATCGAACAACAAATGTTCTTAAACCCTGCTGACTACCATTGTCGATTGCCAAATAAACGGATCACCGATGTAATAAATGGATCTTAATATTAAATTTAATACTAAACAGAAAACAATAAACTTGCGGAAAAGATCATATACCGCAAACAAAAGGTGCAAAGGTTTTGTACACCATATCCGGATTTCGATAATTAATGTCTCTTCAGTGATGTAAGGAATCCAAACGGTTTTTGGAAAGCCATACAATTTACCTCAATTTAGGATAGACTCTTGAATTTTGAGGAGTCAAAATAGGATGAACTGATCATATCAACCCAAGGCAAATATAATACAAGCCCAAACGAAAAATATAAACAAGTCTAAATTGAAAACAACGTTCAAACCTTTGATTGCGTTGGATAAAACCGCAATTTTATACGTGTGCATGCAAAACAAATTTCTTGGTAGAGGGTCTAAATACAGCACAAACAACATTTTCCAAAAGACCAAAAAAGTGAAAAGTATATTTTAACAAAACGCATTTGACTAACAGGTCGAACAACAAATGTTCTTAAACCCTGCTGACTGCCATTAGCGATTGCCAAATAAATGAATCACCGATGTAATAAATGGATCTTAATATTAAATTTAATACTAAACAGAAAACAATAAACTTGCGGAAAAGATCATATACCGCAAACAAAAGTGCAAAGGTTTTTGTACACCATATCCGGACTTCGACAATTAATGTCTCTTCAGTGATGTAAGGAATCAAACGGTATTTGGAAAGCCATACAATTTACCTCAATTTAGGATAGACTCTTGAATTTTGAGGAGTCAAAATAGGATGAACGGATCATATAAACCCGAAGGCAAATATAATACAAGCCCAAACGAAAAATATAAACAAGTCTAAATTGAAAACAACGTTCAAACCTATGATTGCGTTGGATAAAACCGCAATTTTATACGTGTGCATGCAAAACAAATTTCTTGGTAGAGGGTCTAAATACAGCACAAACAACATTTTCCAAAAGACCAAAAAGTGAAAAGTATATTTTAACAAAAGCATTTGACTAACAGGTCGAACAACAAATGTTCTTAAACGCTGCTGACTGCCATTGGCGATTGCCAAATAAACGGATCACCGATGTAATAAATGGATCTTAATATTAAATTTAATACTTAACAGAAAACAATAAACTTGCGGAAAAGATGATATACCGCAAATAAAAGGTGCAAAGGTTTTTGTACACCATATCCGGATTTCGACAATTAATGTCTCTTCAGTGATGTAAGGAATTGAAACGGTATTTGGAAAGCCATACAATTTACCTCAATTCCGGATAGACTCTTGAATTTTGAGGAGTCAAAATAGGATGAACGGATCATATAAACCAGAAGGCAAATATAATACAAGCCCAAACGAAAAATATAAACAAGTCTAAATTGAAAACAACGTTCAAACCTTTGATTGCGTTGGATAAAACCGCAATTTTATACGTGTGCATGCAAAACAAATTTCTTGGTAGAGGGTCTAAATACAGCACAAACAACATTTTCCAAAAGACCAAAAAGTGAAAAGTATATTTTGACAAAACGCATTTGACTAACAGGTCGAACAACAAATGTTCTTAAACCCTGCTGACTGCCATTGTCGATTGCCAAATAAACGGATCACCGATGTAATAAATGGATCTTAATATTAAATTTAATACTAAACAGAAAACAATAAACTAGCGGAAAAGATCATATACAGCAAACAAAAGGTGCAAAGGTTTTTGTACACCATATCCGGATTTCGACAATTAATGTCTCTTCAGTGATGTAAGGAATCAAACGGTATTTGGAAAGCCATACAATTTACCTCAATTTAGGATAGACTCTTGAATTTTGAGGAGTCAAAATAGGATGAACGGATCATATAAACCCGATGGCAAATATAATACAAGCCCAAACGAAAAATATAAACAAGTCTAAATTGAAAACAACGTTCAAACCTATGATTGCGTTGGATAAAAACCGCAATTTTTATACGTGTGCATGCAAAACAAATTTCTTGGTAGAGGGGTCTAAATACAGCACAAACAACATTTTCCAAAAGACCAAAAAAGTGAAAAAGTATATTTAAAAAAAACGCATTTGACTAACAGGTCGAACAACAAATGTTCTTAAACCCTGCTGACTGCCATTGGCGATTGCCAAATAAACGGATCACCGATGTAATAAATGGATCTTAATATTAAATTGAATATTAAACAGAAAACAATAAACTTACGGAAAAGATGATATACCGCAAACAAAAGTTGCAAAGGTTTTTGTACACCATATCCGTTTCGACAATTAATGTCTCTTTAGTGATGTAAGGAATCGAAACGGTATTTGGAAAGGCATACAATTTACCTCAATTTAGGATAGACTCTTGAATTTTGAGGAGTCAAAATAGGATGAACGGATCATATAAACCCGATGGCAAATATAATACAAGCCCAAACGAAAAATATAAACAAGTCTAAATTGAAAACAACGTTCAAACCTATGATTGCGTTGGATAAAACCGCAATTTTATACGTGTGCATGCAAAACAAATTTCTTGGTAGAGGGTCTAAATACAGCACAAACAACATTTTCCAAAAGACCAAAAAGTGAAAAGGTATATTTCAAAAAAACGCATTTGACTAACAGGTCGAACAACAAATGTTCTTAAACCCTGCTGACTGCCATTGTCGATTGCCAAATAAACGGATCACCGATGTAATAAATGGATTTTAATATTAAATTTAATACTAAACAGAAAACAATAAACTTGCGGAAAAGATCATATACCGCAAACAAAAGGTGCAAAGGTTTTGTACACCATATCCGGATTTCGACAATTAATGTCTCTTCAGTGATGTAAGGAATCCAAACGGTATTTGGAAAGCCATACAATTTAACTCAATTTAGGATAGACTCTTGAATTTTGAGGAGTCAAAATAGGATGAACGGATCATATAAACCCGATGGCAAATATAATACAAGCCCAAACGAAAAATATAAACAAGTCTAAATTGAAAACAACGTTCAAACCTATGATTGCGTTGGATAAAACCGCAATTTTATACGTGTGCATGCAAAACAAATTTCTTGGTAGAGGGTCTAAATACAGCACAAACAACATTTTCCAAAAGACCAAAAAGTGAAAAGTATATTTCAAAATAACGCATTTGACTAACAGGTCGAACAACAAATGTTCTTAAACCCTGCTGACTGCCATTGGCGATTGCCAAATAAACGGATCACCGATGTAATAAATGGATCTTAATATTAAATTTAATACTAAACAGAAAACAATAAACTTGCGGAAAAGATCATATACAGCAAACAAAAGGTGCAAAGGTTTTTGTACACCATATCCGGATTTCGACAATTAATGTCTCTTTAGTGATGTAAGGAATCGAAACGGTATTTGGAAAGGCATACAATTTACCTCAATTTAGGATAGACTCTTGAATTTTGAGGAGTCAAAATAGGATGAACGGATCATATAAACCCGATGGCAAATATAATACAAGCCCAAACGAAAAATATAAACAAGTCTAAATTGAAAACAACGTTCAAACCTATGATTGCGTTGGATAAAACCGCAATTTTATACGTGTGCATGCAAAACAAATTTCTTGGTAGAGGGTCTAAATACAGCACAAACAACATTTTCCAAAAGACCAAAAAGTGAAAAGGTATATTTCAAAATAACGCATTTGACTAACAGGTCGAACAACAAATGTTCTTAAACCCTGCTGACTGCCATTGGCGATTGCCAAATAAACGGATCACCGATGTAATAAATGGATCTTAATATTAAATTTAATACTAAACAGAAAACAATAAACTTGCGGAAAAGATCATATACCGCAAACAAAAGGTGCAAAGGTTTTTGTACACCATATCCGGATTTCGACAATTAATGTCTCTTTAGTGATGTAAGGAATCGAAACGGTATTTGGAAAGCCATACAATTTAACTCAATTTAGGATAGACTCTTGAATTTTGAGGAGTCAAAATAGGATGAACGGATCATATAAACCCGAAGGCAAATATAATACAAGCCCAAACGAAAAATATAAACAAGTCTAAATTGAAAACAACGTTCAAACCTATGATTGCGTTGGATAAAACCGCAATTTTATACGTGTGCATGCAAAACAAATTTCTTGGTAGAGGGTCTAAATACAACACAAACAACATTTTCCAAAAGACAAAAAAAGTGAAAAGGTACATTTCAAAATAACGCATTTGACTAACAGGTCGAACAACAAATGTTCTTAAACCCTGCTGACTGCCATTGTCGATTGCCAAATAAACGGATCACCGATGTAATAAATGGATCTTAATATTAAATTTAATACTAAACAGAAAACAATAAACTAGCGGAAAAGATCATATACAGAAAACAAAAGGTGCAAAGGTTTTTGTACACCATATCCGGATTTCGACAATTAATGTCTCTTCAGTGATGTAAGGAATCCAAACGGTTTTTGGAAAGCCATACAATTTAACTCAATTTAGGATAGACTCATGAATTTTGAGGAGTCAAAATAGGATGAACCGATCATATAAACCCGATGGCAAATATAATACAAGCCCAAACGAAAAATATAAACAAGTCTAAATTGAAAACAACGTTCAAACCTATGATTGCGTTGGAAAAAACCGCAATTTTATACGTGTGCATGCAAAACAAATTTCTTGGTAGAGGGTCTAAATACAGCACAAACAACATTTTCCAAAAGACCAAAAAGTGAAAAGGTATATTTCAAAATAACGCATTTGACTAACAGGTCGAACAACAAATGTTCTTAAACCCTGCTGACTGCCATTGTCGATTGCCAAATAAACGGATCACCGATGTAATAAATGGATCTTAATATTAAATTTAATACTAAACAGAAAACAAAAACTAGCGGAAAAGATCATATACAGAAAACAAAAGGTGCAAAGGTGTTTGTACACCATATCCGGATTTCGACAATTAATGTCTCTTCAGTGATGTAAGGAATCCAAACGGTTTTGGAAAGCCATACAATTTAACTCAATTTAGGATAGACTCTTGAATTTTGAGGAGTCAAAATAGGATGAACTGATCATATAAACCCGATGGCAAATATAATACAAGCCCAAACGAAAAATATAAACAAGTCTAAATTGAAAACAACGTTCAAACCTATGATTGCGTTGGATAAAAACTGCAATTTTATACGTGTGCATGCAAAACAAACTTCTTGGTAGAGGGTCTAAATACAGCACAAACAACATTTTCCAAAAGACCAAAAAGAAAAAAGTATATTTTAAAATAACGCATTTGACTAACAGGTCGAACAACAAATGTTCTTAAACCCTGCTGACTGCCATTGGCGATTGCCAAATAAACGGATCACCGATGTAATAAATGGATCTTAATATTAAATTTAATGCTAAACAGAAAACAATAAACTTGCGGAAAAGATCATATACCGCAAACAAAAGTGCAAAGGTTTTTGTACACCATATCCGGATTTCGACAATTAATGTCTCTTCAGTGATGTAAGGAATCGAAACGGTATTTGGAAAGCCATACAATTTACCTCAATTTAGGATAGACTCTTGAATTTTGAGGAGTCAAAATAGGATGAACTGATCATATCATCCTGAAGGCAAATATAATACAAGCCCAAACGAAAAATATAAACAAGTCTAAATTGAAAACAACGTTCAAACCTTTGATTGCGTTGGATAAAAACTGCAATTTTATACGTGTGCATGCAAAACAAATTTCTTGGTAGAGGGTCTAAATACAGCACAAACAACATTTTCCAAAAGACCAAAAAGTGAAAAGTATATTTTAACAAAACGCATTTGACTAACAGGTCGAACAACAAATGTTCTTAAACCCTGCTGACTGCCATTGGCGATTGCCAAATAAACGGATCACCGATGTAATAAATGGATCTTAATATTAAATTTAATACTAAACAGAAAACAATAAACTAGCGGAAAAGATGAAATACCGCAAACAAAAGTTGCAAAGGTTTTTGTACACCATATCCGGATTTCGACAATTAATGTCTCTTCAGTGATGTAAGGAATCGAAACGGTATTTGGAAAGCCATACGATTTAACTCAATTTAGGATAGACTCTTGAATTTTGAGGAGTCAAAATAGGATGAACCGATCATATAAACCCGAAGGCAAATATAATACAAGCCCAAACGAAAAATATAAACAAGTCTAAATTGAAAACAACGTTCAAACCTTTGATTGCGTTGGATAAAAACCGCAATTTTTATACGTGTGCATGCAAAACAAATTTCTTGGTAGAGGGGTCTAAATACAGCACAAACAACATTTTCCAAAAGACCAAAAAAGTGAAAAAGTATATTTTAACAAAACGCATTTGACTAACAGGTCGAACAACAAATGTTCTTAAACCCTGCTGACTGCCATTGGCGATTGCCAAATAAACGGATCACCGATGTAATAAATGGATCTTAATATTAAATTTAATACTAAACAGAAAACAATAAACTAGCGGAAAAGATCATATACCGCAAACAAAAGGTGCAAAGGTTTTGTACACCATATCCGGATTTCGACAATTAATGTCTCTTCAGTGATGTTAGGAATCGAAACGGTATTTGGAAAGCCATACAATTTACCTCAATTTAGGATAGACTCTTGAATTTTGAGGAGTCAAAATAGGATGAACGGATCATATAAACCCGATGGCAAATATAATACAAGCCCAAACGAAAAAATATAAACAAGTCTAAATTGAAAACAACGTTCAAACCTATGATTGCGTTGGATAAAAACCGCAATTTTTATACGTGTGCATGCAAAACAAATTTCTTGGTAGAGGGTCTAAATACAGCACAAACAACATTTTCCAAAAGACCAAAAAGTGAAAAGTATATTTCAAAATAACGCATTTGACTAACAGGTCGAACAACAAATGTTCTTAAACCCTGCTGACTGCCATTGGCGATTGCCAAATAAACGGATCACCGATGTAATAAATGGATCTTAATATTAAATTTAATACTAAACAGAAAACAATAAACTTGCGGAAAAGATGATATACCGCAAACAAAAGTTGCAAAGGTTTTGTACACCATATCCGGATTTCGACAATTAATGTCTCTTTAGTGATGTAAGGAATCGAAACGGTATTTGGAAAGGCATACAATTTACCTCAATTTAGGATAGACTCTTGAATTTTGAGGAGTCAAAATAGGATGAACGGATCATATAAACCCGAAGGCAAATATAATACAAACCCAAACGAAAATATATATAAACAAGTTTAAATTTAAAACAACGTTCAAACCTATGATTGCGTTGGATAAAAACCGCAATTTTTATACGTGTGCATGCAAAGCAAATTTCTTGTTAGAGGGGTCTAAATACAGCACAAACAACATTTTCCAAAAGACCAAAAAGTGAAAAAGTATATTTTAACAAAACGCATTTGACTAACAGGTCGAACAACAAATGTTCTTAAACCCTGCTGACTGCCAATGGCGATTGCCAAATAAACGGATCACCGATGTAATAAATGGATTTTAATATTAAATTTAATACTAAACAGAAAACAATAAACTTGCGGAGAAGATCATATACCGCAAACAAAAGTGCAAAGGTTTTGTACACCATATCCGGATTTCGACAATTAATGTCTCTTTAGTGATGTAAGGAATCGAAACGGTATTTGGAAAGCCATACAATTTATTTCAATTTAGGATAGACTCTTGAATTTTGAGGAGTCAAAATAGGATGAACGGATCATATAAACCCGAAGGCAAATATAATACAAGCCCAAACGAAAAATATAAACAAGTCTAAATTGAAAACAACGTTCAAACCTATGATTGCGTTGGATAAAACCGCAATTTTATACGTGTGCATGCAAAACAAATTTCTTGGTAGAGGGTCTAAATACAGCACAAACAACATTTTCCAAAAGACCAAAAAGTGAAAAGGTATATTTCAAAATAACGCATTTGACTAACAGGTCGAACAACAAATGTTCTTAAACCCTGCTGACTGCCATTGTCGATTGCCAAATAAACGGATCACCGATGTAATAAATGGATCTTAATATTAAATTTAATACTAAAGAGAAAACAAAGAACTAGCGGAAAAGATCATATACAGAAAACAAAAGGTGCAAAGGTGTTTGTACACCATATCCGGATTTCGACAATTAATGTCTCTTCAGTGATGTAAGGAATCCAAACGGTTTTGGAAAGCCATACAATTTAACTCAATTTAGGATAGACTCTTGAATTTTGAGGAGTCAAAATAGGATCAACGGATCATATAAACCCGATGGCAAATATAATACAAGCCCAAACGAAAAAATATAAACAAGTTTAAATTGAAAACAACGTTCAAACCTATGATTGCGTTGGATAAAAACCGCAATTTTTATACGTGTGCATGCAAAACAAACTTCTTGGTAGAGCGGTCTAAATACAGCACAAACAACATTTTCCAAAAGACCAAAAAAAGAGAAAAGGTATATTTCAAAATAACGCATTTGACTAACAGGTCGAACAACAAATGTTCTTAAACCCTGCTGAATACCATTGGCGATTGCCAAATAAACGGATCACCGATGTAATAAATGGATCTTAATATTAAATATGACACTCAACAGAAAACAATAAACTTGCGGAAAAGATGAAATACCGCAAACAAAAGTTGCAAAGGTTTTTGTACACCATATCCGGATTTCGACAATTAATGTCTCTTTAGTGATGTAAGGAATCGAAGCGGTATTTGGAAAGGCATACAATTTACCTCAATTTAGGATAGACTCTTGAATTTTGAGGAGTAAAAATAGGATGAACGGATCATATAAACCCGAAGGCAAATATAATACAAACCCAAACGAAAAATATAAACAAGTCTAAATTGAAAACAACGTTCAAACCTATGATTGCGTTGGATAAAACCGCAATTTTATACGTGTGCATGCAAAATAAATTTCTTGGTAGAGGGTCTAAATACAGCACAAACAACATTTTCCAAAAGACCAAAAAGTGAAAAGTATATTTCAACAAAACGCATTTGACTAACAGGTCGAACAACAAATGTTCTTAAACCCTGTTGACTGCCAATTGGCGATTGCCAAATAAACGGATCACCGATGTAATAAATGGATCTTAATATTCAATTTAATACTAAACAGAAAACAATAAACTAGCGGAAAAGATCATATACAGAAAACAAAAGGTGCAAAGGTTTTTGTACACCATATCCGGATTTCGACAATTAATGTCTCTTCAGTGATGTAAGGAATCCAAACGGTTTTGGAAAGCTATACAATTTAACTCAATTTAGGATAGACTCTTGAATTTTGAGGAGTCAAAATAGGATGAACCGATCATATAAACCCGATGGCAAATATAATACAAGCCCAAAGGAAAAAATATAAACAAGTCTAAATGGAAAACAACGTTCAAACCTATGATTGCGTTGGAAAAAACCGCAATTTTATACGTGTGCATGCAAAACAAATTTCTTGGTAAAGGGTCTAAATACAGCACAAACAACATTTTCCAAAAGACCAAAAAGTGAAAAGGTATATTTCAAAATAACGCATTTGACTAACAGGTCGAACAACAAATGTTCTTAAACCCTGCTGACTGCCATTGTCGATTGCCAAATAAACGGATCACCGATGTAATAAATGGATCTTAATATTAAATTTAAAACTAAAGAGAAAACAAAAACTAGCGGAAAAGATCATATACAGAAAACAAAAGGTGCAAAGGTGTTTGTACACCATATCCGGATTTCGACAATTAATGTCTCTTCAGTGATGTAAGGAATCCAAACGGTTTTGGAAAGCCATACAATTTAACTCAATTTAGGATAGACTCTTGAATTTTGAGGAGTCAAAATAGGATGAACTGATCATATAAACCCGATGGCAAATATAATACAAGCCCAAACGAAAAATATAAACAAGTCTAAATTGAAATCAACGTTCAAACCTATGATTGCGTTGGAAAAAACGCAATTTTATACGTGTGCATGCAAAACAAACTTCTTGGTAGAGGGTCTAAATACAGCACAAACAACATTTTCCAAAAGACCAAAAAGAGAAAAGGTGTATTTTAAAATAACGCATTTGACTAACAGGTCGAACAACAAATGTTCTTAAACCCTGCTGACTGCCATTGGCGATTGCCAAATAAACGGATCACCGATGTAATAAATGGATCTTAATATTAAATTTAATACTAAACAGAAAACAATAAACTTGCTGAAAAGATCATATACCGCAAACAAAAGGTGCAAAGGTTTTTGTACACCATATCCGGATTTCGACAATTAATGTCTCTTCAGTGATGTAAGGAATCGAAACGGTATTTGGAAAGCCATACAATTTACCTCAATTTAGGATAGACTCTTGAATTTTGAGGAGTCAAAATAGGATGAACTGATCATATCATCCTGATGGCAAATATAATACAAGCCCAAACGAAAAATATAAACAAGTCTAAATTGAATACAACGTTCAAACCTTTGATTGCGTTGGATAAAAACTGCAATTTTATACGTGTGCATGCAAAACAAATTTCTTGGTAGAGGGTCTAAATACAGCACAAACAACATTTTCCAAAAGACCAAAAAGTGAAAAGTATATTTTAAGAAAACGCATTTGACTAACAGGTCGAACAACAAATGTTCTTAAACCCTGCTGACTGCCATTGGCGATTGCCAAATAAACGGATCACCGATGTAATAAATGGATCTTAATATTAAATTTAATACTAAACAGAAAACAATAAACTAGCGGAAAAGATGATATACCGCAAACAAAAGTTGCAAAGGTTTTTGTACACCATATCCGGATTTCGACAATTAATGTCTCTTCAGTGATGTAAGGAATCGAAGCGGTATTTGGAAAACCATACAATTTACCTCAATTTAGGATAGACTCTTGAATTTTGAGGAGTCAAAATAGGATGAACGGATCATATAAACCCGAAGGCAAATATAATACAAGCCCAAACGAAAAAATATAAACAAGTCTAAATTGAAAACAACGTTCAAACCTATGATTGCGTTGGATAAAAACCGCAATTTTTATACGTGTGCATGCAAAACAAATTTCTTAGTAGAGGGGTCTAAATACAGCACAAACAACATTTTCCAAAAGACCAAAAAAGTGAAAAAGTATATTTTAACAAAACGCATTTGACTAACAGGTCGAACAACAAATGTTCTTAAACCCTGCTGACTGCCATTGGCGATTGCCAAATAAACGGATCACCGATGTAATAAATGGATCTTAATATTAAATTTAATACTAAACAGAAAACAATAAACTTGCGGAAAAGATCATATACCGCAAACAAAAGGTGCAAAGGTTTTTGTACACCATATCCTGATTTCGACAATTAATGTCTCTTCAGTGATGTAAGGAATCGAAACGGTATTTGGAACAGTTGTTGTAACATCTTAACTGACGTCATTTTGGAATTTTAGAGTGGTGCCAGTTCATATCTCTAATTACTATTTTCATTTTAGGCATGTCTTTGAGTCGTTTTTTGGAATTTTAAAATTTATTAGCGTCTTTACATATGATGTTCGGGTAAAACTGTTTCACTTTTTATCATTGTATGGAAATCAAGATTGCTATAGTTTAATAATCAGAATAGTGTGATCTGATTCAATTTACATCGTGCTCATACTGATGAAGGATATCTGTTATCCGAAATATTTATAGTTACATTTGTTCGTTTATTGTCATTTTTTGGTGATGTTGTACCCTTTTAGACTGGTTATATATATATCTATGCACACGTACCGAAAAATTGTGATTGCGGATGAATATCTCTTATCGCTTGTTATATATTAATTTCATCAATAAATATTCATGAAAATATTTTTTTAAGAACATAGATAAATCTTAATGATATGAAAATGTTTTGTCGTGAGAAATATATATATCAGTAACAAATCATGAATACCGAAAATTTGTGTTACGCATGCTGAAGAATATCTCGAGGGCGTTTTGCAACAACAGCGGGAGAAATATGAATGCCTACTCAAATCAAACCTATTAGAAAAACGAATTATTACAGAAGAGTGTCCACCATGCACTTGCACTGCATTATCATTAGTATAGTAGAATAGAATGATGGTATAAATGGATGAAAATTTGCCGGTGGAGTTATTAAGATGATCTGTTATATATATATGACTGTTATACAAAGATTAATATAACTAGAAAATACCCGCGAAATATACTTTGGTTCATAATTTGAAGATATATAGTTTTGGTGTAAGGCGATATTAATTTTATGCATAAATATATGAATGGGGTGGGTCACATTCCAGCCGCACTTCGGTACCCATTTTTAACCGAAAACGGAAGTAATCCCCCCACCCTTTTCATGTTGAATTGATGCGGTTCCCCGGAAGAAAAAAGCTCTTGACGTGTAAAAATCTGTTGTTAAATTGCCGAGAGCGTCAAGGGAATTTTTTAACCGAAAACCGAAGTAATCCCTCCACCCTTTTCATGTTGAATTGCTGCGGTTCCCCGGAAGGAAAAGCTCCTGACGTGTAAAAATCTGTTGTTAAATTGCGTCAAGGGAATGTGTATTACAAAGTGTTTCAGTGTAAGGTCAATCCGCATCTGATTTCAGGTGTTTTCGTGCTCAGAACCACCCCCATATATGAGTGGGCTGAAAATTTTATGCATTAATATATGAATGGGGTGGGTCACATTGCAGCCGCACTTCGGTACCCATTTTTAACCGAAAACAGAAGTAATCCCTCCACCCTTTTCATGTTGAATTGATGCGGTTCCCCGGAAGGAAAAGCTCTTGACGTGTAAAAATCTGTTGTTAAATTGCTTAGAGCGTCAAGGGAATGTGTATCACAAAGTGTCTCAGTGTAAGGTCAATATTTACCGTATCTGCTACGAAATAAAATTTAATTTTGCCGGGCAGACGTGCAATGACGGGAATGATGACGGCAGGTAAATTTCAGAGCCGAACTGGCTTTTTTCCGATTTTAACCCCCAAATACCCCCCAAAAGATCTTGAAATGAACACATAATAAACTACGCTGGTCATTACCCCTTTGTGGTATAAAACAATATTCGTGGATTTTATGTGAAAGAAGAAAACGCGACACCCAACTTCAGCTCTATTTATTTAGTAATATAGATATATAACAACAAACCAGATTATACTGATAACAAATGATTGTCCCATGATTATATCACTACAATATAATAATTATTACGGTGAGGGTGAATTCCCTCTCATTTATTCATCATCCACTCAGGAACTTGTCTCAGAAAAATAAATATATCTATGTACCTTTACCTAACTTTCAGATGTAGAGATATGATTTTTTTTTCTGAGACAAGTGCCTGTGACTATCCACCAGAACTTGCGGTTATCCGATGTTCAGTACTTCAGTACTTTGATATCCTATTGTGCCGATCATTGTCATCATTGACATTCATTTTAGTAAATTCATCACTTGGCTACCACCACTTCGTCATTGAACGGGGCTACTGACTTTGTTATGCAAATGTCCCACGTTGATGTCAAGTCGTCTATGTCTTGCGAATTGAGTGCCAAATTTGATTTTAATATTCTAGTTTCTCTGTCTCTGGATTAAAAACGTCTTTTAGTAGGGTGCCCAGTGTCCAAAAAAAGTCCTCTAGTTAACGAGTTTAAGTTAACGGAATAACACACGGCTAAATTTTTTTGCAAATTAAAAGAAAATCGTTATATTTTACAATCATGATTTTCGTCGTGGTCTCGATTTTCAAAATTTTGTGTTTTTACAGGTTACCACCAGATACCACATTGTACGGGGAATTTTTAACATGAAAAATAATATTATTGCACTCTTTGTTGGTGGTTGAAATAGTACTTATAATATAGTATATGTATTAAATATATTATATAACGAAAGCGAAAAGTATTTAAGTGATTTTAGTAAGAGTAAAATTTTACCCGAAATTTACCACATTTCCATCGAAAGCAAATTTATTACGTGTATCATCACGATATTTTTTACTCTGATTAAAGCAATAAGACGAAGTGCATGTGTGTACCAAATTTCATGTGTGAAATAAAAGTCGTTTTGAAGAAATTAGCAATTAAAAACACAAAATAAGGCAACATTTTGGCATTGATTAAACAAGGATTATCTCGTGCCATTTATCATTTTGTTGCTTACACTATTAGGTCATTAACAAGGACAGTGGTCACTCAATACATTTCTCATTTTTGCTTCTTGTGTGGTTGATTTATGATTTACGAGCAAACCACTGAAACCAATGACCTATATGTGCCAAGCATGCATGTTTAATCTATCTACCATGTTTCAAATTGGAATGTTTGGGTTTTTGTCTGTGAAAATAAAATTAAATTAAAAAAAGGTCGGTAATTTAAAATTATATGATCAGCTATAAAAGGCCCCTGGCGGCAGGAGAATTTTTTCCGGATAGATCATTTTTTTCATCTGTTGCTATACATGCTTATTTTTCTTTCGCGGCTTTGCTGCGCGAAAATTTATTTTCACTTTTGTACACATTTGTATCCTCAACTATCCATTTCATGTTGCAGAGTATTCATTTTCATCCTGTCTTGTACAAAGTCATTTATTTTCAGTTCATATCAGGCCAAGTTATATATTTTCAAAATCCTCCCCCCCCCACCCCCCCTTTCGAAATCAAATGGTCGTCCCCTTACTGGAAGCTAATGAAAGGACGTCATCAATAGTCTGAGAAAAGTATGATCATAAACACCATTACCGTAAAAACTAGGATTCTATTGGTTCAACATGCTTTACTAACTGACTGAATTGTGTCGAAAGTCCTAGAGAAAAGGATTATACACTAGTCATTTTGGGGCCCTTTATAGCTTGTTGTTCGGTGTGAGCCAAGGCTCCGTGTTGAAGGCCGTACTTTGACCTATAATTGTTTACTTTTTACACATTGTGACTTGGATGGAGAGTTGTCTCATTGGCACTCATACCACATCTTCTAACATGTATTTATATTTATATGCCTGTCCCAAGTCAGGATCGAGCCGCTATTTTAGTGGTTGCCGTTGGTTCATGTCTGTCATATTTTGTTTTGGTAAATTGTTTTGTTATAAATTAGGCCGTTAGTTTTCTCAAATGAATTGTTTTAAATTTTTCATATCTTTATAGCCGACCATACGGTATGGGTTTTTCTCATTGTTGAAGGCCGTACGGTTGCCTATAATTGCTTACTTTCACTTCATTTGAACTTTAATAGACAGTTGTCACATTGGCAATCATACCACATCTCCTTATTTTTTATATTATACAACAAGTATTACATAAAATAAACATTATCAATGTTCCATGTAAATGAGGTATGGTCAGATGAACTCTGCCACAAAGACATGTACACCTTGCTATCATTCCATACACCAAATATATTTTACCCACTACTTATAGTATCTGAGATACGGACTTGACCACTGAAACTTAACCTTGTTCACTGATCCATGAAATGAGGTCGAGGTCAGGTGAACCATGTATGACGGACATGTACACCTTGCAAGGATACCATATATTAGTAAACAAATATAGTTATCCTAGAACTTACTATAAGTGAGACACTCACATGACGAAAAAAGCTATACAGTTTTTTAGCAGTCACTGAACTATGAAAATGAGGTCAAGGACAACGATTTTATGACAGACGGGAACTTCGTAACACAATGGATCTATATACAAAGCAAGAATCATCCAATTCCTCTTCCCTCTGAAATATAAAGTTTTACAAATAGTTTACGGCGTTGCTGCCGCCGCCATCAGATTGTATTCTCTATGTCTCGCAATCTGCGACTTCCGTCGAATTTATTTTAAAAAAGAACAACTGAAATAAGCTGTCTAACCTAGACGTGGTTGGTGGGCTTTCAACTTAACAGAAGACAATGAAACGTAATAGCTACTACTAGCTTTGTCAATTTTTCTATGTTGTTTCGATCTGATTAAAATTCTGATCTATTAACTCGCGTGCTCGTATATATAAGCTCATATGAGGATAACGAAATCAGAGATCTATATTTTTATTAGATTGATGTTGTTTACAACTGTTTGTAAAATACATCGATGCTGTACATAACCCTCTTTTTGTTGATAATCTTTAACTTCATGTCACTTGTAGGCCAATATATGCTCAATAAGTAATATAAGTGTGTAAGATGGAGTGATTATCCTGTTTCTCATTGTCATTTTGTTTTCATAACTTCAACAGACAGCCTGACCCTCCCCCTTTTCACCGTTTGCAGTATTCATTATTTCTATATACAGCAAAGATATATTCAGACCTGCTAATTCAATCCATTCTGCGTTAGTATTACACCAGTTTTGAAACTAAATACATGTTGATGTGCTTCCACACTCACCAAAAGAAAATTGGATATTTACCAAGAAAATCATTCGGAACACCTTCTATCACGAGATGGATAAAATAACATTTTGGTAGGGCAACTTATAAATGTTAATATCTAAAGAACATCTCCAGGGATCACATGTATCGAACCTTATGTAAAAATTCCGAATTTAGAAATTTTAATAGGTCAAGGTCACTGTTATTTAACAGCTGAATGAAAATTGTAAATGTGAACCCTATAAGTAAAAATGTGACTGCGTTTTTCCTGAAATTTTAGCTTTGACCTTTGACCCAAATTTAAGAAAATCGTGACCACTCACGGTAGACAACGACGACATCAATATTTCGATGAGGCTCTTTCCAATGATATAAAATACAGCCGTGTGTTATTCCGTTAACCCAAATCGATCAAATTCGTTGACTTGGCACCCTACTATTACATTTAACTACCTGTAGGGTTCTACCAAAGGTATAACTAAAGTAGAATCCTATACACCTAGTAAAAAATGTCATTAAATTTACAAATTTCAATGAAACTTTTTTAGATAATAAAAAAAAAAAAAAAAAAAAAACATTGCTTTCACGTTATACTTTGTCCGAATTCCCCTCATGAAAATTGCCCGATTCGGGCTAAGACCGGGGATGAATTCGTTATATCTACGTTCATATCCGTAGATATGGGTATTTTAACATCCTTCAGTACCCTGTACACCCTTTAATCCTGCAATCCTACGAAAAAATATCGCATCAAGGACTCGGATTGGTGAGTTTTTAAACCACCTCTATAACTTCCTCAAATAGTTGGAGTACACCAACCTTACTATGTAAAGGTTGTTTAAACCTTAAATGAATCTGCTAGTGAAAAAACATTATATATATACAGTTAAATCCCTGCAAAATAACTTCTATGTACATTAAAATCTGGGTCTCAGTTTAAAAGTTATTGATAAAGTTTATGTACTATTTACAGGGCATGCCTTAGTGTAAAAAATCTTTACATTCAATAAAATTTTGTACTAAAAGGTAAGTAATAACATCCTGCCTGCCGGTGCTATTACATCTATCTATAAACACTACCAAGTGATATGTATAGATTATTACATGGCATTTTTCATATCAGACCCTTTATCGGCCCTAGGTCATGATATCAGCCCAAGAGCCGGAGGCTCGAGGGATGATATCATGAACGAGGGCCGATAAAGGGTCTGATATGAAAAATGACATGTAATGATCTTTTTATCATATACTTCAGCAGAAGAAATACAGACAAGAACTATTAGAATTTTGTCTTTCTTTGAACTTCTAGATAATAATTTACAGACAACCAAATACAAATTTATTAACTTTGATTGTTTTTATTGATATAACAAGCATTTCATTTATCATGTGACAAATTACAACAATTATAATGTTCTTAGTTTGAAAAATTTATTGTCACGTCTGCCATGTTTACAAACAAATTTCCGGAAATACACGAAGTTGCATGTGATAAACCCCATGGACAATAACGGAAAGGCATAGCCTTTCATTGCCTTTTAATTATTTTTAAATGTTATTGAACTGTAAAATTTAAGTAATATTTTATACAAGTATATGATAAAAGTTATAAAATCATGCATTTAAGCTTTTATGTCCTAAGCGATCTAATTATGCATAGCCATTGATCTATCTGTTATATTTTAAAGCTACCCGGCGGATATTAAAGCTAAAAGTAGATCTGTACAATTTTTCCATCAACAGGTATAGCGCGGAACAACCACACTGACCTTGTGAATCCTAGTCATTTAGACAGGCCATTCTTTTTAGATGGAGTCTATAGCATAAGTTCCTGCTTTGTTCCTCTAGTGTATTAAGAAAAAGTTCATCCTGAGGGAGAATATTGGTAAGACCCAGTTGCTGACAATCCAAAATTAACTGATCAATACTTGTTCTCTCGTGAAAGTTTCCTAACCCAATTTTACAGATGGTAAGTCTCTTGATAGTACCAAGTGACTATCTGCGTATTCCTTCTAGAGCTGGGCAACGAGTGAGAAAATGCATGATATCCTCTTCTTCCAATTGACAGATTGGGCAAGTTGCTTCAAGAATAATATTTGAGAAACGAGCTTTTTGAGTTTGAAATATACATAGCCTTGCTTTTATTGTTGCTTTCCTCAGTTCGCCAATATTAGCTGGTAGACTGTTCCAGATAGAATGAGATTTGCCAATGTCTAGATTGGGGATACAGAGGAATTTCAGTGTTTATTTGTTACTGGCGTCCCTTTGGAGATTAATTTTCCAGTAGTTGTTTATTGCTTCTCTAGCCTTGCATTTCCATGATAGTTTTGATGGAAGTTGATCTTTCAGATCAGCCAAAGAGGGAAGATTATACATTTGTCATGTATAGAAGATCTGCTACTCGGTTAAGGAAAGTTAATTCATGCGTTTGCAGAACATATTGTCTCTCTAGCGCTTTTTTTAGGTTGTCGTTTTTCGATGAAAAGATGGAGTGAAACCGTGAAGCTAAGAACTCTTTTGTGAATTTCTGCCTCTATGGGAAGAGCACCAAAAGTAAGTATACTGCTGAAATTGCTGTCCTTGAGGGGAGAGCTTGAATTTGTCTCAGGAAGTTTACGTGGAAATCTCTAAGCAATTTAATGTCCCCATCGGTTAATAGCAGTATACTTCCAAACTGTAACGTTAACGTTAGCAACCTGGGCAGAACATATTATACTCTGTATGATGTTTTAGGGTTTAATCCGTTTGTACCATGTACTCATAAGAGAGTAGGTTGTCCTTCTGGCTAAAGCTGATTCTATCTTGGATGTTTGTTTTATTTTGGTCCTTTCTTGCTCTTATAATACCCAAATGTGTACCTTGGTTAGGGGACGACCATTTGATATTCTGGGGCAGGAGGATTTGTTTTGGATGGGTTATTTATTTTGTGGACCAAAAGGACAGATTATTTATTTTCTGCACTGTTGAAGCATGATTTTCATTTTCATTAAAACAAGGGACTGTTTATCTATTTTCACAATTGTATTTATAATATTTGAAAACATACAATTTTAAATTCTTAATAAATAACATAGTCAATTAAGTCAATCACAATTAATCATCATCCTCTGGAAGTTAATCTTCTGAATTGCAAACTGCATATATTGCAATACGTACAAGGTATTAAAGTAGGCCTGTAACTTAGCCTCTTTTAAAAGTTGTCAAACATTTTCGCCGAGCGGAGCGAGGCGAAAAAAAAATCAGCGAAGAGTCTGGGGTTCGCTGAAGGCCCCAAGAAGCTATAGAAAAAATGGCGCAAAATCATGCATTATGCGCGTTTCCCAGTCCCTTTCTTAATCTGAAACGCAAGTTCTGTTATAATTTTTTTACAATATTCTGGTCTCAAAGCAAAATATATAGATTCAGTGTAAGACTTTTAGTTTTTAGGGACAACATCAAAAGACGAATATGTAGGACAAAGCAAAAAATGTTTCAGTTTGCAGAAAAACCTTTTATGCCTGTTAATTATGTTTTTTTTTTCAAATTAAGTTAAGAGGGGGCTGATTATCATTGATATAACTATGTCAAGTCAGTTGTTATAACACATTTCAATTACAACTTGATGTAGTTCCTAACTGGGATACAATTTAAAGTAGTTTGTAATAGACAAAAGGTCCTTAAATATAATAAAACTCAAGTTTAAAACATAATTACTAAATTACAAATAGAATGCAACACTAAGAGAATGAACAAAAGACAAACCCGGGAACAGATAAAACACAAAACGACAAACATTATAGACAATCAACACTGAAAAATAAAAAATAAATGAGAAACATGGATCTCAAAAAACAGGGACTACGTCAGAGGGTGAACAGAACTTGCTTCTTGCAAGACACTTGCCGTGAAAACAATTTGATATGAAGACAAGCTTTTGTTTTGAAATTCCAACATGAGGCATTTGCCTCGATGTAGTTACGGCCCTGTAATAAAAGTGAGGTAAATGTTCACGAGACAATATACCTCAAATGAAATCATGAAACCCATTTTCAAACATTTCAAATACATTAATATTTATATTATTAAAGGCTGAGTTATTTATTTTCAAAATCATCCCCCCCCCCTTTATACTTATTTATTGAAACACTTTTGGTTTGATGGATTTTATATCTATGCTTATCTGAATATCTTTTTGATGTATCTAGCATAGCTTGCATTTCTTCCTCGGTTGATGATAGTACTATCGTTCATAAATAGAATGGAAGGATTCCGAGAGGTCCGAATCTAAGTTGTCTAACATAACAACATAGTTTTCTTCCCCCTTACTTAAATTAACCTGAATTGGAGGGAAAACGTCAATATTGCAGAAATATCTTTTCTCAATAATCATGTCCCAGGAGCTGGAAGACACTTTAGCAAAATTATTAGTACCGGATAATAATACGATAAAGCAGGTATTTTTGTCAGTATATATGTATCCAAATGTGAGAAAAGAAGAATAAAATGTATGGAATGTCCACGTGCATGACGTTTTCCGACATTAAATTTAAGAAAAAACTACTAGTGGATGAAAGGAAGTAATTCTTAACTGAAAACAATCGTTTCGATGGTAGCGTGCTTGTCTCTAGGTCAAGAGATGTTTCCGTCTGTGGGGATCTAATGTTGGAGGAAAAGGGGGGTGTATACGCAATTGCCCATAACATTAAAATAGGCATAATTTGCGTAAAACGTTAAAGATGCTGTATCAACAGGGTTAAACCTGGGACTATCATACTAACAGGATTAGAATCTCATAGGTTTTTCCGTATGCTATGAACTAATTACTTGTCTCCACGAGATTTAACAAGACTTGTGAGGATTTGGAGAGAAAGATGTCAAGGGCTATGTAAATTTACGGATTTATTCTTAACAATCGTCAAAAACGTTATATTATTTTAAAAGTATTAAAAAAAAACAACATATAACAGAGTTCTCAAAATCTTGTGGTCCTTGAGAAAATCTGGTGGTCCTGTAATTTTACTTGAATTTATCAAACACCTATTAGTTACATGAAAGTCATTATTGCTCAGTACTATATCAACTCCATCCTAGTTTCTGTTATATGTTTGATTTTTTTAATGAAAGTTTGAATTTTGCATTGTTAACTCATTTTTATGCTTTGTCAATTTGATAACATGCTTGATTTCATTTTTGCTTTATGTCTCATGCTTTATACTACCTGTAGAGTCTTTTAAGGGCTCATGTGTAAGGAAATTCAATTCTTTTTTTTAGCCCACCCAAATTCGTTCTGGTTTTAAAAGCTAACTCATAACAATCCTGCATTTTATGGGTCACTTTTGGTTGACAAATAATTCAAATTTTAAATAGTTAATATTTAAAGACATGAAAGAAGTCCAAATTCATCATAAGAGTTGGTATTTAATTTCTTCCTAATGCCAATCCACTCATATTAAGAAACAATAAAAAAATGTAATAAAAATAATTTATCACTAGAACTGGTACATAACATCTTCCCAATGATGATCAAGTTGTATTTTAAAGTTATCAACAGTATTTGCAGACACATCATTTTGGGTAAACTGTTCCAATCGTTTATAATTCGTTAGAAAAAATGCCTTTAACGAAATGATGAATTACATCGAGGCCTTATAAGTCTAAAGCTGTGTCCACTGCAATCATTTACAGTTAAAAGTACATTAAAATGATAGAAATAAAAGACTAAGTCTTGTAATATGGTAAAAAAATTGTAATATAGAAAAAATGTTCAGTCTCTGTAAAAGTCTTTGTTTAAATACAAAGTCCTCTGGTTTAGCACCCTCTCTGATAGTCTGAGATTATTCTGACGTCCAACAGCTGTTTTGCCAGACAAGCTGGGGCCGTGGGATCGCTCAAGCTTGCCTGGCAAAACAGCCGTTGCACGTCAGAGTAATCTCGGACTACCTCTCTGAACGAAATAGGCCATGCCGAAGCCATGATGACTTTTACGACTGGTTATTTGTCAAAAGTATTACCATAATTTTGAGCTATGCTACAAAAGTTGAATTACAGTAGTAACCAGTACAAAAACTATCTAAATACCAAAGAAACCGACGACTGGTTCTTTTTCAAAAGTATTTCCGTAATTTTGAGCTATGTAGTTAAAGTTTGTTTACATCAGCAACCAGTTTAAAAGCTATCTGAATACCGAAAAGATGTTAAAACAAAAGTGAACAACCACTAAAATGTTGTCGGTCATCAAGACTGCCACTACACATGCTATTGTCGGTCCTTAAATATAATAAAACTCAAGTTTAAAACATAATTACTAAATTACAAATAGAATGCAACACTAAGAGAATAGTCATAAAGAAGGGCAATCAATGAACAAAAGACAAACCCGGGAACAGATAAAACACAAAACAACAAACTTTATAGACAACACTGAAAAATGAAAAATAAATTAGCAACATGGATCTCAAAAAACAGGGACTACGTCAGAGGGTGAACAGAACAGAACAATTTGATATGAAGACAAGCTTTTGTTTTGAAATTTCCAACATGAGGCATTTGCCTCAATGTAGTTATGGCCCTGTAATAAAAGTGAGGTAAATGTTCATGAGACAATATACCTCAAATGAAATAAAACCCATTTTGAAACATTTCAAATACATTAATATTTATATTATTAAAATATTTGGGAAGTTTTTCCCGAAAAAAATATGAAAAAAGACAATTTTGGAAGAATCTGGTGCCTTCTCATACTTCAAAATAGCATTTATAAAATGGCTTAAAAGACCTGCCAAGTTATTTTTAATACATTGTAAGTCAGGTTATTTAATTTTAAACTACCACAGAACAAACCATTCATTTTTGTTATTATCAAGGCTGAGTTATTTATTTTCAAAATCCTCCTAGCCCCCCCTGCCCAGAATATCAAATGGTCGTCCCCTTAGCTGTTGACATATTTTTAGCTCACCTGGCCCAAAGGGCCAAGTGAGCTTTTCTCATCACTTTGCGTCCGTCGTCGTCCGGCATCGTCTGTTAATTTGTAAAAATTTTTCTCCTCTGAAACTACTGGGTCAAATTTAACCAAACTTGGCCACAATCATCATTGGAGTATCTAGTTTAAAAAATATGTCCGTTGACCCGGCAAGCCAACCAAGATGGCCGCCATGGCTAAAAATAGAACATAGGGGTAAAATGTAGATTTTGGCTTATAACTCTGAAACCAAAGCAATTAGAGCAAATCTGAC
Source organism: Mytilus coruscus (assembly GCA_017311375.1). Classification (NCBI taxonomy): domain Eukaryota; kingdom Metazoa; phylum Mollusca; class Bivalvia; order Mytilida; family Mytilidae; genus Mytilus; species Mytilus coruscus. The sequence continues at coordinate 55,510,829 of CM029600.1, forward strand.
ATGGGTTAAAATTGTTTATCAAGTCAAGATCTATCTGCCTTGAAATTTTCAGATGAATCAGACAACCGGTTGTTGGGTTGCTACCCCTTAATTGGTAATTTTAAGGAAATTTTGCCGTTTTTGGTTACTATCTTGAATATTATTATAGATAAACTGTAAACAGCAATAATGTTCAGCAAAGTAAGATCTACTAATAAGTCAACATGACCAAAATGGTCAGTTGACCCCTTAAGGAGTTATTGCCCTTTATAGTCAATTTTTAACCATTTTTCTTAAATTTTTGTAATCTTTTACAAAAACCTTCTCCTCTGAAACTACTAAGACAAATGTAACCAAACTTGTCCACAATCATCATAAGAGTATCTAGTTAAAAAAATGTTTTCGATGACCCTGCCCGTGAACCATGATGGCAGACATGACTAAAAATAGTACATAGGGTAAAATGCATTTTTTGGTTTATATCTCGGAAACTGAAGCATTTAGACCAAATCTGGCTGGTGGCAAAAATGTTCATCAGATTTAGATATATCTGCCCTGAAATTTTCAGACAATTCCGACAACCAGTTGTTAGGTTGCTGCCCCTGAGTTAGTAATTTTACGGAAATTTTGCTGTTTTTTGCTATTATCTTAGATATAATACTGTAAATTATGATTTTAACCTTATTTTACATGATTTCCAAAGCATCAGAAAATACAGGTGAGCGACACAGGCTCTTTAGAGCCTTTAGTTATTATTCAATTTGAATTGAGTTTCAGTTTTCACGGCTTTTGAATTATTATATTTATTTATTGAAACACTTTTGGTTTGATGGATTTTATATCTATGCTTATCTGAATATCTTTTTGATGTATCGAGCATAGCTTGCATTTCTTCCTTAGTTGATGATAGTAGTATCGTTCATAAATAGAATGGAAGGATTCCGAGAGGTCCGAATCTAAGTTGTCTAACATAACAACATAGTTTTCTTCCCCCTTACTTAAAATTAACCTGAATTGGAGGGAAAACATCAATATTGCAGAAATAATCTTTTTCAATAATCATGTCCCAGGAGCTGGAAGACACTATAGCAAAATTATTAGTACCGGATAATAATACGATACAGCAGGTATTTTTGTCAGTATATATGTATCCAAATGAGAGAAAAGAAGAATAAAATGTATGGAATGTCCACATGCCTGACGTTTTCCGACATTAATTTTAAGAAAAAACTACTAGTGGATGAAAGGAAGTAATTTTTAACTGAAAACAATCGTTTCGATGGTAGCGTGCTTGTCTCTAGGTCAAGAGATATTTCTGTCAGTGGGGATCTAATGTTGGAGGAAAAGGGGGATGTAATTGCCCATAACATTAAAATAGGCATAATTTGCGTAAAACGTTAAAGATGCTGTATCAACAGGGTTAAACCAGGCACTATCATACTAACGGGATTAGAATCTCATAGGTTTTTCTGTATGCTATGAACTAATTACTTGTCTCCAGGGTTCGACATTAACTTTTATACCAACTTGTCCAGTTGGGCACTTGTCCAGTTGGGCAAGTGCCCTATTACTTTTACTTGTCCGAAAGTGAAATCTACATGCCCAAACTTTTACATGCTATTTTTGTGGTCGTAATGTAGTACATGCAGATAAAATATAGTTATCATGTATATGGGGTGTAAAACTTGCCAGGGTTGATTGTTGTGCCATGATGGCAGCAACTAGACTTGACCACTGAGATACTATGAGGCATATATGAGCCGAGGAGGGAGGGAAAAGATCGACGAATATACGATCATTTACATAGAGATACTTATTTCATAATAATTTATCTAAGAAATGCCATTTCAAAAAACCCTTCTTGATAAACTGACAACAACTGACAAATTTGTTAAAGTTTAATTTCATTTTCTCTTTCAAGCTTTTACGTTTTTCCATTTTAGGGAAATACACATCCAATGTCAAATTCTAAAGTTAGAACAACGAAAATAGACCTCTGCTTTCCATTGGTCGGTGTGAATATCAAGTGCGTTGGAAACACCGAGTGGTGTCCCGATTGGTAACGATAATGACGAAGCAATGCCGCGGCCGCCTGATTGGCCAATATTTTTAAACGTGATCTGTTTTTGGTAAAATGGGGAATTCAGTGCGAACAAATGACGAAATATACGCATTGAAGGGGGGTTAAGACCACTTTTCTCGAACGTGCGGTGTTATCACTGAGTAATCTATGGACAAAACAACAGACACTATTGATTTTGTGAAATTTTAATCATATAACACTTTTTTTTTTCACTTGCCTGATCGGACAACCAAGATGATGTTTTTACTTGTCTGAATACGGCATTAACTTGCCCCGGGCAATCGGACAACCGTAAGTGTCGGACCCTGGTCTCCACGAGATGTCCTAGCCGATTTTTGGCAGTCAGGACCGACAGGACTGACGGTTTTCGAGAACACGTATATAATTTATCATTTAGAATGACACATAAAAGAGAGATTTTCAGGTTGCGAAGAGATTTAAAGTGTTGTGAAATGGTCAGTGATTTATGGCCACCAAAGCCGCCGTTTTTGTCTCGCCTTGACAGAGTCAAAAAGCAAGACATAGGTATGCTGTTTCCGGTGTCGGCGTCGTCAACAGCAGCCATGTCAGTTAACTGCTAGTAGTCTGTTGTTATTTATGTATTATTGTCATTTTGTTTATTTTCTTTTGTTACATCTTCTGACATCGGACTCGGACTTCTCTTTAACTGACTTTTAATGTGCGTATTGTTATGCGTTTACTTTTCTACATTGGCTAGAGGTATAGGGGAGGTTGAGATCTCATAAACATGTTTAACCCGCGCATTTTTGCGCCTGTCCCAAGTCAGGAGCCTCTAGCCTTTGTTAGTCTTGTATTATTTTTACTTTTAGTTTCTTGTGTATAATTTGGAGTTTAGTATGACGTCCATTATCACTGGACTAGTATATATATTTGTTTAGGGGCCAGCTTAAGGACGCCTCCGGGTGCGGGAGTTTCTCGCTGCATTGAAGACCTATTGGTGACCTTCTGTTGTTGTCTGTTCTGTGGTCGGGTTGTTGTCTTTTTGACACATTCCCCATTTCCATTCTCAATTTTATTAGTTTGTGATTAGGTCTAGTTTATGGTGAACCACAAGTGGTAGGTCAATTATATTTGGTATGCAGTTGTATTAGCATTGGCACATCTCATTTCCATGGAGATTATTTGGCCCTGCCCCCTCAGTCATGGTCTATTGACTTTGAAACTTGCTTATTTTACATGTATTTGTTTGTGATTAGGTCAGTTTATGGGGAACCACTAGTGTTAGGTCAGTGATATTTGGTATGCAGTTGTAAAAACATTGGCATATCTCATTTCCATGGAGATTATTTGGCTCTGCCCCCTTAGTCATGGTCTATTGACTTTAATAATTTTGCTAAGTCACATGTATTAGTTTGTGATTAGGTCAGTTCAAGGGGAACCATTGAGGGTAGGCAAATGTTAATTGGTATTCAGTTGTATAAGTATTAGCACATCTCATTACCATGGAGAATATTTGGCCCCACCCCCTCAGTCATGGTCTATCGACTTAGAAACTTTTGCTTAGTTTAAATGTATTAGTTTATGATTAGATCAGTTTAAAATGAACTGCTGTTAAGTCAATGATATTTGGTATGCAAATTTATTGGCATTTGCAAGTATTGTTTCCATGGAGATTATATAGCCCCACCCCCTCTTCATGGTTCATTGACTTTGAAACTTTTATATAGTTTACAAGTTAATGTTTGTGTTTAGGTTTGTTTAAAGGGAACGACTTATAATAAGTCAATGGTATTTGGTATGCAGTTGTATTAGCTTTGGCACATCTCATTTACATGGAGATTGTTTAGCCATGTACCTCAGTCATGGTTCATTGACTTTGAATATTTCCATAACTTATGAAACATGTTGGAAGTATTGCTATTTTAATTTCAGCATTTGCATAATCAAAATTACAAAAGGGCGAGACATATCTCTGTGATAACAGTTTATTATTTATTACCCCTTTGCATGTAGGCACACCTCTGAAATGAAATATATTCTTATATAGCTAAAATAAAGCGACAAAGTTAAAATTAATTGTTTTTTTGTAAGAAAAAATCAATTTAACATATGTTTAATGACATTCCATCAATAATTACAATAACAGTTTTCTACTTTAATAGAAATCAATTTGTATTCAACACAAATAATATTTAATGAAATTATTTGTTTTAAGAAAATATATTTAAAAGAAAATGGCAATAAATTTCTCATTTGAATATACACATGTCTCAGAGACATATAATTTCACAGTATGACATGTATATTAGGTGTGAATTATTTGATTACCAGGTAAAGTCAAAAGGTGATATTATATATTTTCAATTGTTTATTTGATTGTAATAATAGGAAAATAGAAACACAAAAAAAAGAAAGAAAATTATAATTTTCTACTGAAATAAACTTTTATTTTCTGTCATTTAGATTATTTGATCATTTTGGAATTAATTAAATACTGTTACACTATTATGACAAAGAAGGCATATGCTTTGTCGTACATGCAAAATCGAAGAGTAAATATTGTATTATAGACAAAATAAAAGACAACTCATTCATTGTTAAAAAAATAATAATGAAAACGGGTACCTTTGATAATCAAATGCATAATAATTATAATCATAATTTTCTACTAAGAAAACAATTGGCAAAACAATTTGTGATCAGCAAAAATAATATTTAATGAAATTATTTGTTTTTAAGATTTTTAGGTTACATAACGAGTGAGAATGAGATATCGCTTGATATCAACTCGAGTTTATATTTAATTTCAATACAATGCAATAATAAACGAGCCTTGTGCAAGAGTTTATTATTACTATTTAAATTAATTAACGAGAGTTGATATCAAGTGATATCCAATTTTCACGAGTTGTTAAACCTATTTCTCTTGTGGTTAACATTCTCATTGTGTTAAATAAAAAATTCTGCAAATCGTTGATCTAGTCTTTTGCAATGGCATACCATTATGACATCATATATTTTGTTCCGCCATCAAACTTTAACATCTGACAGACATTTTAAAACTTTTTGTATGCTTCAGAATGTAATAAAATTTGACAAAAAGAAGACTTTCAGATGAAAACTGTGATTGTTTTGTATATTATTGAAGAAATCACATATCTCCGTTGCCATGGGCGAAATGTACATCTTCTTAAGGTACCAGTCTTGTATTACAACTCCAGTTTCCGGTGCATGTCAAAACATGGAGTGAAATAAATTTGTCCATTGTTTTCTGCATTTTTTACTGTTTGATTAAAAGTTTCTGCTGAATTGAAACATGTACCGGTATTTAGATTTAAAAAAGAAATATTGCATCTTTTTTGGCATATCAAACCAGGAAAGTGGAAGGATATCATGTTTGAGGGGCCTGATGGGGGGGTCTCTTCACGATTCACGAGTTGATTTTTTTGTCAATCACGATTCACAGAAAATAAATTTCCATGATCACGGAACACGAAAATATAAAAAAAAAAATAAATCTGTAGAAAAACAGATCACGATAGCGAAAATGTGCGGATCACGAAGAACGAAAATAACCCATCAGGCCCCTCAGGTTTACTGTAAGTGGTGCGGCCTAGTAAAAATAGCAAACAGAAAGTAGAAAAAAATAGTTTTGACTTCAGGGTTTCATAACTTTTTATTCTTCGTGGCATAAGGCAATTTTTTTCCATTAAATCACAATTTCACATTACTACATACATGATATGTACATGAACATTTTTTTCTATGTAGCATTTTATTTTAAAAAAATTTCAAAGATTAGTTGTTTTGCATGTACATCTGTAAGCCTATGGAGCAGTCAATTACAAGACTGCAACCTTAACTTTGAAATTCATTAATGACCTAGCAAATAGCCAATGGGAATTTTGCAATATTGTCTGATGATGCTGGATAAGCCAATCAAATTAAACTCATTTTTCGTATCACACTCCTAGCAGTGTAATAGGAGAAATATCTCTTCATGCGAGAAAAAGATAACGGGTCACAACCATAAGAGAATTAAAGCATAAACACTGTTTTCTTTAAAAATGTGTTCGTAAAAAAACACATTTGAGCACTTTTTGAGGGAAAGGTAGTATTTTATTGTTTAATAATAAGAAAAAAGAAACAAAAAAGGAAAGAAAATTATAATTGCAATTCACAGGCACTTGTCTCTGAAAAAATTCCTACATATACATAAATATAATACAAGGTACTTAACTCGCATTTTAAGTACCTTTCCAATCTGGTTAAAATCTTATGGTTATAACTTTTGATATGTCTATAGAAAATATTAAAAATTTAGTAAATTATTTTGATCATGTTGATAGTTTAAAGGTTGTATTTACATTCTTAACTTTATATTATATTTACAACTTTACAAAATGAATTAATTAGTTATTATATTCTGGTATTGTACAAAAGCTTTTATTTTCCTGTATTATTGATTTTTCCTATCAAAAGGTAAAACAAAGATACAGGTACAATTACACACATGGGTGATCACCTGTAGTGTAAATTTATAACTGAACAGGTAAAGATCAAACTTCCTCAACAGTCCAGTGTTCAGACAATATCTAAGTGTGTACTGTATATATACATTTTGCATGACCTTTGTGAGAAACATTGTAGTTGTCTCGTAAGAAGCCGGAACTTGGTTCACCCTTCCAGAGTACCCAAGTTCACACCAATTTTTTTTATGGAGTCAGTGTTTCTCATTTGTCTTTAGTTGTCCCTTTAATAGCTTGATTATCCTTCTTCACAAGTATTTCGTTTTTCTGTCGTTTTCTTTTGTAATGTGACAATAAAAATGGTCATAACATAATATTTCTGACTGGGGTATAACATTAAGCATTAAACATATTTTATTTCCAATTCGGTTAGAGGGAGCGTAGCATATCACAACATCGGATTTTAATCAGATTGCTGGTTTACCACACTGACAGCTACACTCAATTTTTCTGGCAAAATTTTTAACAAAGTCTGTACTTGATGTTGAATTTTGAGGAAATCTGTAAAATGTCCTTTTTCCAAACACAATATTAAATGCAATCTCATGTATTTCTCACTAAACTTGGTACGTCTTTGAATGTTGAGTTTTCCTTTATGACAATATTCCACCATGTTGGCAATAGCATAAACTCTACAGTTCATATCCATTTGTCTGTTGTTAAACATCAGGTTATTTAACAAGCAAGTTTCCATTTCAATGAGAATAAATAGCTGATAACTCAATTTCTGTTGATGGTGTAAGTCTGAAATCTTTACTGTTACTATCTTAACATATAAACGGCACTATCCTTTTTAGTCTGAAGAGATGTAATCCATTGAGATTTTCTGGTATGTTGAATTTGCACACATTGTGTATCTTGACTGTTGAATCTCCAGAAATTTTTTGTCCAACAGTTTGTCTTCATGGAAAAGATGTGCTAATCCTGTTGATTGAAATCCAGAAATAAGTGGAAACTGTTTTGCTATGCTATTTATGCACACATTTATAATTTTGGAACATAACCATGAATTATTCTTCAACATAAGTTTGGTGTTAACAATTTAAACCTGCAACCCAAGGTGTATTGTTGATTTTTTTGACATCTGCTGTTACTTTTCATTTTTTCATAGGAAGTCTTCAGTGACATTGGAGATATAAGGCCAATGATAAATATATATTTGTTTGCCCATCTCCGACCCATCATTTTAGGTGTGGGTACATGTAGGTAGGTAGGCAAATTATTTTATTTTATTATCTTAAAAAAAGTAATCAGACATTTTAATTGGTGCTTTCCCAAAAAACTTTCTATGGGTCGGTAGGGAACACCAGTTCAAATCTATTATCAGGTGTAAAAAAAGGAAATACAAAGAAAAAAATCCATTACAAAAAACATGTATCAATCTGTGTACATTGTATTGAACTGAGGATCTTCTAAATCATGTTTATAGGATATTATTTATTATTTTTATCTTTTTATCCAATATATATAATATACAACAGTGCAGACATTGAAATGTCAAGTTCATATTTATCTATATAGGCGGAGTGGTCTAAGTAGTCAAACTAGTGTATTAATAGCCTGTCAACACAGAGGTTGTGAGTTCGAATCCTCCAATCTTAATTGACTAGGATTGTCAGTATTTCTACCGAATGTCGTTGGTTCTCTCTGGGCGCTCCGGTTTCCTCCACCAACATGACCAATAAACACTGACCGCCACGAAATAGCACAATAGTGCTGAAAGGGCATTAAACACCAATCAATCAATCAATTGATTTCAATTCATTTTCACAAATGTACAAATGGGTTTTGAACTAACCCTTAGGCCAGACTTTTTTTATTATCTGTTTAACGAGATCCGCCGACTCCAATTTCCCGATTTCAGAATAAAAATAAAAGAAGTGCTTTTTATTTTTATTTTTATTTTTCCCGCCGACTGTTACGAAATCCTCAGAACAAAAATAAAATCTGTGGTTTACGATAGGGTAACACGAATGACCGAATAACACTGTTATTATCCAAATAACACTTGTAATGATCAAATAACACTTGAAATTTTAATATTAGCACATATTGGTGACATTTGGACAATACTCTGTATATACAGTACATTATTTAATACTTTATTTTCATAGCATTTCCCTTTGAATGCATATGCAATCATTCTTTCATTCTTCCCATTGTTTTTTCCTTGGTCACCATAATGGATGACCAGGATGCACACACTATATTTATAATGATCTTTATGAACTTAGGGAGCTACCAGTTGATTTTTATGGGGGGGGGCTAGGATGAAATTTGAAAAAAATAGGCAGGACAGGAATTTTGAGTAAAAAAAAAGGCAGGATGATCGATGAGACACTTGCAAAAAAAAAAAAGTCAGGATGACAATTTAGGTAAAAAAAAGTCAGGATAAACTTTAAAAAAGGAGATTACAACTAAAAATAAATGCAGGACAAAATTTTCATCCTAGCCCCCCATAAAAATCAAATGGTAGCTCCCTTACCTGCTTTCTGTAAATAATTTTTAAGTTATAAAATACACTTATAATATAATATTATTTAATAATCAATGTTTAAATGTCACCAATATGTGCTAATATTAAAATTTCAAGTGTTATTTGGTCATTACAAGTGTTATTTGGATAATAACGGTGTTATTCAGTCATTCGAGGTACCGTTTACGATACCCGCTTTCGTCATCGGTAATATTCAATTTTTACCAAGTCGATGAAACAGCAATTTCAAAGTAAAGAAATTAAAGGCATAAACGATTTATGACTTCAAAAAAAGAAGTTAAAGCATTGATTTTTATACGACCGCAAAAAATTTTTGTGGTCGTATATTGGTATGACGTTGGCGTCGTCGTCGTCGTCCGGCGTCGTCGTCGTCGTCCGAAGACACATTGGGTTTCGCACTCTAACTTTAGTTTAAGTGAATGGATCTCTATGAAATTTTACCATAAGGTTCAATACCACAAAAGGAAGGTTGGGATTGATTTTAGGGGTTATGGTACCAACAGTTAAGGAATTAGGGACCAAAAAGGGGCCAAAAATAAGCATTTTTGTAACTTCCAGACAATAACTTGTATGTAAGTGTATGGATCTCTTTGACATTGTACCACAAGGTTCCATATCACAAAGGGAATGCTGGGATTGATTTTGGGGGTAATTGCCTCAAAATTTTAGGAATTAGGGGCCAAAAAGGGCAAAAATAAGCATTTTTCTAGTTTCAGGACAATAACTTGTGTGTAAGTGTATGGATCTTTCTGAAATTGTACTACAAGGTTCCATATCACAAAGGGAAAGCTGGAATTGAGTTTGGGGGTAATTGCCCTAAATGTTTACTAATTAGGGGCCAAAAAGGGGCCAAAAATAAGCATTTTTCTAGTTTCCAGACTATAACTTGTGTTCAAGTGTATGGATCTCTCTGAAATTGTACTGCAAGGTACCATACCTCAAAGGGAAGGCTGGGATTGAGTTTGGGGGTGATGAATCATAAGGGGGTTCAAAAATTGGGGGATTTTTTTTCCTTTTTTTTTTCTTTAAAATTTTCCATTTTAAAGTTGGTTATTTCTGATTTATATTTAAAAGCAAATAATAATGATATGGCAGGAGATACAGGATGTGTAAATTATTATATAATAAGTATTGTGCAATAGCAAGAAATTTTCAATTGCACAGTATTGCGCAATAGCAAGAAATCTTCAATTGCACAGTATTGCGCAATAGCAAGAAATATCTAATAGCACAATATTGCACAATAGCAAGAAATTGTCAATTGTACAGTATTGCAATAGCAAGAAATATTCAATTGCACAGTATTGCGCAATTGCAAGAAATATTCAATTGCACAGAATTGTGCAAAGAAGATATATACTTCATATAAATTGCTTATTTCTTGACCAATTTCAATGGGGTTTTATTCTTGAATTCTTGGGGTTCTTTAATATGCTGAATCTAACCGTGTATTAAGTTTTTGATTTTGGGCCCGTTTTAAATAGGTCCTTATTGTGGTCCAAAGGGTCCAAAATTAAACTTAGTTTGATTTTAACAAAATTGAATTCTTAGGGTTCTTTGATATGCTGAATCTAAACATGTATTTAGATTTTGATTATGGGCCCAGTTTTCAAGTTGGTCCAAATCGGGGTCCAAAATTAAACTTTGTTTGATTTCAACAAAATTGAATATATGGGGTTCTTTGATATGCTGAATCTAACCATGTATTTAGATTTTTGATTTTGGGCCCCGTTATCAACTTTGTCCACATTGAGGTCAAAAGGGTCCAAAATTAAACTTTGTTTGATTTCATCAAAATTGAACTCTTGGGGTTCTTTGATATGCTGAATCTAACCATGTATTTAGATTTTGGATATTGGACCATAATGGGTGATTGTCCAATTTAAAATTTTAAGTTCTTAGACCACATTCATTCTGTGTCAGAAACCTATGCTGTATCAAATATTTAATCACAATCCAAATTCAGAGCTGTATCAAGCTTGAATGTTGTGTCCATACTTGCCCCAACTGTTCAGGGTTCGACCTCTGCGGTCGTATCAAGCTGCGCCCTGCGGAGCATTTTATTTAAGCTGTTGGCATGTTTATTCATAAAAACAATTTGTTTAAAACCACTTTCGCCGGGATACTTGTTACACGAGAGAGTACATCAAATCATTCTAACTTTCGACTAAATAAGTTATTACTTCATTTGAACTTGATGAAATTAGCCTGAAGTAAATTTGTAATCCATGTATTGCATTAAAAACGTCATATTCCTTTCCAAAAAGCATATCAAACATCGTTTATTTTTGTAAAGTTTTCTCCGACATTTAAATTATTGGGTATATTTTTGAAGAACTACGGATTGGGTAGCAATAAACAGTTAGGAAAAAATATTAAAATTTACCATCATAAATTTTACCATCCCCTTTTCATTGCTTTCTTGCAAATAAAGCTTACTGTTTGTGTCATATATGTGCATATGTATGTAATCAGAATCTTCCATAGATTTTTATACCCCACGCAACGAGTTGCGGAGGGTATAATGTTTTTGACCCGTCCGTCCGTCAGTCAGTCCATTCGTCCGTCCATCCGTCCGTCCGTCGGTCCGTCCGTCCGTTCGTCAACCCTGTTTCTTGTCATCGCAACTCCTCTCAAACCACACAACAGAATTTCACGAAACCTTTTTAGATAATAAGGACATACTATGTAGTTGTGCATATCCACAGGAAATTACGATTCAATTCTTTTTCAAGGAGTTACGCCCCTTTGAACTTATTGACTTTAATGTACTACTGCAACAGTTTGTCATCGCAACTCCTCTCAAACCACACAACAGAATTTCATGAAACCTTTTCAGATAATAAGGACATACTACGTAGATGTGCATATCGACAGGTAATTACGATTCAATTTTTTTTCCAGGAGTTACGCCCCTTTGAAATTATTTGCCCAATATACTACTGCAACCTTTTGTCATCGCAACTCCTCTCAAACCACACAACAGAATTTCATGAAACCTTTTCAGATAATAAGGACATACTTCGTAGATGTGCATATCGACAGGAAATTACGATTCAATTTTTTTTTCCATGAGTTACGCCCCTTTGAACTTATTTGCCCAATATACTACTGCAACCTTTTGTCATCGCAACTCCTCTGAAACCACACAACAGAATTTCATGAAAGTGTGTAGATAATAAGGACATACTGTGTAAATGTGCATATTGACAGGAAATTATGATTCAATTTTTTTTTTCTGATACAATTTTTTTTTTTACACTTATTTTATTTCTCCAATGACAATGTGGGGACGTGGGGTATGTGAGCGCGCTCACTAAGGTTCTTTCATATATCCAGTAGTTAAAATGGTAAAATATAATTTCTTTTTGGTGTATCCATGGCAACAATCTGCATTTTTTTGTTATAAAATATTGCAAAAAGGGGGGAAAGATGTCGCATATTTCCCCAAAATTTGGCCAGAAGTAGAATTTCAATCACTTGGAGTAGTACCTTTCCTGAAACTGTTTACATATATCTATCAAGAAATCCAGTAAAAATCATATGTCTTTCATCTCATTTTTTTGTAAAATTGCGTCAAAAACTTCGTGTAGAAAAAAAAGCGTAAACATTACATTAATTTCTGGACCTATGGCCGGTCTGGCTATGAAAATACGGAGAGGCAAACAGAAAATAGCCCATAAAACATGTAAAAAATACTCTTTATGTTCTTATAAACCATCTTTGAAGGCTAAATTAGTACTCAGCTGTCTAAAAAGGAATTTTATTGCACAATAACTTTCATATTTGAAAAATCCACCAGGGCCAAAATGCAAAACCAAACTCCTAACTGTGTATTGCTACCTTGGAGTCAGGATTTCATCGGAAGCGGACCCGCTATGACCAAAATCCGGATTCTTGTGATAATGACTACGGACGCATGAATGGCACTGCTGACAAGACAAAAATTGATCCCAAATTTTTGATTAATGTTTATAATTTCCTTTTTAATGCTTTGTTTCAATTTATAAGTTAATGTTGCTCAACCATGTCTATTGCACTAATATAAAATAATTATATTATTTCCAAGCTTAACGGTTAAATGAATATATCTTTTTAATGAAAAATAATTAATTTCGTGAACATGATAGCAGAGTAGTTTTTTTTAATTGAATTGTATATACAGTATAAACATGTAACATACACTAAGAGGTTCCTGACTGGGAATATACATATATATAGTGTATATGCAGGGAGGTTGATATATTTGCCTGGTGCATATGCATGGATCTAAATTAGAGGACATACAGAATCAAAAGATATTTTTTATGTTCATATTAATAGAAGGTTAATATACTGGTCTGTTTTCATTTCATTGTTCTTGTATTTTGATAAAAAAAAAAAAGGTCACTTATAATGGTTTTATTTTTATTTTTAGTGTCGACTGGACCAACTTTGCACTTTTATTTTTTTTTATTTCGTCCCCTCGACCCCAATTTTTTACAAATTTTCTCGTTAAACAGATAAAAAAAAAGTCTGGCCTTATTTGTATGAAAAAATATTTGTTGCCAGAATTCTATGATTTATTCTATACTGAAGGATTGTAGCTTAGTTTTATTTTGTTATGACAAATGGTAATTGAAAAATCTTTTTTCCTGTTCTGATTTTCTAATGTTGCCTCCCATCTTTTTACTCCTGTAGGAGCAGTGTTGTTTTTGTTAAGCTCAAAAGACATATCTTTAGATCCCTTTTGGCTTTTGAGAATGGTCTTTATAACTGATGGAATGAAAGGAGATACTAATTTATAATCTCCTTTATTAAATAGAAATCATGCTATTATATTTCATGTTTTCTAAATTCATCTGAAAACACTCCTGATACTGATAAAAATTTAGAAAAAGACCATTCTTTAATACCTTTACTATGCTAGTCTTTGAAAAACACTGGTTTGTTGTCAATTTGAAAAAGGATTTTCATCCTAATTGGACTGGAAAGAAAATATTCCGCATCTTGTAAATTCATTTCTTCAATTACCATTTGCCAAGCACCCAGTACATCCTTCCAAAATTTATTCTTTATACTTTTCTGTAGTTCTTTTATAAATCTATTACCACAACTAAAAAGTCTATCCTTTCAGTTTACCGGTATGACAAAAATATATTTCTCCATTTAGGCCAACTAAAATTTATTAGTAGATTTTCATCCAACTTGTGGAAAAATTGATTTTCATCCAACTTGTGGAAAAAATTGGGGCGGATAGGAGGATTTAATTTTTATTTTATCTGAAATCCTTTCGTAAGTTGTTTTCCATATAAGGCCCCAAAATGACAAATGAACTAACGGTCTGATTTATGTACAAAATAATGAATAAAAAAAAATATGATATACAGCAACAAACGACAATCTCTGAATTACAGGCTCCTGATTGGGACAGGCACATACAGAATGTGGCTGGGATTAAACTAGTTTGCTTGCACCAAACCCTCCCCCTAACTTTGGACAGTGGTGTAACAGTACAACAATGTATTGGTTTGTGTGATCAGGTCAGTTTTATGGGGAACCACTAGTGGTAGGTAAATGATATTTGGTATGCAGTAGCATTGGTACAACTCATTTCCATGGAGATTATTCGGCCCTGCCCTCTCAGTCATAGTTTATTGACTTTAAAACTTTTGCTTAGTTTTCATGTATTAGTAGTATTAGTTTGTGATAAGGTCAGTCTAAGGGGAATCATTAGTCATAGTGGTCTGTCAATGATATCTGGTATGTAAATGATTATTCATTGATTATACAAAAAAAATTAATCAATTACTTTTGACAGTAATCATGGTCATCCCTGTTGTATCATTACTGATCCTTTACTGTGAGTAACATTACTGATTCCTTACTGGGTGTATCAGTACTGATTCCTTACTGGGTGTATCATTACTGATCCCTTACTGGGTGTATCATTACTGATCCCTTACTGTGTATCATACCTGATCCCTTACTGAGTGTATCATTACTGATCCCTTACTGTGTGTATCATTACTGATCCCTTACTGGGTGTATCATTACTGATCCCTTACTGTGTATCATAACTGATCCCTTACTGTGTGTGTCATTAATGATCCCTTACTGTGTGTGTCATTAATGATCTCTAACTGAGTGTATCATAACTGATCCCTTACTGAGTGTATCATTACTGACCCCTTACTGGGTGTATCATTACTGATCCCTTACTGGGTGTATCATAACTGATCCCTTACTGTGTGTATCATAACTGATCCCTTACTGTGTGTATCATTACTGATCCCTTATTGTGTGTATCATAACTGATCCCTTACTGTGTGTATCATTACTGATCCCTTTCTGGGTGTGTCATAACTGATCCCTTACTGTGTGTATCATAACTGATCCCTTACTGATTGTATCATAACTGATCCCTTATTGTATGTTTACTGATCCCTTACTGAGTGTATCATAACTGATCCCTTACTGAATGTATCATTACTGATCCCTTACTAAGTGTATCATTACTTATACCCTACTGAGTGTATCATGACATCCCTTACTGTGTGTATCATTACTTATCCCCTACCAAGTGTATCATGACTGATCCCTTACTGTGAGTATCCTAATGACCCCTTACTTGGTGTGTCATTACTGACCCCTTTCTGGTTGCATCATTACTGATGTTTTACTTGATGTATTTTTACTGATCCCCTACTGAGTGTATCATTACTGATCCCTTATTGTGAGTATCATTATTGATCTCTTACTGAGTGTATCATAATTACTGACCCCTTACTGGGTGCATCATTACTGACTCCTTACTGGGTGTGTTATTACTGACCCCTTATTAGGTGCATCATTACTGACCGCTTACTGGGTGTATCATTACTGATACTTTACTGGATGTATCATTACTGATCCCTTACTGGGTGTATCATAAATGATACTTTACTGGGTGTATCATTACTGATCCCTTACTGAGTGTATCATTACTGATCCTTTACCATAACTGATCCCCTACTGAATTTATCATTTCAGATCCCTTGTTGTATTATTACTGAGCTCTCTTTGTCTACTTTTGTGACATGTTATTCATTCACTAAAATGTGCATATTTTTTACTGTAGGCAACTCAACAGTTGAAGGAGCTATTCAAAGATCCTGATATTATTCCAGGTTTATTCAAAGTTTTAGGGTTATCTCAAGTTCCTCAGGTTTGTACTTAAAAAGAAAAAAAAGTAGTAGTAACATGATGTATAATTTTTTTCAGGGGTGATATGTCCAATGTGTTTTTTTTCCCAATTTCACTTAGAAAGGAGTTATGAAGGCCTTAAAATGGCCCTAAAAATTGAACTTTGTAATATCATATATATGAAAATTTAGTTGTGTTGTCAAATTGAACATTTTTACCTAACTTGTTACTCTGATAATCTTTCAACTGATTAACCGGTTAACTGATATGAAAATTAATGTTCAACGATAATGTACCCTAAGGGTGACTGAGGTTTAGAAATATTGTCATTTTTGGTCATCTTCCGACCTGCAGTAAAACACTGGGAAATTTTCTTTTCTTCCTGTCCCTTTTCTTTATACTTTTTGTCGAACACAGGTGTTAATAACTTTCCCCTTTGGCTGGACAAATCACTATGTGCATACAAGAGCAAATTCAAGGAATCCAATGACAATTCAAAAGTTTCTTCTGATTTTTTCGACAAACTTTTCAAGGATCTGTCAGAAAGCTGGAACACCTTTTCACTAGGTACCACTGAGTCCTTTGCAGGGATCTGTTGGCATCTTTAAGAAGTTTTGAATTTGTATCCTTAGAATTCCATAATACTTTGTTTACCTTTGGTAAATTCACAGTTTCTGATCTTAAATATTTGTCCACTTTTTCATGTACTTCTTTGTTTTTGCTCTCCTGGCCCAAAGGGCCAAGTGATCTTGACTCATCATTTGGCGTCCATCGTCCGTCTTTGTCTTCGTCCCTTTACCTTTGCAAAAATCTTCTACTCTGAAACTACTGCATCAAATTTACCAAACTTAGCCACAATCATTATTGGAGTATCAATTCAAAAAATGTGTTGGGACGAACCGGCCTGCAAACCAAGAAGGCCAACATGTCTAAAAATAGAACATAGGGGGTAAAAATGCAAGTTTTGTCTATCATTATGAAAACCACTTAAAACAGAAATCTGACAGTGGCAGAAATGTTCGGAATGTTGAGCTCTACCTGGGTCAAAACTGTCAGATGACTTCTTATAGGAATTATTGTCCTTAAATGACGAACTTTACCATTTATACCTATTATTTTAAGATAAACTCATCATAGATACCAGGATAAAAATTTTGTACGCCAACAAATTATATTAGCGAGAAACTTTGAATACCAAAAAATTATCAGCAAGACAAGATCTACAAGTTAGTCAACATGGCTGAAATGGTCTAGACGACTCCTTATTAGAGTTATTGCCCTGAAATGACGATTTTTACTAGTTCTTTACATTTTTGCCTAATATCTTAAAAACAACAATAGATAAATAGAAACTTTAGAAAGCAAAACTAATCAGCAAGACAAGATCTACAAATCAGTCGAATGTCCAAATTCTTCAGTCGACTCATTTTTGGAATTATTGCTTGTAATGAGGATTTTCACCAAATTTTGGGTGTTTTTGCCTAATATCTTGAAAACTGTAATAGATAGATTGGCATTTTGAAATTCAAAAATGATCTACAAATAAGTCAACATTTTCAAAATTGTTAGTCAACTTGTTATAGGAGTTCTTGCTCTTTAATGACGATTTTTTACCAATTATTGGCATTTTTGCCTATTATCTTGAAAACTATTAACCCTTTCCTCCATAGAGTCAGAAATAGTTAGTAGACTCTTTAAAAGGGATTGCCCTTCAATGAAGATTTTTTACCCTCTTTTGTGTTTTGGGCAAAAACTAAAGAAGAAAAAACTGAGAAGCTGTAAACAGAAAAAATGATCAGCAATACAAGATCAACAAAAAAAGAGATTTTTGTCATGAATTTTATTCTAGCCTGCAATGTTGGAGAGTGTCCATTATTGAAAATGCACATAGACCTAGGTGAGCTACACAGGCTCTTTAGAGCCTCTAGTTATGGTCTATATCCCTTGATGGATAATTTTTGCAATCTCATCATGCACCGACAATCCTAGTGGGTAAAAGTTTGTATCTAATTTGTGTCATCAACTCCTATAGTTTTCAACCCTGATCCCTGAAACTTCACAAGAAGATGGCACGTATATTGAAGTTGTGCACCTGCTATTATAGAATTGTTAATGCTTCAGGAATATTTTTCTCACTTTTCCCAGTACTTTTGGGGCCCTTTATAGCTTGTTGTTCGGTGTGAGCCAAGGCTCCGTGTTGAAGGCCGTACATTGACCTATAATGGTTTACTTTTATAAATTGTTATTTGGATGGAGAGTTGTCTCATTGGCACTCACACCACATCTTCCTATATCTATAAATCATTTTTCAGCAAAATTTATGAAAAAGGGTACAAGTTTTGAGTAGGTAACTCCCTACAGTTTTCATCCCAAATACTTGAAACATTACAAGAAGATTGCACATATTTTGAAGTTGTGCACCTGCTATTATGGAATTGTTTCAGTAATATTTTTCTCATTTTTCCAGACTTGGGAACTTTGTAATTTTTCAACAAAATTTATGAAAGAGGGTACAAGTTTTCAAATTCTTCTTCCCTTTATACAGTTGCAACTGCATTGTAAACATTTTACATTGATAAGTCACAAATATTGCACCCTGGTCATTTGAGACTGACACAGGAAAACTTCAATTATTAATTTGGTGAAGTATGTTGGGCGGGCAGGCGGGTGGGCAGCTGCCAACAGTTCCATGCAATAACTGATGAACCTTTCAACCAATGCTTTTCAAATTATAATATGTTGTTACTGATGACAAAATGGAGGTCAAGTTCAATGTTGATGATTTTCACTTTTGCCATCCAGGAGTTATTTCTTGATAGATTGGAAAATGGCACTTATGTCATTTCCATGCAATCACTTACAGTTATGTAATGCCACATACAAATTTTCATAACAATCAAATGGTAAAACTTTCAAACAGTGAACAAGTTCTGACTATCCAGACACTAAAATGTGTATAAAAAAATTAGAATTTTCTCTCCTAAATAAAAAGTCCAACTTTGCATATCAAAGGATGAATCTTGTTCTGATTTGCATCACATGATCATCTGTCCACTCATGTAAAGTTTTTTTTATTAAGAAGAGTTACCGTTTTCATTTTTAGCTCACCTGGCCTGAAAGGCCAAGTGAGCTTTTCTCATCACTTGGCGTCCGTTGTCGTGGTCCGTCGTCGTCGTCTGTTAACTTTTACAAAAATCTTCTCCTCTGAAACTGCTGGGCCAAATTTAACCAAACTTGGCCACAATCATTAGAGTATGATGCCTGGGTATCTAGTTTAAAAAAAGTGTCCGATGACCCTGCTGGTCAACCAAGATGGCGGACATGGCTAAAAATAGAACATAGGGGTAAAATGCAAGTTTTGCCTATTATTTTGAAAACCGATATGAATAGAGAAAATCTGACAAGCAAAAATGTTCAGAATGTTGAGCTCTACCTATTGTTCTATAACATCAAAACTGTCAGACGACTTCTTGTAGGAGTTATTGCCCTTAGATGATGAATTTTACCATTTTTAAAAATTTTTGCCTATTATCTCGAAAATTATAATAGATAGACGATTTTACAAATTTTTTGTGTTTTTGCCTAATATCTTAAAAACTATATTAGATAGATAGAAACTTTAAACAGCTAAAATGATCAGCAAGACTAGATCTACAAATATGTCAGCATGACCAAAATTGTTAGTCGTTTCCTAATTGAAGTTATTGCCCTTTAATGACAATTTTTCCCATTTTTGCCTAATATCTTGAAAACTGTCATGACTGTAATAGATAGAAACTTTTAATAGCACGAATGATCAGCAAGACAGGATCCACACATCAGAGCTCCAGATAAGCTGCGTATTTGCGTGATCACGCAATTCAAATAATGAAAAACCCAATGCAATTGTCTATTGCAGGGTTCAGTAACCCAATTAATTCAAAGGAAAACCCAATTATATGCCAAAACCATGAGTTCTTAACGCTTTTATTGGCTATCGTTTGCGCTATTTACCCATATCTGATTACAGTCGTCGCGTAAATCTATTTTTATAATATTCATAATTGGAAATGTCCTTTCGTTCTAAAAATAGAGCCCTGCATCAAGAAGCTGTAATGGGTCCCTGTTGGGATTTTCCATTGCTCAAAAGGTACATGTGTTTTTGAAAACATTTCGATATTCTCGGCGTTATACATTAAGTGTGTGACATGCTGTCATATCTTTTCGAAATTGCTCGGGACTTATCATAACAAACACTGAATTAAAACGAAAGTAAATGTCCGTTAAAAATATTGAATAGAAGCATGTTTTCGGCTTCTTTTTGATAGCTGAGGGAAAGTTATGATGATAACAAGACTCAGCTAGTGATTTTAGGAAGCGTCCATTGAACGCACGGGCATGTTGGCGTACCTTAACGAGAACATTGCTAGAAAGATAAACACAGGGTTTCGTCAAAAATGAAATCAGTTAGAAAAAGTGAAAGGCCAAATCAATTGGACATGAAATGTAGTTGGAAAGCATTGGAAATCAAAAGTTCTGATAAGGGACAACTTAACCCAGATTTAAGTTAATTGAATTAAACAAAAAAACAGTTCATTTATTTTTTTTTCATTTTAGTTGATGAGTGAATACACATATCCATTTTGTACATCAATGCAGCTTGACACTTTCTTTGTTTTGGTCTAATTGTTCTAGATGCTTAAGATAGTTGTCTATTGCCAAGTGCAGTATAATATTGTCATTTATTTGCAGAATTATTTGTAAATTTAAGTTGAATATGATCAGTCATTAACATGATTAAACCACCCTATAAACCTCAAGGTTTTGAGGTATATCTTAAATCTGGGAACTACTTTTTATTTTTGTTAAAAAGTAGATCTTGCAAATAGGTGAAAGGACTGGCAAAACTTTCTTACAGCACCTAAATTTCACATATATTACATAAAAATCTTAACACTCAGCCCCACCTACCCCAACCATAAACTGTAGGGTGATCATATGGGATCTAGAAAGGCAATTAGTTACTGTCCAGCTAGTGACACCAGCTGCAGTTTCCATAAGTTTTTAGAAAATACAAAACTGGCAGAACGTTTAAAAACAGGACACAAATTAAACGTATAATTGCTCGTCAGTAAATAAACCAAATAAAACAGCTAGCACATATACAAAGAAAGAAACACATTTAAGATGGAAAGACATCTGGGGTTGATATAATGCGATCATAACATGCCTAAATATTCAATATTGTGTTGATGAAAAAACCCAATACATTAAGGAGCTTGGTGGTGAAAAACCCAATTTGATATTTGCCTGAGGGCCGGGTGAACTGGAATTGATAATGCAATTAAAAAACTTTATCACCCAATTACATAAAAAAATGGAGGGTAAAAACCGCAATTTGTGAATTCTTATCTGGAGCTCTGCACACATAGGCCATGGCCAAAATCTTCAGTTGACTCGTTATTGTAGTTATTGCCCATTAATGATAATTTTAACATTTTTTTGCATTTTTTGCGTATAATCTTGAAAACTATAATAGATAAATAGAAACTTTAAGTAGGAAAAATTATGAGCTGGATAAAATCTACAAATATGCCAACATGACTGAAATTGTCAGTTAACTCTTGATAGAGTTATTCCCCTTTAATGATGATTTTTACTAAAAAGTGACCGTTGTTGAAGATGCAGGTGAGCGACACAGGCTCTTTAAAGCCTATAGTTATTTATAACATAAACATGATAAACCACTTGTATGTATCATCCTATTTTATCACATTTTAGATTAATTACTGCTATATATCTACATTTTAGATTAATTACTGCTATATATCTAATCAATATGGACAATAATTTGGTATTTGAATCGTTTCCAATCACGATAGAAAAGTGATAAATTTGTGTATTTCGGTGAGAGAAGTTGTTACTCCACCTTAAAATGCCTTTATTTTTATTTAAGTATCGATGTCTTCTACTCTCCTCTATAGAGAATTTGAAATAAACAGATTAGAAAGATTATGCGGCTGCTTTTGTGTCGCATAGTGCGTAACGCTGCCCGATTTAAAGATAATCTTTGCCTGCAAAATCTTTTGGTTTCAAATAATAAAGAACATCGACCAATAAGAATAGTCAGAAGAAATTGCCAAGAACTGTAAGTATTTTTGTAGCAGGTGTAAGAAAAGAAGCGTTACTTTGGTTTACGATTTCGTAACAACATTTTTATACGACCGCAAAAATTTTTTTGTGTTCATATAATTGTATCATGTTGTCCTCGGTGTCAGAGTCCTGGTTGGCGTCGTCGTCCGAAGACACATTAAGTTTCTGGACAATAACTTTAGTTTAAGTGAATGGATCTCTATGAAATTTTACCAGAAGGTTCAATACCACAAAAGGAAGGTTGGGATTGACTTTGGGGGTTATGGTACCATGCCAACAGTTTAGGAATTAGGGGCCGAAAAGGGGCCAAAAATAAGCATTTTTGTAGTTTCAGGACAATAACTTGAGTGTCAGTGTATGGATCTCTCTAAAATTGTACCACAAGGTTCCATATCACAAAGGGAAGGCTGGGATTGAGTTTGGGGGTAATTGCCCAAAACATTCAGGAATTAGGAGCAAAAAAGGGGCCAAAAACAAGCATTTTTAGCTCACCTGGCCCAAAGGGCCAAGTGAGCTTTTCTCATCACTTAGCGTCCGTCGTCCGTCGTCGTCGTCGTCGTCGTCGTCCGTCGTCGTTAGCTTTTTACAAAAATCTTCTCCTCGGAAACCACTGGGCCAAATTTAACCAAACTTTGCCACAATCATCATTAGGGTATCTAGTTTAAAAAATGTGTCCGATGACCCCGCCAACCAACCAAGATGGCCGCCATGGCTAAAAATAGAACATAGGGGTAAAATGTAGATTTTGGCTTATATCTCTGAAACCAAAGCATTTAGAGTAAATCTGACATAGGGTAAAACTGATTATCAGGTCAAGCTCTATCTGCCCTGAAATTTTCAGACAAATCTAACAACCTGTTGTTGGGTTGCTGCCCTGAATTGGTAATTTTAAGGAAATTTTGCAGTTTTTGGTTATTATCTTGAATATTATTATAGATAGAGATAAACTGTAAACAGCAATAATGTTCAGCAAAGTAAGATCTACAAATAAGTTGTCATGACCAAAATTGTCAGTCAGCCCCTTTAGGAGTTATTGCCCTTAATAGTCAATTTTAACAATTTTTCGTAAATTTTGTGATCTTTACAAAATCTTCTTCTCTGAAACTACTGAGACAAATTTAACCATACTTGGCCATAATCATTATTAGGGTATCTAGTTTAAAAATTTGTCCGATGACCCCGCCTTCCAACCATCATGGCCAACTTGGTTAAAAATAGAACATTGGGGTAAAATGCAGTTTTTGGCAAAAATGTTCATCAGATTTAGATTTATCTGCCCTGAAATTTTCAGACGAATCCGACAACCCGTTGTTGGGTTGCTGCCCTGAGTTAGTAATTTTACAAAATTTTGCAGTTTTATACGACCGCAAAAATTTTTGTGGTCGATATTGGTATGACGTTGGCGCCGCCGCCGCCGCCGCCGCCGCCGCCGCCGCCGCCGTCGCCGTCCGTCCGGCGTCCTCGCCGTCGTCCGAAGACACATTGGTTTTCGCACTCTAACTTTAGTTTAAGTAAATGGATCTCTAGGAAATTTTACCATAAGGTTCAATACCACAAAAGGAAGGTTGGGATTGATTTTGGGGTTATGGTACCAACAGTTAAGGAATTAGGGGCCAAAAGGGCCAAAAATAAGCATTTTGTAACTTCCAGACAATAACTTGTGTGTAAGTGTATGGATCTCTCTGACATTGTACCACAAGGTTCCATATCACAAAGGAATGCTGGGATTGATTTTGGGGTAATTGCCTCAAAATTTTAGGAATTAGGGGCAAAAAGGGCAAAAATAAGCATTTTCTAGTTTCAGGACAATAACTTGTGTGTAAGTGTATGGATCTTTCTAAAATTGTACTACAAGGTTCCATATCACAAAGGAAAGCTGGAATTGAGTTTGGGGTAATTGCCTAAACGTTTAGGAATTAGGGGCCAAAAGGGCCAAAATAAGAATTTTCTAGTTTCCAGACAATAACTTGTGTTTAAGTGTATGGATCTCTGAAATTGTACTGCAAGGTACCATACCTCATTGAAGGCTGGGATTGAGTTTGGGGTGATGAATCATAAGGGGTTAAAAATTGGGGGATTTTTTTTCCCTTTTTCTTCCTTTTTTCCTTTTTTTTTCTTTAAAATTTTCCATTTTAAGTTGGTTATTTCTGATTTATATTTAAAAGCAAATAATAATGATATGGCAGGAGATACACACCAAACAGGATGTGTAAATTATTATATAATAAGAAATTTTCAATTGCACAGTATTGCGCAATAGCAAGAAATCTTCAATTGCACAGTATTGCGCAATAGCAAGAAATATCCAATAGCACAATATTGCACAATAGGAAGAAATTGTCAATTGTACAGTATTGCACAATAGCAAGAAATATTCAATTGCACAGTATTGCGCAATTGCAAGAAATATTTAATTGCACAGTATTGTGCAAAAGAAGATACTTTGTATAAATTGCTTATTTCTTGACCAATTTCAATGGGGTTTTCTTCTTGAATTCTTGGGGTTCTTTAATATGCTGAATCTAACCGTGTATTAAGTTTTTGGATTTTGGGCCCGTTTTTAAATTGGTCCACATTGAGGTCCAAAGGGTCCAAAATTAAACTTTGTTTGATTTCATCAAAATTGAATTATTGGGGTTCTTTGATATGCTGAATCTAACCGTGTATTTAGATTCTTAATTTTTGGTCCCGTTTTCAAATTGGTCTACATTAAGGTCCAAAGGGTCCAAAATTAAACTTAGTTTGATTTTAACAAAATTGAATTCTTAGGGTTCTTTGATATGCTGAATCTAATCATGTATTTAGATTTTGATTATGGGCCCAGTTTTCAAGTTGGTCCAAATTGGGGTCCAAAATTAAACTTTGTTTGATTTCAACAAAATTGAATATATGGGGTTCTTTGATATGCTGAATCTAACCATTATTTAGATTCTTAATTTTTGGTCCCGTTTTCAAATTGGTCTACATTAAGGTCCAAAGGGTCCAAAATTAAACTTAATTTGATTTTAACAAAATTGAATTCTTAGGGTTCTTTGATATGCTGAATCTAAACATGTCTTTAAATTTTTGATTATGGGCCCAGTTTTCAAGTTGGTCCAAATCGGGTCCAAAATTAAACTTTGTTTGATTTCAACAAAATTTAATATATTGGGTTCTTTGATATGCTGAAATCTAACCATGTATTTAGATTTTTGATTTTTGGGCCCCATTATCAACTTTGTCCACATTGAGGTCAAAAGGGTCCAAAATTAAACTTTGTTTGATTTCAACAAAATTGAATATATGGGGTTCTTTGATATGCTGAATCTAACCGTGTATTTAGATTCTTAATTTTTGGTCCCGTTTTCAAATTGGTATACATTAAGGTCCAAAGGGTCCAAAATTAAACTTAGTTTGATTTTAACAAAATTGAATTCTTAGGGTTCTTTGATATGCTGAATCTAATCATGTATTTAGATTTTTGATTATGGGCCCAGTTTTCAAGTTGGTCCAAATTGGGGTCCAAAATTAAACTTTGTTTGATTTCAACAAAATTGAATATATGGGGTTCTTTGATATGCTGAATGTAACCATGTATTTAGATTCTTAATTTTGGTCCTGTTTTCAAATTGGTCTACATTAAGGTCCAAAGGGTCCAAAATTAAACTTAATTTGATTTTAACAAAATTGAACTATTAGGGTTCTTTGATATGCTGAGTCTAAACATGTCTTTAAATTTTGATTAAGGGCCCAGTTTTCAAGTTGGTCCAAATCGGGTCCAAAATTAAACTTTGTGTGATTTCAACAAAATTGAATATATGGGGTTCTTTGATATGCTGAATCTAACCATGTATTTAGATTTTTGATTTTTGGGCCCTGTTATCAACTTTGTCCACATTGAGGTCAAAAGTGTCCAAAATTAAACTTTGTTTGATTTCATCAAAAATTGAACTCTTTGGGTTCTTTGATATGCTGAATCTAACCATGTATTTAGATTTTGGATATTGGACCATAATAGGTGAATGTCCAATTTAAAATTTTTAAGTTCTTAGACCACATTCATTCTGTGTCAGAAACCTATGCTGTGTCAAATATTTAATCACAATCCAAATTCAGAGCTGTATCAAGCTTGAATGTTGTGTCCATACTTGCCCCAACTATTCAGGGTTCGACCTCTGCGGTCGTATCAAGCTGCCCTCATGGAGCATTTTATTTGTTATTATCTTAGATATCATTATAATATCTAATATCTAATACTATTAATTATGATTTTAACCTTATTTTACATGATTTCCAAAGCATCAGTAAATACAGGTGAGCGACACAGGCTCTTGAGAGTCTCTAGTTCTAGTTTCAGACAATAACTTGTGTTTAAGTGTATGGATCTCTCTGAATTTGTAATACAAGGTTCCATACCAGAAAGGGAAGGCTGGGATTGAGGGTGGGTGAGGATTTTTTTTTCATAATTAATTTTTGGTTTTTTTTCTTGATTATTTCTGATTTATATACAAAAGCAACAAATACTGATATGGCAGGAGATACACACCAAACAGGGTGTGTAAATTATTATATATAACAGATTAACAGTATTGTGCAATAGCAAGATTCAATTGCGCAGTATTTTGCAATAGGAAGAAATCTTCAATTGCACAGTATTGCGCAATAGCAAGAAATCTTCAATTGCACAGTATTGCGCAATAGCACAGTATTGGGCAATAGCAAGAAATCTTCAATTGCACAGTATTGCGCAATAGCAAGAAATCTTCAATTGCACAGTATTGCGCAATAGCAAGAAATCTTCAATTGCACAGTATTGCACAATAGCACATTATTTGGCAATAGCACAGTATTGCGCAATATCACACGATTGTGCAGTAGCACTGTATTGCGCAATAGCAAGAAATCTTCAATTGCGCAGTATTGCTCAATAGCAAGGAATCTTCAATTACACAGTATTGGGCAATAGCACAGTATTGCCCAGAAGCAAAAATTCTTCAATTGAAAATAAATACAAATCTTTTAACCAATTTCAATGGGATTAATTTAAAGTCTTTAATTTTGTGGGGTTCTAACCTTGTATTACTATTTTGGATATTGGGGCCCATTTTTAAATTGGTCTACATTGAGGTCCAAAGGGTCCAAAATTAAACTTTGTTTGATTTCATCAAAAACTGAATTATTACGGCTCTATGATATGCTGAATCTTATTGTGCATTTAGATTTTTTTATTTTGGGCCCTGTTTTCACATTAGTCCATATTAAGGTTTGAAGGGTCTAATATTAAACTATGTTTGATTTCAACTAAAATTAAATTTTTGGTGTTTTTTTATATACTGAATCTAACCATGTTGTTTGATTTTGGATATGTTATTATCTTAGATATCATTATAATATCTAATATCTAATACTATTAATTATGATTTTAACCTTATTTTACATGATTTCCAAAGCATCAGTAAATACAGGTGAGCGACACAGGCTCTTGAGAGCCTCTAGTTCTAGTTTCCAGACAATAACTTGTGTTTAAGTGTATGGATCTCTCTGAATTTGTAATACAAGGTTCCATACCAGAAAGGGAAGGCTGGGATTGAGGGTGGGTGAGGATTTTTTTTTCATAATTAATTTTTTGTTTTTTTTCTTGATTATTTCTGATTTATATACAAAAGCAACAAATACTGATATGGCAGGAGATACACACCAAACAGGGTGTGTAAATTATTATATATAACAGATTAACAGTATTGTGCAATAGCAAGATTCAATTGCGCAGTATTTTGCAATAGGAAGAAATCTTCAGTTGCACAGTATTGGGCAATAGCAAGAAATCTTCAATTGCACAGTATTGCGCAATAGCACAGTATTGGGCAATAGCAAGAAATCTTCAATTGCACAGTATTGCGCAATAGCAAGAAATCTTCAATTGCACAGTATTGCGCAATAGCAAGAAATCTTCAATTGCACAGTATTGCACAATAGCACATTATTTGGCAATAGCACAGTATTGCGCAATATCACACGATTGTGCAGTAGCACTGTATTGCGCAATAGCAAGAAATCTTCAATTGCGCAGTATTGCTCAATAGCAAGGAATCTTCAATTACACAGTATTGGGCAATAGCACAGTATTGCCCAGAAGCAAAAATTCTTCAATTGAAAATAAATACAAATCTTTTAACCAATTTCAATGGGATTAATTTAACGTCTTTAATTTTGGGGGGTTCTAACCTTGTATTACTATTTTGGATATTGGACCCCTTTTTTTAAATTGGTCTACATTGAGGTCCAAAGGGTCCAAAATTAAACTTTGTTTGATTTCATCAAAACTGAATTATTGTGGCTGTATGATTTGCTGAATCTTATTGTGCATTTAGATTTTTATTTTGGGCCCTGTTTTCAAATAAGTTCATATTAAGGTTTGACAATGTTTGAAGGGTCCAAAATTGAAGTTTGTTTGATTTCAACTAAAATTAAATTTTTGGTGTTTTTTTATATGCTGAATCTAACCATGTTGTTTGATTTTGGATATCAGACCATTCTAGGTAAATTAAATGTCCCATTTCAAATTTTTAAGATCTTTGACCACATTTATTTTGTGTCAGAAACCTATATTATGTCAAAAATTTGATTACAATTCAAATTCAGACAGTATCAAGCTTGAATATTGTGTCCAAACTTGCCCCAACTGTTCAGGGTTCGGTCTCTGCGGTTGTATCAGGCTGTGCTCGGCGAAGCATTTTTTTTTTTGCGGTCTAATATTGGTATGACGTTGGCGTCGTCGTCCGAAGACACATTGGTTTTCGCACAATAACTTTAGTTTAAGTGAATGGATCTCTATGAAATTTTACCATAAGGTTCAATACCACAAAAGGAAGGTTGGGATTGACTTTGGGGGGTTATGGCTCAAACCGTTCAGGAATTAGGGGCAAAAAAGGGGAAAAAACAAGGGTTGCCTGGTTAATGGACAATTTAAAAGCAATGGAAGGGAGGTAATCCAAATACATTTAAAGTAAAAAAAAAAAAAAATTGGATTACCTCCCTTACATAGCTTTTAAATTATGTATAAAGATGTTTTATTGTCTTGAGGTGATTAGCTGTCAATTAATTTTAAGAAGTTACTATTAAAGGAATATTTATTTTAGCCATGATTATGTATGGACATTTGAATTGAGATTATGACCATATCTTGAGGGAAAGATTTTTTTTGGAAAAGGGGGTGAAAAAAAAATTGGGGTGGGGGTTAATAAAGAAATTGTGTGTGTGGGGGGTAATTTTTCTCATTTAAGATTTCCAAAATTAAAAGAAAATTTCTTCAAATATTTTTTTTTTGCAAAATAAAGGGGAGGGGGGGGGGGGGGGGGTGGGGGTGGGGTGGGGTCAATACGCAACAGCATGGTGTATTGACAAAAGCAAAAAATTGAATATAAATTCAAATCATATAACCAATTCTAAGTTCTTTGACTACAGTAATTCTGTGTCCGAAACCAATTATGTGTCAAATATTTAATTACAATCCAAATTCAGACCTGTATCAAGCGCGAATATTGTGTCCATTTTTGCCCCAACTGTTCAGGGTTGGACCTCTGCAGTCGTATCCAGCTGGGGTCAGCGAAGCATTTTATATTAGCTGGTATAATCTGCTTTGTTGTAATTGTATTCTTCACAACAATATGCAAATATGAACTCTCGCGAGATGTTCAAACAGGTAAATCAGTGATTATTTACATTCTAGTATTGTTCTTCGTAATAATTAAGTTAGAAAATGACGTTATTGTTATGCGTTACATTTCACACGAAACACAAGTCTAGTTATTTACTTTTTTTTATTAAAATTGTTTTTTATCGTTAAGTGCAAATCATTTCCGGTCATACCTGAAACATGTGGCTAACGTGATTAAGCGCTTACGGCCGGGTATATGAAATATTAGGTTTTAACATCGTTTTTGTTTCCAATGGGATAGTAGAAAGCATATTCTGTAGACATTTTTCATATTGTTTAAAAAAGGAAAATACAATTTTCAAAGAGATTGCGCCGGAGGTCTATTATTTTTCCTATATGCATAATGTTACATACGATCTTGAGTGAAAATAAATGCCCAATGACTTGACAAAATCGATTTCAGATTTGAGGGACGTTATAACACACTTTGTTTCCGGATAACGATGAAAAGGGTCCATGGAAAATTCAATCGACATTACGTCTTTTATCATTCTGCCGATGCTCGTTGAATTGATTTTGCTTCAGCAGTAAATTGTACTTGATATTTTAGGTAAATGAAGATAATTTAAAAAAAATACATGTTGATATACCGTTACACTTGGAATGTACAAGGTTGGTATCTTTGTCACAATTTAAAAAAAAAATTTTTTAATCATATTCTGCAAACACTTTTCAGAAATGCAATAATATTGTCAAAGGAGAAGTAAACTTTTACCATGCATGACTTGAAAGGAAGTACTTTATCGATTTTAGCCCACTGAAGTAGGTTAAAATGTGGAAACCATCTAGATGGTGTACAGGTCACAAATATCACATGATGCCTATTTTAAGATTTTAATTCCAAGTCAAAAGTTTTTGACTTTACTGGATTAATAGGAATTTGACATTGGAATTAATTGTATAAAACTGGAATTTCAAAACCAATAAATACATTTTTTTGGCTAAAACATCAAGATACAACGATTATGGTATCCTGTATCAATATAAAAATGTGGAAATTTCTGAATAAATTGCACTTAATTTTTCAAAACACATACTTAGGAGTTTTATAGTAATTATACCCCACGCAAAAAAGTTGCGCAGGGTATAATGTTTTTGACGCGTCCGTCTGTCTGTCTGTCTGTCCGTCCGTCTGTCCGTCCGTCAGTCCGTCAGTCCTGTTTCTTGTCATCGCAACTCCTCTCAAACCACACAACAGAATTTCATGAAACCTTTTTATATAATAAGGACATGCTATGTAGATGTGCATATCGACAGGAAATTACGATTCAATTTTTTTTATAGGAGTTACGCCCCTTTGAACTTATTTGCTTCAATATACTACTGCAATATTTTGTCCTCGCAACTCCTCTCAAACCACACAACAGAATTTCATGAAACCTTTTTAGATAATAAGGACATGCTATGTAGATGTGACAATGTGGGGACGTTGGGTATGTGAGCACGCTCACTAAGGTTCTTTAATTCTGTTACATTTAAGACTGATTTAAACCAGAGGTGCAAATCTAAATGCATAAGTATGCCAGTAGTAATTCAATACACGGGAACCGCCAATGTTGTATCCAGTTCAGTTGTATGCGTCACAATTTCATAGCTTTTCCTTCTTTGGTGCATATTGATTTCAAAAAGTGTTATTTCCCTTCTGGTAAGTAGTGCTGGTTCACTGCCTGCATGGGCAGTATATCAAAACACTTTTCTTTTCAACTTAAAAGTAAAATTTTGCTTTAAAAATATGTTCACCTATATCAAATTTGTCATAAAACATTGCATGAAATAGCATGTCACTTTAATGTTGACATGTAAAATAAGCTTTTTACAGTTGCCCTTGCTGAAAGGAACAAGGGTTACGTTTAATCAAAGGACTTGTGACTTAAGATCGGTCATAATTTGTATCGAATGATAAGAAGTTAAGATCAAACTTAGGACTTGTGACCTTTAGAGAAACGAGCCCAATAACAACTTTCCAGAATTTTTTTTTAATCAATTATAAATTTGTGGTCACAAATTTGGTAAAGAAATTAAGTTAAATAAATCAGGCTCTTCTTTTTGGTATATGAGGTTTTCCGTTATGTTACTGCAGTTGTAATGAATGGGTGTTAACAATTATAGGATTTCATTGAATTTCTATATATACACTCGCAAAATAATGTGTTTTGTATATGGAATCTTGTCGGCATATACACTATATTTGACCCTTCAAACAGGGATAAAGGTAAACAATTCTAAATTATGTATGTCTCTCTAATTTTGATTTTCTTTTTATGACCACCTATACGATTTGCAATTTGGTATGCAGCAACAGCATGTTTGGTTGTTGCAGTTGGGTCACTTTCTGTTATATAATTAGGTGGGGGCCTATACTATGAACACACATCTTCTACCTCATTTGTCAGTATGAAATTTATTGTATCTAGCATATCATTAAGACAAACTGTTGTAATAAGATATTTAAAGTTTTTCTCTCTTGTCCATACTAATATTTGAACCTACATTTATCAAGCTGTAGAGTACACCACCTTAATACTACAGTCCTTTAAAAATGTGAAAAAATAGTTATATTAAAGTTTTCATTTCTAATTATTTGTTGTTTACTACTTATGTCATCTATGATACATGAACCTTGTACATACGCATAACACATGCAAATTTATTAAATGGTTGATGTTTATAATCAAGTTTTGTAGTCAATAAGTCCTCTAGTGTTATTGTATTTGTATCTATGAATTTTGTATCATCTTCAGATCATAGTTCAGTTTTGTTGTATATCATAGATAATAAGCTATGCTACCAGCCATTATCATTATTGTTGAATTCTCATTGCAGGTCACAAAAGTTAAAGATCCATGGCTGTGATTTCAATTCTACAAAAAGCAAGGGACAGGGTGGACATTACAAGATACCACTTATACTGTGGATAAAATGGACATCACTCACATATTGGATCTTCCAAACATTTACATTTTTGTTGGATCAAGCTTTTTGTTTTGTGTTCAATAAAATTTAGAAATTTAAAATGTCTTGCATCTTTCCAATTGAATCAAAAGTGAGAGCTGAGAAAGTGCCTCCCAACACCTCCATACATTCACTTCTGGAACAGCCCTTTATAGAAAAATACATTTTATAAGATAAGTAGCACTAGGTAGATCTCCCAGTTTTTAGTGCTTGAATTTTCTGGTAAGTGACGCATAAGCATTAAGTGTAAACCATGCAATTGTGTTACAGAGTTAGCTAGCACACTGCATTGGGTTTCTAAGGGTTAGAAGGTACATGTGCTACATATAAAAGTGTATAAGAATAATAACAAAAAGCAAGAGAAAATACATTGGTAGTCAAAATCAGAAGATGCAAGTCAGTGCCCAAAAATAATTATTATAGCGACATCATGAAGTGCCCTTGTTTCTGTATTCTCATAGTTTTCATTGTCTATTGGAAAAAAAATAACAAAAAACAGTCCTAAATTTAAAAAACACAGTTTCAAGTATCAAGAAAAAGTTTACTGTTCAGATTATTTTAAGCAGATTTTGCAATAAAATAAAACTAAAAAAATGCTTTCGGTTTCTTATGGTTTCCTGTCGCGTTTAAAAAAAAACCTTAATTTAACATTGAAAATAGATTTTAAATATTAACATGAAGCAAGTAACACCAGTAATGGTGTTCATTTATGTCTTTTGAAATAAATTGTGCAAAATAAAGAAAATAAAGTTTGGTTTCCTGTTTGGTTTCCTGTCACGAAAACGGTGAATCAAAATGGATTAATTTTTTCTCTGAAAACCCACTTGTTCCTTTAATACTATTCTCACACCAACACTACCCACAGAATAAAAGTTAAAGTTTTAGAACTTAAGAAAAAGGATACAAAAAGAAAGCAAAGGCTGAAAACCAAATCATTGCCCATATCTTTAATATATTTGTTATTTTATACAAATAGATCATCTATAAGGAAATGTTTGATGGATAATAATGAATGCAAATTTACATGTTCTATCTACTGTGGATGCTTATTACCACCAAAGTGAAACCCAAGTAAAGTTCAAATTTGGGTGGCGTCACTCAGTGTTCTCGAGATATATCCCTTTATATTGGAAAAATTGGTGAATTTTCAGTTTCTGCAATATATGTATCATCCTATTTTATTAGATTTTAGATTACTGCTTTACATTTATCTTTAATATATTTTTGTAGTAGATCAACTTTACTTTGCCAGAACTAAATGTTCTGAAACTTATACACAAAGCTTATTGCCAATGAACAAAGATCAAGTTCAAATATGGGTGGTGTTGCTTTCACGATTCTTGACTTATTTTCCTTTATAAATTGAAAAATTGGTGAATTTGCTGTTTCCGCACTCTTACAATACTTTGCCTCAAACAAATGTTATAAAACTTATACACAGTGCTCATTACATGTACCACCAAACACCGAATTTTGGTGGTATCACTTTAACCATTCTCGAGTTACTTCATTACTGTTTGTTATTGAACAATGAGAGCACTCAAAACCCAGAGCAATCTTGAATGACTACATACAGAAACAAATGTTATAAAGTTTCAAATAGAAAAAAAGTCAATAGATTTGAGTAAGTACATTTACTCTTGCTTATTTACTATTGGGGGCATCTGTGTCTCATGGACACATTCTTCTTTTATTTCTTGAGTGCCTTTAGCAGTAAATAAAGTGGTTTTTGTTCAAAAGCAGATACCAGCTGAGCTGTTGAGTGTTTCAAGCTCTTTGGAGCTTCTAGTAATAAAATAAACTTAAAGTACTTTATCTTCAGGTCAGACAGTATGCTGCAGTTTTGATAAGAAGAAAAATACAGAAATCAAGACATTGGCATGCACAGTCAGTGGTAATACAACAGAAGTAAGTTTATTATTTCACTTACCATATTTCATTATGAATAACAGGAAATATGGTGTATACATCAAGGAGAAATCAACCTAATTTTGCTTTGTCTTCTATTTAACTGATCAGATCCATATTTAACTCGTCACAGATTTGCTGCTACTTAGAGCCATGATTAATTCTACCCTTGTTGTGAACGTCAAAGACCATTACATAACTTAAGTACCCAGTAATGTATAATTACTTCATATTATTATCATGCTATATGTATGCATAAAGTTTCTAGACAGTTTAGTAAACCAATTTTGAATGAACCCACATCTTTCTAAAAGCAAAGTACTAACCATCCACATCAAAATATTGGTGCTGTGACCAAAGTCAGGTGGATTTTGCTGGACTGCTATATGTGTGATAACACTAAATTCATCTATGTCTGTTCACTTGGATTCTTGAGATCATTCCTAATTTGGCTGAGTCTTCATACTTCTAGCATTTAGAAGATTTGACAGCAAAAATCAGAACCTGGAGCACTAATTTTGGATAGTGCATTAACTAAAATTGCTGCCAGTAAAGAGATGGATTTTTTGTAAAATTGTTTGGAAGAAGTTGCATAGACTTGGATTTACTTCCACATCATTTGGTCTCTTGTGGATAGTTGTTTCACTGGTAATCTTACCAAATATCCTTATTTTTTTTACTGGAAGGGAGTTGATTCAGTAACACTTAATTTCGGCCCTAAAAATTTGTAAAATTTTAACTGCGAAAATGTTGTGAATGTTTGATGAAAACATATGTCATTAGTGATGTCATCAATGTAGGTGAATTCTGTTAAAACTGATTTTTTTAATAATTCAACATAATTTATGACAGTTTTTGTCTCGCTTGTGATGAAAGTCACAGTATGCGAGATATAGGGATTACTATCGGGTGGCGGCTGTGGCTTTAACTGTTTGTGTAAAGCTTTATATTTCAGAAGGTAGAAGACTTGGATGCTTCATACTTTGTATGCAGATACCTTATGTTACCAAGTTTCCCTCTGTCGTATGTCCATTGTCCTTGACCTCAGCGACTGCTTGAAAAAAAAATTAGTTTTTTTGTCATGTGAATTTCTCACTTATTATGAGTAATAGGGTAACTATATTTGGTTTATGGGTTCCTTGCAATGTCTTCATGTCTGTCAGACAAGGTTCACCTGACCTCAACCTCATTTCATGGATCACTGATCAAGGTTAAAGTTACATGATTAGGTTCGTTTCTCAGATACTATAAGCAGTAGGTCAACTGCTTTTGGTGTATTGAATAATTGTAAGGTGTACATGTCTGTCTGACAGGATTAATCTGACCATGACCTCATTGTCTTGGATTGTTAAAAATGTGAAGTTTATGTGATACTTGTAGTAAAACCTTTATCCAGGGGTCACCACACCAGGCGAAGTGAAGTCGCCCTAGGATTCCCGACTAAGCTCTAAGGAAGCTTGAGGGAGAAATTTATGTCGCCCTCGATTTTCAGTAAAATTCCCCAATGTCGCCTTTTTGAAAAATTCTCGATCCAAATGCAAACAATTCAGATTTTCGACAAAATAAACAAGTTACCCCCGAATTCAGAATTAATTGTCCATGGTTTTTTTACTCCCAACATTAAAATAGCCAGACAGGGTGCTGATTGTGGAGTACTATAAGCAAGAAACAAGAGAAAAACTGGATTTTGCGATGTTTGTTTCGGCTAAAACACAGTTAGGGGGGGATATTGTGTGTCACATTTAAAAAAAAATGAAAGTAGTTCCACGTAATGAATATTGATGAATTTCTGTTGTTACATGTGTCAGGGATAAAATTCCAAAAGGATTTTCTTTTCCATCAAGCAGTTAATTTATATTTAGTATGATAGCCCGGGGGGTCTACAGACACTAACGTCACAGTACCCAAATTGCACCTATTCAGCACAGATAGCAGCGGAAATCTTACAAGTTTTCTTTGAGACTAAACAATTTGTATTTTTATGATTTGACATTATATACGTCTTCCAACATAGGTAAATATATTCAAATATACATAAATATACACAAATTCACAGTATATATCAACAGATGAAGTATTCACTGGGAAAAGTAAAATGTACAGAAACGTCGCCATACGATGTTCACAAAAAGTCATCTTTTAAAAATGAGCAAATAAAATATGTCACAAACATCCATTTCTTAAAAAATGAATAGTAAGCACGGACTAATGTCAAATTGTTCTAAATATTTGAAGAAATAAAACAAAACATCTTATTCAATTGTTAAGGATGTGAATTTAAGCATGGCTGCAATTTGGGTACTTCTCATTGCAGAATCATGGCCCGTTGGTCGGTTCAAACCCATTTTTCTACGATTCAATATGGATTCAAGATTAAATTGGTGTAACTATATAGTAAATAAGGATACATCTACAAAATAAACACAGAATGGAAACTTTTGTCTCGATTATAAATAAACATAGGTGAAAAAACTGTCTAAATAGGTGCAATTCAGGTACCCTCACGTTACATATGTATTATAATAACAATGTGTTGAATATTAATACACTTCTAAAAACAATTAAAAAGTTTTATTTGTGAAATAATTAGGCATTCTAAATACAATTTCACCAACAGTCCATTGATAGTACCATTTTCTTAAAAAGTGCAACATATAAACAACTGCAGATTTTTATACGACCGCAAAAAAATTTTGCGGTCGTATATTGGTATGACGTTGGCGTCGTCGTCGTCGTCGTCGTCGTCGTTGTCGTCCGAAGACACATTGGTTTTCGCACTGTAACTTTAGTTTAAGTGAATGGATCTCTAGGAAATTTTACCATAAGGTTCAATATCACAAAAGGAAGGTTGAGATTGATTTTGAGGGTTATGGTACCAACAGTTATGGAATTAGGGGCCAAAAATAAGCATTTTTGTAACTTCTAGACATAACTTGTGTGTTAGTGTATGGATCTCTCTGACTTTGTACCACAAGGTTCCATATCACAAAGGGAATGCAGGGATTGATTTTTGGGGTAATTGCCTCAAAATTTTAGGAATTAGGGGCCAAAAAGGGCAAAAAACAAGCATTTTCTAGTTTCATGACAATAACTTGTGTGTAAGTGTATGGATCTTTCTGAAATTGTACTACAAGGTTCCATATCACAAAGGAAAGCTGGAATTGAGTTTGGGGTAATGCCTGAAACGTTTAGGAATTAGGGGCCAAAAGGGGCCAAAATAAGCATTTTCTAGTTTCCAGACAATAACTTGTGTTCAAGTGTATGGATCTCTGAAATTGTACTACAAGGTACCATACCTCAAAGGAAGGCTGGGATTGAGTTTGGGGTGATGAATCATAAGGGGTTCAAAAATTTAGGGGGGGGATTTTTTTTATTTCTTTTTTTCCTTTTTTTTCTTTAAAATTTTCCATTTTAAGTTAGTTATTTCTGATTTATATTTAAAAGCAAATAATAATGATATGGCAGGAGATACACACCAAACAGGATGTGTAAATTATTATATAATAAGTATTGTGCAATAGCAAGAAATTTTCAATTGCACAGTATTGCGCAATAGCAAGAAATCTTCAATTGCACAGTATTGCGCAATATCAAGAAATATCCAATAGCACAGTATTGCGCAATAGCAAGAAATGGTCAATTGTACAGTATTGCGCAATAGCAAGAAATATTCAATTGCACAGTATTGCGCAATAGCAAGAAATATTCAATTGCACAGTATTGTGGAAAAGAAGATACTTTGTATAAATTGCTTATTTCTTGTCCAATTTCAATGGGGTTTTATTGTTGAACTCTTGGGGTTCATTAATATGCTGAATCTAACCGTGTATTCAGTTTTTGGATTTTGGGCCCCGTTTTTAAATTGGTCCACATTGAGGTCCAAAGGGTCCAAAATTAAACTTTGTTTGTTTTATCAAAAATTGAATTATTGGGGTTCTTTGATATGCCGAATCTAACTGTATTTAGATTTTAATTTTTGGTCCCGTTTTCAAATTGGTCTACATTGAGGTCCAAAGGGTCCAAAGGGTCCAAAATTAAACTTAGTTTGATTTAAACAAAAATTGAATTCTTAGGGTTCATTGGTATGCTGAATCTAAACATATATTTAGATTTTTGATTATGGGCCCAGTTTTCAAGTTGGTCCAAATCGGGGTCCAAAATTAAACTTTGTTTGATTTCAACAAAAATTAAATATATGGGGTTCTATGATATGCTGAATCTAACCATGTACTTAGATTTTTGATTTTGGGCCCGTTATCAACTTTGTCCACATTGAGGTCAAAAGGGTCCAAAATTAAACTTTGTTTGATTTCATCAAAATTGAACTCTTGGGGTTCTTTGATATGCTGAATCTAACCATGTATTTAGATTTTGGATATTGGACCATAATTGGTGAATGTCCAATTTAATAAAATTTTAAGTTCTTAGACCACATTCATTCTTTGTCAGAAACCTATGCTGTGTCAAATATTTAATCACAATCCAAATTCAGAGCTGTATCAAGCTTGAATGTTGTGTCCATACTTGCCCCAACTATTCAGGGTTCGACCTCTGCGGTTGTATCAAGCTGCGCCCTTCGGAGCATTATTAAAATTCTAAACACATGACTTTCAAAATAGTGTCTACATTAAAATAATAGTAATACATTTGCTAAAACAGGTTAAAGTTTTACATGTAGCTGATGGTAAGCTTTATGAAAAAATCATAACTGTTTAAGTTTCAAACACACCAGGAAGTGACAGGAATGTGATAGCCAGGTACACTCCATAGGTCTTGGACACTACAGGTTTTGTAAACTTGTGTCAGTTTTAAGTTTAAAGTATCTGCGCATGCGCTTCTCATGTTAACTCTTAGCATAACTATTGGTTTATAAAAATTTGAATCAAATATCGTCTTATAACTAAGCCTCATTTAATTTTACAATTTTTATACGACTGCAAAATTTTTGCAGTCGTATATTGGTATGACATCGGCGTCGTCGTCTTCGTCGTCGTCGTCCGAAGACATTTGGTTTTCGCACTATAACTTTAGTAAAAGTTAATAGAAATCTATGAAATTTAAACACAAGGTTTATGACCACAAAAGGAAGGTTGGGATTGATTTTGGGAGTTTTGGTCCCAACAGTTTAGGAATTAGGGGCTAAAAAAGGGCCCAAATAAGCATTTTCTTGGTTTTGCACAATAACTTTAGTATAAGTAAATAGAAATCTATGAAATTTAAACACAAGGTTTGTGACCACAAAAGGAAGGTTGGGATTGATTTTGGAGTTTTGGTCCCAACAGTTTAGGAATTAGGGGCCAAAAGGGTCCAAAATTAAACTTTGTTTGATTTCATCAAAATTGAACTATTGGGGTTCTTTGATATGCCGAATCTAACCGTTATTTAGATTCTTAATTTTGGTCCGTTTTCAAATTGGTCTACATTAAGGTCCAAAGGGTCCAAAATTAAACTTAGTTTGATTTTAACAAAATTGAATTCTTAGGGTTCTTTGATATGCTGAATCTAAACATGTACTTAGTTTTTGATTATGGGCCCAGTTTTCAAGTTGGTCCAAATCGGGTCCAAAATTAAACTTTTGTTTGATTTCAACAAAATTGAATATATGGGGTTCTTCGATATGCTGAATCTAACCATGTATTTAGATTTTTGATATTTGGGCCTGGTTATCAAATTGGTCCACATTGAGGTTTAAAGGGTCCAAAATTGAACTTTATTTGATTTCATCAAAAATTGAATTCTTGGGGTTCTTTGATACGCTGAATCTAACCATGTATTTAGATTTTGGATATTGGAATACCACAAAGGGATTGTAAGAATTGTCTTTGGGAGTTATGGCTCAAACCGTTTAGGAATACGGTGCAAAAAAGGGGGGAAAAGGGTTTCCAGGTTAATGGACAATTAATTAAGTACAAAACATAATTTAAAAGGCAGTGTAAGGTTGGTAATTGAAACTTATTTGAATATCTCACCTAAACTGCTTTTAAATTATGTATATTGGAAATTTGCCAAAAACTTTATTATTAATAAATTCCATTGGAAATTTGCCAATAACTTTAGTTTAATAAACTTCATTGGAAATTTGCCAATATAAAATGTTGCTGATGAAGCTTTTTGTTTATCTCACCTAAACTGCTTTTAAATTATGTATATTGAAATTTGCCAAAAACTTTATTATTAATAAATTCCATTGAAATTTGCCAATAACTTTAGTTTAATAAACTTCATTGGAAATTTGCCAATATAAAATGTTGCTGATGAAGCTTTTTTGTTTATTTTTAGCCATGATTATTAATAGCACAGTATTGTGCAATATCACAGTATTGCGCAATAGCAAGAAATCTTCTATTGCACAGTAGCACAGTATTGTGCAATAGCAAGAAATCTTCTATTGCACAATAGCACTGTATTGCGCAATAGCAAGAAATCTTCAACTGCACAGTATTGCGCAATAGCAAGAAATCTTCAGTTGCACAGTATTGCGCAATAGCAAATAATCTTCAATTGCACAGTATTGCGCAATAGCAACAAGTCTTCAATTGAAAACAAATACAAATGTTTTAACCAATTTTGATGGGATTAATTAAGTCTTTAATTTTTGGGGGTTCTAACCTTGTATATTTTTTTTTTGGATATTGGGCCCCTTTTTTAAATTGGTCTACATTGAGGTCAAAAGGGTCCAAAATTAAACTTTGTTTGATTTCATCAAAAAACTGAATTATTGCGGCTGTATGATTTGCTGAATCTTATTGTGCATTTAGATTTTTATTTTGGGCCCTGTTTTCAAATAAGTTCATATTAAGGTTTGAAGGGTCCAAAATTAAACTTTGTTTGATTTCAACTAAAATTAGATTATTGGTGTTTTTTATATGCTAAATCTAACCATGTTGTTAGATTTTGGATATCAGACCATTCTAAGTAAATTAAATGTCCCATTTCAAATTTTTAAGATCTTTGACCACATTTATTTTGTGTCAGAAACCTATATTGTTATGATATTGTAACTATTATATTTATTTAGTTGGCCTAACTTGTTTTGTGTGGCCTAAGAATTTTTACATGTTTACATTGTGTACAAAATAAAATACATTGTGTTACAACTATGCAGTTTAGAAATCACTGGAACAATCATTGATACTAATGGAATGATTAGAACTTTCTATTTCACTTACATAAAGTTTCCAGAATGATCATATCAAAAGATGCGTAATTTATATTGCTAGCGTTGTCTTGAAATTTTCGTTTGAGTATTTAAATGCAGACCCAAAAGTTAGTTGAATATAGAGATTTGGACATAGACATAGATAGACTTAGACTTCGATAGACATCAACATTCTCAGCAGTTGGATTGACACTTTTATTTACAAACTACATCATACTAGATTGTGACCAATTGGATATAATATTCTGTGGATTCCGTGAAGATTTCGGATAAAGAAAAGATAAAAGATTGGACTCATATTTTGACAGTTAAGTTGACATTTCTTTTTGTGTAATACTTTTTGTAAACTAGTGTATAATAAATCTTGTTAAATTTTATTATTGATTTGTGTCTTTTGTTGGCTACAATTAAAAGGCGATTTTCTGACATAACAATATTATGTTAAAAATTTAATCACAATCCAAATTCAGACAGTATCAAGCTTGAATATTGTGTCCAAACTTGCCCCAACTGTTCAGGGTTCGACCTCTGTGGTCGTATCAGGCTGCGCTCAGCGAAG
The DNA here is from genome assembly GCA_017311375.1 of Mytilus coruscus. NCBI lineage: Eukaryota > Metazoa > Mollusca > Bivalvia > Mytilida > Mytilidae > Mytilus > Mytilus coruscus. The sequence goes on from CM029600.1 coordinate 55,553,448, forward strand.
CATTTTATTATAAACCAATATCATGCAAGAGTTCCCAGGAGATTTGAGAGCCTATTTACTTGAATAATGTAATGTACATGTTTTGTAAGATTACAATAATGTATTGGATTCCCAAATTACTATAAAATTATTTAAAGTTTGGCACAAGAGTATTATATTGAATCATACTCTCAGTAACAATTAGTTATATATATCCATAATTGTTTCAACGACATACAGATACCATAATAAACTGTAGGCAACAAAGCCATATCATAATATGGACTTTTGGTAATGATAAATACATTTTCAAATAATATTGTATTAACTTATATACATCATGAACATAGTATATTATAAGCAAAGACAAAACTATTTTCCACGAAGTACTCGTACACTATAGTTATCATTGTACTCTTGAACAGTAACTGGTCTATTGTAAAATTGCCTAAAAGTAGATCATTTGTCCATCCTGCTGATTTAAGAATAGAATTTACTGACACTTCAGCTCTAAGTGCTGCTGATGTACTAGCTCCCCTAGTACTGTATGTTTTAAAAAGAGAAGTATTTACACCTGCAAGTTTTAAAACCAATTTAATCCAATTACTAATTGTTGACTTTGTAGGATGATGGTATGGTTTTACAAATGTAACAAAAAGTTTTTGAGATGTACGTATTGCAGATGTTCTTTCGATATAGGCATTTAAAACAGTTACAATACACAGTCTTGAGTCTTCAACAAATGCTGGCAAACATATTGGTGATAAATGTTTTCCTGGTTTTGAAGTTTTCAAAATCTCATTAATTTCAATTATAACATTGTCTTTTGTGATTTTCATAAAATCTAAATCTACACAATGTAAAGTCTGTATTCTCTGTCCAGTAACTAGTGCTAATAACATAACTAATTTCAAAGTTAAACATCTCAATGACAAAACCTTTACAGGCGATAAAGTAATCAAAAATTCTAATACAACATTAACATCCCATGTTTGCTGATATCTAGGAAACATTGGTCGCTTATTATAAACTCCTCTGAGGAACCTTTTAACTAAAGGCCACTGACCATTGGCAGGGTTTTCCCCAATGTCAAATATGATGATAACGCAGATCGTGCTGTGTTAATAGAATTGTATCCTACAACTGACTCATATAAAACTGTCAAAAATTCCACTACATCCACCTCAGTTGGCGTAAAAATATCAATCTTTCGTTCACAACAAAATGTACACCATTTTTTGAGATATGTCCAATACTGTTTTTGTGTACTTTGTCTCCAGGACGAGATGACAATTTCTGCAGCCTTTTTTGATAGTCCTGTATTTTGCACAATTTGCCTGACAATCTGAAGACACCCAAAATCAGTTTTTTCAACGGATGTTTCTTTTGAGGGTCTGTTGGCAGTATCAACAACTGTTGTCCATTTTTCCCGGGTATTATGTAAGAGTCCTGAACAATATATATGATGCTGTATTTGAGGGAACCAATGTTGAGTGTTCCACAAGGGTTCTATTAAGGTTAATTCTGCTTCTTCCAAAATCAGTTTTTGGATTACTTTTCCTACCATGCTGAAAGGAGGAAAAACAAATGAGTTAAAGTTAGTCCATCTAATAGTAAAAGCATCTACTGCTTCAGCATTTGGATCAGGTAAGTATGAAATATACCTTGATAACTGATGATTTATCGTTGAAGCAAATAAATGAATATCATGTGGACCATATATTGAATTAATGCACATAAAAACATTAATGTTAAGTTTCCATTCTAGATCTGTATTGTTGGAACGTGACAATTTGTCTGCTTCAACATTGGTTTTTCCCGGTAAGTGACAAGCACTTAACCAAATGTTTCTTTGTATACACCACTGCCATATTTCCCTTGTTAAGTTATTGAGAGACTGAATTCTACCTCCCATTTTGTCTATATAGGTCACAGCTACCATATTATCCATATATAATCTAACATGTTTATTGGATTTTGTTGAACAAAAACGTTTTAATGTTAAAAATGCTGCTTTTAGTTCTAAATAATTGATGTGTAATTTCTGCTCTTCATATGACCAAAAACCCTTGGTTTGAAGTTGTGTATTGTCAACAACACCACCCCAACCAGTTTTTGAACTGTCTGTTTTTAAAATTATCTCAGGATCTGTTCGTACTAACGGCTTGAAACTAGACTCAACATGAGAAATCCACCAATTTAACACATCTACTGATTCATTTGAAATGATAATTTTATTGTCAAAATCTCCATTGTTTTGTTTTAAAAACTTGTCTTTTTCTATTTCTAAAGATTTTATATATATAAGCGCATGTTCAACTCCTGGTTCGGCAGCAGTCAATTTGCCTATAATTTATGCAAACTGCCTGATTGACATTTGTCTGTTTTTAACATATTTACAGCATAAAAGTTTAATTGTGTGCTTTTCCAGTTGTAAGTTTAATTGTCATTGTTATGGAATTCAACACAAATCCTAAAAATGTAATTGTTTGTGTCGGTTCAAATACAGATTTGACTGGGTGAATAGTAAAGCCTAATTTATCCAATAAGGTTACTGTATCAGAAATATTAATTATACCCCACGCAACGAGTTGCGGAGGGTATAATGTTTTTGACCCGTCCGTCCGTCCGTCTGTCCGTCCGTCTGTCCTGTTTCTTGTCATTGCAACTCCTCTCAAACCACACAACAGAATTTCACGAAACCTTTTAGATAATAAGGACATACTATGTAGTTGTGCATATCGACAGGAAATTACGATTCAATTCTTTTTCTAGGAGTTACGCCCCTTTGAACTTATTTACTTTAATGTTCTACTGCAACAGTTTGTCATCGCAACTCCTCTCAAACCACACAACAGAATTTCATGAAACCTTTTCAGATAATAAGGACATACTACGTAGATGTGCATATCGACAGGAAATTACGATTCAATTTTTTTCCAGGAGTTACGCCTTTGAACTTATTTGCCCAATATACTACTGCAACCTTTTGTCATCGCAACTCCTCTCAAACCACACAACAGAATTTCATGAAACCTTTTCAGATAATAAGGACATATTACGTAGATGTGCATATTGACAGGAAATTACGATTCAATTTTTTCTAGGAGTTACGCCCTTTAAACTTATTTGCTTCAATGTACTTCTGCAACAGTTTGTCATCGCAACTCCTCTGAAACCACACAACAGAATTTCATGAAACTAGATAATAAGGACATACTATGTAGTTGTGCATATCGACAGGAAATTACGATTCAATTCTTTTTCTAGGAGTTACGCCTTTGAACTTATTTACTTTAATTTTCTACTGCAACAGTTTGTCATCGCAACTCCCCTCAAACCACACAACAGAATTTCATGAAACCTTTTCAGATAATAAGGACATACTACGTAGATGTGCATATCGACAGGAAATTACGATTCAATTTTTTTCCAGGAGTTACGCCTTTGAACTTATTTGCCCAATATACTACTGCAACCTTTTGTCATCGCAACTCCTCTCAAACCACACAACAGAATTTCATGAAACCTTTTCAGATAATAAGGGCATATTACGTAGATGTGCATATCGACAGGAAATTACGATTCAATTTTTTCTAGGAGTTACGCCTTTAAACTTATTTGCTTCAATGTACTTCTGCAACAGTTCGTCATCGCAACTCCTCTGAAACCACACAACAGAATTTCATGAAACTGTGTAGATAATAAGGACATACTATGTAGATGTGCATATTGACAGGAAATTATGATTCAATTTTTTTTCCGATACAATTTTTTTTTCTTACACTTATTTTATTTCTCCAATGACAATGTGGGGACGTGGGGTATGTGAGCGCGCTCACTAAGGTTCTTTCATTGTACATTGTGAATAACTATCACTGATCAAAAGACTATCGTCAATGTAAGCTACATTTTTGTGTCCAATTTTTCTTAGATGTGAAAATGGCACTTTTAAAACTTTTGTAAATATCCTTGGCGCAGTTGTCAGCCCATTAGGCAAACATGTATACTCATACAACTGATCATTCCAATAGAACCGCAAATATTTTCGGTATTTGTGATCAATAGAAATAGAATAATATGCGTCTTTCAAATCAATAGAAGCAAACCAGCAGTTTTTTGACACACATTGTATTGCTGACTTCAATGTCTCCATTTTAAAATGGTGTTTTTCAATATCATTGTTGAGAACTTTTAAATTTAAAATCACTCTACATGTACCATCCTTTTTTGGTCTTATAAAAATATTTGAAACATATTGATTTTTAATATATGTCACTGATTTTATAATTTGTTTGTGTAAAAATTTATCTATTTCTAACTGCACCATATTTGTTTCATCTGTATTAAATTGTAACATATTTGGTTCCTTGTTTTGTGATGGAATTTGTTCAAACTCAATTTGATACCCGTTTACAACATTTAAAACCCAGTTATCTGAAGTTAAACTCATCCAATTCTCTTGGAATTTTATCACTTTCCCACCAATGAAATTGTCTGGTGTGTGTATAAATGTTAATTGTGTATTCAATTGCTGAACTGAAGTACTCACAGGCAAACTATTTTGCTTTGGCAATTTTATAGGAACTTCTTGTCCTGCTCTTGGAGCTTCTTTTTGAACTTTTTCTTTTTGTAAGTTGGTTTCCCCAAAAAATCTTTCTTGTTTGATGCTTTGTCAAAATGACATTTTGGTACATGTAAATATGGTTTCTTAAAAATTTTCTTGTCATCGTGTGATTTCTTTCCAATTTTAAAATTGGTTTTGCCCATTTTCTTTCCTACTGTATATCCAGCATTCATTTCTTTGACTTTATCTTTGATGTCATTTCCAAAGAGAAAATCAGTTACTGGAACATCATCCTTGCACAAAGCTTTATATTTGGGTTGAATTTCAGCTTGTATCAAAGCTCTTCTTCTGAAAGTTATGTCTGCATAAGTCACTTGTGTCATCTGATATGGGTCTTTACAAAGTTGCGTTGCAGACTGTACTTCTTCTCTAGACAGTCCATCATTAGTTTGTGATTTAGACAGAAACAAGTCCATTAAGTAAAGCATAGGACATGCTGCTTTACCCAATAAGTTTTGAATTTTTTGAAGTTTAACGTCATTCATTCTGTTAGGTACTGACATCTGTGACCATATACCTGAAAAGGAAATGAATTCCTGTAATTTTTATAATTCTACAATTTGATAAATTGTGCCTGCCGCAATCAACTAATTTATATTGGTTTGAATAAATTTTAAAAATACAATTTACGTGTATATATATGTATTTTTTCAAATAAATTGAATTTTAATTTTGTTTAAACATGTACATGTATCATGTGTATAATTTTTGGGACTGTCAAACTGTGTACATTTTCTGGCTTTGCATACTTTTTTGTTAGCTCATCAACTTTGTTTTGCTTGGCCTTCTTTCTCAAGCCATCATTGACAACAGATGCCAGTTCATCATTTATCTTTGGACCAGCTTTCTCTTCAGTTACCATGAAGCCTTTCATATCTTCAATAACAGACATTCTTTGTATTAGAAGTATGAGTACTTGGAGTGTGACTGTGAACTTCCGGTTATTCTTGTTCGTCAAGTTCAATGTCTGAATTTGAGCTTTCTGACTCAACTTCACTCGATACATCAGAATAAGGGCTTGTTTCCCTTTGGTTCTGTTTGAGGTCTTGAGACTGACACAGTTCTTCTAGCTCTTACGTAATTTTGTGCTAAAGACTCAGATAGTACTCGTAATCCCTGTCCGTGACCACTTTCACATCTTTGTTTTTTGGAACTTGACGGGGCCTTTTATAGCTGACTATGTGGTATGGGCTTTGCTCATTGTTGAAGGCCGTACGGTGACCTATAGTTGTTAATTTCTGTGTCATTTTGGTCTCTTGTGGACAGTTGTCTCATTGGCAATCATACCACATCTTCTTTTTTATAATTACATGTACATCATCACCTGCAGTGACAGTACATGTACGTTTACCATGTTTCTGCACTGGTGTGTCAGTTCTTTGGTTGTTCAACAAAGCTTGCGTAAGTAATTGTGTCTGTATCAGCAGTTGATACATATCCGGACATTGTTTGTCAACATCCGGTGTTTGGTTGATTGACACATGTGACATTGGAGCTCCGCCCCCTACAGACAAATTGTCTACATTTTCAAGTCTAGCATCATAAACTATTTCATCATTGGAAGCTTTATCATTGTTACAGTGTTGTTGATTTACTTCATAAAAATGAAGCAATCTACTGTCATTTGAAGAATGTCTTTCCATTTTGGAATGTTCATCCTTTTCATCCGCCATTACGGTCGGACATTTAGACAGTCACACTGTGGTCACAAGAACGACCTCGACTGCATTCGTCAGTCTAAATAATGTTCAAGGACCTATAACAGCAGACGTTGCTGATCACTGTTCATCCATTGAACATAATAAATCCAATTAAAGAAGAATAGAATCAAAACTGTCAATAATAAGTTTCTAAAATTTTCCATGTGTTAACCTCTTAAAATCTGCTAACGCAGTGTGTGGCCTCTATTTGCTCATGCGCTTCTCTCATGGGAACTCTTGCATAATATTGGTTTATAAAAATCATATATTTAAGACCTTTGATTAGGAGAAAAGTGATATATGCCAAAGGACTACGGCCACTACAGATTTTGTCTTATATTTATATATTATTAAAAAAGGCTTTTTATTATACCCCGCTTTAAAAAAGTTGGGGTATACTGTTTTACCTCCGTCCATCCATCTGTCCATTTGTCCATCCGTCAGTCCGTCTGTCGGTCCCATGAATATTTTTCGTCGCATCTTTCTCAGGAACTACATTACAAGGATTTCTGAAATTTGGTTTCAGGGTTTATATGAGTCAGCTATACCGTGTGATGCGTTTTCAGATTCATCACTCAACAACTTCCTGTTTACCTTATACTTTTAGCGGGCGGGGGTATCATTAGTGAGCAGTAGCTCACAGATTCACTTGTTTTTTCTATTTACAGTGTATAATTTAACTTAATAGCAATATACAATTATCATTACATGTCTAACTTTTCATATGAAGCTTGAAATAGAAATATAAAATATACGGACAAAATTTTCTTCAAAACTGACTATTTGCATCCACAGCTAATTCAGACCTGAAGCATGACAAGACAAGGAAATACCACCTTAACAGTTGTCATGCAAAAGGCTATGAAAAATAACAAAAAGGAAAATTAGATATTTAAAAAGTATTAATGCGATCCTTCAATTCTCCCTGAAGTCTCCCTGTTGGGGCTTCACTTCTCCCAGAAGTCTCTCTGTTGGGTCTTCACTGCTCCCTGTTTGGCTGCCAGGGAGAAGTCATTTCTCCCTATAATTCTGAAGTGTTGTGACCTCTGTTATATTTAAGATTTTCAACATAAAATCATGGGTCAGTAAAGCAGGTGAGACATTTCAGCGTGTGTGCACTCTTGAAGTTAATAGTGGTGTTACACCTTGCCCACATATATTTTTGCTGAAATATTCTTTATAAACCATATAGATTACTTTACAACCAAAATTTAATGCCCGAGGGGGGCGCCACATATCAAATCAGGAAAAAAGGTTGAAAAAGGTTACAAATTTCTAGAGAAATGGCTAAAGATAAAATCTATTCCTATGTCAGGCTAATATAGTTATAAATATGAAAGATATATAATTAGGTCTTTCCACTTTTCTGTGGAAAGACCTATTGTATTTGTTCTGATTATTATTAGGTCTTTCCACTTTTCCGTGGAAAGACCTATTGGTTTTGTTCTGATTATTATTATTATTTTCAGGTCTTTCCACTTTTCTGTGGAAAGACCTATTGTATTTGTTCTGATTATTATTATTATTATTTTCTTCCGCCAAATTTTGTTCTCACTAAAATTTTTGTTTCGCAAGATGTCGCTTAGATATTTCTTATATAGTATCATACAGTTTATACGCTTTTTATTTTCACCCATTCTAAGCCGAACAATTTTCTTTGTAGGAGTTATCTCCCTGAACACTTGTGACTGCATCTCCTCCGTAACAGTAAAAAAAAGCGACAAATCTATTTTATAAAATTGCTCGTTATATCCTTTGCATGATTTGTCCTATTTTGACCGAAGCAATATGAATATTCCATATGAGAGTTATTTCCCCTTATGCATTTGATATAAGTGATATGCATTTCTATCTTGTAAACCATAAGTGATAGAGACCTAGGATCTTTTGATTTGAGGTCCTTGATCCAAAAATAAGAAAATTAGGTCAAGGTCAGAGGTCAAGGTCATATTTTAAATTTTGATTTTGGCTTATTTTCAATTCTTTTCAAAAACCGTATAAGATATCGACAACATATTTTTACTAAATTGTAAGTTGCAACATGTCGTAACACATAAATTTTGGTTAAAAGGGTATGCTAACATTAAACTGGAGTTTTCTCCCCTCTTTTATTAAAAGTTAAGCATATAGTGATATAACTCATTAACCATATATAATTAAGACCTATAGTCTTTTGATTTGAAGCCCTTGGTTTATGACCTTGAAATTGAACTCAAGGTCATAGGTAAAATTGACGTTCTAGATTTTGACCTTTGCTTTTACCTCATATGTATACATGATAAAGCCATGGGACTTTTTGCATTATGTGGCAAGCTACTTGACCATGGAAAAGCCAACCGGAAGTGACCTGGTGTAAACCGGAAGTAGCTATTTTTTGTACTTATTTAATGTAAAAGTATATTAAACCATATATTTTTGGAATCAGTATCAAGTAAACTATCAAATAAAACCGGAAGTGACATTTTTCAAACCGGAAGTAACAATTTATCTCCCTTATTTAGAAGAAAAATGTATAGAACCATATATTTTTGGAATCAGTACAATAAGCTATCATTTGACGCTGGATATGATATTTTAAACCGAATTTTAATAGTTCTATATCAAAATTGATCTTTATGGGTGGAAAGACCTTCAGTTGTTCTCTGAACAATTGGTTTTTAATTTTTTTTTCTTCTTCCGCCAAATTTTGTTCTTGCGATAAATGTTTGTTTCGCAATATGTCACTTAGATATTTCTCATATTGTATTGTATAGTTTATGCGCTTTTTAATTTCACCCTGCTAAGCTGAAGCATTTTCTTTGTAAGAGTTATCTCCCTATTCACTGTTTATCATATGTTTGCATCTCCTTCGTAACAAAAAAAGATATCGACAAAATTTCTCTTACAAATTGTTAGTTACATCCTCAGGAATTTTTGGCTAATTTGAATCGAAGCCATTCGATGTAATTGTATATGAGTTATCTACCTTTACGAAATAGATTTGTCTGTATGTGTTATTAGCTCATCAACTGTTAACCGTATAACCCTGGAATGTTTTTATTTGAGGCCCCTAGGTCCTAACTTAGAAAATGAAGTCAAGGTCAAAGGTCAAGGTCAAGTTTTCAATTGTGACTTTTCCTTGTTTTTGCATTTTCTCCAACACTTTAAAAGATAATGTATAAAAGAACAAGTGCAAAATGATTGCTTTATTGTAATGAAGATATGTTACATTTAGTCTGATACAATCTAATGGCATCTTATAGGAGTTAGGGCCCCTGAAATGCCTAATTATAAGGTTAATTATACCCCACGCAACGAAGTTGCGAAGGGTATAATGTTTTTGACCCGTCTGTCCTTCCGTCAGTCCGTCAGTCTGTCAGTCCTGTTTCTTGTCATCGCTACTCCTCTCAAACCACACAACAGAATTTCATGAAACCTTTTAAGATAATAAGGACATACTATGAAGATGTGCATATCGACAGGAAATTACGATTCAATTTTTTTTCTAGGAGTTACGCCCCTTTGAACTTATTTGCTTCAATATACTACTGCAACAGTTTGTCATCGCAACTCCTCTGAAACCACACAACAGAATTTCATGAAACTTTGTAGATAATAAGGACATACTATGTAGATGTGCATATCGACAGGAAATTATGATTTAATTTTTTCTAGGAGTTACGCCCCTTTGAACTTATTTGCTTCAATATACTACTGCAACAGTTTGTCATCTCAACTCCTCTTAAACCACACAACAGAATTTCATGAAACTTTGTAGATAATAAGGACATACTATGTAGATGTACATATTGGCAGGAAATTATGATTCAATTTTTTTTTCTTACACAATTTTTTTTCTTACAGTTATTTTATTTCTCCAGTGACAATGTCGAGACGTGGGGTATGTGAGCGCACTCACTAAGGTTCTTTAATTGATTATTACTTCAACTTGGTTCATTATAAAGCCATATGACCTTTAACAAAAGGTTGGGTGACATCTGACCTTGAAAAATGACAACCGGAAGTGACCTTGAGAAAACTGGAAGTAGCCATTTTTGCACTTTCTTCATGGAAAAGTACTCAAAATCCATATATTTTGTAATATAAATACATAAACTTATCACTAAAGACCAGAAGTGACTTTCGATAAACCGGAAGTGGCCAATTATCTCCTGTTTTACATGCAAAACTATATAGAAACTATATTTCTATATTTTTTTGGAATCAGTGTGAAAGAAGCTATCATATGAGACCGGAAGTTACATTTACTTCATGGGAAGTAGATAATTATCTCCCTTATTTCACTCAAAAGTATATAGAAACCATTTATTTATTGCATCAGTATGAAGAAACTTATGATTGGATGCCAATTTTAACTTTGAGTAAACCAGAACTAGCTTCTTTTCAATAACTTTGTGGAAAGACCTTCAATTTTTCTCTGAACAATTGGTTTTTAATTATTATTATTTTTTTTCTTCTTCCGCCAAACCCTTTTCTTGCGGTATAAAGTTTTTTCGCAAGATGTCGCTTAGATATTTTGGGTATTATATCGAACAGTTATTGCACTTTAAAAACTCATCTTGTTAAGGGGAAGACTTTTTTTATTGTAAGAGTTATCTCCCCAAACACTGTTTTTCTTGTGAGTGTATCTCCTTTGTAACCAAAAAAGATAACGATGAATTTTTTTTCATATTTGTTAGTTACATCCTCAAGAATTTTTGGCTGATTTGGATCAAAGCGATCCGGTGAAATCTTAAAGGAGTAATCTACCTTTACCAAATAAATTTGTCGTTATGATTTCTTAACTTATAAACCGTAAGCCGTATAAACCTAGAGTTGATTTATTTGAGGTCCTTGGGTCTTGCCTTAGAAAATGAGGTCAAGGTCATGTTCTAAATTTTGACATTCACTTCATACTGATTCTACTCAGAAAGAGTTAAAGATATCGACAAAAAAATTTGACCAAAATGTTAGTCGCGACATGATATAACTGGAAATTTTTGTTGAAATGGTACGCGTCATTTTTGGGGTTCCATGCCACTGAAATGGTAAAATGAACAAATTAACTAATTATAGCTTCAAACTTTGTAGCTATCATGATGCATAGATGCATCTTATCTTCATTAATCAACCAAGGTTCACCACTGACCACCACACACACACACCCCCCCACTTTTTTTGATTTTTTTTTTTGAGGAATCCCATTTCTATTTTACTAATCCTTCTTATGTACAAACTTCTTTCTGAAATAGAAATTCATACCTGCAAAAATCTACTCCAATTCATGTATTTTCTGAAATTAATCGATAAACGTTTTTAAAATACTATAACAACAGCATTATTTTTGTGTGCATGCAATGAATGAAGACTCGTGGTCAGCGATTAGACAATAGTTTACCTGTAAAATGAATCAAGAAAATATATTCCCGTTAGCACTATAAATCACATGCGGTCCGCTTGACGTTCTGATCTGGATTGAGAAATTAAAATCAATGACATAGAAATTGCATCAAAGTTCGTAAATATTAGTGAAATTCTACAATCAAATTTCTAAACATGCATTAAAATACAATTCTGTGCTCCCGTAAATATGTGTACGAAAAAAGCATGCATGATCCGACATTATGAACTGTAAATGAAAGAAAATTAAATCTGTTAGCACAATCTTTTACACAAGTCTGGTCTTGACGACATCCTCCTCTGCAAAGAAATTTTAAAAACAGTCTTTTTGAGTATATCAGCTTGGTGACATCACAATCACACCATCTTCAGTGCGTGTTACCTAAAATAAATAGGGGTTTTCTCCTTTTCCGAAAGAATTAGAAATGTGCACGTAGATTAAAAAAGATCCATGCAGGTCAGGTCCGATTTCCTTTAAAAACAAAAATGAATAAAATGCACACACAATAAGTAAATAAGACACAAATTCCAGGAAACTTTATATAAAAAAAAGAACATTTGTAAAGGAAGATGCAAGGATGTTTTTTGGAGGGGTGTTTAAATCCTTGCATGTTCCTAGAAATATCATAATTTAAATATAAATAAACATGTTCCACGGACCCGTTTTCGCATGTTCCTAGAGGCTAGGTCCCACATGTTTAAACAGGGGAACTAGGCTCTCAAGGCTAGGTCCCACTATTTAAACAGGAGAATTAGGCTCTCAAGTCCTTTTTCACTTGTTCCTAGAGGCTAGGTCCCACGTGTTTAAACGGAGGAATTAGGCTTTCAAGTCCTTTTTCGCTTGTTCCTAGAGGCTAGGTCCCATGTGTTTAAACAGGAATTAGGCTCTCAAGTCCTTTTTCGCTTGTTTATAGAAGCTAGGTCCCACGTGTTTAAACAGAGGAATTAGGCTCTCAAGTCCTTTTTCGCTTGTTCCTAGAGGCTAGGTCCCACGTGTTTAAACAGAGGAATTAGGCTCTCAAGTCCTTTTTCGCTTGTTCCTAGAGGCTAGGTCCCACTTGTTTAGACAGAGGAATTAGGCTCTCAAGTCCTTTTTCGCTTGTTCCTAGAGGCTAGGTCCCACATGTTTAAACAGGGAACTAGGCTCTCAAGGCTAGGTCCCACGTGTTTAAACAGGAAAATTAGGCTCTCAAGTCCTTTTTCACTTGTTCCTAGAGGCTAGGTCCCATGTATTAAAACAGGGGAACTAGGCTCTCAAGGCTAGGTCCCACATGTTCAAACAGGAGAATTAGGCTCTCAAGTCCTTTTGCGATTGTTCCTAGAATCTAGGTCCCACGAGTTTAAACAGTAAAATTAGGCTCTCAAGTCCTTTTTCGATTGTTCCTAGAGGCTAGGTCCCACATATTTAAACAGGGGAACTAGGCTCTCAAGGCTAGGTCCCACGTGTTTAAACAGGAGAATTAGGCTCTCAAGTCCTTTTTCGATTGTTCCTAGAGGCTAGGTCCTACGTGATTAAACAGGGGAACTAGGCTCTCAAGGCTAGGTCTCACGTGTTAAAACAGGAGAATTAGGCTCTCAAGTCCTTTTGTGCTTGTTCCTAGAGGCTAGGTCCCATGTGTTTAATCAGTCAGTCAATCAATCAATCAACCAACCAAACAACCAACCAACCAATCAATCAATCAATCAATCAATCAATCAATCAATCAATCAATCATGTTTGGAAGGGGAAAGACCTTTAACAATTGTTTTTATTATTTTTTTTTTTCCCGCCAAACCCTTTTCTTGCGGTATAAAGATGTTTCGCAAGATGTCGCTTAGATATTTTGGATATTCTATCGAACAGTTATTGCGCTTTTTAAACTCATCTTGTTAACCCGAAGGGCCAAGTGAGCTTTTCTCATCACTTGGCGTCCGTCGTCCGTTGTCGTCCGTCATCGTCCGTTGTCGTCCGTCGTCATTAACTTTTACAAAAATCTTCTCCTCTGAAACTACTGGGCCAAATTTAACCAAACTTGGCCACAATCATCATTAGGGTATCTAGTTTAAAAATTGTGTCCGGTGACCTGCCAAACCAACCAAGATGGCTGCCATGGCTAAAAATAGAACATAGGGGTAAAATGTATATTTTGGCTTGTAACTCTGAAACCAAAGCATTTAGAGCAAATCTGACATGGGTAAAATTGTTGATCAAGTCAAGATCTATCTGCCCTGAAATTTTCAGATGAATTGGACAATGGGCTGTTGGGTTGCTGCCCCTGAATTAGTAATTTTAAGGATTTTTTTTTCCGTTTTCGGTTATTATCTTGAAAATTATTATAGATAGAGATAAACTGTAAACAGCAATAATGTTCAGCAAAGTAAGATCTACAAATAAGTCAACGTGATCAAAATGGTCAGTTGACCCCTTAAGGAGTTATTGCCCTTTAAAGTAAATTTTTTACCAATTTTTTGTAAATTTTTGTAATCTTTTACAAAAATCTTCTCCTCTGAAACTACTGGACCAAATTCAACCAAACTTAGCCACAGTCATAATTAGGGTATTTACTTAAAAAATGTGTGCGGTGACCCAGCCAACCAACGAAGATGGCTGCCATGGCGAAAAATAGAACATAGGGGTGAAATGTATATTTTGGCTTGTAACTCTGAAACCAAAGCATTTGAAGCAAATCTTACAGGAATTAACTTGTTTATCAAGTAAATATCTATCTGCCCTCAAATTTTCAGATGAATTGGACAACTGGTTGTTGGGTTGCTGCCCTGAATTGGTAATTTTAAGGAAATTTTGCCGCTTTTGGTTATTATCTTGAAAATTCTTACAGATAGAGATAAACTGTAAACAGCAATAATGTTCAGCAAAGTAAGATCTTCAAATAAGTCAACATGATCAAAATGGTCAGTTGACCCTTAAGGAGTTATTGCCCTTTAAAGTAATTTTTACCAGTTTTTGTAAATTTTGTAATCTTTACAAAATCTTCTCCTCTGAAACTACTGGACCAAATTCAACCAAACTTAGCCACAATCATTATTAGGGTATGTAGTTTAAAAAGTTTGTGCGGTGACCCAGCCAACCAACCAAGATGGCTGCCATGGCTAAAAATAGAACATAGGGGTGAAATGTATATTTTGGCTTGTACCTCTGAAACCAAAGCATTTAAAGCAATTCTTACAGGAATTAACTTGTTTATCAAGTAAATATCTATCTGCCCTCAAATTTTCAGATGAATTGGACAACTGGTTGTTGGGTTGCTGCCCCTGAATTGGTAATTTTTAAGGAAATTCTGCCGTTTTTGGTTATTATCTTGAAAATTCTTACAGATAGAGATAAACTGTAAACAGCAATAATGTTCAGGAAAGTAAGATCTTCAAATAAGTCAACATGACCAAAATGGTCAGTTGACCCCTTATGGAGTTATTGCCCTTTATAGTCAATTTTTAACAATTTTCATTAATTTGGTAAATTTTGGTAAGTTTTTATACGACCGCAAAAAAATTTTGCGTTTTTTTGCGGTTGTATATATTGGTATGACGTTGGCGTCGTCGGCGTTGTCGTCGTCGTCCGAAGACGCATTGGTTTTCGCACTCTAACTTTAGTTTAAGTGAATGGATCTCTATGAAATTTTACCATAAGGTTCAATATCACAAAAGGAAGGTTGGGATTGATTTTGGGGTTATGGTACCAACAGTTAAGGAATTAGGGGCCAAAATAAGATTTTTATACGACCGCAAAAATTTTTGTGGTCGTATATTGGTATGACGTTAGCGCCGCTGGCCGTCGTCGTCGTCGCCGCCGCCGCCGCCGTCGTCGGCGTCGGCGTCGGTCGTCGTCGTCCGAAGACACATTGGTTTTCGCACTCTAACTTTAGTTTAAGTAAATGGATCTCTAGGAAATTTTACCATAAGGTTCAATACCACAAAAGGAAGGTTGGGATTGATTTTGGGGGTTATGGTATTAACAGTTAAGGAATTAGGGGCCAAAAAGGGGCCAAAAATAAGCATTTTTGTAACTTCCAGACAATAACTTGTGTGTTAGTGTATGGATCTCTCTGACATTGTACCACAAGGTTCCATATCACAAAGGGAATGCTGGGATTGATTTTGGGGGTAATTGCCTCAAAATTTTAGGAATTAGGGGCCAAAAAAGGGGCAAAAAATAAGCATTTTTCTAGTTTCAGGACAATAACTTGTGTGTAAGTGTATGGATCTTTCTGAAATTGTACTACAAGGTTCCATATCACAAAGGGAAAGCTGGAATTGAGTTTGGGGGTAATTGCCCTAAATGTTTAGGAATTAGGGGCCAAAAAGGGGCCAAAAATAAGCATTTTTCTAGTTTCCAGACAATAACTTGTGTTTAAGTGTATGGATCTCTCTGAAATTGTACTGCAAGGTACCATACCTCATTGAAGGCTGGGATTGAGTTTGGGGGTGATGAATCATAAGGGGGTTCAAAAAATTGGGGGGGATTTTTTCCCCTTTTTCTTCCTTTTTTCCTTTTTTTTTTTTCTTTAAAATTTTCCATTTTAAGTTGGTTATTTCTGATTTATATTTAAAAGCAAATAATAATGATATGGCAGGAGATACACACCAAACAGGATGTGTAAATTATTATATAATAAGTATTGTGCAAAAGCAAGAAATTTTCAATTGCACAGTATTGCGCAATAGCAAGAAATCTTCAATTGCACAGTATTGCGCAATAGCAAGAAATATCCAATAGCACAATATTGCACAATAGGAAGAAATTGTCAATTGTACAGTATTGCACAATAGCAAGAAATATTCAATTGCACAGTATTGCGCAATTGCAAGAAATATTTAATTGCACAGTATTGTGCAAAAGAAGATACTTTGTATAAATTGCTTATTTCTTGACCAATTTCAATGGGGTTTTATTCTTGAATTCTTGGGGTTCTTTAATATGCTGAATCTAACCGTGTATGAAGTTTTTGGATTTTGGGCCCTCTGTTTTAAATTGGTCCACATTGAGGTCCAAAGGGTCCAAAATTAAACTTTGTTTGATTTCATCAAAATTGAATATATGGGGTTCTTTGATATGCTGAATCTAACCATGTATTTAGATTCTTAATTTTGGTCCCGTTTTCAAATTGGTCTACATTAAGGTCCAAAGGGTCCAAAATTAAACTTAATTTGATTTTAACAAAATTGAATTCTTAGGGTTCTTTGATATGCTGAATCTAAACATGTCTTTAAATTTTTGATTATGGGCCCAGTTTTCAAGTTGGTCCAAATCGGGTCCAAAATTAAACTTTGTTTGATTTCAACAAAATTGAATATATGGGGTTCTTTGATATGCTGAATCTAACCATGTATTTAGATTTTTGATTTTGGGCCCCATTATCAGCTTTGTCCACATTGAGGTCAAAAGGGTCCAAAATTAAACTTTGTTTGATTTCAACAAAATTGAATATATGGGGTTCTTTGATATGCTGAATCTAACCGTGTATTTAGATTCTTAATTTTGGTCCTGTTTTCAAATTGGTATACATTAAGGTCCAAAGGGTCCAAAATTAAACTTAGTTTGATTTTAACAAAATTGAATTCTTAGGGTTCTTTGATATGCTGAATCTAATCATGTATTTAGATTCTTAATTTTGGTCCTGTTTTCAAATTGGTCTACATTAAGGTCCAAAGGGTCCAAAATTAAACTTAATTTGATTTCAACAAAATTGAACTCTGAATCTAACCATGGATTTTGATTCTTTGATATGCTGAATCTAACCATGTATTTAGATTTTGGATATTGGACCATAATAGGTGAATGTCCAATTTAAAATTTTAAGTTCTTAGACCACATTCATTCTGTGTCAGAAACCTATGCTGTGTCAAATAGTCAATCACAATCCAAATTCAGAGCTGTATCAAGCTTGAATGTTGTGTCCATACTTGCCCCAACTGTTCAGGGTTCGACCTCTGCGGTCGTATCAAGCTGCGCCATGGAGCATTTTATTGTAACTTCCAGACATAAGTTGTGTGTTAGTGTATGGATCTCTCTGACTTTGTACCACAAGGTTCCATATCACAAAGGGAATGCTGGGATTGATTTTGGGGTAATTGCCTGAAAATTTTAGGAATTAGGGGCCAAAAAGGGGCCAAAAATAAGCATTTTTCTAGTTTCATGACAATAACTTGTGTGTAAGTGTATGGATCTTTCTGAAATTGTACTACAAGGTTCCATATCACAAAGGGAAAGCTGGAATTGAGTTTGGGGGTAATTGCCTGAAACGTTTAGGAATTAGGGGCCAAAAGGGGCCAAAATAAGCATTTTGTAGTTTCCAGACAATAACTTATGTTCAAGTGTATGGATCTCTCTGAAATTGTACTGCAAGGTACCATACCTCAAAGGAAGGCTGGGATTGAGTTTGGGGTGATGAATCATAAGGGGTTCAAAAATTGGGGGATTTTTTTTTTTTCTTTTTTCCTTTTTCCTTTTTTTTTTTCTTTAAAATTTTCCATTTTAAGTTGGTTATTTCTGATTTATATTTAAAAGCAAATAATATTGATATGGCAGGAGATACACACCAAACAGGATGTGTAAATTATTATATAATAAGTATTGTGCAATAGCAAGAAATTTTCAATTGCACAGTATTGCGCAATAGCAAGAAATCTTCAATTGCACAGTATTGCGCAATAGCAAGAAATATCCAATAGCACAATATTGCACAATAGCAAGAAATTGTCAATTGTACAGTATTGTGCAATAGCAAGAAATATTCAATTGCACAGTATTGCGCAATTGCAAGAAATATTCAATTACACAGTATTGTGCAAAAGAAGATACTTTGTATAAATTGCTTATTTCTTGACCAATTTCAATGGGGTTTTATTCTTGAACTCTTGGGGTTCTTTAATATGCTGAATCTAACCATGTATTTAGATTTTTGATTTTGGGCCCATTTATCAACTTTGTCCACATAGAGGTCCAAAGGGTCCAAAATTAAACTTTGTTTGATTTCATCAAAATTTGAATTATTGGGGTTCTTTGATATGCTGAAACTAACCATGTATTTAGATTCTTAATTTTGGTCCCGTTTTCAAATTGGTCTACATTAAGGTCCAAAGGGTCCAAAATTAAACTTAGTTTGATTTTAACAAAATTGAATTCTTAGGGTTCTTTGATATGCTGAATCTAAACATGTATTTAGATTTTTGATTATGGGCCCAATTTTCAAGTCGGTCCAAATCGGGTCCAAAATTAAACTTTGTTTGATTTCAACAAAAATGGAATATATGGGGTTCTTTGATATGCTGAATCTAACCATGTATTTAGATTTTTGATTTTGGGCCCCATTATCAACTTTGTCCACACTGAGGTCAAAAGGGTCCAAAATTAAACTTTGTTTGATTTCATCAAAATTGAATTATTGGGGTTCTTTGATATGCTGAATCTAACCGTGTATTTAGATTCTTAATTTTTGGTCCTGTTTTCAAATTGGTATACATTAAGGTCCAAAGGGTCCAAAATTAAACTTAGTTTGATTTTAACAAAATTGAATTTTAGGGTTCTTTGATATGCTGAATCTAATCATGTATTTAGATTCTTAATTTTTGGTCCTGTTTTCAAATTGGTCTACATTAAGGTCCAAAGGGTCCAAAATTAAACTTAATTTGATTTCAACAAAATTGAATATATGGGGTTCTTTGATATGCTGAATCTAACCATGTATTTAGATTTTTGATTTTGGGCCCCTGTTATCAACTTTGTCCACATTGAGGTCAAAAGGGTCCAAAATTAAACTTTGTTTGATTTCATCAAAATTGAACTCTTAGGGTTCTTTGATATGCTGAATCTAACGATGTATTTAGATTTTGGATATTGGACCATAATAGGTGAATGTCCAATTTAAAATTTTTAAGTTCTTAGACCACATTCATTCTGTGTCAGAAACCTATGCTGTGTCAAATAGTCAATCACAATCCAAATTCAGAGCTGTATCAAGCTTGAATGTTGTGTCCATACTTGCCCCAACTGTTCAGGGTTCGACCTCTGCGGTCGTATCAAGCTGCGCCCTGGAGCATTTTATTGTAACTTCCAGACATAAGTTGTGTGTTAGTGTATGGATCTCTCTGACTTTGTACCACAAGGTTCCATATCACAAAGGGAATGCTGGGATTGATTTTGGGGTAATTGCCTCAAAATTTTAGGAATTAGGGCCAAAAAGGGCAAAAACAAGCATTTTTCTAGTTTCATGACAATAACTTGTGTGTAAGTGTATGGATCTTTCTGAAATTGTACTACAAGGTTCCATATCACAAAGGAAAGCTGGAATTGAGTTTGGGGTAATTGCCTGAAACGTTTAGGAATTAGGGGCCAAAAGGGCCAAAATAAGCATTTTCTAGTTTCCAGACAATAACTTGTGTTCAAGTGTATGGATCTCTCTGAAATTGTACTGCAAGGTACCATACCTCAAAGGGAAGGCTGGGATTGAGTTTGGGGGTGATGAATCATAAGGGGGTTCAAAAATTGGGGGGGATTTTTTTTTTTTCTTTTTTTTCCTTTTTTTTTTTCTTTAAAATTTTCCATTTTAAGTTGGTTATTTCTGATTTATATTTAAAAGCAAATAATAATGATATGGCAGGAGATACACACCAAACAGGATGTGTAAATTATTATATAATAAGTATTGTGCAATAGCAAGAAATTTTCAATTGCACAGTATTGCGCAATAGCAAGAAATCTTCAATTGCACAGTATTGCGCAATAGCAAGAAATATCCAATAGCACAATATTGCACAATAGCAAGAAATTGTCAATTGTACAGTATTGCACAATAGCAAGAAATATTCAATTGCACAGTATTGCGCAATTGCAAGAAATATTCAATTACACAGTATTGTGCAAAAGAAGATACTTTGTATAAATTGCTTATTTCTTGACCAATTTCAATGGGGTTTTATTCTTGAACTCTTGGGGTTCTTTAATATGCTGAATCTAACCATGTATTTAGTTTTTGGATTTTGGGCCCATTTATTAAATTGGTCCACATTGAGGTCCAAAGGGTCCAAAATTAAACTTTGTTTGATTTCATCAAAATTTGAATTATTGGGGTTCTTTGATATGCTGAATCTAACCATGTATTTAGATTCTTAATTTTTGGTCCCGTTTTCAAATTGGTCTACATTAAGGTCCAAAGGGTCCAAAATTAAACTTAGTTTGATTTTAACAAAAATTGAATTCTTAGGGTTCTTTGATATGCTGAATCTAAACATGTCTTTAGATTTTTGATTATGGGCCCAGTTTTCAAGTTGGTCCAAATCGGGTCCAAAATTAAACTTTGTTTGATTTCAACAAAATTGAATATATGGGGTTCTTTGATATGCTGAATCTAACCATGTATTTAGATTTTTGATTTTTGGGCCCCATTATCAGCTTTGTCCACATTGAGGTCAAAAGGGTCCAAAATTAAACTTTGTTTGATTTCAACAAAATTGAATATATGGGGTTCTTTGATATGCTGAATCTAACCGTGTATTTAGATTCTTAATTTTTGGTCCTGTTTTCAAATTGGTATACATTAAGGTCCAAAGGGTCCAAAATTAAACTTAGTTTGATTTTAACAAAATTGAATTCTTAGGGTTCTTTGATATGCTGAATCTAAACATGTATTTAGATTTTTAATTTTGGGCCCTGTTTTCAAATTGGTCCACATTAAGGTCCAAAGGGTCCAAAATTAAACTTTGTTTGATTTCAACAAAAATTGAATTCTTGGGGTTCTTTGATATGTTGAATCTAACCATGTATTTAGATTTTGGATATTGGACCATAATAGGTGAATGTCCAATTTAAAATTTTAAGTTCTTAGACCACATTCATTCTGTGTCAGAAA
The DNA here is from genome assembly GCA_017311375.1 of Mytilus coruscus. Taxonomy (NCBI): domain Eukaryota; kingdom Metazoa; phylum Mollusca; class Bivalvia; order Mytilida; family Mytilidae; genus Mytilus; species Mytilus coruscus. The sequence goes on from CM029600.1 coordinate 55,574,978, forward strand.
CCTATGCTGTGTCAAATAGTCAATCACAATCCAAATTCAGAGCTGTATCAAGCTTGAATGTTGTGTCCATACTTGCCCCAACTGTTCAGGGTTCGACCTCTGCGGTCGTATCAAGCTGCGCCCTCATGGAGCATTTTATTGTAACTTCCAGACATAAGTTGTGTGTTAGTGTATGGATCTCTGACTTTGTACCACAAGGTTCCATATCACAAAGGGAATGCTGGGATTGATTTTAGGGTAATTGCCTGAAAATTTTAGGAATTAGGGGCCAAAAGGGGCAAAAACAAGCATTTTCTAGTTTCATGACAATAACTTGTGTGTAAGTGTATGGATCTTTCTGAAATTGTACTACAAGGTTCCATATCACAAAGGAAAGCTGGAATTGAGTTTGGGGTAATTGCCTGAAACGTTTAGGAATTAGGAGCCAAAAGGGGCCAAAAATAAGCATTTTGTAGTTTCCAGACAATAACTTATGTTCAAGTGTATGGATCTCTGAAATTGTACTGCAAGGTACCATACCTCAAAGGGAAGGCTGGGATTGAGTTTGGGGTGATAAATCATAAGGGGTTCAAAAATTGGGGGATTTTTTTTCTTTTTTTCCTTTTTTTTTCTTTAAAATTTTCCATTTTAAGTTGGTTATTTCTGATTTATATTTAAAAGCAAATAATATTGATATGGCAGGAGATACACACCAAACAGGATGTGTAAATTATTATATAATAAGTATTGTGCAATAGCAAGAGAAATTTTCAATTGCACAGTATTGCGCAATAGCAAGAAATCTTCAATTGCACAGTATTGCGCAATAGCAAGAAATATCCAATAGCACAATATTGCGCAATAGCAAGAAATTGTCAATTGTACAGTATTGCGCAATAGCAAGAAATATTCAATTGCACAGTATTGCGCAATTGCAAGAAATATTCAATTACACAGTATTGTGCAAAAGAAGATACTTTGTATAAATTGCTTATTTCTTGACCAATTTCAATGGGGTTTTATTCTTGAACTCTTGGGGTTCTTTAATATGCTGAATCTAACCATGTATTTAGATTTTTGATTTTTGGGCCCATTTATCAACTTTGTCCACATTGAGGTCCAAAGGGTCCAAAATTAAACTTTGTTTGATTTCATCAAAATTTGAATTATTGGGGTTCTTTGATATGCTGAAACCTAACCGTGTATTTAGATTCTTAATTTTTGGTCCTGTTTTCAAATTGGTCTACATTAAGGTCCAAAGGGTCCAAAATTAAACTTAGTTTGATTTTAACAAAAATTGAATTCTTAGGGTTCTTTGATATGCTGAATCTAAACATGTATTTAGATTTTTGATTATGGGCCCAGTTTTCAAGTCGGTCCAAATCGGGGTCCAAAATTAAACTTTGTTTGATTTCAACAAAATGGAATATATGGGGTTCTTTGATATGCTGAATCTAACCATGTATTTAGATTTTTGATTTTGGGCCCCGTTATCAACTTTGTCCACACTGAGGTCAAAAGGGTCCAAAATTAAACTTTGTTTGATTTCATCAAAATTGAATTATTGGGGTTCTTTGATATGCTGAATCTAACCGTGTATTTAGATTCTTAATTTTTGGTCCCGCTTTCAAATTGGTCTACATTAAGGTCCAAAGGGTCCAAAATTAAACTTAGTTTGATTTTAACAAAATTGAATCCTTAGGGTTCTTTGATATGCTGAATCTAATCATGTATTTAGATTTTTGATTATAGGCCCTGTTTTCAAGTTGGTCCAAATTGGGGTCCAAAATTAAACTTTGTTTGATTTCAACAAAATTGAATATATGGGGTTCTTTGATATGCTGAATCTAATCATGTATTTAGATTTTTGATTTTTGGGCCCGTTATCAACTTTGTCCACATTGAGGTCAAAAGGGTCCAAAATTAAACTTTGTGTGATTTCATCAAAATTGAATTATTGGGGTTCTTTGATATGCCGAATCTAACCATGTATTTAGATTCTTAATTTTTGGTCCCGTTTTCAAATTGGTCTACATTAAGGTCCATAGGGTCCAAAATTAAACTAAGTTTGATTTTAACAAAATTGAATTCTTAGGGTTCTTTGATATGCTGAATCTAAACATGTATTTAGATTTTTGATTATGGGCCCAGTTTTCAAGTTGGTCCAAATCGGGTCCAAAATTAAACTTTGTTTGATTTCAACAGAAATTGAATTATTGGGGTTCTTTGATATGCCGAATCTAACCGTGTATTTAGATTCTTAATTTTTGGTCCCGTTTTCAAATTGGTCTACATTAAGGTCCAAAGGGTCCAAAATTAAACTTAGTTTGATTTTAACAAAAATTGAATTCTTAGGGTTCTTTGATATGCTGAATCTAAACATGTATTTAGATTTTTGATGATGGGCCCAGTTTTCAAGTCGGTCCAAATCGGGGTCCAAAATTAAACTTTGTTTGATTTCAACAAAAATGGAATATATGGGGTTCTTTGATATGCTGAATCTAACCATGTATTTAGATTTTTCATTTTTGGGCCCCGTTATCAACTTTGTCCACATTGAGGTCAAAAGGGTCCAAAATTAAACTTTGTTTGATTTCATCAAAAAATTGAACTCTTGGGGTTCTTTGATATGCTGAATCTAACCATGTATTTTGATTTTGGATATTGGACCATAATAGGTGAATGTCCAATTTAATAAAATTTTTAAGTTCTTAGACCACCATCATTCTGTGTCAGAAACGTATGCTGTGTCAAATATTTAATCACAATCCAAATTCAGAGCTGTATCAAGCTGGAAAGTTGTGTCCATACTTGCCCCAACTGTTCAGGGTTCGACCTCTGCGGTCGTATCAAGCTGCGCCCTGCGGAGCATTTTATTACAAAATGTTTTCCTTCTGTAATCTTCTTTTCTGAAACTGCAGTAGAAAATCAATATAGAAAACAATCTACTAATGAACTGGCAATAAAAATAATTGATAATTCTATAACATGAAAAAAAAACCACATTAATACCTGATGATGGTGTTTCTTTCTTTACATTGAAAATGATGTCACAACTATAATCCTGAACAATAGGTCGAATGTCAGATATGTTTCAGTACTTTGGCTTCATTTTCTGCAGATTCCAATGTGCAAATGATGCTTGAATTCCTACACTAATTAATACAGACTTCATCCCCTTTCACAGGTAATGCCTGCCTCATATTATATTTAAAACTTTAATAGAATATCAGAAATTTTGAAAGAAAATTAATCAACCATGCAAGATCTAAAACTTAATTAATATTGTTCAAATTATCAATTAACTATTAAAAAGAAAAATTCTCATTAAAAAAATATATTTTATCAGAAGTTTAGGGAAAAAAATTGAATTTAATTGTGTCCCTTGTTCCCATTTCCTGGGATAAATCCAATACAAATTAAAGTATTGGTATTGAATTAATATTTAAGAAATATTTCAAACCTTACCATTTTCTTCACAAGAATGAAGACCATATTTTCAGTGTCATGAGTATCAGTCATCAAATTAGTTATACTTTGTTGTTTAAAAGTTGAATACAAAAAAAGATCAACAAAGCAATTCAAAAACCACTTGAATTTTGCAACAACAAATGAGAGTTTTTAACGACCTCAGCTGGCTATACAACCCTTGCACAATCAACTGAATTTTGCAGAAATCATTAATAGGAAAGATTGCCCTTGAATGATAATTTTTTATTACCTTTTGTTTTTTTTTTGGGGGGGATTGGGGATTGTGTGTTGCGCAACAACAAAACTTCATAACAAACTTTCTCATCACTTCGCATTTGTCGTTAGATAAATTTTACAAAATTCTCCCTGAAACTACTGTCAAATTAAACCAAACTTGGTTTAAATCACCACTAGGATATCCAGGGACCACTGTGTATGATGACCCTGCCTGCCAACATGGCACACATGGCTGAAATAAAACATAGGTTTCAAACGCACTTTTTAGTCTTATATCTCTGAAACTAAACGACAGTACAACAGTTGCATTTATCATGCATCAATTGTAAATAAAAATATCAGGTGAGCGACACAGGGTCCTTGGAGCCTCTAGTTTATTGTAAGAGTTATCTCCCTAAACACTGTTTTTCTTGTGAGTGTATCTCCTCTGTAACCAAAAAAGATAACGACAAAATTCTTGTTCATATTTGTTCGTTATATCCTCCAGAATTTTTTGCTGATTTGGATGGAACCGATCCGTTGAAATTTATAGGAGTTATCTACCTTTACCAAATAAATTTGTCGTTATGTTTTTGTAACTCATAAACCTTAAGCCGTATAAACCTAGAGTCTTTATTAGAGGTCCTTGGGTCCTAACTTAGAAAATGAGGTCAAGGTCAAAGGTCAAAGGTCATGTTCTCAATTTTGCATTTTCTCTGACACTTTTAAAGTTATATATAAAAGAACTAGTGCAAAATGTTTGCTTTATTGTGATAAAGATATGATATATTTGGTCTGAAACAATCCAATGACATCTTATAGGAGTTATTGCCCCTGACATGTTTTATTTTAAGGTAAATTGATTATTTTTTCAGATTGGTACACAATAAAGCCATAAGGTCTTTTGCAAAATGTTGGGTGACATATGACGTTGAAAAATGTCAACTGGAAGTGACCTTGTGTAAACCGGAAGTAGTCATTTTTGCACTTATTTCATGGAAAAGTACCTAGAAACCATATATTTTTTGAATGGGCATACAAAAACCTATCAATTGTGACCGGAAGTGACCTTCTATAACCGGAAGTAGCAAGTTATCCCCCTTTTTACAGGCAAAAGTATATATAAACCATATATTTTTGGAATCAGTGTGAATAAAGCTATCATATGAGACCGGAAGTGACGTTTTCTAAACCGGAAGTAGCCAATTATCCCCTTTTTATAGGCAAAAGTATATATTGTATATACATTTTTGTTAAGGGGCCAGCTGAAGTCCGCCTCCGGGTGCGGGATTTGCTCGCTGTGTTGAAGACCCATTTGTGGCTTTCGGCTGTTTTTTTACTCTTTGGTTGGGTTGTTGTCTCTTTGACACATTCCCCATTTCCATTCTCTATTTTATAAACCATATATTTTTAGAATCAGTGTAAATACAGCTATCATTTGAGACCGGAAGTGACAATTTCTGAACCAGAAGTTGGCAATTATCTCCCTTATTTCAGTCAAAAGTATGCAGAAGTCATATATTTATTGAATCAGTATGAAGAAACCTATGACTGAACACCAAAAGTAACTTTATGTAAACCGGAAGTAGCTTCTTATCACTTATTTAGAAAATTGATTTGGAAAGACCTTCAATTGTTCTCTATACAATTGGTTTTTAATTTTTCAAATTATACTTTCAAAAATAATACATTTAGCAAAAAATACTCATTCGATTTAAATAAGTTATTTGATAAAGAGACTTTTCACTTATTTTCATTTCATCATATAAACTTCTGAAGGCCGTACGGTGACCTATATAGCTATAGTTAATTTCTGTGTCATTTGGTCTCTTGTGGAGAGTTGTCTCATTGGCAATCATACCACATCTTCTTTTTATATATTCTATATATCAATTAAGCATACATGGTCTTGAATTACAAAATTATTTTTACATGAATTAGAAACAGGTAGAATGCAAGGCTGTGCCCAGCATTTCTTTCCTGTTTTGAGCAGAGTACAAATAAAATTGATATTTCCGGACAATTTATGATTATTCTCTTTATACTGCAACTGTTACAACTGTTCCAAATGAAATAATTTGGGTAAAAACCTTCAATTTTAAATTTGATGCGAGCTATGTAAAAATTCAATGAACCTGTTGTCATTATTGAAGTAATAAATAAAACTCTACGGAAACACATTGTCAATGTGATAAACAAGGTGGTATACAGTCAGTGACTATATCACAAATGAATATAGTCAATGCAATTTGACTTGGCAAATAGCACAGTTGCAGTATAAATATAGATAGGTGGTAAATAGTTTTTGTCCCCCGCGCAACGCCTTGCGGGAGTGACATAGAAATAATGGCCGGCCGGCCGTCTGTCTGTCCATCTGTCCGTCTGGTCTTGTTAGTGCACTCACGTGTACAGTTCTTACCAGATTTTAATGAAACTTTTATCATAGTTTATATCGGCAATGTCTTAGACGAGTTCGAAAATCAGTGCCGATCAATTATTTTTTTAAGAGTTGTGCCCCTTGGAAATATTGATTATATGGAAAATTGCATTGTTAGCGCCTCATGTGTACAATTCTTGCCAGATTATTATGAAATTTACATTATAGGTTTATATCATCAATGTTTTTGATGAGTTCAAAAATCAGTGCCGATCAATTCCTTTTAAAAGAGTTATGCCCTTTGGAAACATTAATTATATGGAAAATTGCGTTATGAGCACTCCAATGTGCCCAATTCTTGCCAGATTTTTTATGAAATTTATATTATAGGTTTATATCATCAATGTCTCGGACAAATTCAAAATCAGTGCCTATCAATTATTTTTAAAAGAGTTATGCCCTTGAAACATTAATTATACATGGAAAATTGCATTGTAAGCACTCTCATGTGTACAATTCTTGCCAGAATTTTATGAAACTTGTATCATAGATTTATATCAGCAATGTCTTTTAAGCTTTTGAAAATAAGTGCTAATCAAATATTTTAAACGAATTATGCCCATTATAACGGAAATCGCATTGCATTTGTTCTGAAGCCTTCATTCCTCTAAGATATTCATAAATTGTTTTAAAGAACAAAAAAAAAGTGTTTTTTAATTATTGCCCTTATAACTTGGATAGATAAAATACGCTGGGGACATTGGAACTCTGTTCTTTTATAATACAAGGATTAAACAGTGATAACGATACATTGTAATTGTTTGAAATTTTCATTTAATTCCAGTTTTCTCCTTTTTCATTTTCTTGCGGAAAGAGTAAGATGGCTTTGCCGCAAATCCAAGTCACTGATTAATGCTACCCTTATTGTTAACTTCAAAGACTAACATTACTTAGTATTTCACTATACTGTATGCATAAGGTCTCTAGTCAATGTAGTATACAGATTTTGAATGTATACACATCTTTCTAGTTACATTAAAGCAAAGTACTGACTACTGGGGATTCATTTTTTTTTGTTGATTAAGGAAAAATTGTATTTTCTTCGATATTTGATTTCATGGTTTTACAGAAGCGCATAAAAGCCTATGGAAAATTTGTACTGTTGACAATTTAAATTCATAGTTTCACCTGTATCCACAAAATCCATGAAAATTGGTATTCCACGAGGAATAATTAATCCTCAGTACTAACTAACCAAGTACAAATAATGCTATTGCTATCTTCTTGCCATCTGTCAACTTTTGAGGGACAGCAAAGGTTCATTCACTTCATAATTTGGACTGAATTCCACAGACAAAAACTTCAAAATTTCCAATCAGAAAACAGTAATAATATTGAACATGTATCAAGTCCAAAACCAGCTCATAGTATGGTGATGTTGGGCGGGCAGGCGGTTAAAATAGGTACCTAATTTGTGTAATCAACTCCTCCTACAGCTTTCTACCCCATCCCTAAAACTTCACAGGAAGATTGTATGTATCTTGAAGTTGTACACCTGCTAATATGGAAGTGTTTGAGGATTTTTCGCAATTTTCCAGACTTGGCATTTTCAGCAAAATTTACAATAGAGGATACCAAATTTTTATAATTAACTCCTGCAGTTTTCATCTCGGATCCCTCAAACATCACATTAACATTACATACATTCTTGAAAATGCACACCTGGTTTTATGGAATTGATTGCTGAGGAACTCTTCCTGCTGTTCTTCATCCTCTTTATGAAATTACAACTGCATTGTAAACATTCTATATTGAATCACAAATATTGCAACACGTCCATTGAAGACTTTAACCTTTTTAGCTCACCTGACCCAAAGGGTCAAGTGAGCTTTCTCATCACTTGGCATCCGTCGTCGTCTGTTAACTTTTACAAAAATCTTCTCCTCTGAAACCACTGGGCCAAATTAAACCAAACTTGGCCTAAATCATCCTTAGGGTATCTAGTTTAAAAATTTATCCCGCCCACCAACCAAGGTGGCTGCCATGGCTAAAAATAGAACATGGGGTAAAATGCAGTTTTGGCTTATGTCTCTGAAACTAAAGCATTTAGAGCAAATCTGACATGGGGTAAAATGTTCATCAGGTCAACATCTATCTGCCCTAAAATTTTCAGATGAAACAGACTACCCGTTGTTGGGATGCTGCCCCAGAATTGGTAATTTTAAGGAAATTTTGCAGGTTTTGGATCTTATCTTGAATATTATAATAGATAAAGATAAACTGTAAACAGCAAAATGTTCAGCAAAGTAAGATCTTCAAATAAGTCAACATGACCAAAATTGTCAGTTGATCCTTAACATGCTTAAGGAGTTATTGCCCTTTAAAGTCAATTTTTCACTACTTTTCGTAAAATTTTTTAATCTTTTACAAAAATCTTCTCTTAATCTACTTGGCCAAATGGAATTAAACTTAGCCACAATTATTATTAGAGTATCTTGATTGAAAAATGTATCCGATGATCCTGCCCTATAACCAACATTGTCCCCATGGGTAAAAATAGAACATACGGGTTTTATAATACTATAGAAGTCTATGGGAAAATGTAAAAACAACTTCAAATGGTCACAACTTGAAAACTAATTTAAATAATGATAAGGGTCTTCAGTCACTATTGTAAGACTACAATGGGATGACTTTATTTTTTCCAGGGGTGCAATTTTTCAGGGGGTTGCTAATAATTTCTCCTTGATGTGTTCCATTTTCAGAATTATTCTGTGTTACTTTTCTATAAACCATTATTATATCTTTTCTTTCAGCATACTAATATTCGGTTAGTTGGGGTCAGGAAACTCCTGCCCAAATTTTTTGAAGGATGTTCCATAAAACATTTAAAGGCATTTTCAGCATTGTAAAGGCCCTGGGTGAAATAAATTTTGGAGCGGAGGAAAGGAAATTTTTATTTTTGTTAATTATCTTGAATATCATTATAGATTGAGATAAACAGTAAACAGCAAAAACATCAAGCAAAGAAAGATCTACAAATAAGTCAACATGACCAAAATTGGCAATTGACATCTTATTGGAGTTATTGTTCTTTAAAGTTATTTTCTGCAATTCATTGGTAATTTTTGTAAATTTTTCAAATTTCTTCTGCTTTTAATTTAACTACTGGGCCAAATTAAATCAAACTTGGCCTCAATCATTATTAGGGTATCTATGTGATTTTAACCTTATTTTACATGATTTCCCAAAACCACAGTAGATACAGGTGAGCGACACAGACTCTTGAGAGCCTCTAGTTTTATTAGGCCACTTTAGGTTTGCACTCCTCCGTCTGTCCGTCAGTCAGTCAGTCAGTCCAGCAAATAAGTTTTCCACATTTTTTTCTTCGTGCTTGAATATTTGTTTATATAGTTTTAACGATGACAAGTTACAGATCCAGTTTGAATATTGTTCAGTTCCAATGATTTTTGGCACATACATACCTGTCAACCTATGACAATGAAAATGCAAGTGATGACCTGCATAGAAGAATGAAATCTCAGGTCATAACACGTACAAACTTTTCGAGCTGAATTTCAGTATTTAGGGGACATTTTTCTTATAATTTATATCAAAGTTTTCAAAACATGTCCACATGGTTAAGTAATTTAAAATTGTACATATTATGATTTCATTGCACCTGGAGGTCATTGATAGATTTGTGTTACATTGCCTTAATTCCTGTTCATATTCATTCCATGACATACAATGTACCAATTTGTGTTTTCTTAACATACATTTGTGCAGCTTTTAAACAGTAGAACATATTACAAATGGAAGTTTTAACGACCTTGACTGGCTATACAGCCATTGCACGGTCAGAACATGTCTACTGGGGTGTTTAACGACCTTGACTGGCTATTAAGCCCTCGCACGGTCGGCTCGGTGCCCAAGGCGATTGGTGAGCATTTAAATAATTTTGTGCCATCGGTCAGGAACAGGTGGAGGACGCCATTTTGGTAGGCCGCCATCTTGGTTTTGTGAGTTGGTTTTCTTTTGTTTACTATTTTGGTGTTATTTCTTCACAACGGCTGCTTTCAGGGCCAGATTGGTCAGCTTGGCAGCCCGCTAACCTCGATGATGGAGTACTGGTAGATGAGTCTCGGACGTAGTAATAAAGATGACAGGAAGCATTATCAGGACCAAAGTTGTGAGACAGTGAAATGAAGGTCCATCATCTAACACCTCGGATACAGCCCTCGGACGTCAGTCGGCATAACACTCCCCATCCACAATGGCTTTTGGAGTGCATGTTGACGCGAATTTACGCACAAAACAAATGTTTACTGTACAGCGTTGGATTGGTTTCTGTCATCTAAAGTAGTAAGTCGTTGATCCATCCAAAGTAAACCCTCATCGAAGATAGCGGGTAAAGAGAGCTGACCCAGCATGTCCCTTCAGCTGTAAGGACTGAGACGTGTGATGAGATGCAGAACATATCATCTGTTGATATTAGAGTTTAATAAAATAAAGTTAAACAATTAAAGGAGGTATAGATTAAAAAGTAATTTTCAAAATTTTTATTTTTAATTGTTCTAAGGTAGAACAATAAGTAAAAGTATTATTCTGATATGTTTGTGCATTCAATTCATTTTGTATTTAATCTTTTACAAAAAACATAAGTTTAAGGAGTATATTGTGAATTGACAAAAGGGAAGTAACTCCATAGATATAAGAAGATGTGGTATGAGTGCCAATGAGACAATTCTCCATCCAAGTCAAAATTTATAAATGTAAACCACTATAGGTCAAAGTACGGTCTTCAACACGGAGCCTAGGCAGTTGGTTTTAAAACAACTTTGAAATAGACAAATTATTTACAACCTAAAGCTAAGGTAATTGGTGTTAATTAACAGTGTGTTTGACACCAAAGCTGTCAAGTGAAGCCATGCGCTGAAATGGGTCAATTGAGCTGAGTTTACACAGCTAGTTGAACTTCTTGTCCAGGAAGAATTACGAATTTGCCGGTATTTCATTGCAATCACCTTATATCTAATAAGTCTGAAGGGTAAGGAATCCTGGTGAAAACGGGTTATTTTCCGAATTCCCAGGTTATTTGGTCACCCGACGGGTGTTCGGGTGACCCTCAGAATTGTAAAATCTCGGGTCACACCCGCAGGATCCGGTCAGTTGACAGGTATGCACATATATATGGTCCTCAGACTTGGGAAAATTCATGCAAATAAATCTGTTTTCCTCACTGTTTTTGTTATATGCTTGAAGATATTGATTTAATAATTGTCATGTACCGGTAGTTTAACCATAACAAGTTACAAATCCAGTTCGAATTTTGTTCGGTTCCAATGATTTTTTGCAGAGTTATGGTCCTCCGACTTAAAAAATCATGGAAATAATCAGTTTTCCACACTTTTTCGTCATGCTTCAAGATGTTCGACGGGTGGCCAGGCAGGCGGCTGCCAAACAGTGTCCGTGCAATAACTTGAAAATGCTTTGACGAAATCTTTTCAAATTTAGATATGTTGTTTCCTGTGACTAAATGAAGGTCAAGTTCTATTTTCACGATTTTAGCTTTTATTGTTGTTGAGTTGTAGACCTTTAAGTAGCGAAAAGTGATACTTAGATTGATTTTGGCCTTTCCATTTCTGAAACCTACAAAAATTCATCTATTTTTTTTACTTGATTCTGTTTGGGGGTCCAGATTTGCAAATATCCTTTTCATGCAGGAAAATCTGGTTTGCTCAATCTCACAGCCTCTTGTTTTGTTGTTGTTATGCTTGAAGATATTGATTTAATAATTGTTATATAGTTTAACCATGACAAGTTACAGATCCAGTTGGATTTTTTTTCTGTTCTGAGGATTTTTTTTTTTTAGAGTTATGGTCCTTGCACATGGAAAATTCATGCAAGTAATCAGTTCTAATTTTGTTCCGATTCAATAATTTTTTGTGGAGTTATGGTCCACTATCTTTTTAACTGGTAGGGGACTATGTATTGCCATGCAATACTCTCAGAATGCTTGTTCAAAATTACAAGCACAGGTCATTATGACAAATTCTATAATTAAAAATAATTCCAACTTTAAATAATAACCTGTTATTACGACTGATCTCAAATACTTTCAGACATATTTAGAATAACTATACAATGTATCGAAATATAAAATTAGTTAGTACAAGGCCAAGACACAGGTAGAATGTGAAGCTTTGGTGAGCATTTCTATACAGTTTCCCCGAAGTGTACAGCGTTTATATTTCAAGACAATATCTTCACTTTATACTGCAACTCTTTACAACTGTTCATATGAAATATTTTGGGTATAACCATCAATTTGTAATTTGAAGCATACAATGTAATAATTCCGTGAGCCTGTATTCTTTTTTGACATCATAAATAAAATTGTATGGAAACACATTGTCAATGTCATAAACAGAGCAATATACAGTCTGACTGTATATCACAAATGAATATAAGTATAAGGCAATTCAATTTGACTGCGCAAATAGCACAGTTGCAGTAAAAAAGAAGTTTTATTTAAAAGCTGTCATTTGGGTGTGTTGACCCTTGTTTTAGACAAATGTTAATCTAAAATATATATGTGATGTAGACTGTAATAGAAATTTCATTTATTTTGCAGTATCAGAGAGAATATCTTACAGATCTTACTGCAGGAATCAGAGTAAGTCATTTTCTACAAATCTATGTTAAAAATTATAGGGCATACAAGTCTGTTTCCTTGCATTTTTATACGCCCGTCACGGGACGTATTATGGTATACAAATGTCCGGTGTCAGTCCGTCTGTCCGTCGTAAACATGTCGCACCGTAAGTTGAGAACGACTTATCCAAATTTCATGAAGCTTAACAGAGTTGTTTCTTATGATGGTCAAACGATCTGTATACTTTTTGGTGAAAATAAGATTAAAACTTTTTGAGTTACTGGACTTAGCAACTAAAACCGGTGTTTTTTTTTTTTTCACATGTCGCACTGTATCTCAAAAACAATTTATGATTATTGCTTAAAACTTGACACACTTTTTAGTTATATTAATCTTAAGATCTGTATACTTTTTGGTGATGATTCAAAATTTTATTTTAGAGATATTGAGTATTTTGTTAAAAAAGGGGGAGGGGTTTTTCACATGTCGCGCCGTATCTCAAAAACAGTTTATGATTATTGCTTAAAACTTTACACACTTCTTATTTATATTAATCTTAAGATCTGTATACTTTTTGGTGATGATTCAGAATTTTATTTTTGAGTTATTGAGTATTTTGTAAAAAAAGGGGGAGGGTTTTTTCACATGTCGCGCCGTATCCCAAAAACAATTTATAATTATAGCTTAAAATGTTACACACTTCTTAGTTATATTAATCTAAAGATCTGTATACTTTTTGGTTTTGATTCAAAATTTTATTTTAGAGATATTGAGTTTTTTGTAAAAAAAAAAGGGCTTTTCGCATGTCAGGCCGTATGTCAGAAACTATTTATGATTATTGCATAAAAATTCACACACAAGACGACGGGCGTATCATGCGCTCATGGCGCAGCTGTTTATTATACATCAAAGACAGGAAGTATTATGGTATACCAATGTCCGTCCGTCCAACCGTCTGTCCATCGGTCTGTCCCTCTCTCTGTCATCACTTTATACGATAACTCAAATTGGCTTTAACCAATTCTCACTGGGAATAAAACTTACTTTATTATATATGGGCTAAGACAGAAAAGCATTAGCCCAACTATAATCTAGGATTGTCCAAGAAAATACTGTATTTTTTTAAAGCCAAATCCTGTGTTTTAGACACCTTTTCAAAGAAATGAAACAGTTGAAAAGCAGAAGTTTTTACCCATAAAATCTTGGCTTTTATTCCAATTCTTCGTGCCAGAATAAAAAGAAATGTGCATCAGGGCCTGTATGCATAAAACATCTTAATTTAAATGTTCCTTAAACTTAGATGTCACTAAGAATTTCCTTAGTTAAGTATGATTCTTAAGTCGTATGCATAAACTTACTTAAGTCTTCACTTAACTAAGGAATACTTAAATCAGTATTCTTTCTTTAATTACCGTATGATATGTATTAGCTCATCACATGTACTCATCCGTGTAAAAGTTTGTTATGATTATTTACATTGATTGATCAATACATACTTAATTAGTAGCTGGGGTTAAATTTATGTTGGTATGTAAAACAATTCAATATTACGTAACATAACATTTGATAAATTGGCGCATAAGAGAAAAGGTTGACGTCTCGATGGATGGGCATGGGAAGAAAAACATATTTGTAATCCAAAACTTCCCCCTACTTACTAGTAATCTTTTATTCATCTTTCATGGGTGTGCCTGTTTATTTTCTGGAGACAACAATATATTTTTTAACTGTAACAAAACATGATAAAGGTTTCAATGGCGTAGCACCAGTGTAGCATTGTAAGCATGTGCTTACAAATAATTTTATAAAACATTTTTTTTCAATAAGAATTTTATTATATTCGTCCAGCTTCTGGTGGGCTGCCTCCCCCTTCCAGACCCCCTGCTTATAATTTCTTTTGGGGTTTTAAAAAAATCTATTTCGAATTGAAATAAATATTTTATCACTTCCCTTTTACAACAATAAAAAAGGGGTAGGATCAATTTTTCACGAATCCATATAAAAACAGGGCCGTTTTTCAAAAATCCTGCAAGCTTTAGTAAAACACACATTATTAGATTCATATGTTTATGGTAAGGTATTATTAACATCTTAGTGTACTTACAATATTTTCGTTTACAGCAATATATCACTTAATATAATAAGAAAATATGAAAACTAATTTAATACGGTTTAGGTATCATAAATACGTAATATACACTTTGAATTCCATGGGGTAGGTCTTAAAACTTTCTGATTTTGTCCCAGTACGTGAAACAAATTTCCTTACATCTTTAGAATAAAACAAAATAATTGAAAATATTCAACCGATGGACCCCCCTTCAACACACACAGAAAACAGGATTTTGCATGCCTGAAGATCCTCATCTCTGCCTTCCTTCATACTGTTTGTTTACTGATGGTTACAATTGATACCACGCGGTGTATTTTAATAATTTTACGTTCAAAGTTATTTGTGTAAATATGCACGTCTATATAGAGTAAACAAAAGAAAAGGGCCATTTCAAAAAAAATGAGGCAAAAGTGTGACATGGGGGGTCCAATTTCAAACTCAATATTTTGTATATTTTTTTGTCTTGTCCTATTACCGATACTTTAAATTTTATAATTCCAAAGGTTCAGGCAGAATGAAACAGACACGTTGAATAATTTTAAATTTTAATAACATACATCTCAAAAAATTTGAACAGAAACCATACTACTTATAAACAAGTTTGGTAATAAAACAGTCAAGAAAACATTGCTCTAACCTTTTCCAAATGAAAGTCAATATAAAAGAAAAATTTTAATACCAAAATTTCCATATTTTCATGTAATCATATAATAATAATCAAATTGAATAGCTTAATTTGAAAAAATAATAATAACTAGTGATTGAAGTTTTTGCCAAAAAAAAGAATCTTAATATATTTCAGTTAAAATAGTAAACTTTGAAAGCCCTGAGTTTTTGTGATCATTTGCAAAAAAAAAAAAAAGTCATTTCATTGTACCGTTTTTATGTAATTGTATGTAGAAAAAGCCTTCTATTTTCAGTATTTTGTCACACTCCTGACATTTTTTACAAAGATTAAAAAATGCTTTAAACTTTCACAAAAATTCACTTAACACATTGCTATATCATTGATTTCAATTACTAATATTTTTCCATAAAACAGCACTTTCTTATATTTTATTGTTTTAATGGACACCAAAGAGAGGCACCCAAAAATGTCAGGAGTGTGACAACTGTCTTTAAACATCTACCAAAGAATACATAGGACTTAAATGTTTTCTTCTTCTTTATTTTTCAGAAGTGGCTATTCCAAAGAGAAGAAAAAAAATATTACAACTGTGATATGTTTATATCATAGATGTGGGGGTGCATTATATATGTCAGGAGTGTGACACTTTTTTTAAGGCATTTTCTGTCAATTCATAATTTCACAAGGACAAGTTCCACAAGTTTCTTTGTGTTAGAAATTTTAAAACCAAGTTATATTTCTATCATTTACCTCCTAAATGTGTTATTTATCATGATTGTTTTAGCACAATAAGTTTTAATTAGTCATTTTTCTATTTTTTGTGCACAGTAATGCAAATTTATCAAAGGAAATAAGTGTCTACAACTATAATATCATATTGGAAAGTGAGGAAATGTGTTTTGTACAAAGTAGAACAACTATTTTGATTTGAAATGGTATATTTAAAGAAGTTTCAAGGATTAACCATTCAGATGTAATTCGTCACACTCCTGACATGAATTTAACAATTTAAGAAAAATATGAAAATTAGCTATATTTTTAGGACAGATAATTGAAAGACAGCTAGTAAAATGAAGAAACTTTTGGTAAAACTTTCATTCCTTAAAACATCCACTAGACTTGCTGAAATAAGCCGGGCAAAATTCTCTAGAAGAAATGAATCAAAGAAAGAGACTTCGAAAGAGAGAACCCGCAAATACCGGCTGAATCTAAAATTGAAAAATGATCAGAGGAAGTTGGACAATCTTAAACAAAATAAAAAACTACAAAACCAAGCTAACAAAAAAAAGCTTAAAGAAAGAAGAACTTTGATTTCCAAATTTGATAAACAATATAAAGAAAAACAAAGGCAGTGGCAGAAAAACAGTTGAAAAAGAAAGAAAGATAAAAAAGAAGTTGGGTTGAATAAGGACTTAGAATCGAACAAAAACAGCTCAGATTTAAATGAAAACAGACCTGTGACCGTGTCAGATTACGGATTTACAGTGAGAAAACGTGCACAACGCACAAGAAAACAACTGCCACAAAGCCCAAATGCTTGAGCGAGTACTTTAAACACATCATAAAAAATGCTACACCAAGAAGAAAGAGCCTTCTAGACGGGAACATAAGCATTTTGGCTTTGTGGCAGTCGTTTTCTTGTGCGTTGTGCAAGTTTTCTCACTGTAGATCCGAAATCTGACACGGTCACAGGTCTGTTTACATTTAAATCTGAGCTGTTTTTGTTCGATTCTAAGTCCTTATTCAACCCAACTTCTTTTTTATCTTTCTTTCTTTTTCTGCTGTTTCTCTGCCACTGCCTTTGTTTTTCTTTGTATTGTTTATCAAATTTAGAATTCAAAGTTCTTCTTTCTTTAAGCTTTTTTTTTATTAGCTTGGTTTTGTAGTTTTTATTTTTTTTTTTTAAGATTGTCCAACTTCCTCTGATCATTTTTCAATTTTAGATTCAGCCGATATTTGCGGGTTCTCTCTTTCGAAGTCTCTTTCTTTGATTCATTTCTTCTAGAGAATTTTGCTCGGCTTATTTCAGCAAGTCTAGTGGATGTTTTAAGGAATGGAAGTTTCACCAAAAGTTTCTTCATTTTACTAGCTGTCTTTCAATTATCTGTCCTAAAATATAGCTAATATTCATATTTTTCTTAAACTGTTAAATTCATGTCAGGAGTGTGACGAATTACATCTGAATGGTTAATCCTTGAAACTTCTTAAATATACCATTTTAAATCAAAATAATTGTTCTATTTTGTACAAAACACATTTCCTCACTTTCCTATATAATATTATAGTTGTAGACACTTATTTCCTTTGATAAATTTGCATTACTGTGCACAAAAATAGAAAATGACTAATTAAAACTTATTGTGCTAAAACAATCATGATAAATAACACATTTAGGAGGTAAATGATAGAAATATAACTTGGTTTTAACATTTCTAACACAAAGAAACTTGTGGAACTTGTCCTTGTGAAATTATGAATTGACAGAAAATGCCTTAAAAAGTGTCACACCCTGACATATATAATGCACTCCCACATCTATGATATAAACATATCACAGTTGTAATATTTTTTTCTTCTCTTGGAATAGCCACTTGAAAAATAAAGAAGAAGAAAACATTTAAGTCCTATGTATTCTTTTGTAGATGTTTAAAGACAGTTGTCACACTCCTGACATTTTTGGTGCCTCTTTGGTGTCCATTAAAACAATAAAATATGTGATTTAGAGCACCAATATACCCTTTATTATAGAGCTAATATACCAATACAAACTTATTTCACATACTGACATTATTAGACTTTAAAACATGGTTACAAGGAAGCCTTGATTTTAAAAGTGTAATTTTTTGAAAGACTTTTTTTTTTGTACATACCTTCACAATAAAGGTCAGTGTTTACTTATTTTAAAATTTTATTGGACACAATTACAAAAACATTAAAGTCTAATAATGTAGCAATTACTAGAAATATTTCAGTATAGCATAAAAACAATCCACTTTTTTTAAAACTACTTTGAAAATTTCTATTTTTGGGAAGTTGGCTATAGCAATACTTTCCTTAGGCGTCGGCCTCAAACTTCCGGTGACAGACTATCGCAAATGTTCTGCTCCAAGATAATGTAGTACTAGTGTTTGAATACTGATTGTAAGAAGATTCTTTCGAAATTTTGAGTCCTTTTGAAAAGATTACAGCTTGAATAAAAAAGGAATGAATGTTCACCGACAGTTCAGATGAATTTAACTTCATTTTGAAAATAACTATCACAAACACTACTTGCGGATCTGCCATGCGCTGAAGAGAAAATCAAAGAAATCTACGCGAGACAGCGTTTAATTCATTCATGAATATTTCATGAATGAACATTTTCCCACGCTTTTTTAACTATGTACGATATTTACAAATGTTTATTATTAAATAAGTAAAAGTCCGAGTGTATCGAAGAATCCCGTATGGCTGACATTACTGATATGTTTTGACCAAGCCTTCGGATAATTGACAAGTGATAAAAGTTTGATTGAACAATTATACACAGGTGACAGAAATACTCGATAATCATATGGCTTATGTCACACGCCATCGATGAGTAAAGGTAAATACCGCTATGATAGAAAGGTGCATGTTTTGTTAAAACATCGATCAGAATGTTTTGATGCCAAAACATTTGAAAACTTTAAATTCGCTATTTAAATACTAGCTATTTCACATTCCAATGTGGATTTAAGGACCTTCACTCGTCCAGCATGCTCAGTCACGTGGGTCAAACTGACAGCTGAAAAACATTGACGGAACGACAGTTCGTACATATCGCAGCCTCCTCAGCGTTACGATTAACAATTACATTTGTACACAAATCGTTACAAGGATATAAGGCAGACAAGTCAGCTTCTACTTAGAATAACTCAGTGTATCAAGACAAGTGCTGTAGCAATTATTTACATGATTAAATAAAATCTGTCCATCACGGTAATAGGAAAATGACTTTCTTTTTCTTAGTGCTAGTCCAAATAATTATGACAAACCAAAAATCTCAAATGTTATTGTCTCAATGCTAAATTTCACAGCATCAACTATAAATATACAATATATGTACATTGTCGGAAAATATAAAATTTATTTGTATGAGCTTTAGAAACAGGACGAAAAGCGAGGCTTGCCGAACTTTTCTCCTGTTTCGTAGCGAGTACAAATAAATTTTATATTTTTCGACAATGTACCTATATTGTTTTTATCCTGAAATTTACACCCACACTTGAAACTTTAGTTGTAAAAATATAAATCATTGTCTCTAATTTTTCAAAGAAATCGACATAGTTTAAACGCGGACCACGAAGAGGACCCCAAAATGAACTGGTACGCAAAAAGAAATATCCACATTACCGCTTGCTCAACATGGAAGCGGGGTAACAGGAGACTTTATTTGTACAAGTACAAATAAAGCAAAAATTTATTTGTGTACCTGTTATTTGTACAATAGTTAGCTGATTGCAGGATAAAATGTGTTACAGCTGGGGTTATTAGCACCTCTATGAATCTAGTGTATATAAACTTTTTATTCATGTCGTCATACTGCTATTGTTATGTCTCCACCGTATTAAGTTTTACCCTTTTTCTTCTGTAAGAATTTATACGTCCCTTACTTGTATGTACGTCCGTACATCCCATCTGTTCTCTAACTTTAGTTTTCCTAAACCAAATTGTATGAAACTTATACGCAATGCTTATTTCCACAAAACACAGGTCAAGTTGAATTTTGGTGGCATCGATTTTACAATTCTAGAGTTATGCTCCTTAACAAATGAGAAGTTGCTTGAATTTTTTGTTTACGATCTCTAATTTTAGTTTGTCTCAACCAAATGTTATGAAACTTATACACAATGCTCATTATCACAAAACACTGATTAAATTTGAGTTTTAGTGGCGTCAGTTTTACTGTTCTAGAGTTATGCCCTTTACAAATTTAAAACTGATTGTTGTCGAGCCTTTGACTTTTGTCGAAAAAGCGAGACATAGCGATCCTACATTTCAGCGGCGGCGGAGGCATCCACAAATATTCACTCTGTGATTAAAGTTTTGAAATTTTAATAACTCTCTTAAACTATCCTGGATTTCTACCAAACTTGGACAGAAGCTTGTTTATGATCATACAATAGTACCCAGAAGTAAATTTTGTTAAAAAAAATCCATTTTTTCAGTATATTACTTATAAATGGACTTGGTTTTTCTGCCAGGAAACATTACATTCACTCTGTGGCTAAAGTTTTAAAATTATAATAACTTTCTTAAACTATCCTGGATTTGTATCAAACTTGGACAGAAGCTTGTTTATGATCAAAAGCTAGTATCTAGAAGGAAATTTAGTTAAAATTTTGTTCTTGTTTTTCCGTATTTTACTTAATGGACTTAGCTTTTCTTCCAGTTAACATTACATACAGTCTGCAGTTATTTTTAAAGCATTTATTAGATTCATAAACTATCCTGGATTTTTACCAAACTTGGACAGAAGCTTCTTACAATCAAAAGATAGTATAGAGAGGAATATTTTTATTAATTTTTCCTCATTTTGTTGAGCCTCGATTAACAGCAAAAGTAGGCGAAACACGGGTTCCGTGGAACACTTACGATTTTTTTCAATTCCGTGCTCTAACTTTAGTGTGCCTCAACCAATTGTTACGAAACTTATACAAAATACTTTTAACCACAACACCAAGATCAAGTTTGAATTTCGTGCCGTCATTTTACTGTTGTTGTTAGGGTTATGCCCAGTTATGAATGGAAAAAAATACTATAAAATCAGAGGCCCTAGATATGGCATGGGCACATAAAGAAATTGACAGAGCTTATTGTATATTTGATTATTTTAGAACAACAGTTCAAGGTTGCAATAGAAATATCAAAATTTTATATGAAAAACTTTTATGAAAAAAAGAAAATGGTTTAGTTAAAAATATCAAAGCTGTGATTGAATACATATTTAAAATAATACACATCTATAATCTATTTGAAAAAATACACATCTACAGTTGCAAACTTCCCAGAGGTGCTATCCAGCACTTTGATTTTAAATGTCACGCTAAAAGCGTCACACTCCTGACAAAAATGGCCTGTTATTTTAGCATTTCTTTGCAGTGGTTTGAGATATCTTCATGAAACTTGGCAGCAAGCTAGCCCTGACTATTCTGCATTTTATGACACCTGTATTATGATTCTAAACTTAACTAATAAAAAAATATACCACAAAAAGTAAAAATCCTCATTTTTTTTGAAATGGCCCAAAAGTAATAGCATGAATTCCATGCGTGTAAAAAGTGAATACTTTTCAGTATACACAACAACGAGATTGAGAAAAATGTGTAGAATGAAGTTATAAAACTATCCTCTGTTATCTCTTGATGTGTTGATTATACTTGATTTTAAGAAAATTACAATGATCGTTATATTTAGTAATAAACAAACGAAATATTACTGATATAATTATTAATCAATCAAACGGTAGCTAATCTATTAATATTCTGCAAAAAACGCATACTTTCGACTGATCTTTAACTATTTTTGAAAATTTAAGGTAGCTCTATAGGTACCTTAGACTTAAGTATAATCTTATGCGTTTTCTTAGTATAAGGGGTTTTATGCATACCACTTAAGTTTTGTGGGCATGACTTAAAACAACTAAGATTTGACTAAGGAAATACTTAGTTTAAGATTTTTTATGCATACCACTTACGTAAAAAGGGCGGAGTTTCTTTAACTTAAGTGTTTACTAAGGAAAATCTTAACTTAAGTAGCTTTATGCATACGGCCCTGTTTTATTTTTGGTAAAAGGGAAAGGAAACTGGCAAAGTCTTAAAAATACCAGACTGACGTCTAGACACCTAGACTCCAGTATATGAATTTACAATTATGAATTATGTCATCCAGCACAATTTTTTTACTGCATTGGGGACTGGGCGACTGCTTATCTTATTCCCTGTCTCATATAACTTTAACACAACATTAGAATTGAGGAAGAAAGCTCCTTTTAGATATTTTTAATTTTTGGATTTGTGTTTCCAGAGTTACTGAACTTTGATTTAAGGCAATTTTCCTAAATCGCGCAATAACTCCAGTATTTATGAATTGATTTCCTTCAAACTTAACTTTATTGTTGGGATTGATGAAAGTAAGTTCCAATTAAATTTATTAATTTATCCGGTTTGTAGCTCCAGAGAGTTATGGGACTTTAATTTTCAGATTTTAGTAAATTTTTCACATGTACCATAACTGCGTAATTGTTGGAATTAGTGAACATAAGATTAAATGCCTTCAAAATGTTTAATTTTATTCTTGCAACAATTTCAATATGCACAATACGGGTGTATCAATGTGCTCTTGCCACAGCTGTTTATTGTCCATGTAGCAAACTCCTCTTCCTACTTAGTTTGGCTGAAAACAGCAACTGTTGCAATATCACATGATTTGTAGTGCTGTCTGTAAACATTAACTGATCAGATAATTTTGTTATAGTCAAGGCAGTGCTAGGGACATAGCAATATTGGCTGTCCATTTATCCATATTTCTGGTCTTGTAGAATTCTTGCCAGATTTTTACGAAATTTATATCAAAGGTTTACATTAATAATTTCTTGTAAGAAAAATCTGTACCAAACAGTACATTTAGTTCTTAAAGTTCACATTCACTTTCTGGGATCTACCACAGGATCTTTTTTTATTCACATTTACCTGCTGGGATCTACCCTAGGATAGCTTTATTCACATTCACCTGTTGGGATCTACCACAGGATATATTTTTATTCACATTTACCTGCTGGGATCTACCGCAGGATCTATTTTATTCGCATTAGTTAACCTGCTGGGATCTACCGCAGGATCTATTTTTATTCACATTAACCTGCTGGGATCTACTGCAGGATAGTTAAATCACATTCACCTACTGGGATCTACCACAGGATAGTTTATTCACATTCACCTGTTGGGGATCTACCACAGGTTCTTGAAATTCGTTTTGTCTGCTGGAATCTACCACAGGCCACATAAGTTATATATATTTTGTATGTTATTCGTCAGAAAAAAGTAATGAGTAGCCCTGTAGAAAGCCAAATGATACATCAAGATATAAATATGTAAATGTTTAACAATTTTTTATGTTTTTGATATTATATGAAAATGTTTTAGTTTTTATACGCCCGTCAAAATTTTGACGAGACTTATTATGGTATAAAAATGTCGTCTGTCTGTCTGTCCGTCTGTCCGTCTGTCTGTCCGGCGTAAACATGTCACACCGTAACTTGAGAACGACTTATCCAAATTTCATGAAACTTAAGATAGTTGTTTCTTATGATGGTCAAACGATCTGTATACTTTTTGGTGAAAATAAGATTAAAACTTTTTGAGTTACTGGACTTAGTAACAAAAAGAGGTGTGTGTTTTTTTTTCACATGTCATGCCGTATCTCAGAAACAATTTATGATTATTGCTTAAAACTTTACACACTTCTTAGTTATATTAATCTTAAGATCTGTATACTTTTTGGTGATGATTCAAAGTTTTATTTTAGAGATATTGAGTATTTTGTTAAAAAAGGGGGAGGGGTTTTTCACATGTCGCGCCGTATCTCAAAAACAGTTTGTGATTATTGCTTAAATTTTTACACACTTCTTAGTTATATTAATCTAAAGATCTGTTTACTTTTTGGTTTTGATTCAAAATTTTATTTTTGAGATATTGAGTTTTTTTTTTTAAAAAGGGAGGTTTTCACATGTCGCGCCGTATCTCAAAAACAGTTTATGATTATTGCTTAAAATTTTACACACTTCTTAGTTATATTAATCTAAAGATCTGTATACTTTTTGGTTTTGATTCAAAATTTTATTTTAGAGATATTGAGTTTTTTGTAAAAAAAGGGGGTTTTCGCATGTCAGGCCGTATGTCAGAAACTATTTATGATTATTGTATAAAAATTCACACACAAAACGACGGGCGTATCATGCCCTCATGGCGCAGCTGTTTATTAAGTAATTTTTTAGTGTTTTGTTTTGATAAATAGTTTAGTTTTATATCTTATCTTTGTTTTATACTAGTGAGTAAGTAATAGAGCAGTTCCACATAAGAGAATTATCAACGCTGATCTCTAAATCCTATGCGCGTTTGAGTTTAAATTCCGCGATAATTAACGATATCATACGTGACAGGGGGCTACATCAAATTGACTCTGATATTTAGCAACACAATAATAATTCAACCAATAATACACATCTCTCTCTCTCTTGGTGTATGCTGGAGATTATTTTGAGATATTAATAATCGTTTATTTTATATATTCAGAATAAATAGTTTGACCGTTTATACAGAGAATAACATAAATTTGAAATAAAAAGATTTGGTATGATTGCAAACGAGACAACTATCCACCAGAGCCAAATGACAGATGAAAGCAACCATATGTCACCATACAGCTCTCTACAATGAGAAAATCCATACCAAATAGTAAGCTTAGTCCATCATAGTATTTAAACGGACAAACTTCATCAGAGTGCTGTTTAAATGGGTTATTTTCTAAATCTGGAGAATTATGTATAAATACAGAGTTTTATAAAATTTCTGTGTTTCAGGAAGAATGCTTGACTGTTTAGAAATATGTTTACCTTGGTCATCAATCAATTCTGCCATAATGAAGTTACTCTTCTCTAATTTGCAAAAGTATTGGGAGCATTTTTCTCCATTTTCATGCCAGTTTGCTCATGCTCTGAGGATTAAGCCTTCAATCTTTTGTTAGTCCCCTACCGACGAAGTCGAAAGGGACTTTAGGTTTGCACTCTGTCCGTCTGTCTGTCCGTCCGTCTGTCTATCCGTCAGTCCGGCAAATCAGCTTTCCACACTTTTTTATACGCCCGTTTACATGATGTATTATGGTATACCGTTGTCCGTCTGTCCGTCTGTCCGTCTTCAACATGTCGGACATTAACTCAAAAATGCTTTAACCAATTTGCATAAAACTTTTGTGAATTGTTTATATCTATTGACGTAAGCTCCCTTTCTTTTTTATAAAATTTAGATTTTACGTTTCCGAGTTATGGGGTTTTATTCATTAAAAAAAGGGGGATTTTCCAGTTTTCGGACAATAAGTCAAGAATGCTTTCACCAACTTGCAATAAATTGTGGTGAATTGTTTATATCTATTGACATGAGCTCCCTTTTGATTTTTATAAATTTTAGATTTTACGTTTCCGAGTTACAGGGTTTTATTCATAAAAAAAAGGGGGGATTTTCCAGTTTTCGGACAAAAACTCAAAAATGCTTTCAGCAATTCTTATGAAACTTTGGTGAATTGTTTGTATGTATTGATGTAAGCTCCCTTTAGAATTTTATAAATTTTACATTTTACATTTCTGAGTTAAGGGGTTTTATTCATTAAAAAAAGGGGTGATTTTCCAGTTTTCGGACAATAACTCTAAAATGCTGTCAGCAATTCTCATGAAACTTTGGTGAATTGTTTATATCTATTGGTGTAAGCTCCCTTTTTATTTTCATAAATTTCTAATATGACATTGAGAATTAATTGAACTTTATTTGTTTATAGTCTGACAACAGATTTACTAAGTATTGCACAACACAAGAAATCTTTAATTGAATATAAATTCAATTCATATAACCAATTTCAAGTTCTTTGACTACATTTATTCAGAAACCTATAATATGTTAAATATTTAATTACAATCCAAATTCAGACCTGAATCAAGCTTGAATGTTGTGTCCATTTTTGCCCCAGCTGTTCAGGGTTGGACCTCTGCGGGCGTATCTAGCTGCGCTCAGCGAAGCAGTTTATTTCTTCATTCTTTAAGATATTGATTTGATATTTGGTATATAGTTTTATTATGACAAGTTATAGATCAAGTTCGGATTTTGTTCCGGTCTGATGATTTAGTCCAGAGTTACCATGGTCCATATCTAATGCTAGAGTACTACATTTTGTATGTTAAACCATATTTCTGTACAAAGAGAGATAACTAATTTTTTAAAGACATTCTTTGGTTAATTGTTTGAAGTGTTTTTAATTTGTATAAACTAATTTTCTGAATGCTATATACATAAAAAAAATTATGAAGTGAAAGATAATAATCTATTTTTATTAAGGTATATATTTCATTACATTACATTGTGTATAGATAAAAGTTGTTGACATTTTATAGATAAGTTACAAATCTATATTAGTTTGTGACAAATGAAAGAAAAATATTTGAAACTATTAATTATATTTGATTATAACTTGAAAATAAATATACATTGTATTACATCATATCTAATTTTAGAGAACTATTAATCATATCTAATGTTAGAGTGTTTTTCACACTTTTTTTTCATCATGCTTGAAGATATTGATTGATAATTGGTATATAGTTTTATCATGACAAGTTACAGATAAAGTTCAAATTTTTGTTTCGGTCTGATAATTTTGTGCAGAGTTATGGTCCTTGGACTTGAAAAATTCACCTATAATCAGTTTTCCACACTGTTTTTAGTCATGCTTGAAGATATTGACTTGATATTTTCTTTTTGTTTACACCATGACAAATTATAGAACAAGTTAGCATTTTGTTCCAGTATAATGAATTTTTACCTGGTAGGGGACTATGTATTGCCATGCAATACTCTCAGAATGCTTGTTCTCTTTTATTTTCTAGTTCTAGTTTCTTCCCATGTAATGTAGCTTGAACATCTCTAGGTGACATACTCATAACATTTTCTAATTATTCAACCTCTTTTTGAAGCTTACAGGTAAGTTCTCTATCCTCTCTGTTTTTGGAAAGTTTGCTATAGCTTGCTATAGCAATAAACTTTCCTATGACATCGGCCACAAACCGGAAATGGACAGACTATCTTACTATAGGATGTGTGTTCTACTCCTAGATAATGTAGTACTAGTGTTTGAATAATAATTATAGGAAGATGCTTTTGAAATTTTGAGTTACTTCTATTTTGATAAGCTTACAGCTTGAATAAAAATGGACTGAGTTTCACCGACAATTCAAATGAATCCAACTTCATTTTGAAAATCACAAACACTACTTCGCGGATCTGCCCTGCGCGGAAGATAAAATCAATACACATCACGAGGCAGCAGTTTCTATGTTTAATCCATTGAAAATTAAGAGGGCCTGATATTTATTTCGAGGTGTGTGTTGGTTTTTTTTAAACATTTATTCATGAAATTAAAGAATTCTTATTGTTAAGACTATCGTAATCTTTTCAATTTTTACGTTTGTAAATGGTATTAGGTGTGACCTCTATTAATTATGCATACTTTGAACTGTCAGCCATTTTGTATATTTATGTTACCTCTATGTTTTCCTACTGGATTCCCCAGACATGCGTTTAATCCATATATGTGAACCTCCCGACAGGAGTACAATAGTCCCGGTGTCAGGGGTCTCTTCCCGTCCTTTGATTGAAGAGAAAAGAAATACCGTGTTTAAAATATTTCATGAATGAACATTTTCCGGCGCCATTTACGATATTTACAAATGTTTATTAAAGACGTAAAAGCCCGAGTGTATGGAAAGTATCCTCATATCTCGGCCCATAACAAACTCGGCCTATAACATAATCTGCCTCACAAAATCGGACTATAATTACTATAGAACTTAGTCCTATAATATATGACTTCAGAGTTCGATATCATTTACATTCAACGTTTTTTATCGGATATTTTTTTTTTTACTATCAATGTTCAAACCCGAAGTCATATAAGATCTATACCATTTTCTCGTAGCGGTTTCCCAACAAATTTTTGTGGGAACTTTGAACGACAATTTGACTATGTTTTCGACAGTTTTAAGTTTACTTATGTCATTATTCTTATAAATAAACATCTGAAATAATAAATAAAATGTCTTACCTTATCATATGATGGATGTATATCCTTTTTTGAAACACTTTTCAAACTGTCCCCCTCATTTCAAATTGTCAAGCGGGTCAAGTACAAGGTGTTCTACAGGTCTTTCCACATGCATGTTAATCAGTTGTACATATTTCAGAATACTCCTTGGAAAACAAATTTTATTTTGACTTTAGGATGATAAGAAATGATGAAATGATGTAAATTAATTCTAATTTCCTCATGAATAGAATAGGAAGCTTATCATCAGATATTTCTTAACACTTAAGAGGTGACCATTTAGTATTCATAAAAATGGAAAGGATGATTATATAAATGAATATTATGTCCTGATAATAACAGGAATTACACAGTGATTATTTCTCCAAAGAGTTATTGAAAATAATGTTGCTGTGTCCTGAAAATTATGGACAAAGGTGGAAATGGTGATAATGATTATATAGATGAATAAGGTAGCTGGCTTTCTCAGCTTGGCTTTACAGATCTTTTTTTTTCATGTTGGGGATTTGACATAACAGCGTGTTTTTTTTTCTTTTCATAATGGGGCTTTGCCATAACGGCGTTTTTTTTTCCTCTCATGGAAGGCCATATGGTATAAACTGCTTACATCAACTTCATTTAAACTCTGGTTTATATAACATTGTGTTGTCTCATTGGCTTCCATACCAAATCTCCTTACAATTTTAATTAGACCTAATTTCATAATGCTTGTAGAGTAAAACTTTGGTCGGCTTGCTTGTTTTGTTTGTATAAACTTGTACCCAAGCTTTGTGAAAAAGATTGACATCTTAATACAATATATATATATATATGTTGTCTGCTCTTTGGTCAGGTTGTTGTCTCTTTGACATATTCCCCATTTCCATTCTCAATTTTATATATATAGGCATAGTTAAACCATAGTTAAACCTATATATTATATCAAAATTTGATTGTAAGTTAAATTATTGTATATTGTACAATATACAAACAAAGCGAACAAGCTATTCATGCATTAGGAAACTAGCTCTAAAAATGTTATATTAATCTCTTGGATAAACACTTATTATACAGTTAATGCATAGCTCACCGGTCAAATGCAGAGTCTGGGGTCAAATGTAAACCAATAAACGGTAAAATGTTGATTCTATGAATATTTTGTAATTAAAAAGTGATTCAAATGATGTAAATATTACACGAATTACGCAAACCAATATAAATTTGCATTAATGCATTACAATATCTTTCATGTTTTTTGTACTTTTAAGCTGTCGGCCACTTTTCCTTTTCTTTTTCTTATTTTAAACGACTTTATGTACTATTTCCAAGAAACTTATTTTCTTCCGGTCATATTTAAACAATATTAATATTTTAAGCCTTTCAATGAGACATCGCATATAACACACAACAAAACAATGGTAAAATTGCGAGAACAACATATGCATGAAAAGTTTAAATATTAAATGTTTTTAATGTGAAGACAATCCAACGACAAAAACAATTAAAGTACCATAAACTTCAAATCGTAACAAAATCAATACAAAGAATGTGCAACAGAAACAAACAACAAATTGAAATCTTAATCCAATGAAGTGACCATCTTAAAAGGAGAAAGCCTGAATACAATGGTAATGATTTAAAATATACCAACCTTAATTATGAAATCCAATTTTTCTCTTTTCTTTATTCTAGTTAAATTCCCCAGAAGTTAAGATCGAGGCCACAATTGTGTCATGAGAGCTACATAAATACATTTCAAGAGTTCACATAATGGTGAGGGTGTCAATCGTCATTCACCAAAAGTTTTTTTTGTTGTTTACCATTTGCAGAAATGAATTGCTAACTGTGAGAGAGGGCGAGCCGACGTGAAAAAAAGCGCGCTAAAAGGTCGAGATGGATGCCGAAAGTGTACGCACAGACTTCAATGAGATTAAATCTAGTTACAATATAAATTTTGAGCTGAAAGAAGAGCAGATCAAAGTAGCTGTAGCAGCCTTACAGAAGAGGAATGTTGTTTGTCTGCTTCCAACAGGTTTTGGAAAGGCAATGTGCATGGTGTTGCCAGTCATTTTACAAATTGACAAAAATCCTTTCACTCTTGTTATTTCTTTGATAGACGATCAGATGTCAACCCTGGAAAACTGGACATCAAGTGTGCAAAAATTACATCTCGGTCAGACATGCAAAAAGACGTTCTTACAGGCATTTCTAATGGAGAATATAATTTAATATTCTCTTCACCTGAATCCGTACTGAAACCATTCTGGAAGAAGGTCTTCCTTGGAAGTATTTGGCAGTCTCGTTTGTGTATGATATGTGTGGACGAAGCACACTGTATTTCTGAACGGGGGGAAGATTTTTGGACAGACTATCAATAATTGCATGAAATGAGAAGCTTTTTCTGTGCACATGTAATGGCACTGATAGCAACCTCCACACAGAATATATTGAAACGTTACATGTTTTATAGGTACAGTATATTTATTTCAGAGACAAGTAACTGCTTGTGGGTTGAAACAGCTGTCGGATTATAGGGACGTTGGACTAGAGGAATGTCAAATTTTAAGACTGTCTGATTATAGGGAAGTCGGACTTGAGGAATGTCGAATTTCAAGACTGTCTGATGATAGGTCTGACCACAGAAATTTCTATGATTTGATAAAATTGTACCTGGTGTTTCTGATATCACATTCGACCCGACAAGGCTGTAAATCCTCATCAGGTACCCTAGCCCAATGTACTTTTAATAACTAAAATAATCAATTATGATTACCAAGTAGTTATAATCGATATGTAACCTGGGATTAGTATACTTTAGTCAATATATTATGTCCCGGGTGTAATGATCAGTTTCATTTTTAGGGCACGACACCTGGCCTGCAATGCACTTATAATTTGAATGTCCATTCCTTATCTAGTTACAGTGTAACTTGCCTAATCCGACACACTGGGGGATCAGAAAAAAATGTTGGCTTAAGCAGGGTGTCGGAATACTCAGGTTTTTTTCTGCAAGGATAGATATAAGAAGATGTGGTATGAGTGCCAATGAGACAACTCTCCATCCAAGTCAAAATTTATAAAAGTAAACCATTATAGGTCAAAGTACGGTCTTCAACACGGAGCCTTGGCTCACACCGAACAGTAAGCTATAAAGGGCCCCAAAAATTACTAGTGTAAAACCATTCAAACGGGAAAACCAACGGTCTAATCTATATAAAAAACGAGAAACGAGAAACACTGATGAACCACATCAACAAACGACAACTACTGAACATCAGATTCCTGACTTAGGACAGGTGCAAACAAATGCAGCGGGTTTAAACGTTTTAATGGTACCAAACCTTACCCTTTTTCTGAAACAATAGTGTAACATCACAACATAGAAAGACACACTATAAAATATCAACTGAAATAGCTTAACTCAATCAAAGGACATATTAACACCATTGAACATACACTGAACAAATAAATTTGACCTATGATACAATGTAAATACAAAATAAATAAACTAAGGGAAGAATAATAAAAGTAACATGTTATATCGGTATGAAATGTTAAACAATTTAAGAAAAACAATATGCTCGAACAAAAATATCAGCCATTTGCAATAACTTTAAACACAGGTAAATGAAAATAATTTAGTTTGGCATATTTTGGGACCATGAAAATGTGTCGGTTAAAGCAGGATGTTGGAATACTCAGGTGTCGGATTAGGCAGGTTACACTGTACTTTATTATTTAATGCATTTATAATTTTGCCGAGGTCAAGTACGCCTTCGCATTCTTGTGTTTCTGTAAGCCAATTTTAAGCGGTCTGGGAAATAGATGTGTAGCTTGTTTATAATTTTTTCATGACTGTAATGGCGACCGCTACTACGACGACACCGTCTTGTTGCAAACTAAGGCAGATAATCGGAAAAACCTGTCTATAAAACAAAAACTATTGTAACATATATCCCAATCTTTTAGGTAAACATATTGGTCATCTTCCTTATAATAAGGTTAACCATCAAGCAAGAATTGATTACCATTCTCATCTATTTATCAATCATCATTAAAATGCATACTACGAAGTATTGGGCGGTATATAGCTTTTGACCTATCCCTCCTTCAGTCAAGACAGTTAGTCAGTCCAGTGGGTCAGGGGTGGGTGGGTGGGTGGGTGGGGCGTCGAAATGAGGCAAAGTGTATGCAGCCCAAAAGGGGACAGAGGGTGGCACTCCTCTATTTTGGACAATTATTATCTTTTTTATACCAACTGACCCATGACAAAAAGTCCATTATCATTACACAGTGGTGTAAAAATTCACTAATCAATAATTTTCATCTGATAAATAAAACTTTTCACATCAGTCTCACATTCACCAACAGTGGTTAACAGGATATTGTACTCAACCCTACAAGTTCATTCACATCCACTTGGTCCTTTTGTCGTTGCCAAAGGCATTACTTAGCAGAATGGGTTCATATTTGGTTAGCAGCTTGGTAGTAATGAGTTGTAAGGTGTGAGAGCTTGGGGAATATGTCATACACCTACTTTCTGTTTTCTATACTTTAAATTAAAAATGGCTGTATGCTTAGTGTGTCAATATGTGCATTCGTGTTGGACTTTTTGGTATTATTTTGGTATTATTGACATTTACATTTTTTCACCTCCTGTTAACTTTGCTAAACTAAGAGTTATGAAGTATGAAAGGAAAAAGAAGAACAACAATTTTTCTGAATGATGGAATAAATCTTAACTATGATGGGGGATAGAAAATGTCTTATTGACATAACAATTTCAAGTTGTATTTCATCATCACTTTAAAATTTAATGTTTAAGGCCTCAAATCATCTTTCTCTAGTTCTTGATTATATTTCATTTATAATGTTTAAAATATATTCTTAACAATCCTTTTAGTAAATGTCTTGCATTTAGTATTTGGGATTTTTAGCCGCAGAATGCAAGACATAGGGATTACTATCCTGTGGCAGCAGCGTTAACTATTTGTATAGAGCTTTATATTTCAGAAGATAGAAGACCTGGATGCTTCATACCTTGTATGCAGATGCCTTATACTACAAAGTTTTCGTCTGTCATGTGTCCATTGTCCTTGACCTCAATTTCATTGGTCAGCAACTGCTGGAAAAAAATGTAAAGTTTTTTTGTCATGTGAAATACTCTCTTGTTATGAGTAATAGGATAGCTATATTTAGTATATGGGTTCCTTGCAAGGTCACCTGACCTCCACCTCACTTCATGAATCGGTGGTCAAGGTGAAGTTTTCATTGCCAAGTCCATATCTCAGGTACTGTAAGCAATAGGGCAACTATATTTGGAGTATGGAATGATTGAAATGATTGAAATGTGTACATGTCTGTCTGGCAGGGTTCATCTGACCTTGACCTCATTTATGTTGATCATTAATAATGTTTAGTTTATGTGATATTTGTAGTAAAAGCTTACATATTACACATTTTGAACATAAATTCAGTCTTCACAATAAACCAGTCGTACGAAGCCCGAGGCTTGTAAACTTCCTGGTGGGCCTGTGAAAATTAGTTGTACAGGCCTATAAAATTTAAACAAAAAATTCTGAAAAATGGGGTGTGGGCCTGTGGTCCAAAAAGTTTACTGTGAAGACTGTAAATTCAATTATGACAAGTAAAGCATGCAAGATATTTCAGCATTTGCACTCATGTGTATATTTGGGAAAAGTATGTGTGTAAACTGTACTATACAATTGCAAAATCATTGTTTCAGAAAGAATGTCAGGAATGCAATTGCACAGGTTGTTGCAACTGTTGCAAAACATGATTTACCCAAGAACCAGTGGCCACAACTTTTCCAGTTTCTAACAGCTTATACAAAAAGTCAGAATCCAGTTGAAAGGGAGGTAAATATAAATCCTAAATGGTCATTGCATGTAAGCTGTTCGTTCTGATATTAACTGTATTATATGCCAGTACATTCATTTTCAGTTATCAAGGGGTGACAATTGCACTAGCCCAAGCTCATGAATATCACTTTTCACTGCTGGGTTATCAGTTATAGTGATTTATAAAGCTTTACGATCTAGCATATGATAAACTTTGTGCCATTTGCCTGTAACCTTGTCTTCCAGTTTCCTTCGGGCCAGGTACAGCTTTTGCCATCACTGTCCATCGTCCATACCGGTAAACTTTTCTTTTAAAATCTTCTCTGAAACTGCTATATGAATTAATACCAAAGTTTGTCTTCTTTATCTGTCAACTATAAACTTTGTGATTTTTGTCTAGAGACATAGGTATTACTATCCGGCAGCGGCAGCGATGATGTAAACTATTTGTATAAAGCTTTATATTTCAGAAGGTATAATGCATTTATAATTTTGCCGCTATATATACCTTGTGTGCAGCTACCTTATGTTGCGAAATTTCCGTCTGTCAATTGTCTACCGGTATTGTCCTTGACCTCATTCTCATGGTTTTTTTGGCATGTGAATTTCTCACTTATTATGAGTAGTAGGATAACTATATATGGGTTTGTTGCAGTGCCTTCATGTCCGTCAGACAGGGTTTAGCTGACCTCGACCTCATTTCATGGATCAGTGATCAAGTTTTAAGTTACATGATTATGTCCGTTTCTCAGAGACTATAAGCAGTAGGTCAACTATATGTGGTGTATGTAATAATTGTAAGGTGTACATGTTTGTGTAGCCAGTATCATATTACCTTGACCTCATTTCCATGGTTAATTGGTCAATGTTAAATTTTTGTGTTTTGGTCTGTTTTTCAAGTACTATAAGCAATAGATCAACTATATTTGGTGTATGGAATGTGTTATCATCTGACCTTGACCTCATTTTCATGGTTCATTGGTCAATGTTAGGTTTTAACCGGATTTTCGAAGTAAAAAAACGGTTATTGATTTGGGGATGTACGGCGGGCGGGTGGGCTGTCGGACGAGCGACTGCCAGTGTCTCTTCAATAACATGAAAACCCTTTGACAAAATTTTTTCAAATTTAGATATTTTGTTTCCTGCGGCTTAATGAAGGTCAAGTTCAATTTTCTCGATTTTAGCTTTTCTCGAGCTCGTTTGTGAGTTATCGCCCTTTTTAATATCCATAAGTGGTATTTTTTTGTGATTGAGTTATTTTCCTTTGAACAGAAATTTTTAATTATATACATCAAGTTTGATTACACTAAGCCTTTAAAGATAATTTTCACCTGTTTATATGTCTTGTTATCAGTTTACTAAACATATGGTTGATGTCTTATCTTGAGTGACAGATTTATTTGAAAATTTTCTGTTTTCTAAGTGTTGATGATTAAAAGGTATATAGGAGTAAATATAGTTAGAAATTTACTGTTCATTATTAGACATTTTGAAGATAATTACAGATAAGTTTTATAGATCTTTAAAAGACATTGTATTAATGATAAATAGAATTTTTAATTTTTTTCTTTCCTTTGGTTAATTGTAAATTGTTTGTTATTCTGTAAAAACTAATTTTCTGAATGCTATATATAATTTTTTGATTAGGTGAACTCCTTTCAAAACTTAGCTTATATTGTCTATTAATAAACATATATTCAGATTTCTGATTTCGGGCCCAGTTTTCAAATTGGTCCAAATCGGGGTCCAAAATTAAACTGTGTTTGATTTCAACATAAATTGAATATATATAGGGTTCTTTGAAATGCTGAATCTAAACTTGTATTTATTTTCATTATTAGTTTGATAATACCACATCAAGGTACAAAGGGTCCTAAATTAAACTTTTGTTTAATCAACAATTGAATTCTTGGGTTCTTTAAATTTGATATGCTGATTTTAACAATGTTTGAGTGTTAAATCATATCTAATTTTAGAGAACTTAGTCATCACTGGTTGTTGTTATTATATTATTGATTATAATTTGAAAAATTACACCATATCTAATTTTATAAAATTTAGTCATCACTTCACTGGTTTATTGATTATAATCATATCTATTTATCCAGTTTGAGTTATTTCCCTTTGCACAGAAAATATATGGATAAAATTAAATTGTGTTTCATTTCAACTTAAATTAAATATATATAGGGTTCTTTCAAATGCTGAATCTAAACCTGTATTTAATTATTAGATTTTTGGGCCCAGTTTTCAAGTTGGTCCAAATCAGGGTCCAAAATAAAACTTAAAATAAAAATTGAATTTATGTGGTTCCTTGAAATGCTGAATCTTACCATGTATTGAGAGATTTTGGATTGTGAGCTCCTTTATCAAATTGGTCCACATTGTGGTCCAAAGGGTCCTAAATTAAACTTTTGTTTGATTTCATCAAAAATTGAATTTTTGGAGTTCTTTGATATGCTGATTCTGACAATGTACTTAGATTTTGGATATTGGACCATAATAGATAAATGTCCAATTTCAAATATTTTAGTTCTTTGACCACATTCATTTTGTGTCACAAACCTATGCTGTGTCAAATATTCAACCACAATCCAAATTCAGAGCAGTTTTAAGCTTAAATGTAGTGTCCATACTTGCTCAACTGTTCAGGGTTCGACCTCTGTAGGAAAATCCGGTTTGTTGTCACTCTGACAGTCTCTTGTTGTGTTTTGGTTGGCTTTTCCAATACTAATAGCAATAGGTCAGCTATGTTTGGTGTATGGAACAGTTGTAAGGTGTACATGTCAATCTGGCAGGTTTTATCTGACATTGACCTCATTTTCATAGTTCATTGGTCAATGATAAGTTTTCGTAATTTTGTCAGTTTATCAGATACTATAAGCAACAGGTCAACTATATTTGGTGTATGGAATGATTGTAAGGTGTATATTTCTGTCTGGCTTGGTTCATCTGACCATGACCTCATTATCATAGAACATTTATAATGTTAAGTTTATGTGATACTTGTAGTAAAACCTCCATGTTACAGACTTTCAACATAAATTCAATGATAAGTAAAACAGGCGAGACATTTCAATGTGTACACTCTTGTTGTCCAATTTGATCAACCAATATGATGGCCATGTAAAAATAAAACAAAGTGATCAAACCGTTGTTATTGCCTTGTTGATTTTTAACTTTTTTTGGTATTTCCTTGTCATTGTTATTAGAAATGTAGGAGCTAGATTAAAAAATAAAATTGAAAAAAAATGATCAACATGACAAGATGTATCCACCCTAAAAATAAGAAAAAAAAGACTTAACTACTAATTTTGGAGTTATTGCCACTTAATATTGATTTACCGGTATTTTAATTTTTAGCAGTTGTTGTCATGAAAATTATACAACCTATGTTATTGCAAGGATGAGCATGACAATATGTATAGACCTTGAAGATTGGAGAAAAATCTGTCCAACTGTTTTGGAGTTATTGCCCCTGAAATATTTATTTTTAGCTGGCCTGGTTCATGTTGATTCTCAACTAAAATGTTTAAAGTACATCACAAAATCAAATAATAGGGGAAAGGAAACTTCATTGAACAGTTATTAGGAAATTTCTGGTGCAAGTGGTCCTGTTCATGTTAAGACTGAAAGAGGAATTTTAACACCTAATTCAATCAACATGGCTGCTATGATGTATATGTTTGCCAGCTTCACACAATCTGTGACCCAAATTGTGACTGGAATGCAGCAGATGGTAACTCATTTTGCAGCATGAGGACATGAATCATTGGAGAACAGAAATACCTATAATTTGGAGCAGTGGTAACAGACTAGAAACCACATTGATGTACCAATTCTGACAGTCACAAATTGTGTTCAGCCAACAGTGATTCCCAGTACTGGTATGTCCATTTGAAGGAAACTTGATTGAACAGTTATTTACTTATTAGGAAGTTTCTGGTGCAAGTGGTCCTGTTGATGTTAAGACTCAAAGAGGAATTTTAACACCTAATACAATCAACATGGCTGCTATGATGTATATGTTTGCCAGTTTCATACAATCTGTGACCCAAATTGTGGTTGGGATGCAGCAGATGGTAACTCATTTTGCAGCATGAGGACATGAATCACTGGAGAACAGAAATACCTATTATTTGAAGCAGTGGTAACAGGCAAGAAACCGCATTGATGTACCAATTCTGACTGTCACAAATTGTGTTCAGCCAACAGTGATTCCCATGTTGGAGAATTAAGACAAGGAGCCAGTGCAGATCTGTACTTTGTAGATATTGTGTCACCTTTACTACAAAGGACTCTTATTGAGGGTATGGATATAAATCTAGCTTCATTATTAATCCCTAGTTTTGAAGCACCACAACAGCATATTGTTATAACTGATGGGGTTCATCTTAGTGTGGGTAATAAACAGGACCCCAGATTGCAAAGGAATCTCTCAATTCAGGAATTTATTCAAGTTTTTGGTAAATTCTAAGAATAATGTGCTCAGTGTACCCAGATTGTCTTGATGAATCAGATTCATATGAGAATGATATAATGTCTATTCAGAATTTTTATGGGTCAAAGTTTTATGATACTGTAAAATATTCTCTGTTAAATAAGCAATTCTTTTGAGGGAAAAAAGAGTCAAAATCGACTGGAGCTTATGTGACCTTGATCTATTATCCTTAGTATTGGGGGGCATTTGTCAACACCTGTAAATTATGCAATTCTGTCGATTATGTCACTCAGTTTTTGTTGTCCCAGAAGGCATGACATAGGTACTGCTTTTCAGGCAGGCGTTGGCGGCAGGGGTGGGTGCGTGAAGAATTGTTAAGTGTTCTGCTTAAGTTAGTTTGATAGGAATTACTTGTGATAGATCAATGATGTTTTGTATAAAGTTGCATTACTATCAGTACATATCTGTTTTACGACTATTTCGAGGCCCTGCCACCTAGGTCATGAGCGACTTTCAATTAATAAGCAATTTTCAATGTTAAGGTTTCTGCTTAGAGGAAAACCGTGATGAAAGAATGTAAACAAACGTGCACTTGAAGGTTAATAGTAATAACTGATTCTTAAAGAAGAAATTTAATACAACAAATCATTTAAAAAATGTTTAGGAAAAGTTTAATTAACAAAAGGGAACGCATTGAAAATATGAAAAAAAGTATTATAGCTTTATCAACTGACATTATCAAGATACTTGATTTCCTGATTGACATCATATTTGTTACGTTTGGAGGACGTGTTTTTCAACAGAATGTCGGAATTCCAATGGGAAACAATTGTGCCCCTCTTCTTGCCGACTTGTTTCTTTATTATTAGGCCAAAAAAAAAATGTATGTCTGTTTAAGGTTACATGCTTAAAAAAAAAATAGAGTAGGTAGGTCAGTATTTCCATTTTATTTTATTTTTTCATTTTATTTTTTGTGACATAATTTTGTGTCAAGCCGTTTCGTCTTGTCGTGGTCCGAGTTGTTCATGGGCCGAGTTTACCTGAATTTTTAATGATTGGATTATTTCCTTTCTTATTGGTTGGAAAAAAACTGGCGGTAAAGTAGTTATTTCATCACACGAGTCGGGAATTTCCTTAAAACAGCTATCGTATTCACGATTGTGAACATTGGGATGTATCAGACAATTAATTTATATTATTGGCAACACTAACTTCACTTTTGACACGAGTTCAGTTTATTTTTCACTTTACGACGGAAATAAAGTGACTTAGGGTCGGCGCTCAAAAATAGGGATGGTCGGGTAACCGTAAACAGACATATATATTTTTTTGGCCTTATTAGGCTGACTTCATACAGGAACTTCTTAGAAAGAAGTTAGCAATATCCTTTAACTTTACGTTCCGCTATATAGATGATGTTCTCTCACTAAATAATACAAAATTTGGTGAATATGTTGAACGAATCTATCCCATCAAAGTAGAGATAAAGGATACTACAGATACAGTTAAGTCTGCCTCATATCTTGACTTACATCTAGAAATTGACAATGAGGGTCGGTTGAAAACAAAACTTTACGACAAAAGAGATGATTTCAGCTTCCCAATTGTGAACTTTCCATTTCTATGTCATGTATGTAGCAACATTCCAGCACCGCCTGCATACGGAGTATATATCTCCCAATTGTTATGATATTCCCGGGCTCGTATTTCCTATCATGATTTCCTTGATAGAGGATTGCTGCTCACAAGGAAGCTATTAAACCAAGAGTTCCAAATGGTAAAGTTGAAATCATCCCTTCGTAAATTTTACGGACGCCATCACAAGTTGGTTGACTGTTATGGATGATATCGGATATGTTCCTTATGTCGTAACTACAATACCCTTCCCTTTTCATGAATGTGACCTACCGAATTAGACTATTTACCGGATTTGTAATAACATAAGCAACACAACGGGTTCCACATGTGGAGCAGGATCTGCTAAACCTTAGGGAGCACCTGAGATCACCCCCAGTTTTTGGTGGGGTTCGTGTTGCTTAGTCTAGTTTTCTATGTTGTGTCATCTGTACTATTATTTGTCTGTTTGTCTTTTTATTTTTGGCCATGGCATTTTCAGTTTGTTTTAGATCTATGAGTTTGACTGTCCCACTGGTATCTTTCGTCCCTCTTTTATCAACTCACTTATTTGTCACGTGGTCCACGTGCTCTGTGTTGATTGTTTATCAATGTCATGATCCAGTAAACTTCAGCAACAAATTGGAAAATAATTAGCTTGTGATCAACAATCACTGAATGAAATATTATTTGTCAATAATATGTTACAGATTCGTAATAAATATAAAAAATGGCATACAGGACTTAGTTAAGTATGTTTGCATGCATTGGTTCAATAATTTCG
This sequence comes from Mytilus coruscus, assembly GCA_017311375.1. NCBI lineage: Eukaryota > Metazoa > Mollusca > Bivalvia > Mytilida > Mytilidae > Mytilus > Mytilus coruscus. The sequence goes on from CM029600.1 coordinate 55,615,984, forward strand.
ATAACATTAAAATTACAAGAAACTCGTTTCATATGACTTTTATAAGCAATTTTTAATGTTAAGTTTTCTGCTGAAGTCAGTTTGATAGGAACTACTTGTGATAGATCAATGATATTTTCTATAAAGTTGCACTACTATCAGTACATATCAGTTTGACGACAATTTCGTTGCCATGTCCCCTAGGTCATGGTTCAGGTGTTTTCAATTTATTAGCAATGTTGCTGTCACTCAGATTGTCTTTTTTCAAATTTTTTGCCGATGGGTGAGACATATATCTGTGTGTCAACAGTTTATTTTGATTACAAGCTAAAGATCAAAATGTGTCAAAAGTGTCTGGAAGTGTTTCAAACAGATCATTAATAAGCAAGGTCATCAGAGAATTTAAAGTGGAAAATAGGGAAGTGTGCAACAACTTGAATAATCTGAGAGGCTGTTTTAGGAGTGCACATAATTTATTACATAGATATAGGAAGATGTGGTGTGAGTGCCAATGAGACAACTCTCCATCCAAATAACAATTTATAAAAGTAAACCATTATAGGTCAATGTACGGCCTTCAACACGGAGCCTTGGCTCACACCGAACAACAAGCTATAAAGGGCCCCAAAAGTACTAGTGTAAAACTATTCAAACGGTAAAACCAACGGTCTAGTCTATTTAAAAAACGAGAAACGAGAAACACGTATAAATTACATAAACAAACGACAACTACTGTACATCAGATTCCTGACTTAGGACAGGTGCAAACATTTGCAGCGGATTAAACGTTTAATGGTACCAAACCTTCTCCTTTTTCTGAAACAATAGTATAACATCACAACATAGAAAAACACACGATAAAACATCAATTGCAAGGCTTAACTCAATCAAAAACGTAAATTAACACACTATGAACGAATAAATTCAATCTGTGACACCTGAAAGTAAATATTGGCACTCACACCACATCTTCCTATATCTAATTAATAAAATATTAGGGACAAACATTCAAGGCCAAAAAGCAAACAAACAAGTCCAAATAAAGCCATGACAAGACACCACCGCGAAATATTTAACCCTTAGAAAATAATCACTTTTGAAAAAACTGGTTTTCATAATATATACAGGTAAATGAAAAATAACTTTGTCGTTTTAGGTATACTTTTTCTGTCTATATAAAATCTTCCAATAATTAGGAATACCAAGAAAGGTCTGTCATATAAATACCTAATTTAACACTAGATACATAAGGGGTAAATATCAACAATAAAACTTCCCTGTACAGATTAAAGGAGAATAATCTTGATGTTCGTACAAATGTAGTATGAAGAAGTGAAAATTAGTAGATATTCCAAATAATCAAAGCTGGTATACAGACAAGATCCATATTAATATAAAATAACAAAAAAGTATTAAAAATAGTATCAACAGGTCGAATTAACAAGAAAGTACATGTTTGTTTGAAAAGTTAGTCATCTGGCCATGCAGCTATGTCATGTTGTAAACAACTGGAGTTATCATCATCAGCAAGACCCTCCAATTGCTTCAGAGGATAATTTAAAGAGAGAGGAATCTAAATGACTAGATAACAATAATCTGAAGATGTCTACTTCAACCCCTCTAAATATTGACAGATTAGAGCATGAATTAGAATCACATTCAAATAAAAAAATTGTCTCTTATTCATGTAATGGTTTAAGATCAGGTGTTGATTGTATGATCTTGATCTTGATAGGAATACGGTGATACATCCAAGGATATTAATACACGGCGCGTGCGTCAAGTAATTTACTTAAGTGGGGCCTCCTTACAATTTCGCTGAAGGTTTTAGCTGGTTCTTCTACTGTCTGAATTTTGATGAAAATATCCATTGGTAGTTGGTTCCAGTCTTTAATGGTATTGGGTATGATACTGTATTTTAAAGTGTCTGATTTTGTTTGAAGTCTGAGGAAATGTTGGCTATGCATGTTCTTGGTTGTCCTTGATGGTTTTTTCAGTTGGTCAGATGGTAAGTTTGCTTGACCATGTATACTTTTGCAGAACAGGATCAGTCTGTTTTGTGTACAGCGGTCTTTTAGTGATGGTAATTGCAGTTGGTCTAAAATGGATGTCATACTTCCTGGTTCGTAGTTGTAGTTTGATGTTATGAACCTAGCCTCTCTTTTCTGGACATTTTCCAGTTGGTATTAAAGATATATTTGATGTGGGTCCCAGGCAGTGCTTGCATATTCTATGTTGTATGATGAGTGAAGAAATTGTGGTAATCAAAGAATGTAAAAAATAATTTTTCTGCAAGGTCAAACAAGGTCACAACTTAATATTGTTTTGATGTAGGCCAATGTTTTTTATGCCACGGCGGGGGCATTAAGTTAAACCCTTGTCCGTCTGTACGTCCATCCGTCTGTCCGTCCGTTGTGCCGTCTGTCCGTCCGTCGTCAACATGTCGGACAATAACTCAAAAACACTTCACCAATTTTCATGAAACTTTGGTGAATTGTTTATATCTATTGACGTATAAAGCTCCCTTTCGATTTTTATAATTTTTATACGACCGCAAAAATTAAAAATTTTTTGGTCGTATATTGGTCCGCGTTAGCGTCGTCGTTGTCGTCAGCGTCGTCCGAAGACAGATGGTTTCCGGGTAATAACTTTAGTCGTCTGTTGTTGTCATCGTCGTCGTAAACAATTTCATGAATCTTGTCCTCTGAAACTACTGGGCAAAATACCTTCAAACTTTAAGTGAATGTTCCTTAGGGTATCTAGTTTATAAATTTTATCTGAAGTTTTGATCTATCAACAAACATGGCCACTGTTGCTAAAATTAGAACATAGGGGTCAAATGCAGTTTTTGGCTTATATCTCAAAAACTAAAGCAGTAATAGCAAATGTGAAAGGGAGTTAAAGTGATGAATAGGACAAGATCTATCTGCAATGAAATTTTCAGGCTTATTGGAGAACCCATTGTTGGGTTACTGTCAGAAGTAGTTTATTTTTAGGAAATTTTACAGTTTTTGGGTATTATCTTTAAAATTATAGTAGATAAAAAGAAAGTGTAAATGAGAAAAATGTTCAGCTAAGTAAGATCTACAAATAAGTCAGCATGATCAAATTATCAATTGACCCCTTAAGGAGTTATTGCCCTTGAAACACAAGTTTTTACATTTTTTTGTGCGTCTATTACTTTTTCAAAAATCTTCTCCTCTGAAACTACTTGGCCAAATACTTGCAAACTTTAATCGAATGTTCCTTAGGGTATCTTGTTTATAAATTGTATCCAAACATGTTTAACCCCGCCGCATTTTTGCGCCTGTCCCAAGTCAGGAGCCTCTGGCCTTTGTTAGTCTTGTATGTTTTTTAATTTAGTTCATTTATATGTTTTGGAGTTTAGTGTGACGTCCATTTTCACTGAACTAGTACACAATTTTATTTAGGGGCCAGCTGAGGACCAACTCCAGGTGCAGGATTTTCTCGCTGCATTGAAGAACCATTGGTGGCCTTCGGCTGTTGTCTGCTCTTGGTCGGGTTGTTGTCTCTTTGACATATTCCCCATTTCCATTCTCAATTTTAAAGTTTTGCTCCATCAACAAACATGGCCACCATTGCTATAAACAGAACATAGGGGACATGCAGTTTTTGGCTTATATCTCACAAACTAAAGCAGTTAGAGCAAAAGTGGCAGGAGTATTGAATACTGTAAACCAGGAAATTTTCGCGCCGTCTTTATTTTGCGATTCATTAACACAATCTAATTTCGCGCAGTTTTGAATTCGTGATATCCCAGTGGCCTATATAAATATTTTCGTAAATGCTTTAGAAAGTGAATAGCTTTACATGTTGACTTGCTACAATTTCCTTAATTTTCTTTCTTTCTTATTAATTCATATTTTTACCGAAAACTGCCAGTATACTGATTGCCCTCGAAGAAAGGCAGGTGTCTGTATAACTGAAATATATTAGTTATAGCTGTAAAATTATTAAAGGGGTAAAATTGAAAGAAAATTAGGAAGAGACATGTAGCAAGTCTACTCTACATGTATCGTAAATCAAGTGATAAAATCAATCAGAAATCTATTGTTTTCGGTTCATTAATGTTAAAGGAGATTAAAAGTTGTGTCATGTTTGCTTTTAAAAACACATACACAATAAACAGTAAAGAAGACCTAATTAAGAGTGAATTAAATGCTGTCAAGATTAATGCTAATTAATCGAACTTTTAATCTGATTAATCTGTGTAGCAAATACAATGAGGTAATAATTTTAAAAACTGATTGACAGGTGTCATTTACATATCTGTAGCCAGTGTTGTTTACAAAACAATATCAGTATTGTCCGCTTGCTTGGGATGTCTTCCATGTTTTAAAAGATTAATTGAGTAAAAGTCAAGATTTCTATCATTGCTTTTCATTTAGAAATATAGTTATGATTTGAGGAATATATCTATCTTATTTAAACTTGGTGTTATACAGTGGTCCTATACATATACGTACATGAATGGTCTTCATCTTATGAATAGAGTTTCCTTGAAATTTTTGTGATCGTTTTATTTTCGCGTTTTAAACTCTTACCGCGAAAATAGCGAAAAATAAAACTGCTGCGAAAATTTCCAGGTTTACAGTAGACTAAGATCTATCTGCAACAAAATGTTCAGATGGCAAAAAAGTTTTAAAAATCACCCTCAGAAATGAAATGGCAAAAATAATTATGCCTCAACAAACACATTTTTAGGAATTATATATAGGAATCACCCTGTCTGTCCGTCTGTCCATATTTCTTGTAAGTGAAACTCCTTAATGTATAGACAGATACAGATGAAACTTAACACAGTTGCAGTACAAAACCTGAGTATGTACATGTCCATAAAGGAGAATAATCCTGGTCCAAAATATTTGAAGGGAGATATTTGAATTTGCATATTACAACATGTGGCAACAGTTCTCAGAAGCACAACTCCTTAACAGCTCAATTGATATTGATGATACTCCACATACAGTACACAACCTGCTAATGTGCATAAATAAAAATCCTCGTCTGAAATATTTCAAGAGAGATAATTGAACTAATTATGAGATGTGGGATCCTTTAGTGAATTTACTCACATTTCTATGCAATAGTCTGAGAATGCTAGATACTACATGTATCCATGTCCACTCTTGTTTGAAATTATACCTGGAATTGCTATTCAGTATTTAGCTTAGAAATTGTATCTAAAATATAATGTATTGTAAAACATGGCTGCTATTACCAAGAAAGAACATAGTAGTAAAATGCAGTTTTAGCTCACCTGGCCTAAAAGGTCCATTGCACCACAAGGTTCCATATCACAAAGGGAATGCTGGGATTGATTTTGGGGGTGATTGCCTCCAAATTTTAGGAATTAGGGACCAAAAAAGGGGCAAAAAACAAGCATTTTTCTAGTTTCATGACAATAACTTGTGTGTAAGTGTATGGATCTTTCTGAAATTGTACTACAAGGTTCCATATCACAAAGGGAAAGCTGGAATTGAGTTTGGGGGATTGCCCCAAAACGTTTAAAAATAAGGGGCCAAAAATAAGCATTTTTCTAGTTTCCAGACAATAACTTGTGTTCAAGTGTATGGATCTTTATGAAATTGTACAACAAGGTTCCTTATCACAAAGGGAAAGCTGGGTTTGAGTTTGGGGGTAATTGCCCTAAACATTTAGGAATTTGGGGCCAGAAAGGGACCAAAAAACAAGCATTTTTCTAGTTTCCAGACAATAACTTGTGTTCAAGTGTATGGATCTCTCTGAAATTGTACTGCAAGGTACCATACCACAAAGGGAAGGCTGGGATTGAGTTTGGGGTGTGATGAATCATAAGGGGGTTCAAAAAATTTGAGGGTGGATTTTTTTTTCATTTTTTTTTCTTTAAAATTTTCCCATTTTAAATTGGTTATTTCTGATTTATATATAAAATCAAATAATAATGATATGGTTTGAATAGGTAAATTAAAAATTTTTAAGTTCTTAGACCACATTCATTCTGTGTCAGAAACCTATGCTGTGTCAAATATTTAATCACAATCCAAATTCAGTGCTGTATCAAGCTTGAATGTTGTGTCCATACTTGCCCCCAACTGTTCAGGGTTCGACCTCCGCGGTCGTATCAAGCTGCGCCCAGCAGAGCATTTTATTGGTTATTATCTTGAATAGTATTAATAATAAAGATAAACTGTAAACAGCAAATATGTTCAGCAAAGTAAGATCTACAAAAAAGTTAATATTACCAAAATTGTCAATTGACCCCTTAAAGAGTTATTGCCCTTTAAGGACAATTTTACACAATTTGTTTATCATGTTTTTTAACTTTAAAAAATCTTCTCCTCTGAAACCACTGAACCAATTCCAACCAAACTTAAGCTGAATGATCCTTAGGGTATCTATAATAAAGTTTGTGTTTTATTTTGTGTTTCGTCAAAAAACATGGCCACCATGGCTAAAAATAGAACATAGGGGTAAAATGCAGTTTTTGGCTTGTATCTAAAAAACCAAAGGAGTTAGAACAAATCTGACGGGTAAAAGTGTTCATTATGTGAAGTTCTATCAGCCCTGAAATTTTCAGATGAGTCTGATAACCCATTGTTGGGTTGCTGCCACTAAATTGGTAATTTTAAGGAAATTTTGCAGTTTTTGGTTATTATCTTGAATAGTATTAATGATACAAATAAACTGTAAACAGCAAATATGTTCAGCAAAGTAAGATCTACAAATAAGTTTATATGACCAAAATTGTCAATTGACCCCTTAAGGAGTATTGCCCTTTGAGGACAATTTTACACAATTTGTTTATCATGTTTTCTAACTTTAAAAAATCGTCTCCTCTGAAACTACTGAACCAATTCCAACCAAACTTAAGCTATATGATCCTTAGGGTATCTAGAATAAAGATTGTGTTTAATTTTTTGTTTTCGTCAAAAAACATGGCCGACATGGCTAAAATTAGAACACAGGGGTAAAATGCAGTTTTTAGCTTATATCTCAAACACTTAAGCAATTAGAGCAAATCTGATGAGAGATTAAAATGTTCATTAGCCCAATTTCTATCAGCCATGAAATTTTCAGATGAATCTAACAGTCCATTGTTGGGTTGCTGCAACTAAATTGGTATTTTAAGGAATCTTTTTTGGTTATTATCTTGAATATTATTAATAATAAAGATAAACTGTAAACAGCAAAAATGTTCAGCAAAGTAAGATCTACAAATAAGTAAATATGACCCAAATTGTCAAATGTGTCCTTAAGGAGTTTTGCCCTTTAAAGACAATTTTTCACAATTTGTTCATCTAGTTTGCTTACTTTAAAAAATCTTCTCCTTGAAACTACTGAATCAATTTCAGCCAAACTTGGGCTGAATGAGTTTCAGAGTATCTAGTATAAATTTTTTATTTTATTTTCTTGTACGTCTTGTACATAAGGGTAAAATGTATTTATAAAATATAAAATAAAATTGAGAATGGAAATGGGGAATATGTCAAAGAGACAACAACCCGACCAAAGAGCAGACAACAGCCGAAGGCCACCAATGGGTCTTCAATGCAGCGAGAAAATCCCGCACCCGGAGGTGGTCCTCAGCTGGCCCCTAACTAAAATTGTGTACTAGTTCAGTGAAAATGGACGTCACACTAAACTCTAAAACATATAAATGAACTAAAATTAAAAAAAACATACAAGACTAACAAAGGCCAGAGGCTCCTGACTTGGGACAGGCGCAAAAATGTGGCGGGGTTAAACATGTTTTGTGAGATCTCAACCCTCCCCCTATACCTCTAGCCAATGTAGAAGAAAGAAACACATAGCACAGTAAAACTCAGTTTAAAAGAAGTCCAGAGTCCGATGTCAGAATAGTTAACAAAAGAAACTAAGCAAAATGACAATGATACATAAATTAACAAAGGACTACTAGCAGTTACTGACATGCCAGCTCCAGCTTCTTTGCTTTTGAAGAAAATATGACAGATACAAAGAACATTTCAATGGAATTTTTAAGCCACTCATTAATATATATTAAAAAGCAAAAATAATCATTGATGAAAGATTTAAGCAAAAAATTACAGGTGAGCGATTCAGGCTCTTGAGAGCCTCTTGTTTTTTATTTTGAAGCAAATATGACCATAACAAAGAATTTTAAGTGGCATTTTTTAGCAAACACCAATATACATTAAAAAGCAAAAATATAAATCATGATTGATGAATGAATTGAGCAAAAAGTTCAGGTGAGCGATTCAGGCTCTTGAGAGCCTCTTGTTAAAGATGCAATTTAAACTACAGTCATTAAATTTAATGCATAAAATATTTGAAAAATAAATTTTTTTCTCAAATGAAAAAGTGGAACAGAGCCATAGGTCTATTTTTGATTTTATTGAAAACATATGAAATGCCCTAAACGTTAAGGAATTTTGGGCCAAAAGGGCCAATAAACAAGCGTTTTCTAGTTTCTAGTTTCCAGACAATAACTTGTTTTCAAGTGTATGGATCTCTCTGAAATTGTACTGCAAGGTACCATACCACAAAGGGAAGGCTGGGATTGAGTTTGGGAGTGATGAATCATAAGGGTTCAAAACATTGGGGATTTTTTCTTCTATTTTAAGACTTTTATGATGTATTTAAATTGGTAATTATTTTCATTTCGGATTTGAGAAATTAAAAGAAAATTTCTTCAAATATTATTTCTTTTGCAAAAAAAGGGGAGGTCAATACGCAACAGCATAGTGTATTTCACAAAAGCAAAAAAAGGGGGGTAAATTTTTTTTGGGGGGGTTCAATTTCGCAACAGCATAGTGTATTGCACAAAAGCAAAAAATTGAATATAAATTCAAATCATATAACCAATTCTAAGTTGTTTGACTACAGTTATTCGGTGTCAGAAACCTATTATGTGTCAAATATTTATTTACAATTCAAATTCAGACCTGTATCAAGCACGAATATTGTGTCCATTTTTGCCTCAACTGTTCAGGGTTGGACCTCTGCGGTTGTATCCATCTGCGCTCAGTGAAGCATTTTATTCTATATTGACATGAATTATCATTGATATGGTAATTTCAATAAATTAATTTTTTACAAAACATTGAATTGTTCAAAATAATAGGGATTTTCTACCCCAGGAATAGATAACCTCAGCTGTTTTTGGCAAAACCTTTTAAAAATTTTGGTTGTCAATGCTCTTCAACTCTGTACTTTATTTGGCCTTTGAACTTTTTTTATTCGATCGTCACTGATGAGTCTCTTGTATAAGAAACGCGCATCTGGCATATAAAATTATAAACCTGGTATCTTTGATGATTTTTTTTTACTTTATTAAAATTTCTATGCAAATATTATTGTTTATATAAATATTATGTAAAGAATTGTCTTTTTTCTTGGTCAGTGTGAGTTTAATTCATTACTCCTTGCTTTCAAAACACACAATTCCTTGGGGGTCAGTCAGCTGCTTTGCACACAAGTTTTGGACCCTTATGAAATTGACCACTGGTCTAATTTCTCATGTCCCCAAGTAATTAAATTTATTAATTTCTTTCTCCACCGTCTATTCAAACCCCTCTTATCGTAACCTCCTGCTGTGAGATGAATATTATTCCGGTTAGTTGACAGAATGAACTGTTCATTGCCATTTGGTTTTACCTGGCGCTAAATTTCCCATAGATGAGAATCTAACCCCCAAATGCCAAAATTATTGTGATTTGGGTTAGATTAATAAAGATGTAAACTTCATACTATTGTTGTCTCTGTGGTCTCTCTAGGATAATTGAAGAATATAAATAAATTTCGAAGCCCACGTTTGTTCAAAGGGAAGGGTTTGTTGGTTTGAATCTAGATGAAATATTTTATGGTTTTTATTGTTGTTCTCTCCAGGTTAATATTAGATATCCTTATGTTATCTTATGATAAAAGAAAGACTCACCTTTTTATGGATGAATGGAGTACATTAACAATGAGAATGAGTCTTGACTTCTATATAAGGAGGTAGTTACATAACTGATTTATGTCAGTACAGTTTATCAATGAAAAATTGGATCACAAGGACATTAACATACAAAAAATGACACAGTTCAAAGGAGACATTTTTAAACAACAAAGAACTGAGTTACAAATTAAATGATTATAAGTTTAAATTGATACAGACTAGATTAGGCCGTTAGTTTTCTCAATTGAATTGTTTCATATTTTTCATGTCGGGGCCTTTTATAGCCGTTTATACGGTAATAATAATAATAATAATAATCTTTATTTCAAGAGGGTATGCTCAATTAGTACAAACACTATTCTCCCTTGAGGCCCTCACACTCCACTCACAATGCATCACACAATTTCTTCATAACAAAGATAAACATAAGAAAACATAATCAAAATTGATACATAATCATTTAAATAATTCCTGGATTTTCAAGTAAAAACTTAAAGCAGTTTGTTTTAAAAGTATTTATGTTTGACATGTGTCTTAGTGCTTCTGGTAGTTTATTCCATAAAGTTGGGCCAGAATATGAAAAAGATATTTTAAATGTGTTTGTTCTTGCATTTGGTATATTAAGTAATTGGGTAGTATTTGATCTAAGTTGCATTCCATTTTTATTTGTAACATAGATTTTGTTAGACAAATATTCTGGGACAGATCCATATAAACATTTATGAACATATAAGGCCTTGTGGTAAATTACACGATCAGTAAATCGAAGCCATGATAACTTTTTAAACATTGTATTAGATGGGGTATCATAAGGAAGTTCAAGAATAATTCTAGCTGCTCATTTTTGAAGTTTATCTAATCTATTTGTATTTTGGTAACTGGTGTTTCCCCAAATTGTACAACAGTAATCCAAAATAGGGAGAATATAACCATTAAAGTATAACTTTCGTGTTTCCAGGGGGAGGGATTTCTTTATCCTAGACAAAAGATTTAGCCTGGTACTGATTTTTGTGCACAGTGTCAATTTGGGCTGTCCACTCAAGATTTTCATCATTAAAAACCCCTAGGAGCTTTTCGCCATTAACATCTCTAATGTGGGAGTTACCAACAGTCAAATTAAGAACATGGTCTGTTTTTGCTAGTTTCTGTCTAGAACCAATAACCATAGATGTAGTTTTTGTTGGATTTATATACATCTTATTTCCCTTGCACCATTCATCAGTTCTGTCTAAATCATTTGTAATGCTGTCCTGGATGGTATTGAGACTACGACCTGTGCAGTGAATGGTAGTATCATCTGCATAGAAGTCTGCTTGAGATGAGGATATATAAAGGGGCAAATCATTAATGAACAATAAAAATAAAAGGGGGCCTAATATGGAGCCCTGAGGTACTCCAAATTTTATTTCTAGTGCCCTTGACTTGATTGTCCCATTTTCAACTTGTTGGAATCTATGAGATAGATATGATTTAAACCAGTTACATGATAATTTGAAATTTTGTAGCACTGCAGTTTTTGAAGAAGGATAATGTGATCTACCAGATCAAATGCTTTTTTAAAATCTAGGAAGATAATACCTATAAATTTCTCACCAACTATTTCACCCTTATTTGCATTGACACACTCATTAGCCTCAGGGAGAACTTCCATATTGTTAATTACACATACAGAGTCTACATTATTGTTAATTAAGGATTTAGAACATGTTCCATTGATGTCAATTAAAAGATTATCATAATCACAAGCACATGCCACCTTGTTACATTCTTGACAGATATTACTTAACACCTCAAACCTTGTGTATGTATTTACAGTAATTTCGGCTGCCTTATCTTTGCCACATCCCTAATTGTTTTTGCAATTTTTTAATTTGTGGCCCAAATAACCACATTTATAACACTCAATTTTATGTCCAAATTTACAGTTTCTAGTACTATGTCCACCTTCTCCACAGTTAAAACACTTGTTGCTTTTGCTTGTATTTTGCTTCTGTTTTAGGATTGGAATATAACTATTATAAATTTTCAGAAGTTTAGCTGTTCCCAAGTCTGTCAAGTGTATTCCATCATACCAAAATAGTTTTCGTCTATTCACTCCGAATTCTTTTTCTGTTTTGATTTGAACAGCATCATAGTTTTCACATGTTTGTTTAATAATTTTGTTTATACCCGCCACATCACAATCTATCCTTGGTGTTGCTTCTGCTATGAAAACTTTTGTGTCTGGTGACCTTTCATGAATATTCATAACAATTTTCTTTAAATCTTCTTGAACGAAACCAGATCTCTCTTTTGACTGGCATCATTTCCACCTGCTTGTATTATAATCTCACTGCAGTTTTCAATGTTGGTATTTTGCAGTTCGGTTCTAATATCCCTAAAATTTGCACCTCGGTTTGTTGAGACTTTGATACTACGGTCCAATCCTCTCAAATTAATTCTTTGCAGGATAGAACTGCCAATTATAAGTTTGTTCTTTATTCCATTTTCATCTGTACCTTTTTGAAGTTCGGACTGATTGACTTGGTACTGATTTTTGTTGCTGTTGAGGACTTTCGATTCTTTTTACATTTAGTGCTTCCTCAATTGTGTGCTCAGTTTGTACTGATATTTCATGCCTACTCATCATTATTGTGTCTTTGTTAGGCCTCTCTATTTCTGTTTGAGTTGCAGAGTCTGTCATTTCATTTGAGCACTGAATTTGCTTATCAATAAGAGTTGGGGTGTTATTCGCTTTCTCCATAAGAGTCAACACCAGTTCTTTTAATTGATCTATTTCCGATCTTAACATTAGTTCCAGAGAATGCTTAGCACAGGGTGTTGAAGTCAGTAGAAAAGCAGCACTAGGATTCAATTTGATGTTCTTTACTTCAGTTTCATTAAATGAACTTGTAGCTGACACCATATCTGAGTGTTCACTTATGTCAAACTCGAAATGTTTCATTTCTGTTTGGGAACTTTCCAATTTGAGCTCTTGAGCATTATTGTCTTTTGGTTGAGATGCAGCTTCTTACATCTCAGTGTTTTCATTAACTTTTTCAATCAACATTTATGCAATGTTGTTGAAATAAGTGTCAATCCACTGTTTGCAACCTTTTCCTTGGACATGAAAAGTACATGTTTGTTTGTATATATGAAGAACTGTCTTCTGTCCATTTATAAAGGTGTTAAATACAAGACCATTATTTTCCCTGTCTTCAAAAAGTGTTTGGTCAAAACTTGTAAATAGAATATTTTGGAAAATATTGAAGATTGCAGGAGTTTTAAATGTAATGACATATGAGCATGATCTGTCTGTACAATCTCTAAAGTCATAGTACTCACAATCTTTTGTGTATTCATTAACTTCCTCCAGATTAAATCCACTAAAATCTCCAATAAATGATGAAATGTTTTGAAAAAATGATGTAGTTATATCCATGTTTACTTAATGTTGATATTTAAATCATGATTTGTTCCTTAATATCTATAGTAAAAGCACTTGTATTGGAGCTCTAAAAAAACACATCTGTTCACCTTGACAGCAAAGTTCAATATGACTTATATGACGGTATGGGTTTTTCTCATTGTTGATGGCCGTACGGTTGCCTATAATTGCTTACATCCACTTCATTTGAACTTTGGTGGATAGTTGTCTCATTGGCAATCATGCCACATAGATCTCCTTATTTTTTTATGTAAATAGTGTTATTCTGCAGTCAGGGGTCAAAAGTTATTCACAATATTACATGATAACTCTTTTTAATTATCAAAAACTTGTTTTAGGTCAGATTGAAATAACTTTTTTCTGTTTAACTCATAACTACGAGCAGATTTTGGTCCACCTGGGACGAAAGTCACAGAATACAAGACTGAGATTACAACCCAGCGGCGGAGGAGGCTGAACTCATTGTATTTATTTTTGAGAAAGTTGAAGACCTGGATACTTCATACCTTGTATACAGGTGCCTCATATTACGGAATTTCTGTCCGTCAATTGTTCATTGTCTTCTACCTCATTTTCATGGTTCAGCAACTGCTTAAAAAACTGTATAGTTTTTGGTCACATGAATTTCTTATGTGTAATTAGTAAAGATTTGATTTTTGATTTTTGGTGTTTTAACACCACTTTTAAGCACCGCTTTTGGGCTATTTCGTGGCGGCCAGTTTTTATTGGTGGAGGAAGCCGGAGTGCCCGGAGAAAACCACCGACCTTCGATAGGAAAACTGACAATCCTAGTCAATTAAGATTGGAGTCGAGTGCACCCGCACGAGCGGGGTTAATTAGTAAAGAGTAACTATATTTGGTCTACATGTCTGTCAGACAGGGTTTACCTGAAAGCAAACTCATTTCATTGATCAGCAGTCTAGATTAAGTTTTCATGGTCATTCTGTATCTCAGATACTTTTAGTAGATGGTCAACCATATTTGGTGTACGGAATAGTTTTAAGGTGAACATGTCAGACTGGCAGGTTTCTGTATCTTTAACAGGAAGCTTAATACCAAAATTTACGATAAAAGAGATGATTTTTCATTTCCTGTTGTTAAATATCCATTTTTAGATGGTGACGTTCCCTTGTCACCATCTTATGGTGTTTATATATCTCAACTTGTTCGATTTGCTCGTGTATGTAACAACGTACATGTATTTGATTTTAACGAAAGAAATCTCTGTATTACTGAAAACTTATTGCACCAGGGTTTTCGACAAACTAGTCAAAACATTTACTAAATTTTATCATCAGTACAAGGACATCATTCGTAAATATAAATCAACATGCAGACATCTTATACGTTCAGGTATTTCACATCCAATCTTTTATGATAATATTCTATACAAAGCCCAAAAATGTCGTCATTCACCTCAAAAGCTAACCAAATCTTTAAACAGACTTATTCAGAAGGAATATAGTTACGATACTGTTGTCAGGTCATTAAAGATGGCATATTTTGGAATTAATATTGATTCACTCATAGGGTCTTTGCATCGGAAATAAACACATTTATTCTAAAACCAGTTGTTGGCATGATATGGGTTATGTTCTTCTCATATATTTTATGATGGTATGATACTAAACCCCTAACGGGAGGGATTGTGCTTGACTTTCATATGATGAAGACGTAATCTTTCAATTAGTTTAATTGAGGTCTGGAGATGGCATGTCAGTAAATGCTAGTAGTCCTTTGTTAATTTATGTATCATTGTCATTTTGCTTAGTTTCTTCTGTTACCTATTCTGACATCAGACTCAGACTTCTTTTAAACTGAGTTTTACTGTGCGTATTGCTGTGTGTTTGTTTATTCTACATTGGCTAGAGGTATAGGGGGAGGGTTGAGATCTCACAAAACATGTTTAACCCCACCGCATTTTTGCGCCTGTCCCAAGTCAGGAGCCTCTAGCCTTTGTTAGTCTTGTATGTTTTTTTAATTTTAGTTCATTTATATGTTTTTGAGTTTAGTGTGACGTCCATTTTCACTGAACTAGTACACACTTTTGTTTAGGGGCCAGCTGAAGCCTGCCTCCGGGTGCGGGATTTTCTTGCTGTGTTGAAGACCCATTTGTGGCCTTGGGCTGTTTTCTGCTCGTTGGTCGGGTTGTTGTCTCTTTGACACATTCCCCATTTCCATTCTCAATTTTATTCTGATTATTCATCTGATCTTGGCCTCATTTCATTGATCAGTGATTAAGGTTGAGCTTTTGTTGTCAAATCTGTATCTCAGATACTTTAAGCAATTATTAAGGTCAACTAAATTTGGTGTATGGAATAATTGTAAGGAGTACAAGTCAGGGTGGCAGGTTTCCTCCGACTTATCCTCGTTTTCATGTTTCATTAGTCAATATTAATCTTTTTTAGTTTGGTCCATTTTCTCAGAAATTATAAGCAATAGATCAGCTGTATTTGGATATGGAATGATTGTAAGGTGTATATGTCTGTATGGAAGGTTTCGTCTGACTATGAATAAATAAAGGCAACAGTAGTATTGTTCAATAGTCATAAATCGATTAAGTGAAAACAAATCAGGGTCACAAACCAAAACCGAGGGAAACACATCAACTATAAGAGGAAAACAACGGAACAACAGAAACACTGAACTGCAACAAAATCAAACACCAACATACATAGAAATGGACTATTTGATAACAACTGCCATATTCCTGACTTGGTACAGGACATTTTAAGAAAAATGGTGGGTTGAACCTGGTTTTATGGCTAGCCAAACCTCCCGCTTATATGGCAATGTTAAAAATACCGCTAAAATGACAACATTACGTGACAGGAATACAGTACAAATAAACGCAAGAACACTCAGGACAGAGAAACACATAAATAAATAATATAATAGTACATTACAACATTTAAACCACAGAATAACAAAGGACACCTCCCATGAATCCACGACAGCACACCAGGACACCACAAACGAATTATAAACTCTGCATCACAGGAATGTATCAATGCCACAAAAAGTGACGTATTTTTTGTGACGTTTATATTATTACAGGTAAATTTCTAAAAATAGAATAGATTTGTTTTATTGTAGACACGTACAAGAATATAAGATTGAGTTTGTAATGGTGTTATTTTATGTATTTTCTAACCATGACAAGAATATTAAAATGGAATTGTGTTTGTAATGGTGTTATTATTTGTATTTTCTAACCATGTTGGTTTTTCTTCTAATTCAAAACTGTGTATAAACAAAAAAATCCTGTGCATATAGTTGCTTTAAACTAAAATTCATATAAATGAAATAGCTGATTAATTATCTTAACTTTTACATAAATATAGAAAATAAAAATAAAATAACTGTTATATAAGGCAAGATCATGTAAGAACAAATAGTAAACACACTTGAAAACAAACAACAAACAACATAAAACAAAAACACTGTAGACGAACCACAGGTAACTAGACTATACTGACAAATAAGACATATGTGAAATGTACTGAAAATACAGAATTCAAACCACAAACAATAAGACATAACACAATATCTAACCAGACTTACAAAAGAAACATGGTAACTAAATACATGAATGTTGGATGTATAAATACTGAGACACGTCGTATAGCAATGCGAATTCACACTCGGCAGAACAGTCATATATGAACTTTTTTTTCATGGTTCGTTGGACAATGTAAAGCTTTTTGGGTTTGGTCTATTTTTAGATACTATAAGCATTGGGGCCACTATGTTTGTTGTATGAAATGATTGCAAGGTGTACATGTTTGTCTTGTAGGTTTCATCTGACCTTGAACTCATTTTCATGGTTCATTGGTCAATGTTGAGTTTTCATGATTTTGTCTGTTGATTGGATACTATAAGCAATAACTGAATTGTATTTGTGAATGTAAGGTGTACATGTCAGCTGCCTGGCAGAGTTCCTATGGCCTTCACCTTATTTACTTGGATCATTGATAATGTAAGTTTCTGTGATACTTGTATTAAAACTTTCATCTTACAGAATTGTGTGCACTCTTGTCTAATTTATATAAGACTAAGATATTTTAGATATGGATTGTGCAATATAGGCTTCTTAGAACTTACATCTAGTATATAACCCTCAATCAAGGCAAATATGTTGAAAGTTTCATTGGACTTTCAAATTCAGAATGATCCACAAGCAACATTGAAAGTTCCGTCAGGTCTGCACATATTTGTAAAACTTTAAAGATATAAGTATCATATACATTGTGTATATATGGTATGAAAAAACTAAATGAATAATTGGAGGTTACTTTTTTAACAGACAGGGATGTATTTGTTATACACAGTGTCATCATCTGCTGCAGAACAACTAAAGCCTCATCTTGTGTCTCTTCTGCAGTTACTGTCAGAAGTTATATCTGATAATGAAAGCCAGTTTGTACCATATTATGTGGTCAGGTAAGTTAGATTTTGAACAATGCTAATCTACCTCAATGGCAATTTTAATTACAGTACATTAAGAATCTATATTTTTGCTGACACAGACAAAATTAATCCCCCTAAACATTATAAAGGAGGTATCCCAACTCATTTCCCAGGTAACAACCAAAAAAGTTGTCCTGTTTTTTTGTTGTTTTTTTTTCATCTCACCTGGCCCAATGGACCATGTTAGCTATTGCCATCACTTGGCGTCTGTCATTGGCATCCGTTGTTGTCCATATTGATAAATATTATATATTGGATATAAATATACAATATACATTTTTTTTTCCTTTTTTGGAAAATATAAAATTTATTTGTATAAGCTTTAGAAACAGGACGAAAAGCAAGGCTTGCCAAACTTTTCTTCTGTTTCGAAGGGAGTACACAATTTTTTTATATTTCAGACAATGTTAATATCATGTTTTTATCCTGTAATTTACACCTGACACTTTAAGGTTTAGTTGTTTAAATCCAAATAGTTTTCAAAGAAATCGACATAGTTTAAACTCGGACTGCGAAGAGAACCCCAAAATGAACTGTTATCCAAAAAGAAATATTCATATAACTGTTTTCTCAACATGGAAGCGGAGTAACAGGAGACTTGAAATGTACAAGTACAAATAAAGCAAAAATTTATTTGTGTACATTGTTATTTGTACAAAAGTGGGCTGATTACAGGATACACAATATTATCTGGTTATCAGCTACACATGACAGGTGTAGATAATAACAAAGCAGATTTTTTATCAAGAGACTATTACTCAGATAATGAATGGATGGTGAATAAATTATATTATATAAATATGACATAGATTTATTTGTGTGAAGACATAACAATCAGTTAGAACAATATGTTGCTTTTATGTCATGTAAGCATGTGTATGCAATTGATGCATTTACTATATATTAGTCTAATATGAAGTTATATATTTTGACCATACCTGTATCATGACTCTTTAGTGTTAGTAAAAATTGAGAAAAACTGGTTTCAATATTCTCTGGCACAGTCAGCTTAAAATGATTTGGCTCTTATTTTAGGTCTTTTTTGGTCTCATAGCTCTTCAAGTGTTTCATGTCTTATATATCCTTGGCTTTCAAATTTTGGCTGTAAGTGTTTCTGATGAAGGGTGAATCCAGAAATGCGCTTTGGATGCATGAAGCTTATAGTGCTTTTTTCATTAAATAGCTCCACTATGGGCAACACAGACTTGGTTCCCCAAATTACTACATCTAATATGCCAAGATTTATTTGTGCTACCAACACTAAACCAAATACTACATATGGAATTACAAACTTAAATTGTCACATATAACAAAAAGAAGATCTTTTTGACTTAGAAGTCACCACCTCAAAGGTCAAGGTCAAAACTAATAAAAAAAGACCAAACTATGCACAAAAAAGTAGTCTGGATGATTAATCAAATACTACATATGAAATTGTAACCTTACTTGGACATATTGTCACATATAATGAGATGTTGATCCATATTTTTTATGTTTAACAGTGGTGGATCCAGAACTTTTCATAAGGGGGGGCCCACTGACTGACCTAAGGGGGGGCCGCTCCATTCATGCTTCAGTGATTCCCTATATAATCAACCAAATTTTTCCCACGAAAGGGTGGGCCCGGCCCCAGCCCCCTGGATCCGCCTATGTTTAAGTTCATTGTGTAACAGGAGGGGTCAGTGTCTACACCTCCAGGGATGTGTAGTGGCCAGTACTTTGTCCCTATTCGATCATCAGGATACCTGATATCAGATTTTGGCTGAACATAGACATAAATCAAATAGAACTCAAAAGTTTATTTACAAAGGTATAACATTCAAATGAAATAAAAAAGAATGGTATTTCAATAGCTCAGTTCAAAAATGAAATAGAAATAAATAGTATTAGTTCGGAAATGAAATCAAAAAGAAAAGTATTTCAAGTTGATTAAATCAAATAAAAATAGTAATATTCAAAAATTAAAGTTAAAAAGTAAATGTAACTGTATACTTTGCATGGCTCATATATACACGTGGAGAGTGAACTTCTCCCCACCGGAGCAACTCCTGATCACAACAAATGGAAGTTTTCAACGACCTTGACTGGCTATACAGCCCTTGCATGGTCAGTAATCCTGATCAAGTTTTAGAGAAAAACTTATAACTTTTAAAGATTGTATTTAAAAATATGGTATTGAAGAAAATGAATAAATAAATATTCATCAAATATGTAGAGAAACATAAAATTTGAATACTTTTGTTATAGTTAAATTGGTACAGCTACTTTATATTTTAGCATGTCTAGATCAAATTAAACATGAAATAAACACTTAATTAAAGACAACTAATCTGAAACTTATAAAGGGAGACTACCCAATTTACATCCATTACAATTGTTATAATAACTTAAAATATAATAATTTAAAATAGACAGAAATTATGCAAAAAAGAAGTTTCCTGATGCTTAATCAAATTAGGATTGCAACTTAACTGCAATATATCCTCACATTTAATGAGAGTAAAATCCATATTGATTTTGAGATCACTGTCTAAGGTCAAGTTCAAATACAAAGTTACTTTATATATATGCAATGAAATGTTATGTGAAATTTTGTCTATAGTACTGGACAGGATAAAACTTTACTCATGCCAAGTATTTCTTTATTTGAAACAAAGATAAATTCTGCACAATTTTTTGAAAAGTGCAAATTTAACAAAGACTAATAGGGGAAAAACGATGGTGGAATTACACCTATAATGTTATGACGTTGTCAGCGTTGTTGTTTTCGTTTTCGTCTTCGCTGTCGTCTGAAGACATTTGGTTTCCAGACAATAGCTTGAGTAAAGGAGTATGGATCTATATGAAATTGTACCACAAGGTTCCATACCACAAAAGGAAGGTTGAGATTGATTTTGGGGGTAATTATCCTTACTGTTTAGGAATTAAGGGCCAAAAAGGAGCCAAAAACAAGCATTTTTCTTGTTTCAGGACAATAACTTGTGTAAAAGTGTATGAATCTCTATGAAATTGTAGCACAACGTTCCATACCTCAAAAGAACGGTAGGGGATTATGGCCCAAAAGAGGGACAAAAGATACCAGAGGGACAGTCAAACTCATAAATTGAAAATAAACTGACAACGCCATGGCTAAAAATAAAAAGACAAACAGACAAATAATAGTACAGAAGACACAACATAGAAAACTAAAGACTTAGCAACACGAACCCCACCAAACCGTTTGGGAATAAGGGGCCAAAAAACTAGGATTTTCTGGTTTCGGGACAATAACTTGAGTATAAGTCTACGGATCTCTATGAAACTGTACCACAAGGTTCCATACCAAAAAAAAAAAGGGAAAGTTTGGATTGATTTATGGGGGTTATGGTCCTAACCGTTTAGGAATTACGAACCAAAAAGGGGCCAAAAACAATACTTTTCTAATACTTTGAATAAATTGCTTATTTCTTGACCAATTTCAATGGGGTTTAATTCAAAGTCAGATTCTTGGGGTTCTTTAATAGACTGAATCTAACTGTGTATAAAGATTTTGGATATTGGGCCCCGTTTTAAAATTGGTCCACATTGAGGTCCAAAGGGTCCAAAATTTAACTTTGTTTGATTTTAACAAAAATTGAATTCTTGGGGTTCTTTGATATGCTGAATCTAAACATGTATTAAGATCTTTGATTTTGGGCCAAGTTTTCAAGTTGGTCCAAACTGGGGTCCAAAATTAAACTTTTTATGCCCCCGTGGCAGCAAAGGGGACATTAAGTGTTACCCTTGTCCGTCTGTACGTTCATCCATCCCAAAATTAGTTTCCATCCTCTGACTTAAGTTTGCCTCAACAAAAATGTTATGAAACTTACACACAATGCTAATTACCACAAAACACAGATTAAGTTCGAATTTGGGTTGCGTCACTTTTACTGTTCTTGAGTTATGTCCCTTTATAACGTTATATGCAAGCGGGGGCATCATCAGTGTCCAATGGACACATTCTCAATTTATTTTTTGTTTGATTTCATCAAAAATTGTATTCTTGGAGTTCTTTGATATATTGGACAATAATAGGTAAACGTTCAATTTCAAATTTTTAAGTTCTTAAACCACATTGATTCTGTGTCAAAACCTATGCTATGTCAATTTTTTAATCACAATCCAAATTCAGATCTGTATTGCACAATTAATAGAAATTGAAAGTTGATAGTTAAAATAGATAAAGCATCATATTCTTTTTAAGAGAAGAAAATATGTATAAATATAGTTTGAAATTTACTGTTCATTATTAGATATCTTGAAAATGATGAAAGGTAAGTTTAATAAATTTTTAAAGACTTTTATTAATGATGAATGATATTTTGGAAATAGTTTTTATAATTTTTTGTAAATTTTTGAAGAACTTCGTGGTAGGTTTGTGTGTTATTATGTATAAATTAATTTTCAGAATGCTATATATATATATATATATATACTTTTTTGAAGAGGCAAACCCCTTTAAAAACTTAGCTAATTTTGTCCATCAATTAATATATGAATTCAATTCTTGATGTACTTGGATATGCTGAATTGAACCGTGTATTTAGATTTTGGATATTGGACCATAATAGGTAAAAGTCCAATTTCAAATTTTTCAGTTCGTCGACCACATTCATTCTGTGTCAAAAACTTATGCTGTGTCAAATATTTAATCACAATCCAAATTCAGAGCTGTATTAAGTTTGAATGTAGTGTCCATACTTGCCCCAACTGTTCAGGGTTGGACCTCTGCTGTCGTATCAAGCTGCACCCAGTGGAACATTTTACTATATGGGGGCAAGGAGTAAAAAAAAACTCATCAAAGAAACCAGGCTTATAATTTGGTATGCAGACATGGATTTGGTCTACATGTGAGCTTGGTCTGTAAAGGTTCTCTATTATTTGGGGGTAAATTTTTAGACTTAAATAATCCCCAAATTGTACCTTTCCCTTAACAAGTAGCCCATCTGTCAAATAAATTTAAGTTTTGCTGGCTCTGCATTATTTTTTTCCTTCAAAAATTAATAAATTGATGATGAAAGAAAATCTGCTATAATTGATTATGCTTCAAAGAAATCATTTGTTTTCAGGATAAAACATTTCTTAAAGATTTAAGGTTAATTCAGTAGACATCATCGATCTAGATGTAACTAATTGGATATAGTGCTTATTGTCAAGGGTGCTATAAACAGTTTCGTATAAAAAACAAGGGGTTATTCCCGACTTAAAATAGCCATGCAGGGAAATCCCTTTTTATTCACATAATTGGTGGAAAAGTATCATGTTTTTGGTATTTGATAGTAAAAATTAGTTATTTTTCAATTAAAACAGGTTGAAGATCAAAATAATTTTAAAAATTAGATTAAATATACTTGTTTTAAGGGGAGACAACACTGTAAACTTCCTGTTTTTTTGGTAGTGAAAATTGAAAACTTATTTGTAGCTACTGTAGCTCTTTCCAGAGCAGGCGAACGTACCCTGAAAATCTTTGAAATTCATACAGTTTTGATTATCTGAAATGTGCCTGTATCATGCCTACATGGGTGTGCACATGACTTGATTTCAGGTTTTTCATGTTGAGATTGGGCATGTTTTTTTTTCATTTTCTCTGGGTAGAACTTTTTTATTTTGTTAAAATTACACTTTTTTTTATTTCATTATAAACTAGAGAAAATTCTGATCCCAGTGATATCTAGTTTTATACAAGTATCTTAAGCAAGAAATCTTCAGTTGAAAATAAATACAAATCTTTTAACCAATTTCAATGAGGATTAATTTAAAGTCTTTAATTGTTGGGGGTTCTTACCATGTATTACTATATTGGATATTGGGCCCCATTTTTAAATAGGTCTACATTGAGGTCCAAAGGGTCCAGAATTAGACTTTGTTTGATTTCATCAAAAACTGAATTCTTGTGGTTCTATGATATGCTGAATCTAACTGTGCATTCAGATTTTTAATTTTGAGCCCTGTTTTTAAATTAGTCCATATTAAGGTCCAAAGGGTCTTAAATTAAACTCTGTTTGATTTCATAAAAAACTAAATTCATGGTTTTTTTTTATATGCTGAATCTAATCATGGAATTAGATTTTGGATATTGGACCATTAAGAAGATTAAATGTCCCATTTCAAATTTTTAAGTTCTTAGACCACATTTATTCTGAGTCAGAAATCTATAATGTGTCAAATATTTAATCACTCCAAATTCAGAGCTGTAGGAAGCTTGAATATTGTGTCCATACTTGCCCCAACTGTTCAGAGTTTGACCTCTGCGGTCATATCCAGCTGCTCCAGGCGGAGCGCATTTTTTCCTTTGTGCTTGAAGATATTGACTTGATATTTGGTATATAATTTTATCATGACCAGTTACAGATCAGTATTTGATTTTTGTTCTGGTCTGATGATTTTGTTATGGTCTTGGACTTTGAAAATTCACGCAAGTTATCAGTTTTCTGCACTTTTTTTCGTCATGTTTGATATTTGGTATATAGTTTACCATGACAAATTACAGATCAAGCTCTAATTTTGTTCTGATCTGATGATTTTGTGCAGAGTTATGTTCCTTGGATTTAGAAAATTCAGGCAAGTAATCAGTTTTTCGCTTTTTTTGCATTCTACTTGAAGATATTGGTTTGGTATTTAGTGTATAGATTTACAATGACAAGTTACTGATCAAGTTTGAATTTTGTTCCATTGGAATGATTTTTATACGACCGCAAAAAATTTTTTGTGGTCGTATATTGGTATGACGTTGGCGTCGTCGTCGTCGTCCGAAGACACATTGGTTTTCGCACTCTAACTTTAGTTTAAGTAAATGGATCTCTAGGAAATTTTACCATAAGGTTCAATACCACAAAAGGAAGGTTGGGATTGATTTTGGGGGTTATGGTACCAACAGTTAAGGAATTAGGGGCCAAAAAGGGGCCAAAAATAAGCCATTTTGTAACTTCCAGACTATAACTTGTGTGTAAGTGTATGGATCTCTCTGACATTGTACCACAAGGTTCCATATCACAAAGGGAATGCTGGGATTGATTTTGGGGGTAATTGCCTCAAAATTTTAGGAATTAGGGGCCAAAAAGGGCAAAAATAAGCATTTTCTAGTTTCAGGACAATAACTTGTGTGTAAGTGTATGGATCTTTCTGAAATTGTACTACAAGGTTCCATATCACAAAGGGAAAGCTGGAATTGAGTTTGGGGGTAATTGCCCTAAACGTTTAGGAATTAGGGGCCAAAAAGGGGCCAAAAAATAAGCATTTTTCTAGTTTCCAGACAATAACTTGTGTTTAAGTGTATGGATCTCTCTGAAATTGTACTGCAAGGTGCCATACCTCATTGAAGGCTGGGATTGAGTTTGGGGTGATGAATCATAAGGGGTTCAAAAATTGGGGGATTTTTCCCCTTTTTCTTCCTTTTTTCCTTTTTTTTTTCTTTAAAATTTTCCATTTTAAGTTGGTTATTTCTGATTTATATTTAATAGCAAATAATAATGATATGGCAGGAGATACACACCAAACAGGATGTGTAAATTATTATATAATAAGTATTGTGCAATAGCAAGAAATTTTCAATTGCACAGTATTGCGCAATAGCAAGAAATCTTCAATTGCACAGTATTGTGCAATAGCAAGAAATATCCAATAGCACAATATTGCACAATAGGAAGAAATTGTCAATTGTACAGTATTGCACAATAGCAAGAAATATTCAGTTGCACAGTATTGCGCAATTGCAAGAAATATTTAATTGCACAGTATTGTGCAAAAGAAGATACTTTGTATAAATTGCTTATTTCTTGACCAATTTCAATGGGGTTTTATTCTTGAATTCTTGGGGTTCTTTAATATGCTGAATCTAACCGTGTATTAAGTTTTTGATTTTGGGCCCGTTTTAAATTGGTCCACATTGAGGTCAAAAGGGTCCAAAATTAAACTTTGTTTGATTTCATCAAAATTGAATTATTGGGGTTCTTTGATATGCCGAATCTAACCGTGTATTTAGATTCTTAATTTTGGTCCTGTTTTCAAATTGGTCTACATTAAGGTCCAAAGGGTCCAAAATTAAACTTAGTTTGATTTTAACAAAATTGAATTCTTAGGGTTCTTTGATATGCTGAATCTAATCATGTATTTAGATTTTTGATTATGGGCCCAGTTTTCAAGTTGGTCCAAATTGGGGTCCAAAATTAAACTTTGTTTGATTTCAACAAAATTGAATATATTGGGTTCTTTGATATGCTGAATCTAACCATGTATTTAGATTTTTGATTTTGGACCCCATTATCAACTTTGTCCACATTGAGGTCAAAAGGGTCCAAAATTAAACTTTGTTTGATTTCAACAAAATTGAATATATGGGGTTCTTTGATATGCTGAATCTAACCGTGTATTTAGATTCTTAATTTTTGGTCCCGTTTTCAAATTGGTATACATTAAGGTCCAAAGGGTCCAAAATTAAACTTAGTTTGATTTTAACAAAATTGAATTCTTAGGGTTCTTTGATATGCTGAATCTAATCATGTATTTAGATTTTTGATTATGGGCCCAGTTTTCAAGTTGGTCCAAATTGGGGTCCAAAATTAAACTTTGTTTGATTTCATCAAAATTGAATATATGGGGTTCTTTGATATGCTGAATCTAACCATGTGTTTAGATTCTTAATTTTTGGTCCTGTTTTCAAATTGGTCTACATTAAGGTCCAAAGAGTCCAAAATTAAACTTAATTTGATTTTAACAAAATTTGAATTCTTAGGGTTCTTTGATATGCTGAGTCTAAACATGTCTTTAAATTTTTGATTATGGGCCCAGTTTTCAAGTTGGTCCAAATCGGGTCCAAAATTAAACTTTGTTTGATTTCAACAAAATTGAATATATGGGTTCTTTGATATGCTGAATCTAACCATGTATTTAGATTTTTGATTTTTGGGCCCGCTATCAACTTTGTCCACATTGAGGTCAAAAGGGTCCAAAATTAAACTTTGTTTGATTTCAACAAAATTGAATATATGGGGTTCTTTGATATGCTGAATCTAACCATGTATTTAGATTTTTGATTTTTGGGCCCGTTATCAACTTTGTCCACATTGAGGTCAAAAGGGTCCAAAATTAAACTTTGTTTGATTTCATCAAAATTGAACTCTTAGGGTTCTTTGATATGCTGAATCTAACCATGTATTTAGATTTTGGATATTGGACCATAATAGGTGAATGTCCAATTTAAAATTTTTAAGTTCTTAGACCACATTCATTCTGTGTCAGAAACCTATGCTGTGTCAAATAGTCAATCACAATCCAAATTCAGAGCTGTATCAAGCTTGAATGTTGTGTCCATACTTGCCCCAACTGTTCAGGGTTGGACCTCTGCGGTCGTATCAAGCTGCGCCCTGCGGAGCATTTTATTTTGCAGTGTTATGGTCCTCAGACTTAGAAAATTCACGCAAATAATCAGATTTCCACACATTTTTTCGTCATGCCTGAAGATTTTGATTTGATATTCATTATATAGTTTGACCACGTTAACACCAGGACGAGTTATAGATCAAGTTAGTCGTTCCAGTGCAATGAATTTTTAACTGGTAGGGGACTATGTATTGCGATACAATACTCTCAGAATGCTTGTTTTAGTTGTTTTGTCACTGTGAAATACTCCCTTATAGTGAGTTATAGGGTTACTATATTTGGTATATTGGATGCTTGCAATCCACCATTTTCTACATAAGAAAATGCCTGTACCAAGTCAGGAATATGACAGTTGTTGTCCATTCGTTTGATGTGTTTGTGCTTTTGATTTTGCCATTTGATTAGGGACTTTCCGTTTTGAATTTTCCTCGGAGTTCAATATTTTTGTGATTTAACTTTTTGCAAGGTCTACATATATCTGTCAGACATGGTTCATCTGACCTCAACCTCATTTCATGGATCAGTGATCAATGTTAAGTTTTCGTGGTCAAGTCCGTTTCTCAGATACTATTAGCAATAGGTCAACCATATTTGGTGTGTGGTTTGACTGAAAGGTTACATGTTTGACTGGCAGGTTTCATCTGAACTTGACCTCATTTTCATGGTTCATTTTTCAATGTTAAGTTTTTGTGGTTTGGTCTGTTTCTCAGATACTATAAGCAAAAGATTAGCTGTATTTGGTGTATGTAATGAAAGGAAGGTGTATATACTGTAATTGGGAAATTTTGGCGTCCGGATATTTTGGCGGTTTTCTCTCGAAAGGCATGTGTTTTTTTTTGGTGTGTGTATTTTCGTGCTTCGTCCATTTGGAACAACAGTAGTGAGCAAGCTCATTCATATTTGCCGTTATTTACTCGTTCATTGACAAAATATCTTTGAATTTCTCAAACTAGAAACACAATAAAGTTAACTTAATGAAGGAATCGGATACGAATGCATTTGGAAATAATTCCGTAAATTGTGGTTCAAAGCTGAAAGAAAATATGAATAAAAATCTTAAACATCAAAATCGCTTTTTAAATAGATTATTTATTTTTTACAAATATCATATGAAATAAATTTTAATCAACTGTACTGCAGTACATGTTAATCTATTGACCATCATGAATTTAAATTTTAATCCTTATGCCTCTGGCAGTACATGTTAATTAATTGAAGATAAATGATTACAAGGAGTTTTGATATTCTAATTACCAATAATGGCTTCTAATCAGCAATAGCCTGGCATATTTATGACATGTGTGAATAAAAATTCATGTTGTGTTTTCTTACAATTTCAGAAAATTGACAATTAAGTAAAAATTATATAGTCATTGATAGTGTTGCAGATTTGATTTTGTAGGAAATATACGGAAGATATAATAACACAAAATATTTTTCTCAACAATTAACATTACGAAATTGTTGTACCGATACACAATTTTGGAGTTTCAGTTTTTTAGTGTTAGCTTTATTTTCGTGTGTTTAATTTTGGCACTTTCATTGGAGGCACCAAATAAACCAAAATAAAACTACAACCAAAATAACCCAATTTACTGTATGTCCCTCTGACTCGTTTCATCTGACCTTGCCATTTTTTTTGGATTCATTGGACAATGTTTTAAGTTTTTCCTGTTTGGGCTCTATCTATGATACTATAAGCCGTAGGGTCACTGTATTTGGTATATATCATGGAATGATTGTTAGGTAGACATGTCTGTCTGGCAAGTTTTCATGGTTTTGTCCATTTATCAAATACTGTAAGCCATTTGTCAACTATATTTGTTGTAAGGAATGATTGTAAGATGTACATGTCTGTCTGGTAAGGTTCATCAGACCTTGACTTCATTTTCATGGTTCACTAATTTAGTCAATGTTCAATTTTGGCAATCAGGTCTGATTCTCTGGCCCTTTGGCTTACAGTATCTGAGTATATGCAATAGGCCAACTTTATTTGGTGTATGGTATGAAATTTAATTTAATCAAGTAAAGCAGGAGACATTTCAGCATGTGCACTCTTGTTGTCATTTTAGTTGCATTTTATTAAGTTAGTTATTTGTGAGTATAAATAAAGTTGCCTTCACTAAGACTTTTAATAATCCACCATATTAAAATTCAAAATATTTCACAGTGGCTAGCTTAACTGTTTTTTTTTTCTCTCTCTAAATATTGATACCACAAAAAATAGAAACAATGGCTGTCTTTTCCCTCAGAGCTCCCAAGCTCTTTGATTTATTCTTATAGTATAAAATATGCAATTTGCTTTTAAATAATGAAAATGTAGGAATCTGTCTAAAATAATGTCTAAAGTGTTCCACAATGTTATGGATGATGGGAAATAAGACTGTTGATAAACAAATAAACAATTCACTGGAATAGTGATATTGTGTCTGTTTCGCAAATTATAATT
Organism: Mytilus coruscus; assembly: GCA_017311375.1. Taxonomy (NCBI): domain Eukaryota; kingdom Metazoa; phylum Mollusca; class Bivalvia; order Mytilida; family Mytilidae; genus Mytilus; species Mytilus coruscus. Next base: position 55,645,627 of record CM029600.1, read on the forward strand.
GCTAATATCAGATACAAATTCTGGAACCAAGTCATGTAGGTAATCTGGAGCCCGATTGTTAATAATTTTATAAAACATAGCCAATTTTTTTACCTCCCACCTTACGCTTAATTTTTCCCATCATGTCTCCCTGTAAATAGCGTTGCGGCTAGCATTACTTGGTAATCCAGTAACTATACAAGCAGCCTCGATTTGAATATTTTCTAACCGATCAGAATTTATTCCCCACAATATATATATCCCAAACTTCTGATGAATACTCAAGTATCAGACGAATAAAAATCAAATAAATGTTTTCCAAATATTCCGATTTTAGTCTAAATATTTAGTTTGTGTAAAACATTTAGTTGCTTCGTAGTTTTCTCGATCAATTTATCAACATGCTTATTCCATTTACAATCATTACTAAATATGACACCTAAATGTTTGTGCGCATTAACAGGTGCTAAAGAAGCACCACCCAAAATCAAAAGTAATATCACTGTGTATATTTCTCAAGCTAAATATCATATCTGTTTTCTTAGGATTAAACTTCACTAGTTATTTTTCTGACCACTTACTTGAATAATCAAGATCTGTAATTTTTTAAAGTGAATTCATTAGGTGCAGTATGACCAATTGAAGTATCATCTGCAAAAAGTTTCGAATCCAGACATACCATCAGCTATATCATTTATGTATATTAAAAACAACAAAGGCCCTAATACCGACCCCTGAGGCACACCAGCGTTTAGTTTTCCAAGATTTGATAACGAATCTTTTATGACAACTCTCTGAGATCGTCTAGACAAGTATCTTTTCAACCAACATAATACAACAGTTTATTTTCGTGTAAATGATTAAACATATTTTTGAAAACAAGTTTTTCTAACACTTTACTCACACATGACAATAAGGAGACAGGCCTGTAGTTAGACGGTAATGACTTGTCACCACTTTTGAATAAGGGAATAACATGTGCAATTTACCATTGGTCTGGAAATATTCTATCATGCTAGATTTCATTTCTGACAGCAAGTAACATTCTGTTGCTAACGATATCTGGTCCAACAGCTTTATTAACATCGAGCGTTGAAACAATATCAAGTACATTTGTTCACTAACTGCAATTTGTGAAAGAAACTCGAGACATCGGTCTTCAAATTCCGGTAAATTTTTACTTGCGCCATCTTAATTAGAAATTGAACAAAAATATTTATTTAAAATGTCGGACATTTGGTTCCCTCGTACGCAAGTTAAAAGTTATGATCCGGGTCCGTCATGTGAGGAATATATGAGACGGTGTATCGCTTTTAATTAACATGTTAACAGTTTCCAGTACTTTTATTACATCTAAATTTTCATTAATACTGGTATAAAATTTCTTTTTAGCTTGCTTTTTCAAGTTATTTACTCTGTTCCTTTGTTGTTTATATTTCTTTTCTGCGGATGTACTAATCGAGCGAAAAAAAAAATTTACGAATCTTGTTGCGTTTTTGTCTCGCCTTGACGGAGCCAAAAAGCGAGACATAGGTATGCTGTTTCCGGCGTCGGCAGCGTCAACAATGTATTAGTTTGTGATTAGGTCTAGTTCATGGTGAACCACTAGTGGTAGGTCAATGATATTTGGTATGCAGTTGTATTAGCATTGGCACATCTCATTAGCATAGAAATTATTTGGCCCCGCCCCCTCAGTCAAGGTCTATTGACTTTGAAACTTTGCTTAGTTTACATGTATTAGTTGGTGATTAGGTCAGTTTATGGGGAACCACTAGTGGTAGGTCAATGATATTTGGTATGCAGTTATATAAGCATTAGCACATCTCATTTCCATTGAGAATATTTGGTCCTTACCCCTCAGTCATGGTCTATTGACTTTGAAACTTTTGCTTAGTTTACATGTATTAGTTTATGATTAGGTCAGTTTAAGATGAACCACTAATGTTAAGTCAATGATATTTGGCAATGCATTTGCAAGTTTCATTTCCATGGAGATTATATAACCCCACCCCCTAATTATGGTTCATTGACTTTGAAACTTTTACATAGTTTACAAGTTAATGTTTGTGTTTAGGTTTGTTTAAAGGGAATGATTTATGAAAAGTCAATGGTATTTGGTTTGTAGTTGTATTAGCATTGGCACATCTCATTTCCATGGAGATTGTTTAGCCCTGTACCTTTAGTCATGGTTAATTGACTTTGAATATTTGCATAACTTACATGTTAAAGTATTGCTATTTTAATTTCAACATTTGCATTATCAAAATAACAAATAGGCGAGACATATCTCTGTGTTAACAGTTTATCTTGTTTCTCTCTGCAAATTTGAATCATACCAAACTTTGTCGTCACATCTTATAGTTACTTTCCTTGTAGGTATACACTCGGATGCTATATTAAGAAATGAGTTAGTGAAATTAGTAGCACACCTTTGGTATATGGAAGAGTCCACAAAGGTTCTAGCCATTATAAATATCTTGTGCACACAACGACCAATTAGGATTAGCCTTTCTGAATACCAATGTTCTATGTTACTCAATTGTTTATTGTAACCTTAAAGATTGTTTATGAAATTCATTTCTGCTTGCAGGACACTTACAGAGCTGATATTTTTTGTTGGTGATGATGAAGTGGTAGGTAGAAATTAAAAACAGAATTTAGGGCAGTTGATTACATCATTTATGTTGTGATTTTCATTGTTCAAAAAGTTCACATTTTTATCTGAAATTATACACATGTACAGTCGAACCTCGTTGTGTCGAAAACTCGGATGAGTCGAAGTAAATTCTCGGTCCCGGTAAAATTCCCGTTTGATCAATGCATAATTACCTCTGATGAGCCGAACTCGGTTTATTCGAATACTCGGTTAAGTCGAGTAAATTTTATAGTCCCGTCAATGTAAAATTAATATAAATTGACCCCGATGAATCGAAGTTCGAAAGTAAGAATTTTCAAGATGCAGGCCTAATGATAAAAATTCATATGGGATGTATATTTCTTATGTAACCTAATCATTTTCAAAAGAGATTAAAGCTGAGCTAATCATACTTGTTTGTATAACAGTTAAAATGACATGTTTATGGTGACCGGTAATTAACACCTTTGTTGATCGTTCAAGCGGAATGTTAGTGTGTTGAACATTTTTCACATCAGATAAAAATGAAACGAATTTAAATGACCCAAACCGAGATTAATTGAATCATTAGATTTAAAACTCATTAAGAGGATTAGGACAATTATATTAAATTCATGGTAATTTCATGTAAAGCAGACGACCTGTGGCTCATCAGAGACTGTTCAGAACTTAAGGCTGTCCGCGAGTGTTTTCATAATTTATAATGACTGACCTTTGTAAATATTTCTTTAGACTATTGATTTTATTTGTGCAGGATTTGTAACTGTACTTGTGTGTTTAATTATTATGAATGACAAAAAATGGAGATTGAATACACAATCATAAAGTGTCATATCGAAAAAAGGCACACTGTTCATTGTATCTAGTTTACACAAATCTCGTACCGTATTTCATGCATTCTAAATTTATGACGACACACTCGACCTCGGATGTGTCGAACCTCGGATGTGTCGAATACTTTGATCCGGTCCCTTCGACTTCGACACAACGAGGTTCGACTGTATTTAGATTTGATACATATTGATGGTTAATATCACCTGCATGTTGAAAAGACATACATACCTGTGGCTGTCAACTAAACTGTATTTTGTGGGTGTGACCCGTGAATTTACCAGCTCATCTGAGATTTGTTAATGACCTGTACTGGTCATCAAATAAGCTGGGATTTCAGTATCAGACCTGTTTCTACCCGTATTTTAGCTCCATGAGACTTTTGAGTTCTTATTTGAAAATATTTCCTCCGAAATACTTTAAAATTTGACGTTCAATTTAAAGTTATTACCTTAACTTTTCAAGATCGTTCAACAACTGCCTAACAATATTTTTAACATTTACTGTTTAGTTCATTTTTAGAAATATCATTTTGGCATGGCTGTATTTATACATCCCACCATTGTGCTATTGTGCTATGGTCATTTTTGTATTCTTATCTTTCATTTTTGCTTATGTGCTTTGTCTATAGAGTGTCAATATGCCATTTTGTTTTTCTTTGTTGAAGTTGTTGTTTGTTGGTTTTTATATTGATTAAGAATATAACACAATGTTGACTGCTGTACCCCAATTTTTGACATTTTTAGATATTATGTCTGTTTGTTTTGCTCAGGGTGCTATAAACAGTTTCGTTTAAAATACTAGGGGTTATCCCCCAACTAAAAATAGCTATGGAGGGATATTGTATATCATATATTGGTATGATGTTGGCGCCGTCGTCGTCATCGTCGTTGTCCAAAGACACATTGGTTTTCACACAATAACTTTAGTTTAAATGAATGGATCTCTATGAAATTTTACCATAAGGTTCAATACCACAAAAGGAGGTTAGGATTGAATTTGGGGGTTGTGGTACCAACAGTTACGGAATTAGGGGCCAAAATGGGGCCAAAAATAAGCATTTTTGTAACTTCCAGACAATAACTGGTGTGTTAGTGTATGGATCTCTCTGACATTGTACCACAAGGTTTCATATCACAAAGGGAATGCTGGGATTGATTTTGGGGGTAATTGCCTCAAAATTTTAGGAATAAGGGGCCAAAAAAGGGGCAAAAAATAAGCATTTTTCTAGTTTCATGACAATAACATGTGTGTAAGTGTTTGGATCTTTCTGAAATTGTACTAAAAGGTTCCATATCACAAAGAAAAGCTGGAATTGAGTTTGGGGGTAATTGCCCAAAACGTTTAGGAAAAAGGGGCCAAAAAAGGGGCCAAAAATAAGCATTTTTCTAGTTTCCAGACAATAACTTGTGTTCAAGTGTATGGATCTCTCTGAAATTGTACTGCAAGGTACCATACCACAAAGGAAAGGCTAGGAATGATTTTGGGGGTAATTGCTTCAAAATTTTAGGAAATAGGGGCCAAGAAGGGGCAAAAAAACAAGCATTTTTCTAGTTTCAGGACAATAACTTGTGTGTAAGTGTATGGATCTTTCTGAAATTGTACAACAAGGTTCCATATCACAAAGGGAAAGCTGGGTTTGAGTTTGGGGGTAATTGCCTAAACGTTTAGGAATTTGGGGCCAAAAAACAAGCATTTTTCTAGTTTCCAGACAATAACTTGTGTTCAAGTGTATGGATCTCTCTGAAATTGTACTGCAGGGTACCATACCACAAAGGGAAGTCTGGGATTGAGTTTGGGGGAGGGGCCCAGTTTTCAAGTTGGTCCAAATTGGGGTCCAAAATTAAACTTTGTTTGATTTCAACAAAAATTGAATATATGGGGTTTTTTGATATGCTGAATCTAACCATGTGTTCTATGTACTTTACATAAACTACGAAGACCAGTTCTGCCCTGGACACATCGTCACACTAGGGGACAAGTGTCTACAACAACCTACATAACGGACAATTCTCTGGGAGGACAAAGCTAATACTCGACCGGACAATAATTTGGACAAGTATAAGCCAGCATTCTGGGAAGGGAAGTCTTAAAGAAATAATACCTAAATGATCATATTTATTTCATACCAAAATACACAATAAATATTCTAATATTATGACAGTAAGTTGTACAATAATACAAAAGTTAAATAAAGTGGGGAAATGTCGTACTTTAAGTAGGGGCTTTTAAACTCTATCATTTAAATCATTTTATACCCAAGTCCTAGCTTTTGAACCCTAAATAATGCCAAAAGATTTGAGAAGAATTGGTCCAGAACAGTGATAATAAACAGCATGGCTGTAATGAATACTGATAGTTACCTTCGAGGAAAGTATGAATTCTGGACAATGAATTTAATGTGAGTTCAGTGTATAATTAATAATAAAATGACTTAACAAATGGTACTTTCTTGAAATAAGAGTTGCAATATAACAAATTTCCAACACAGTCTTACCTTTAACTATGAATAACAGGTTTCGAAATGGAGTGAATTTATTGTGTACTTTAACACAGGTGAAAGTTTTCATGTAAACAATTGTAATTATATAAAATGTAAATATGCTGAAGCTAACAAGGGAGCTAACAAAATAACTATTCCAATATTGCCACATTCCTCCCCACTTAAAGATCAAATGTCATCATTTGATCTAACAAATATAATGAAGAAGTCTGTAAAAGTAATAGTACATGTATATAAAAAAAATATATCAAAACGTTCAATAAATATGTATCAAAATATTCAATAAATGTTTATCAGGAATATAAACAAATAATGATCACTAAATGTCAATGTTTCTTTGGTTTCATCACGGTCCTTAGTAAAGTATTCTTGTCAAAATTAAACGTTAAACGTTCGTCCCTAAAATTATAATACTTGTCCTCTACGTGTGGTTTCTTTCATGACTCCACATATCGTTTTCACATTTCTTGAGCATCTTTTAGCTTTTCTTTTTCTTTCATCAACTTTTTCCCTCGTTTGTTGAGCTTCTTTCCTTTCACTGCATCTCCAACTCTATACGGCAAAACATCTTTTGGATCGACGAAATTTTTATTTGTTACCTCCATGCACCTATATCGATTTTGAGAGCATTTGTGGTCCTTTACAAGATGTTTCTTCAGTATCTGTAATTTCCTTCTAGATAAGTCACATATCTGACAGGTATACAATGTAAGTGTTTCTTTATGTACACTACCAAAGTGCGACTTGTATTCATTAAATGACCGGAAAAGTTGTGTTTTTCCACATTCTTCAATATTACAATAAGCCCCAACAGCTGGCCATAACTCTCTTAAGTGATCATTCTGAAAACTTTTATATTCGTTATCACACACATGTAATTGTAACTCCATTCTGAAAATATATTAATAAACATATAAATTTGTCTATTTTCAATAAATCTTTTCATAGTAATATTTTTTTTTTTTTAGTTAGTGACTTCATTCTGCAAAAATCTACAGTAAAGAGAAAATATATATATATACTATATACAAACACAAAAATTATGTATATATACATACTTTCTAGCAATACCATTTATGATGACGTGTGGGCCCTTTCACATCACACAAGTAATATAAAGTTAATGAGCGAAACAATAATAAAAAAATTACAGTGTTAATATTTGCCTTGGTTTGATAACACGACCAAAGCGAGATGTCTCTGGTGGAGGTAATGTTTGTACATTTTCTTGTGGTGTAACGGTTTGCTCTTGTACAGTTGGTGTATGTGCAGCTTGATATGGTTTCAAGTGATCTACATGTACAACTAATTGTTTAGTACTCGTGTCTTTTTGTATTCTGTATGTCAAATCAGTAATTTTTTTTATAACTTTGTATGGACCAGTCCAGCCTAATCCAAGCTTCTTATTTGCTTCTGGAGGATACCATCTCCAAACAAATGAGTTTTCTTCAAAACTTCTAATTTTCCTTTTGTCTATTTGCACTTAAACCAGATTGTGTATGTGCTAACTGAAATGCATTTCTAAGAGCTTCTTGAACTCACTCAACATATGCAATTGGACAAGGTATACTTTTATATCCTTGAGGTAAGCCAAACATAACATCAATTGGACATCTTAATTCATGTCCAAACATCAGAAGATTTGGAGAACATTTTGTGCTTGCATGTTGAGTGGCTCTGTATGCCATATTAATGAATGGAATGTGATCATCCCAATCATTTCTATGTTCATTAACAAATAAACGTAAAATTGATTGTAAAGTTTGATTGAAATGTTCAACCATTCCGTCAGACTGGGGTCTGTATGGACATGTTCTAGTTTTGTCATTTCCTAATTTGTCACATATGGCGGCAAATAGGTCAGATTCAAATTCTGTGCCTTGATCTGTATGAATTTGGAATGGACAGCCAAATCTGCAAATAAATTCTGTAACAAGTTTGTCAGCTACTGTAAGAGCTTGGTGATTTGGTATTGCATAAGATTCTGTCCGTTTAGTGAAATAATCTTCCACTACCATTATGTATTCATTGCCACCCATAGTTATAGGTAAAGGACCTATGATGTCAATAGCTATTCTATCTAAAGGATATGTAGAAACACTGGATTTCAAAGGTGATTTCCCTTTCCCTGGTCCAGGTTTCCCTTTAGCACAAATATCACAATTATTAATCCATAATTTTATAGAATCTGACATATTTGGCCAATGAAATCTTTTCTTTATAAGATCTAAAGTTTTGTCTCTTCCAAAATGAGCTGAATATTTTGTACAATGTAACTGTTGAAAAATGAAATTTCGTATCTGTTCCGGAGCTACAAATTGATGAACAAACCCCTGATTTTCTCTTTCAAAAAATTTACATAACAGGTTGTTCACGTTTTGTGGTACAATACTGTTTTTGTGCTCTGTTTAAAGTTCGGCTAGAATATGCAATGACATGTTCCTCACCATTTTGGATTTGCGAAAGAACATCTCCGACCCCTGTTTGACTAGCATCTGTATCTAGTATGTAAGCGCCATCTTCACTTGAAAATGATAATGTTGGTGCAGTTGTTAAGCATTCTTTTAAAGTCTCAAACACGATTTACATTTATCATCCCAAATAAAGGATTTATTCTTTTGAGTTAGCTGTGTCAGAGGATGAGCGATAGTTGCAAAATCAGGTATGAAACGGCGGTAATAACCCGCGAAGCCTTAAAAACTTTAAAAATCTTTGACATTTGATGGTGTATGCCAATTCTGAACCGATTGAATCTTTTCTGAATCGCATTTAATGCCTTCTGCAGAGACAATGTGTCCCAAAAATTTGACTTCTGTTTGAAAAAAGGAGCATTTACTCGGTTTCAGTTTAAGATTCGCCTCTCTAGAACACTGAAATACGGTTTTCAAATTATCAAAAGCTGTTTCAAAATCTTTTCCATAAATTATGACATCATCCAGATAGCAAAGACATCGATGCCATTGTAAACCACCTAAAACCTGATTCATGAGCCGGCTAAATGTAGCGGGAGAGTTGCATGAACCCATCGGCATGACAAGAAACTGATACAAGCCTTTATGTGTCGAAAAGGCAGTTTTGTGTTTGTCTTCTTCGGCAACCTCTACCTGAAAATAACCACTGGCCAAATCAACGCATGAAAACCACTTTCCGCCGCTCAAGGTATCAAGAGTGTCATCAATACGTGGTAAAGGGTAGCCATCTTTTACTGTTCTTTCAGTTAATTTTCTAAAGTCCACACAGAATCAAATAGAACCATCCCTTTTCTTCACAAGGCACACTGGTGCTGCCCATGGACTACAACTGGGTTCAATTGAATTTTTGTCAATCATTTTTTTCAATTCTTCAAGAACATCACACTGTTTCAAAGCTACTCTTCGTGGGGATATCTTTACAGGTTTTGCATCACTTGTATCTATATAGTGTTTTAATCTATCAGTTCGCCCCAGAGAACCATCAGGACCAACGAATATATCTTTATACTCATGTATAAGTGAAGAGTTTTTGCTTCTCCTCATCTTTTAAGTCTGATGATACTTTATCTAACATAGATTTTAAATGCTCTGGCATGTCAATATCTTTTAAAGTATTAACTTGTTCTGATATATCATCAGATTTTGAATCTATTTGTGACTCAGTATTATCCTCATTAAAAATTTGTTCAATTGTCATCAGGTGTGCAATCTGTTCACCTTGTTTAAGTTTAACTGATTTTGAATTCAAATTCATGATAGCTAGGTAAACTGTATTTTCTGTATCAAATTAACTAGGCTTTTTGCCACCAAAAGACCTTTACTTTTCACCCAGTCTAATGGTTCAATAATGCCAATATCATCTACAAATGAATCTCTTTTAGAAGCTTCAATAATCATTTCACTTTTTGCAGGAATTGAAACGTGCCTAGCTATCTGAATTCTTGAACAATAAGAACTATTCTCTTTAAACAAAGGAATACTCTGACCATTGATACTTAATTTGAATATCAATTTCATTTTGTTCAAAGAAATTCATTCCTAAGATCCCAGATGACCCTTTTATATCAGCTACAATAACTTCTTGTTAGTCCCCTACGGACGAAGTCGAAGGGGACTTTAGGTTTGCACTCCGTCCGTATGTCGGTCTGTCCGTCTGTCCATCCGTCAGTCCAGCAAATCAGGTTTCCACACTTTTTTTCTTCGTTCTTTAAGATATTGATTTAATATGTGGTATATAGTTTTATCATGACAAGTTATAGATCAAGTTCGAATTTTGTTCCGGTCTGATGATTTAGTCCAGAGTTATCATGGGCTATATCTAATGTTAGAGTACTACATTTTGTATGTTAAACCATATTTCTGTACAAAGAGAGATAACTCATTTTTTTAAAGACATTCTTTGGTTAATTGTTTGAAGTGTTTTTATTTTGTATAAACTAATTTTCTGAATGCTATATACATAAAAAAATTATGAAGGAAATCTTTTAATTAGATAATAATCTATTTTTATTAAGGTATATATTTCATTACATTACATTGTGTATAGATAAAAGTTGTTGACATTTTATAGATAAGTTACAAATCTGTATTAGTTTGTGACAAATGAAAGAAAAATATTTGGAACTATTAATTATATTTGATTATAACTTGAAAATAAATATACATTGTAGTACATCATATCTAATTTTAGAGAACTATTAATCACATCTAATGTTAGAGTGTTTTCCACACTTTTTTTCATCATGCTTGAAGATATTGATTGATAATTGGTATATAGTTTTATCATGACAAGTTACAGATCAAGTTGAAATTTTTGTCTGATAATTTTGTGCAGAGTTATGGTCCTTGGACTTACACCATGACAAGTTATAGAACAAGTTAGCATTTTGTTCCCATATAATGAATTTTTACCTGGTAGGGGACTATGTATTGCCATGCAATACTCTCAGAATGCTTGTTTAACTAATAAAGGACCTATTGCTATATTCAAAATGCATTTGCCTTTAACACTTAAAGCATTGCCATTGGCAGTTGTTAATATACTATCTAGGCTAATCAACTGAGAACTTAATTTTAATTTCTCAAAAGTATCAAAAGAAATCAGAGACACTGGTGATCCAGTATCAACAAGAAATTTAACATCAATTTCATCAATTTTGCAAAAAGCAAAAAGACAATTTGATTCACTAAATTTATTTGAACTCTCTTAATTGGATCTGATATCAAACTTTCAATTTTGGTTTGTGGCCTTTCTAAAATTTTAACAGCTGAAGTATTGACCTCTAAATCAGCTTTTAATCGTTTCCCTGATTGTTCAATAGAATTGTACTGAATATGTCCCATCTCATTACATTTATAGCAGACTCTGTCTGTCGTGCTATTTTGATTCCTATAATACCTTCCTCTGCCCCTATTATTAAACCTAGGAGGCCTATTTTGGTAATAACCGTTCCTATTTTCGGTTCCTGTTTTTAGTTGACTTAATTTTTCATCAATTAGTTTAGCAACTTGATCAAGAGTTAATGACTCTGTATGGGAAGTGCTACTTTCCTTTTTATTATCTTTAATTGCTTGAATGGGGACTTCATTGTTAGTTAGCATAGGCTTTCTCATATTATTTTGAGGATTAATAAATGCTTCATATTCAATTGCGTATGAAATTGCAGTATCTAACGTGTTTGCACGCTGAAACTGGACATGCTTTTGTAAATCCAAGTTATTTAATCCTCTAATGAATTTATTTATTAGAACTTTTTCCATCATTTCAGAATCTTGTTTTTCATTTGGAAACGCCAAGTAACCTAACCTTCTTAAAGCTTGACCATACTCAGAAACAGTTTCATCTTTAGAATGTCTTCTTGCTTCAAATTCAAACATATCGGCTTCCTTTCTCTAGGATTAAATCTATTATTTAAACTTTCCTTAATTTTATTATAATTTCCAAGGTCTTGTTTACTTAAAGTACTCAAAATTTTCTGAGCAGGACCCCTTAGACTCATAACAATTTGTTTAGCTCTTTCAAAATCATTCCATTCATTCCATTCTGCAACTTGTTCAAAATGAACCAAATAGTCTTGCCAGTTAATAGTTTTACCATCAAATGATTGAGGCTCTTTTTCTCTTCTAACTATACTTTTTTCATGTAAAGTGACAGGTTTTGGCAAGTAATCAAAAGAAGATGTTTGCTTTACCGATTCATGCCTATTTAAATCATAACTGGGGTATTTTTCAGTTGAATACCTATTTAAGGGTTGATAGTCCTTTGAAAATGTATCCTTATCAACATATCTGTTGTTTGGGGGATAATCTGATCCTTGATTCTTATTTAATCTATCCCTATCATCATACGAGTCATAACTTGGTCTCCTACTAAAATGTGGTTCTTGGTATCTTTTTGGAGTAAATTTTCTATCTACTTTATAATCTGGAGTTTTCAATATAGATTTATCCCTTACAGAATCAGCATAGGTTTCAGATAAAGTAACAATTGATTTTAATGGAGTACTAAAATTGAAATCTTTTTCATGTCTATACTTAACTTCATCTTTATCTAAAAATCTGTCAGAATGCTCAATTTTTGCTTTTTCATGCTGGCTTATACCGCTCGCATAATCCATTGAATATGCCATTTTACAAAGAATTTAAAGGGCAATTTGTATGGTCACTGCACCAAATGTGAACGGACTGATCTAACATTCAAGTAAAAGTAACATTTTCGGGATACCTTTTTACTTAATGCTAGCACAGCCACGAAATAACCAAACTAACCCAGGTTCTATGTACTTTACATAAACTACGAAGACCAGTTCTGCCCTGGACACATTGTCACACTAGGGGACAAGTGTCTACAACAACCTACATAACGGACAATTCTCTGGGAGGACAAAGCTAATACTCGACAGGACAATAATTTGGACAAGTATAAGCCAGCATTCTGGGAAGGGAAGTCTTAAAGAAATAATACCTAAATGATCATATTTATTTCATACCAAAATACACAATAAATATTCTAATATTATGACAGTAAGTTGTACAACAATACAAAAGTTAAATAAAGTGGGGAAATGTCTTACTTTAAGTAGGGGCTTTTAAACTCTATCATTTAAATCATTTTATACCCAAGTCCTAGCTTTTGAACCCTAAATAATGCCAAAACATTTAAGAGAAGAATTGGTTCAGAACAGTGATAATAAACAGCATGGCTGTAATGAATACTGATAGTTACCTTCGAATTAAATGTGAGTTCAGTATATAATTAATAACAAACTGACTTAACAAATGGTACTTTCTTGAAATAAGAGTTGCAATATAACAAATTTCCAACACAGTCTTACCTTTAACTATGAATAACAGGTTTCAAAATGGAGTGAATTTATTGTGTACTTTAACACAGGTGAAAGTTTTCATGTAAACAATTGTAATTATATAAAATGTAAATACGCTCAAGCTAACAAGGGAGCTAACAAAATAACTATTAATTCCAATATTGCCACACATGTATTTAGATTTTTGATTTGTGGGCCCCGTTATCAAATTGGTCCACATTGAGGTCAAAAAGGTCCAAAATGAAACTTTGTTTGATTTCATCAAAAATTGAATTCTTTGGATTCTTTGATATGCTGAATCTAACCATGTATTTAGATTTTGGATATTGGACCATAATAGGTAAATTAAAAAAATTTTAAGTTCTTAGACCACATTCATTCTGTGTCACATTCTGTGTCAGAAACCTTGCTGTGTCAAATATTTAATCACAATCCAAATTCAGAGCTGTATCAAGCTTGAGTGTTGTGTCCATTCTTGCCCCAACTGTTCAGGGTTCAGGGTTCGACCTCTGCGGTCGTATCAAGCTGCGCCCAGCAGAGCATTTTATTTGTATTTGATAGTAAAAATTAGTTAGTTAGCTTTCAATTAAAACAGGTTGAATGATCAAATGATTTTTCAAATTAGATTAGATATAATGGGAGACAACACTGTAAACTTCCTGTTTTTTTTGGTAGTGAACATTGAAAATTTATTTGAAGCTACTGTAAATACTCTTTCCGGAGCAGGCCAATGTACCCTGAAGCGAGAATTTTTGAAAAGACCAGGTAAAAATCTATAAAATTCATACAGTTTTGATTATCTGAAATGTGCCTGTATCATGCCTACATGGGTGTGCACATGGCCTGATTTCAGGTTTTTATATACGACTGCAAAATTTTTGCGGTCATATAATGTTATGACGTTGTCAGTGTCTTCGTCATCATCTGAAAACATTTGATTTCCAGACAGTCGGTTGAAATATAAGGCAGAGTCCCCTGGGGTAACCCCCCCCCTTTTTGTTGAAAACTTGTAAACGGTCAAGATCCCCACCCCGAAACCATATATATTCTTGTATGGGACAATAAAACAAATCAAATGAAATAAAAGGCCAGTCCCTTGGGGTCACCCCCACCCCCTCTTGTTGGAGAACTTGTAAATGGTTGAGATCCCCACCCCTAAACCATATATAATCTTGTATGGGACAATAAAACAAATCAAATGAAATATAGGGGAAGTCCATGGGGGTAACCCCCACCCCACCCCCTCTTTTTTATAACTTGTAAACGGTCGAGATCCCCACCCCTAAACCATATATATTCTTGTATGGGACAATAAAACAAATCAAATGAAATTGAGGGGAAGTCCCCTGGGGTAACCCCCACCCCTCTTCTTTTTGAAAACTTGTAAACGGTCAAGATCCCCACCCCGAAACCATATTTATTCTTGTATGGGACAATAAAATAATTCAAATGAATATAAGGCGAGTCCCCTGGGGTCACCCCCACCCCCCTCCTGTTTAAGAATTTGTAAACGGTCGAGATCCCCACCCTTAAACCATATATATTCTTGTATGGGACAAAAAAAAACAAATCATATGAAATAAAGGGTAAGTCCCTGGGGATCACCACCACCCCCACCCCCCACCCCCTTTTTTGAGAACTTGTAAGCGGTCAAGATCTCCACCACTAAACCATATGTATTCCTGTTTGTAATTTCAAGAAGATTTGAATGACATTCAGGGTCAATCCATAGGCGTCACTTATGCATATCACAAACCAATTTGTACTGGACTTTGCCCAATGTCAGGCGACCATGGAATGACCAATTATTGGAGCTTTGTTTATAGACTTCGTAACAGCATCCTGTTACAATTATTTCTTGTTACTGATAAGTTTATAGATTTTGAAAAGACATTGTACTAATGATAAATAAAATTTTGGATTTTTTTCTTCTTTTCTTTGATAAAATGTTTGAAGAATTTTGTGGCCAGTTTGTTTGTTATTCTGTAAAAACTAATTTTCTGAATGCTATTTTTTTTTATTTTTGATGAAGTGAACTCCATTAAAAACTAAGCTTATATTGTCTATTAATTATAAAAGTTTTCAAGTTGGTCCAAATCGGGGTCCAAAATTAAACTGTGTTTGATTTCAACATAAATTGAATATATATAGTGTTCTTTGAAATGCTTAATCTAAACCTGTATTTCTTTTCATTATTAATAAGATAATACCACATTGAGGTCCAAAGGGTCCTAAATTAAACTTTTGTTTAATTTCATCAAAAATTGAATTCTTTGGTTCTTTGATGTGCTGATTCTAACAATGTTTGAGTGTTAAATCATATCTAATTTTAGAGAACTTAGTCATCACTGGTTGTTGTTATTATATTATTGATTATAATTTGAAAAATTGCATCATATCTTATTTTAGAGAACTATTTATCCAGTTAGAGTTATTTCCCTTTGCACAGAAAATATTATGGATAAAATTAACCTGTGTTTCATTTCAACATAAATTAAATATATATAGGGTTCTTTCAAATGCTGAATCTAAAGCTGTATTTAAATATTAGATTTTTGGGCCCAGTTTTCAAGTTCGTCCAAATCAGGATTCAAAATTAAACTTTTGTTTGATTCAACAAAAATTGAATTGATGGGGTTCTTTGAAATGCTGAATCTAACCATGTATTGAGAGATTTTGGATTGTGGGCTCCTTTATCAAATTGGTCCACATTGAGGTCCAAAGGGTCCTAAATTAAACTTTTGTCTGATTTCATTAAAAATTGAATTCTTTGGATTCTTTGATATGCTGATTCTATTATATGTACTTAGATTTTGGATATTGGACCATAATAGGTATTTAAATGTCCAATTTCAAAGCTTTCAGTTCTTTGACCACATTCATTTTGTGTCACAAACCTATGCTGTGTCAAATATTCAATCACAATCCAAATTCAGAGCTGTTTTAAGCTTAAATGTAGTATCCATACTTGCTCAACTATTCAGGGTTCGACCTCTGCAGGAAAATCCAGTTTGCTGTCACTCTGACAGCCTCTTGTCTATATTTTTTTTGGAGGGGGTAAAAAAAAATTCTTTTGGGGGGTCAATTTTTTCCCCTCAAGATTTAAGAAATTATCAATTTTCCATTATATTTTTTGGGGGTCTATTTTTTTTCCTCAAGATTTAAGAAATTACCAATTTTCCAAAATTGTATCAAAATTTATTTTGCTAATTCTTTGTATATAGTCTGAATACATATTTACTAAGTATTGCACAACAGCACAGTGTAGTGCACAACAGCAAGAAATCTTCAATTGAATATAAATTCAAATCATATAACCAATTTGAACAAGCAATTTTCTAGTTTTCAGACAATAACTTGTGTTTAAGTGTATGGATGTCTCTTAAATCATGTAAATTGTAATACATTTTCAAAAGAAAATTTCTTTAAATATTATTTGGGGGTTAAAAATATTTTTTTTGGAGGGGGGTCAATTTTTTTCCCTCAAGATTTAAGAAATTATCAATTTTCCCCCAAAAAATTCGCTAATTTTTTGTTTATAGTCTGAAAACAGATTTACCAAGTATTGCGCAACAGGACAGTGTATTGCACAACAGCAAGAAATCTTCAATTGAATATGAATTCAAATCATATAACCAATTTCAAGTTCTTTGACTACATTTATTCTGTGTCAGAAACCTATAATGTGTCAAATATTTAATTACAATCCAAATTCAGACCTGTATCAAGCTTGAATATTGTGTCCATTTTTGCCCCAACTGTTCATGGTTGGACTTCTGTGGTCGTATCCAGCTGCGCTCGGCGAAGCACATTTATTTACTGATATAAGCCAAACAACATATCTCTTGTGTAGTATAGACATTCATTTGAACACCAGTAATAGAAAAACTAGAGAAAAGGTGGCTAAACATCAGCTTGTTTCAAGAACAATGGGGTTGAAACGAACTGTTCTCTAAATCGTCATTGTCAGTAATGCATTACTATTTAACCTAAATTACTACTACAGTCGACTCTCGTTATCTCGAAGTCCGCCGGAGCAGAGAAATGTTTCGAGATACCCGTAGTTGGACTCAAACGAAAACCGGAAGTTTGACAGACCGAGGGACACAACTCTTGCTTAGCTTGGTAAAGCTAAAATAAATCCGAATGAATATGGGTAGGGGATCGATATTCTGGTCTCAGATCGATATATCTGTATGTTATGGTCTTTTATAATAACATTTTCATCTCTTATTTATTTCTTTGTACAGTTACAATTTTGTCTGGTGGTTTCTGAGCGGAAAGAGTAATTTCCAATCGATCTAAAGTTGACAAAATTGTTCATTCTCGTATACAAGAGATTTAGAAAATTTGGATTTGTTTTCATTTTCTTTTATTTCAATCTTTTTCTGCAAGAGATAATACAAAAAGATTAAAGACGCCGATTGAGTAGTTTTGAGTTGATCAACAACGGAAGTCATATTTTATACACTTCATACTTTATACACAGCAAAGCTTATTAGTGTATGATTACAGTTAGTTGTTTTTAAAACATTTTGAATAATTTTTCATAAACTATCACTATAACAAAGTATCACTAATTATTTATCATGGTGATCAAAGATAATCTTAGGTAAACACTCGTGGATACAGAATGTCATAAATCAATACAGTGGTCAGTGACTGGAAATTTAATTACACATATATTGTCAGATTAACTCTTCAATCCATTTAAATCCCGGAGGTCATGTTTTGACATATGTGTATTAGTTCGAGATAAATAATGAATTTTGAAGGCTTTTGTTAACCTTGGGACCGTAAATATAGTTCGAGTCAACCGAAATTTCGACTCATCCAATTTCGACTCATCAGGAGTCGAAATACATACATTTATATGGAACAAAGTTCGGGACCATGGGAAAACTTCGACTCATCTGAAATTTCGAGTCAACCGAGTTCGAGACAACGAGAGTTAACTGTATTACTAATTTGGATTAATGACGGCTAACCTGTAGGGTATTGCACCTGATAATCATATAATATAAAATTGTTATATTTAATTTTCATGTTTTCAAACTTTAAAGATATATTGAGGGACCATTTATAACACGCTCTATTCATAAGAAAACAAATACGTGAGTAAAAGTTCATTTGATGAGGAAAATTAGTCCCGTTTGACCTCAAATTAACTTGTAAAAAAAATCCTCAAAAAGAATAAATAATTAAATTTTATTATGTAAGAATAAAATGTTAAAAAGAATATTAAAAAATCATGCCATTGTACTGTTGTATTTTTTCCATCCATTGAAAACTTTATACTTTAGATAGTTTAACGATTGTTTCCACCTGTTTGCATATTACGTTGCCAGATTTAAATAACAAGTTAAAGAAGTCCGGTAGGGTAAATTAAACACATGTGCAATGGTTTCTCTCTATTAAATCGGGAAAATATAACATTAAAAGCATTATTCTTTTATTCTTCATATTTGAATCTTTATGCTAATTGCATAGTTCGTAATCCAAAATTATTCCTTTTTTAATTTTATACACTGCCGGAATTAAAAAAATTTACTTTTATTTCCAATGAATTTATACAATTGAATTATCCTATTTTTATTGTCATCGGGTATGTAATCTTGGTATATTAAACTCTCAATACTCTTTCTGTTAATCCATTCTAAATGACAACATTCACCATGTAACATTTTACGCTTGAGGCTAAATTGCTCTCAGGTAAAGTTCAAACGAATTGTTTTTTACATAACGGTCATCTATTCGAGATTTATACAATGCATTTACAAAATAATAGACACATTCTATTCCCACAGACTTTGTGTAGAAATGCTTGTCGAAATTATTAAGGTAAATAAAAGGGAAAATATTTTCAGTTCTATATCAGTAAATAATTTGTGTCCAATAAATATTTCGTGAAAAAAATCTCAACAATAATTTATGACATTAAATCGAAAACATATACCATATAGGAATTTTTATTTAATCAATGCAAAACAGCATGATTGTGTTCATTTTGTTTCATTCTTATATTGCTTTTATTAGCTACAAGAAATGGTCATCTGTGCGCTTTTAATTACGTTAAAATTCCATAAGTGATTAAGACTTTAACTGATTTTAATTTTTCCCAGCATTCACCAAATCGGGGTAAAACGTCACAACCCAATGAAATACGTCAACCAAAAAAGTTACAAATACTTGATTTTCTCCATTATTAGAGGGAATATAAATTTAAAACTTTGTGAATGTGTTTTTTTATGTTATGATGAACATATTTAGATGATAAGTAAAAAATCGCAAATATTCCCTTTAAGCTAAGGTATTTGGTGCTAATTAACAGTGTGTTTGACACCAAAGCTGTCAAGTGAAGCCATGCACTTATTGGGTCACTTAATTTGACAGTTAAAAAAGCTAGTTGAACTTCCTGTCCAGGAAGAATTACGAATTTGCCGGTATTTCAAAGGAAAATCACTTATGAAATCAGTCTAAAGGCTCAAGAATCCGGGTGAAAACTGGTCATTTTCCGAATTCCCGGGTTATTTAACGACCCGGCTGATATTTAAAAATTCACGTGTGAGAGGTGAAATTTACAGGATGCACCCGCAGGATACGGTTCAGTTGACAGGTATGCCTTTGTCATGTTAAAAATTACTTTGAACTTCTTTTGTCATACTGAAGAAAACAAATTTAGTTTTCCAGCATCTATTCATAAATCAGTTGTACCCCCCCAGGGGGACTGGGGAATAGAAGTATGGTCACCATTGGTCTTCCTCCGACCGGCAGTAAGACCCTTGCTAAAGTGGGGCGTCCGTTTGGCTGTGCGGGATGTACAAATTTGCAGCCACGTCCGGTCATAATGGGGACGTTAAATCCGATGCCTCGTGTAAAGAGAGTGCCATGCTCTTTGCACGTTAAGAACCCTTGCAACAACTCTGTGAGGGGTCCGTAGGTGACCTGTTGCAAGGCTAAATTTCTGTCCCTATCCAATATACCCTCATTTCCCGTGGCAGTCTAAATTTCTCTGACCTTAATCCCGGATGCCCCTATTACAGAACCTACCTATTGTATTTATTGTTAATTTGTTCTCGTCCTGAATATGCATGAAATATTTGCCACTGGACGTTAAGCAACCAACAATCAGTCAATCAATAAACCAGTTATAAAAATGTGATAAATAAACAACAATATAATTTATGTGCACTTGATAGATTTCACTGTTTTGTTACCACATGAAATATTTGTTAATACTTGTTCTATTTGTATTTGATTTTTTCCTCTACTATTCTTTTTCATATTTCAGTACAAATATTAACAAGTGGTTAATGATTTATTTAGAAGTATTTCATTATTGTTATTAGCTAAATAGCCAGATTGGGCATAATCACTCACTTGAAGTTGACCATTCTAAAAGAAAATAAATGTTTTATGAATTTCAATTCAAGCATTGAAAAGAGGTATAGATCTGTCAAATAATTTTCATGATATTATTTTATTATTTGCGTAAAGAAATTTAAAGTCATTAAATTACCATCCTTATATAATTTTTTGTTGAATTTGTATTTCATTTATATTTTTAATCAATTTACATTATTTTAAGAAGGATAACTTAAAACATGGTAAAACAAGCGAAGTAACTCGAAATTTATATCAAGTGTTTTCAAATACACAGAGCTGTTATTACATAGCGGCAGTTAGCCTGAGGTAAAGGAGGTTAATTAATAGGGTGTGTTCATGTTTCTCCAACATTTGATACTTTTGTATACAGGTAAATAATTTCTTGTTGGAGAAACGTGATTTTTTGGCAATATGGATTAATGAATTTTAACTGTATATCTATTTACAGTGAATTCAGCTCAAATTAACTTTTGAATGATCTGACCGATTGATAGATGAAAAAAAGTCAAAATTGAAAAAAAAAATTATATCATCAAAGGGCATAAGAATATACAAAGCAGTGATTAACAACGAAACTATTCTACAATCATGTAAAATTATCAACAATATTAGCACTAACAGACATCTACACTATAATATAAAATCATGAAATTATGCACAAAAAGTTTAATTAATAAACAAGAGTGCAAACACTGAAATGTCTTGCCAGCTTTACTTATCATGATTGAACTTATGTTGAAAGTCTGTAATGTAAAGGTTTTGCTACAAATATCACATAAACTCAACACCATAGATGATACATGTAAATGATGTAAAGTTCAGATGAACCCTGTACATTTTATAATTATACCATACACCAAATATAGTTAGTCTACTGCTTTAATATAGTATCTGAGAAACATTTGTTAAATGTAGTGGAAAAAGCAGCTTCCCAAGGTAATGTTGTTGAATGCTATTTGGGCAGAATTACTGGCAGCTGTCTCAAAGTCAGTAAAGAATATCTGTGGTGCTAGTTGGAGTAAGCAGTCTTCAACAAATTGAATAAGCGGTCATATTTCAGCTTACTTTTATTGGGTATTAGACTAAAGACGAGTTGGTTCATTACTTCACCAACCATTGAGTATATTGTGTACAGTTGAACAAACTGGGAATGTTACCTTTCAAAGGAGTTGTATTCATTCACTTTATTTAATATTATTGTCAATGATTTATCATTTTTTTTTTTACAAGATTGTAAAATTTCAAAATTTCAACAGGTGATGATATAGAAATCAGGTTCATGCATTAAGTTTTTATATCTAGAAAAATACGACAAGACTATATAATATATGTAAATGGTGCTCTTCATGGTTTTTTAGCTCACCTGGCCCAAAGGGCCAAGTTAGCTTTTCTCATCACTTGGCGTCCGTTGTCCGTCGTTAACTTTTACAAAAATCTTCTTCTCTGAAACTACTGGGCTACAGTTACCCAAACTTGGCCACAATCATCATTGGGGTATCTAGTTTAAAAAATATGTCTGACAACCCGGCCTGCCAACCAAGATGGCCACCATGGCTAAAAATAGAACATAGGGGTGAAATGTAGATTTTGGCTTATATCTCTGAAACCAAAGCATTTAGAGTAAATCTGACATGGGTTAAATTGTTCATCAGGTCAAGATCTATCTACCCTGAAATTTTCAGACAAATCAGACAACCCGTTGTTGGGTTGCTGCCCCTGAATTGGTAATTTTAAGAAAATTTTGCAGTTTTTGGTTATTATCTTGAATATTATTATAGATAGAGATAAACTGTAAACAGCAATAATGCACAGCAAAATAAGATCTACAAATAAGGCAACATGATCAAAATGGTCACTTGACCCCTTAAGGAGTTATTGCCCTTTATAGTCATTTTTGTCGAGCCTTCGACTTTAGTCGAAAAAGCGAGACATAGTGATCCTACATTCCGTCGTCGGCGTCGTTGTAGTCGTCGTTGTTGTCGTCGGCGGCGGCGTCCACAAATATTCACTCTGTGGTTAAAGTTTTTGAAATTTTAATAACTTTCTTAAACTATCCTGGATTTCTACCAAACTTGGACAGAAGCTTGTTTATGATCATAAGATAATATTCAAAAGTAAATTTTGTAAAAAAATTCCATTTTTCTGTATTTTACTTTTAAATGGACTTAGTTTTTCTGCCAGTTAACATTACATTCACTCTGTGGATAAAGTTTATAAGATTTTAACAACTTTCTTAAACTATCCTGGATTTGTACCAAACTTGGACAGAAGCTTGTTTATGATTAAAAGCTAGTATCTAGAAGGAAATTTTGTTAAAATTTTGTTCCATTTTTTCCGTATTTTACTTATAAATGGACTTAGTTTTTCTTCCAGTTAACATTACATACAGTCTGCAGTTTAAGTTTTAAAACATTTATTAGATTCATAAACTATCCTGGATTTTTACCAAACTTGGACAGAAGCTACTTACAATCAAAAGATAGTATAGAGAGGAATATTTTTATTAATTTTTTTCCTCATTTTTGTTGAGCCTGCGATTAACAGCAAAAATAGGCGAGACACTGGGTTCCGCGGAACCCTTACGAATTTTTTAACAATTTTTCGTAAATTTTTGTAATCTTTTACAAAAATCTTCTCCTCTGAAACTACTGGGCCAAATAGAATCAAACTTGGCCACAATCATCATTGAGGTATATAGTTAAAAAAATGTGTCCAATGATCCCGCCCTCCGACCAAGATGGCCAACATGGCTAAAAATAGAACATAGGGGTAAAATGTAGTTTTTGGATTATATCTCTGAAACTAAAGCATTTAGAGTGATCTGACAAGTGATAAAAATGTTCATCAGGTTAAGTTCTATCTGCCCTGATATTTTCAGACGAATCAGACAACCCGTTGTTGGGTTGCTGCCCCTGAATTGGTAATTTTAAGAAAATTTTGCAGTTTTAGGAAATTATCTTTAATATTATTATAGATAGAGATAAAAATGTAAACAGCAATAATGTTCAGCAAAGTAAGATCTACAAATAAGTTAACATGACATAAATTGTCAATTGACCCCTTAAGGAGGTATTGCCCTTTATAGTCAATTTTTAACAATTTTTCGTAAATTTTTGTAATCTTTTATAAAAATCTTCTTCTCTGAAACTACTGGGCCAAATAGAATCAAACTTGGCCACAATCATCATTGAGGTATATAGTTTAAAAAATGCGTCCAATGAACTGGCCCACCGACCAACATGGCCGCCGTGGCTAAAAATAGAACATATTGGGTAAAAGGCAAGTTTTGTCTATTATTCTGATAACCGTTATAAATAGAGGAAATCTGAAAAGGGTAAAATTGTTCAGAATGTTGAGCTCTACGAATTCTCCATATACGTCAAAACTGTCAGACGATTTCCTGTAGGAGTTATTGCCCTTAAATGACAAATTTTACCACTTTTTTTTCGATTTTTGCCTATTATCTTGAAAACTATAATAGATAGAGAGAAACTTTAAATTGCAAAAATGATCAGAAGGACAAGTTCTACAAATAGGTCTATAGTTGAAATCGTCAGTTGACTCCTTATTAGAGTTATTGCCGTTTGTTGATTTGTACAATTTTTTTTTCGTTTTTGTCTTATATCTTAAAACTTATAATAAATAGAAAGAAACTTAAATATACAAAAATGATCAGAAAGACAAGATCTACAATTAAGACAAATGGTGGAAATTGCCCGATGACTCCTTATTGGAGTTATTGCCCTTTAATGACGAATTTTATCATTTTTTTTGCGTTTTGCCTTATATGATAAAAATTATAATAGATAGATAGAAACTTAAATAATCAAAAATGATAAGCAAGACAAGACCTACTAACAAGTCAAATTTTGCTGATATAATTAGTAGACTGTTACTCTTTATAGGAGTAATCCCCTTAAATTAGGATTTTTTTTTACCCTCTTTAGTGTTTGGAGCAAAAGCTAAATAATAAGATAGAGAGAAACTAAACAGACTTCAATGGTCAGCAATATAAGATAAAAAAAAAAAAACAGAGATTTTTGTCATTAATTCTATTCTCGTCTACAATGTTGGAGAGTGTCCTTTGTTGAATTTGCATATAGACCAAGGTGAGTGACACAGGGTCTTTAGAGCCTCTTGTTTTAATTTCTCCAAGTAAAAACTGTAGATATATGATATTTACCGGAAGGAAAAATTTAAATATAACTTAGAAACTTGGAAATCATATATTGGAAATAGTTAAAGATTTTCTTTTTTAGGGTTATTTGTTGACAGGAACTTAACTTTGCATAAGCATATTCAAAATTTACAAACTAAATGCATGAAAGTTATAAATTGTATGAAATTACTTACAGGAACCAGATGGGGCGTAACCAGCCATACACTTAAAAAACTTATGTATCTTTGATTGGATGAAATATGGATTATGGTTGTGAAATATACAATTAAGTCTCTTTTACATATAAAAAAAAAGTTTGGATAAAATTCAAAATCGGGCATTACTTCTTTGCAATCTTTACCAAGTTAAAATGGGTGATCTACCTTATGAAATAAGAAGACTAGGGTTCAGCTAAAGGTGTGGCAGTTAATGATACTTTAATTTTTGATTATTATTCAAAAAATGTTAAACAAAAACCTTTTTTCAAGCTGTCTTTTATATATATTCTTATTTTAGATTATATAAATCTGAAGTTGAACAGTGTTTGAAAATTTAACTTGAAAAACTTGATACCATTTATTTTTGAATTTTCCTGAATGTATTTATTATTTTACATTTATTATTAAGAAGTAAATTTATTTTCAGAATGCTGTGTATATATATATATATTTATATTTGATGAGCGAGCCCCTTTAAAAACTAAGCTAATATTGTCCATTTATAAATAAATAAATTAAATGAATTTAGTGTCCATACTTACCCCAACTATTCAGGGTTTGACCTCTGCGGTCATATCAGGCTGTGCTCAGCAGAGCATTTTTTTTTATTTATACTAACATTGATTTTGCTTATGATAAAATTAAGACATAGCTAACAATGTTTGGCTATATGTTTATGAAATCTTATGATCCTGCATCCTGTGGATACTGTTTTCTTAAAAATGTTGTCATTGTACAAGGGCATGCTTTTCTCAGGCTGTTTGTGATGTCTTTACACCTAATACATTGGATGTGTTCTGATTGGTAATTTCTGGGAGAAGATAATTGATCTATTTGTTGTGATTGGCTTTGAACTAGCTTTCAGTAACTGTGAGTACTCTTTGTGTCTTCAAGTTGTTTTAGTGCTTTCTACAAATCTATTGAGTTGATCCATTTCTAAAAGATTTTTACAGCTTGTTCTTATGTTGTGCTGTTACACCACTGTCCAATGTTAGGGGGAAGGATGAGGACTCACACACATGTTTAACCTCACTACATTCTTGTTTTGCCTGTCGTAAGTCAGGAGCCTGTAATTCAGTAGTTGTCATCCTTTCAAGTTTGTCATATTTGTTTTTTCGTTAATTGTTCAGTTATTAATCAGGCTGTTAGTTTTCTCTTTTGAATCGTATTACATTTTGTCATGTCCGTGCCTTTTATAGCTGACAGTATGGGTTTTCTGATTGTTGCATACTGTAAAGTGCTGCTAATTGCTTACATTAACATCATTTGAACTGTGGTTGATAGTTGTCTCATTATCAATCATTCCACAACTCCTTATTCATAAGGTTTTAATCAAATTGTCAGAGAGTCTGGATTAAAAATTGTCCGTGTCTCTATCTTTTAGAGAAATATTCAGATTTTCTATAATATTTAAAGTATGCACAGTTTTTTTATAACCTTTTATGATTGATATGTAATTTCTAATGTTTTAAAAAAAAATACTTTCAGAAATATGTTCAGGAGATGTTACCAAGGATTATAGATGTAGCTAAAGTACTTATCCCTATTGATGAGGTATGTATGTAGTAGGAATTTAAGTGCACATACTGTAAATAAAAGATTCTTAGATAAAGGTAAGGATGAACTGCTACACTATGATAGATGGCAATGGTAGTTTTTAATTATGCCCCCACCGCTAGGCGAAGGAGGAATTAAGTGTTACCCTTGACCATCCGTCTTTGCGTCAGTCCGTCCTTTTCTGCACTCTTACTTAAGTTTTCCTCATCCAAATTTTATGAGGGGCCTAGGTGGCCGAGTGGTCTAAGTAGTTACTACTGTAATCACTAGCCAGTCAACACTGAGGTTGTGAGTTGGAACCCCGCTCGTGCGGGTGCACTCGACCCCAATCTTAATTGACTAGGATTGTCAGTTTTCCTATCGAAGGTCGGTGGTTTTCTCCAGGCACTCCGGCTTCCTCCACCAATAAAAACTGGCCGCCACGAAATAGCCCAAAAGCGGTGCTTAAAAGTGGCGTTAAAACACCAAAAATCAAATCAAATCAAATCCAAATTTTATGATACTCGTACACAACAATAGACAGAATAATAAAAGTACAGCCAATTAATGAAAACACTCCTCTTTGTAAACCCTTAATTTTCAAATTGGAAATATCAACCAACTGTCTAGAGTCTCTCATAAGGAATGACTTGAAACCTTTTAGCTCACCTGGCCGAAAGGCCAAGTGAGCTTTTTTTTGGACTTGGTGTCCGTCGTCGTCCGTTGTCCTTCGTTAACTTTTACAAAAATTCTCTCCTCTGTAACTACTGGGCCAAATTTAACCAAACTTGGCCACAATCTTCATTAGGATATATAGTTTGAAAAATATGTCCGATGACCCTGTCTGCAAACAAACATGGACGACATGCCAAAAATTAGAACATGGAGATAAAATGCAAGTTTTGTCTATTATCTTGAAAACCACTATGAATAAAGAAAATTTGACAGGGACAGAAATGTTCAGAATGTTAAGATCTACCTGCTGTCTATTTAAGTCAAAACTGTCAGATGACTTCTTATAGGAGTTATTGCCATAAAATGTAAAGTTTTACCAATTTTTAAAAAAATTTTTGCTTATTATTTTGAAAACTTTAATAGATAAATAGAATATTCAATACAGAAAAGTGATCAAAAAGACAAGATCTACAAATAAGCCAACATGGCTGAAATAATCATGAGACTCCTTATTGGAGTTATTCCTCTTTGATAACGATTTTTACAATTTTTGCGTTTTTGCCTAATGATTTAAAAAATTATCAACAAGACAAGATCTACAAATAAGTCTACATGACCAAAATTGTCATGAATTGTTGCTCTATAATGACGATTTTCCTTTCTTTTAGCATTTTTGCCTATTGTCTTGAAAATTATAACAGAAAGATAGAAACTTTAAAAAGCTAAAATGATCAGCAAGACAAGATCTACAAATAAGTCATCATGGCTGAAATCTTCAGTCGACTAGTGATTGAAGTTATTGTCCTTTCAAGGTAATTTTTATACGACCGCAAGAATTAAAAAATTTTTGGTCGTATATTGGTATCACGTCGTCGTCGTCGTCGTCAGCGTCGTCCGAAGACAGATGGTTCTTGGATAATAACTTTAGTATAAGTTAATAGAAATCAATAAAATTTTAACACAAGGTTAATAACCACTAAAGAAAGGTTGGGAATGATTTTGGGGGTTATGGTCCCAACTGTTTAGGAATAAGGGGCCAAAAAGGGGCCAAATAAGCATTTTTCTAGTTTCCAGACAATAACTTTTGTGTAAGTTTATGGATCTTTCTGAAATTGTACAGTAAGGTTCCATACCAAAAAAGAAAGGTTGGGATAGATTTTGGGGGTCATGGCCCTCACTGTTTAGGAATTAGGGGTCAACAAGGGGCCAAAAACAATACTTTTCTATATTGCTTATTTCTTGACCAATTTCAATGGGGTTTTATTCTTGAATTCTTAGGATTCTTTTATATACTAAATCTAACAGTGTATTAAGTTTTTAGATTTTTGGGCCCCGTTTTTAAATTGGTCCACATTGAGGTCCAAAGTGTCCAAAATTAAACTTTCTTTGATTTCATCAAAAATTGAATTCTTGGGGTTCTTTGATATGCCGAATCTAACCATGTATTTAGATTTTTAATTTTTGGTCCCATTTTCAAATTGGTCTACATTACGGTCCAAAGGGTCTAAAATTAAACTTAGTTTGATTTTAACAAAAATTGAATTCTTGGGGTTCTTTGATATGCTGAATCTAAACATGTATTTAGATTTTTGATTATGGGCCCAGTTTTCAAGTTGGTCCAAATCGGGTTCCAAAATTAAACTTTGTTTGATTTCAACAAAAATTGAATATATGGGGTTCTTTGATATGCTGAATCTAACCAATTATTAAGTTTTTGGATTTTGGGCTCTGTTTTTAAATTGGTCCACATTGAGATCCAAAGGGTCCAAAATTAAACTTTGTTTGATTTCATCAAAAATTGAATTATTGGGGTTCTTTGATATGCCGAATCTAACCGTGTATTTAGATATTGATTTTTGGTCCCGTTTTCAAATTGGTCTACATTAAGGTCCAAAGGTCCAAAATTAAACTTTGTTTGATTTCAACAAAAATTGAATTCTTGGGGTTCTTTGATATGCTGAATCTTAACATGTATTTAGATTTTTGATTATGGGCCCAGTTTTCAAGTTGGTCCAAATTGGGGTCCAAAATTAAACTTTGTTTGATTTCAACAAAAATTGAATGTATGGGGTTCTTTGATATGCTGAATCTAAACATGTATTTAGATTTTTGATTTTTGGGCCCATTATCATATTGGTCCACATTGAGGTCAAAAGGGTCCAAAATTAAACTTTTGTTTGATTTCATCAAAAATTGAGTTCTTGGGATTCTTTGAAATGCTGAATCTAACTTGTATTTAGATTTTGGATATTGGACCATAATAGGTAAATGTCCAATTTAAAATTTTTAAGTTCTTAGACCACATTCATTCTGTGTAAGAAACCTATGCTGTGTCAAATATTTAATCACAATCCAAATTCAGAGCTGTATCAAGCTTGAATGTTGTGTCCATACTTGCCCCAACTGTTCAGGGTTGGACCTCTGCGGTCGTATCAAGCTGCGCCCTGCGGAGCATTTTATTCTAGTTTCCAGACAATAACTTGTGTGTAAGTGTATGGATCTCTCTGACATTGTACCACAAGATTCCATTTTACAAAGGGAAGGCTGGGATTGAGTTTGGGGTTAATTGCCCCTAACTTGTATGAATTAGGGGCCAAAAAAAAAGGCCAAAAACAAGCATTTTTCTAGTTTCCAGACAATAACTTGTGTGTAAGTGTATGGATCTCTCTGAAATTGTACTACAAGGTTCCATACTACAAAGGAAAAGCTGGGATTGAGTTTTGGGGTTATTGCTCCATGGGGGGTTTCAAAAAGTTGGAAAGGGGGGGGGGGGATTTTTTTCCCAATTTTTTAAAGGGATTCATATTTTTTTTTCAAAATTTTTAAAATTTCAAATTTTTGAAAAGTTTCAAGAAGAAATCTTCAATTGCACAGTATTGCGCAATGGATTTATAAGATCTTTGACCACATTTATTTTGTGTCAGAAACCTATATTGTGTCAAAAATTTGATCTCAATCCAAATTCAGACAGTATCAAGCTTGAATATTGTGTCCAAATTTGCCCCAACTGTTCAGGGTTCGACCTCTGCGGTCGTATCAGGCTGCGCTCAGCGAAGCATTTTATTGGTTATTATCTTGAATATTATAATAGATAGAGATAAACTATAAAAAGCAAAAATGTTCAGCAAAGTAAGATCTACAAATAAGTCAAACATGACCAAAATTGTCAAATTGACCTCTTAAGGAGTAATTGCCCTTTAAAGTCAAATTTTCACAATTTTCGTAAATTTTTGTAATCACCCACCAAGATGGCCATCATGGCTAAAAATTGAACATAGATGTAAAATGCAGTTTTTGGCTTACATCTCTGAAACTAAAGCATTTAGAGCAAATCTAACAGGGTTAAAATGTTCATCAGATCAACATGACCAAAACTGTCATTTGACCCCTTAGGGAGTTATTGCCTTTTAAAGTCAATTTTTCACTATTTTTCGTAAATTTTTTTAATCTTTTACAAAAATCTTCTCCTTTTACTCTACTTGGCCAAATGGAATTAAACTTAGCCACAATTATTATACCCCATGCAACGAGTTGCGGAGGGTATAATGTTTTTGACCCGTCCGTCCGTCTGTCCGTCCGTCCGTCCGTCCGTCTGTCAGTCCTCTCAAACCAACAGAACAGAATTTCACAAAACCTTTTTAGATAATAAGGACGTACTATGTAGTTGTGCATATCGACAGGAAATTACGATTCAATTCTTTTTCTAGGAGTTACCTCCCTTTGAACTTATTTACTTTAATGTACTACTGCAACAGTTTGTCATCACAACTCCTCTCAAACCACACAACAGAATTTCATGAAACCTTTTCAGATAATAAGGACATACTACGTAGATGTGCATATCGACAGGAAATTACGATTCAATTTTTTTTCCAGGAGTTACGCCCCTTTGAACTTATTTGCCCAATATAACTACTGCAACCTTTTGTCATCGCAACTCCTCTCAAACCACACAACAGAATTTCATGAAACCTTTTCAGATAATAAGGACATACTATGTAGATGTGCATATCGACAGAAAATTACGATTCAATTTTTTTCCAGGAGTTACTCCCCTTTGAACTTATTTGCCCAATATACTACTGCAACCTTTTGTCATCGCAACTCCTTTCAAACCACACAACAGAATTTCATGAAACCTTTTCAGTTAATAAGGACATACTACGTAGATGTGCATATCGACAGGAAATTATGATTCAATTTTTTTCCCAGGAGTTACGCCCCTTTGAACTTATTTGCCCAATATACTACTGCAACCTTTTGTCATCACAACTCCTCTCAAACCACACAACAGAATTTCATGAAACTGTGTAGATAATAAGGACATACTATGTAGATGTGCATATTGACAGGAAATTATGATTCAATTTTTTTTTCTGATACAATTTTTTTTTCTTACACTTATTTTATTTCTCCAATGACAATGTGGGGACGTGGGGTATGTGAGCGCGCTCACTAAGGTTCTTTCATTATTATTTATTGTTTCTTTAAAAATAACCTAAAGAAAAAATGTTTTATTCTTTAATAATTCTCAACCCAAACTATAAATCTCAACTGAAACTATTTACTGTCAAATCGACAGTTTATATATCTTAACTAAGGAGTGATCTGCCATGGGTACTTGCTGAAATCCATAAATGTGCGAATAATGCAATAGGATAGAAAAAATAAAACAACATGTACCTCAAAACTCCATTTTCGTACATTTTTCCAAGCTCTAATGCAGTAATTCTTTTTGTTATGTGCATTAGAATAAGAATAAGAATAACGGTTCTGTATTTTTTTTTTTTTTTTTTTTTCAATTTCAATTTTAATACAGCCAAATCCACATAGTGTTTGCACCTAGGTTAAGATCCATGTGGATTTATTTGGGAGGTAAATTGGAACAGCCATTAATATGTATATTGCTAAGTATAGACATTTCAACAACTTTATCACGCTGTTTACAAAGCAAAAGAAGCACGTAGAATTCTGTATAAAATGCATTATTTATTACTGGACATGCTATCTGTGACAACATTAAAACAACGCATAGAAATTTGACGTAAGGCTTGATTTAACTTTTCATTTCGTGGTTGTATAATAAAAATATGATTATATGAATTGAATGCTTTTGTTTTGTGATTTTATAGGGTTGTAAAAGTGCTGAACATGCACACACAAATTTTTTAGTATGAAGCACTGAACCAAATGTTACCAAACTTTACCTGAATGTTCAAAAGAGATTTAGTTTAAAAAGTATATCAAAAGTGTGTCAAGTGATTTGATCTATCAACAAAACATGACCAATGTTGGTAAAAATAGAACAAAGGCCTAAAATGCAGTTTTTTGGCATATATTTCTAAAACTAAAGCAGTAGATGCAAAACTGACATAGATAAATAGGATCAGGCAGGTCAATTGTATCTCCTACATAGCTGTCAACCTCTGAAAGTCAAAATGCAGGTCATAACCTGCATTGAGTAAAAAAATCTCAGGTCGACATTTTTTCAGGCTCAATCAAGTAATGAAAATATTTACATATAATTTGTATAGTCAAGAAATATTTCATTCACAAAATATAGAATTATTTCAAACTATTGTTATATTCAGATGCAGCTGTCTTTGCATTCTTTAAAAGAAGTGCACCAGGTGTAAGCTCAAAACAATTCTAGTGGGTGTTCATCTTACAAGATAATAATGCACACAATGTATCATTATTTAGGTCAGCCCGGAATTCTGTGGCTATTTTTTACACTAAAGAGAAAGCTCTTTCACTATCTGCATTGCTGTTGGGTAAAACAAGCAATGTTTTTGCTAGTTTTGATAAAACAATAAACCTAGCTTTATTTGAAAAAATTTCATGTGCATTTGACATTTCTCCCCAAAAAGTGGCAATGTCAGTTTCAGGAGAAGAGCATTTTGGTAATTCTTCCAATGGTGTTAGCTGGTAGTCAGTAAATTCCTCTTGAAGCTGTAATGTTTCCTCACTATTCAGTAGGTTTGGAAATGTATCCACCAATTTCATCACTGAAAAAAAAATCATTAAACTTATATGGTCTAGGTATATAAATATATGAGATGTTTTTGTTCTGTTGTTGCCTAATTGATCAGGTACATATTGTAAATGAAGTCATACCACAATCAGGTGAAACATTGTCTGTCATTGCTGGGTTCAGAAATCCAACATGTACAAGCTTAAGTGTCTCATCTTTGAAAGGAAATTTCTTTATCATCTTTGCAACCACACTACAATAAATCTGTCTAACCTGCCTGAAAAAGTAAATATGATTTAAAAATATAGATGAAGTAGAAATTTGGCCTTCAATAATAAGTTGTTAATAACAGAATATTGATTTTATTTTCAGAACTAGTTTTAACCATGTTGACTTAAATGTAGGACTATTCACATGCACATGTTATGATATCTACATGGTATTGAAAAACTCATATCTGTTTTTTGTTTTATTGTTGTGTTGCTGTCACCTTGACATACTTTTTTTATTCATATCTATAGATGTTAAAATGCTTTCACATTCAATTACATCATTTAGTATATATATAAAAATTTAGATTCAAGATTTCTTTACGTGAAAAATTTGGCCTCAGTTTCCTTTTTTAAATCATCACAGTCTACAATTTAGCTTCTATTTCTTGTGCCAACAGCAATGAGATCTTTGGACAGTCAGAGGCGTAGCTACCCGGAAGCATGACAGCACGTGCATCCATGTTGTTTTCACCAAAAAAAAAAAAAAAAAACAGAGAGAGAAATCAAAATAAACTCAAGCTGCTTTATTGAGTGCCGTTGAACGAGCATGACAATTTTAACAAATCAACTTCAAAGTCAAATTGCTTCGCCGGTCAATGTATTAATAAATCTTTTGAAACTCATTTTAGAAAACAATGTATTTGAATTTGATGGGAATATATATAAACAAATAATAGGTATGGCAATTGGTGCTATCCCTTCACCTTAAATCTGTGACCTACTTATGTTTGAAATAATGAATAAAATAATTCCTGCATTTTAACATAAAGACAAAAGTACTATCATGTCAGATATAGGGAGGATGGATTCATATTATATAATGGAACATCAGATGAAGTTACACGCATATTTTCATCTAGCAAATAATTATAACCCCTTATTGAAGTTCACCTATGAAATCTCAAACGATAAAATGTCGTTTTTAGATGTTGATGTAATTAAAGGTCAAACATTTATAACACATGTCATTCTTGACCTTAAAATACCTTTTAAAGAAACAAATTCTTATCTCTATCTGCACCGAAATAACTGTCACTCACAACATGTATTCCGAGGATTTATTAAAGGTGAAGCAATACGGCAGATAAGAAACACAAGAGACCATAACAAATTGATAAACAATCTTA
This sequence comes from Mytilus coruscus, assembly GCA_017311375.1. Taxonomy (NCBI): domain Eukaryota; kingdom Metazoa; phylum Mollusca; class Bivalvia; order Mytilida; family Mytilidae; genus Mytilus; species Mytilus coruscus. The sequence continues at coordinate 55,680,219 of CM029600.1, forward strand.
ACTAATTTCAATAGTTGCATATAGCAAACATAAAAGTGTAGAAGACATGCTTACTAGATCAAAGTTAAGGACTTAAACATAAAATTGACAGTTGGACCCCTAATGATGGCAGATCTGTCATAATATCTAGATCTATTGATGAAGAATTGAATAATAAATATATCAATATACATGAATTATTCTCATATATTTGATTATATTAAAGTAATGCATCTTAAGATGACCATCCCAAGCTTTAACTGCCAAAACACTGAAATAGTGGGACAATTCCTATCAGGCAATATGGGATGCGTGGTTTGAATGGGTGTTTTTTATAGTAACAAAAAATATGGAACAAATCTGTGATTTTAAAAGCTCTGACGGCATACCAAAAACGCAAACGACAATGTTCTGTCTTCATTCAACTCGGGAAGTTAAACAAATAGTTGATTAAAAAAACACAACACAAATGTACAAGTTTTATTACAGTTGTGATTGTTTTGAAATACTATATATGCGGAGCGTCTGGGGGGCCTGGTCCCCCTACCAGGGCTTTGCCCTGGACCTACTTGGGGCCTTAGTAGTGTTCCCCCCAAGCATGGATAGACGCCATGCCCTTTTTAAATGACGCCATGCCCTTTTTTTGTCTTACTAAATGATGCCATGCCCTTTTTTCACTTCTTTGGATGACGCCAGATTGTCTCAAAAATGCCCCTTCCTGTCTTCATGTTTCTGACAAGTTAGTGACCCTAAGCTAATTAACATTTACAACAGGTGTTATTAAGTTGTGATTACAGTTAATCCGCTTATCGCCATCGGATGGGTCACTAATCCGTTAATTATTAATAAACCTCATAATTGACCACCATAATAATTTTCCCCAGTAAAATCAGTCAGTCGGCATTTTAATTTCAATATTTCTCAAGGCCAACGACCACAATATTCAGTTCGTTTGTCGTAGTTTTGTCATTTGAACAAAATTGTTTTCCCCCAGACATTTCGCTATTTAATTTCAATATTTCTAAAACGATCACAATTTGCAGTTTGTTTGTCATAGTTTCGTCAAATGATCGTATTTTCGTGATCTTTGGTATAAAACGTTCAATTTCGATTAAAAAGACAGAACTTTATTCAAAACGTTCAGAAAAGTTTTCACGAGTCAAACAGGTGCTTCCTTACTGTTTACTATATACTGCGCATGCGTGAAAGTATTCCTATGAATTTATAGACACTAAAACGTAAAATACGAAATAAATTTAGTTTAAAATTAATGAGAGAGACAAATATAGTTCTTACTAAGCAAATCAAGTTCAAAAAATGATAATTTACTGCCTTTTAAAAAAACGAAGCAATCCGTAGATGAATCCGGATTCATTCTGAATTTATTATCTACTTGTCACTTCCCGTTTACATTTCATTTGTAAATAGAAAGTAAACGTGATCAATTCTCGATTAATTTACAATTTACAGTTATTAGAATTGTACAAATTCTTATTAGAATCGTTCCAATAAGAATTTGTACAATTCCTTGGTTCCAACTTTATAGAAATGAATTCTAAATATCGATCTAAACGTTTTATAAGGATATTGATTATGCAGTCAGTGTAATAGTCTTACAAAGTTCTACAAGTTCATTTATACTGTGAATCCTGGTTTAAAAAAAGTGTCCCAACTTTTGTTGATCAGGACTGTCCCCTGAAAATAATTCAAGTAAAATTTTGAACTAGATTTTCAGATCTTATATCCTAATCTTCATATTTAAGTGCCACATCAGTCAAATCATGTAATTAATGCCTAGTAAATTTATGCCTTAGTCCTTCAAAGTCTGACAAAGATGTAAAGCTAGTAATATACTTACATCCTTGGTGCCTTGCTCTTACGCGAAGTAATGTTGATTTTCATCTTTATTTAAAGATGCATATACAATGTTATTTTGAAACAATACACTTGCTATCTTGAGTTCTGATTCCATCAACAACTGCCAGTCCATACTTTACCAATGCAATATGACAAAAGAACCACAGTTTAATGCTTAAATTTCATATTAATAAAACACAAACAACAGTACAGTTTGAGAACAATACACAAATTAATTAATTAATAATCTGTGGTATTCCACTCAAGGGAATACACATTTATAATATAAAATCAAAACTGTGTGTTCTTGTAATATAATCTACCCTACACATTTATAAAATATACAGTTAAATTAAAACAATTATATTTTTTATAATTAGTTGATGAAGCAACCTAAATATCTCAATAAAAATTAAAATAGGGTGGGTGAGGATGGGATTTTAAATTCGCTAATGCCAAATTGCAATGCGTCTGCTTCATGCAGTTGTATTATCTAGAATGCCTAAATGAGGCGTGCAGTAATTAAAACAAAAGAATGATAATTAATTTTCTCTGCCGATTGGATAATTTGAAAATAGGGCCTTGTTCTGATTGGTTCCCTTCCCACATCTCACAAAGCAATTAGAGAGCGAGATTTCAAGAGTGGCCAGTAGGGAATTCCTTACATCATTGGTTGTTATTAATAGATATAAACTGAACTAAAATACCCAATCGGCAATAAAGGACGGGTAATGCATGTGCGATAATACATGTCAACATGCTGTGTATTAATAATCCATTTTTCTTGTTAATAAAAATATCACATTAATCCACATCACTTTGAAAACAGCCCCACCCATTTCCTCCTCTCCCCGTGTATGTGTATAGATGCTGTTGGAATCTAGACCAGTATCAGATCAGATGCATGTCAATGTCTAACTCTGATCGGAATCCAGTCAGGAAACCTGTGACTCCAGATGGTTACTAGTGTAAAACAAAGACATGTTTGGGAAAAGAACCACAGTTTAATGCTTAAATTTCATATTAATAAAACACAAACAACAGTACAGTTTGAAAACAATACACAAATTAATTAATTAATAATCTGTGGTATTCCAAACTTCCCAAACATGTGTGGTGTAATCAGTAGAAGGTAGGTTAATGTGGTTAATTATTTCCCCAGGGCAATTGCAAATTTGTTCATGACTTCCTGTCTGTGTGCAAAAGAAGGATCCAAGTATGATTTGTATGCATTAGATTTCCAATCACCCTGTGATTGTATGAGATCAGCTGGAACCCCACATTCTAAGGCAAAGGAGGCCCCTCCTCTGCGAAAACTATGTCCCGAATAATTGCTGCTGTCATAACCCAACCGAGATAAGTTCTGTTTTAGCATCTTTACAAAAGCTGTATATGTAAGAGGGGTAACCTTGCCTTGTACTAAATACAAGAAGACAGGTGAGGGGGCTGACACTGCTGGCACCTGTTTAAAATTTAAAAGAAGCACCTTAGAGGGACATAAATGAGAATTCTTCACTCTAGGAAGGGGAATTTCTAATATACGCTCTGAAAATTGAATTGTTTTGGTTTTGCGTATTTTTAAACAGACACCGTCTGGGTGAAAACTGATGTCCTCACGAGTAAAATGTCGCATAGGGCCAAAAGCTGAAATTGAAGGGGCAAACAAATTTGACTTCCTTAAAAATGAGAAAAAAGCCACTAGACAAGCTGCCCAAAAACATAAGTCCTTACTACTACTGACTGACAGTAAAGTAAATATCTCATTTAAAATTTTTGGTGTAATAGGCAATTTTCTGTGTATGCCAGCACCTAAAACACGTTTAGCACCCTTGAGTACAGACTCCATAAAAAAGGAATCTATTGGAGATGCAACTCCTGATTCTAAATGTAGCAACCGCACAATTGACAAATAATTTGTTATGGAATTAAATTGTAACCTTGAAGATAAATGAGCTACATATCTGGCTAAATTTATAGGACTTAAAGGAACAAGGGTAATATTTAATCTTCTACAAAATTCTGCGTATGACTTGAAATAGTTTAAATATGTCTTTTTGGTAGATTCAGCATAAGTATGACATCTAAAGTTAGCAACAATACTATCCAGTGATCTCACCTCCCTCGATACCAGTGAGCCTAAATAAAAGAAAACGAAGGGCATTACTAGACATGTGCCTAACAAGATCCTGTAAATACAGTGGTGGTTGAACATAATCACGCAAAAATTGTTCACAGAAAGGTAGATCATGCATCCGTGAAATACAGTCTGCTAGTATATTCGTTTTGCCTGGAACATGCTTAGCTATCAAGTGGAAATTATACGTTGCTGATTACCAAAAGAGCTCACGCAAAAAGGACATCAAAATAGCATTCCTTGATGTACCTTTATTAATGCAACTTACAGTTGCCGCATTATCGCAATGAACTATAATACGCTGACCACGCCAATATGGGGCCCATCGCTTTACTGCTAACGCCACTGAGAAAGCCTCTAGTTCATTTATGTGAAGTTTCAAAGCAAAGGGGTGATCTTCTGCCCAATTTACATAAAACCAATCATTTTGGTAGACACCCCCTCTACCAGATTTACAAGCATCAGTAGCCACAGAGGTGATAGGAACCTTTGCAAGTAAAATTGACTTCCCATTAAAAGTAGAAATAAAGTTATGCCACCACTTTATATCTTGCAATATTTCGCCTGTCAAACGCAATTTATGCCAATCTAGCTTTAATCGCATGATGCCGTTTATAATTCTACGGAGAAAAACTCTCCCCCCTCGAACTACAGCAGCGCCAATTAAGCTTTCCCGCTAAAGATTGCAATTGCTTTTTTGAAGCACGCTTACGCAATAAAAATTCAGCTAATTCTGATTTCAAATCGTGCAATTTTGCATTTGGCAGTCTGGTTTCTAAAGTGGTAGAATCTATCTCAACCCCTAAAAATGCAATCTGTTGGCAGGGGTCTGTTACTTTAGACCAGCTGATACAAAAACCTAACTTCCTGAGCAGCGCAATTAAAATTGCTAACGCCTGAGCACAGCGCTTCTTTGTCTGCTTGCAAATAAAAAAATCATCTAAATATGCCACAATGGTGAAGCCTCTACGTGACATCATTCTGCGAATTGCCTGAGATAATCTATGAAAAATACCAGGTGCTAATTTTGATCCAAACGGAAGTTTTTCATCTATGAAAGTGTAATCATGACCATCAGGAAAAGTCCATGTAAGCCCAGTGACCTCTCTACTTTGTTCACTTATTTTGACAGATCTGTAAGCGGCCTTCAGGTCCACTTTTGACATATAAACATTTTTTGAAACTAACTTACATGCATCATCTACTGTTTGAAATTTTTGTTTATCAAATTCTCCTGCAAAATCATTTACTGCAGAACCTATTGGTATGCTGCAATCATGAATAATTCGAACTCCGCCGTCAGATTTAGGGATAACCCCAAGTGGACTGATAATTTTGGGTGGGGAATTGACAAAAATATAGTTTCCGTTATCAATTTCTGTTAAAATTTGTTTATGTGCCTGTTTGTAAAAAGGGCTACTAGGCTTAGCATAAGGATGATTTTTGGAACGTACATTCTCTGGTAAGGGAACATTCGTGACAATGTCAAATCCATGTTCTATGCCAAATAACAAAAATTCTTTGTCAAAATCATCACTTAACTCATTTGCCCATGAAATTAGATCAAGAGCACGTGTAGGCTTCACCATTGTAACTAGTTTTTTGTATGCTGAAATGCTGGGTGCTTTTCAGCACATGCAGGTATAGCACATGAATGCTCAAACTTACAATGTGGCATAAAACAGCCTCTACGACTATTGAATTTCTTGCAAATCATCCTTCCCCCCGGAGAATGAGAAGCATATGTAACTGCATGTTTATTAGCCATTACTTTCGAGCTTTGAGTTTGAGGTGCAATGCGGGAATTCTGACTCTGCAAAAACTTTGGCCTCAAAAATACAGAATGGAGATGGGGAATGTGTGTACCCCATCTAAATTGGTGTTGTTTTTGCAGGCGTCGGTATTCCTGATCAAGGAAAAAACAGACACCAACTCACAGCTCGAAATAAAAGATATATGCATAGTATAAGATAAATAATCCATAATTTGGGATGATTGTAACTCTCCTATAGCTATCAACTTATGCATTATTGACAAATTAGCCATAGACCATTGTGTTACTGATAATGTTTCTAATTTTGGCTTGACAGGCCCAGATTTAAAACTAATTTGCCCCTGACGATTCGAAACTAATTCCTCTGATTCTGAGTGCCCCTAAAGTATTAGGTACAAAATCAGTTATATCAAAGAAATTCACATTAGGATCAAAATTTGTAGACTTTAAAAATATTTGAGGGTCTTTCCATGAGTAAATGTCATTGACCAGCAAATTGTCTCTACCTGTGGAAGAATTATGAGAGTCATTCACATATTGTCCTGTACTGTTCTTCTCCCGACACATCATCTTTAGGATCTCTTGTACATAGGCGCCGCCATCTTTGTTGTTTACATCGTTGCCATCTTTGTTGTTTACATCGTCGCCATCTTTGTTGTTTACATCGTCGCCATCTTTGTTGTTTACACATCTTGGTTGTTGGTGCTGCCATTTTGTATCCTAGCGGAAGTTTTCTGTGTAGCCTCGTTTTCAAGTTCGAAAGGGTGCATGTCCGCCATATTCCCAGCTTCACCGCGGCCGTCCTTGAAAGTTTTCCTCACTGCTCGCATTAACACTTTTTGCTGTCCAAGCGGAATATTAAAAGCTGGCATATCGTCTTTTTCAATCATAGAAATCGCTTCCATAGAATCGAACCCAAGTCTAATTAATTCGGAAGCTGTGTTTGGATTAAGCTTCATTGTGGATGCCCACATCTGTACCCGCTCGACATTATGTGGAAAATCCACCTCGCCTTCACTGTCGCTCGCCATATCGCCTATAGTCGCAAATTTAATATAAATTGGTACAAATGTTAAAAGCAGAGCATTTCTGTCTCAGATAATTCCGTCGCTGGAGCGTGCAGTACAAAACTACAAAAGTCTACAGGGAAACGCAATAAATTCCATCACCAGAACACGGTATGCAAGGAATAAACACGTCAACAGCAGATCCCAATAAATTCCATCGCCGGAATGTACACAAAAGTTAGTGTATCACTGTTAAAATAAAACATTCTCGGTAATTCAGCTAATCCGACAAAGTTCTCTATACTTTCACTGGTTTAACAACGTTGCCGAAATTATCCATTTCTAAAGATTAAACCAATATTTTCCGTAAAATTAATCGATTTTAAAGACAAAATATTATATTTTAAATTTGCTAATGCCAAATTTGCAATGCGCCTGCTTCATGCAGTTGTATTATCTAGAATGCCTAAATGAGGCGCAGTAAATTAAAACAAAAGAATGATAATTAATTAATTTTCTCTGCCGATTGGATAATTTGAAAATAGGGCCTTCTTCTGATTGGTTCCTTCCCACATCTCACAAAGCAATTAGAGAGCGAGATTTCAAGAGTGGCCAGTAGGGAATTCCTTACATCATTGGTTGTTATTAATAGATATAAACTGAACTAAAATACCCAATCAGCAATAAAGGACGGGTAATGCATGTGCGATAATACATGTCAACATGCTGTGTATTAATAATCCATTTTTCTTGTTAATAAAAATATCACATTTTGAAACAATACACTTGCTATCTTGAGTTCTGATTCCATCAACAACTGCCAGTCCATACTTTACCAATGCAATATGACAATTTATTGCCTTTCTTGTTTTCAGCATACTGTAGGTGCCCTTTTGTTAATTTTCCATACACTGTAGGTGCCCTTTTTATAAATTTTTGCGCGCTCTAGATGCCCTTTTTCGATTAAGTTACCATGCCCTTTTTGTGTGATAGGGGAAACACTACCTTAGGCAGCCCCCAGACCCCTTGCCCTTTAGTTTGTGATTCCACTTCATTAAGAAGGAAGCTACGCCCCTGACAGTTGATTTTCACGGTCATGGTAATTTACATCACAAATGTCCTTACAAGAAGAAATGCATTTCACCTTAACAAACTTCCCTGAAAATTTCCTCAGCAGTCTGGTTATTTGTTCATGAAGAACTTCTATCTTTGCAGCATTGGCCTGAAAAAGATACAAAAAATGTAAATACAAATGGATCTACAATGAATACATACATTTACAATTATTACTTATATAAACAAGTGATCAGTGACAATTAAACATGTATTGAGAGTCAAAGGTGATTAATTATACCTGTTGTTAGTTGTATTGTTACCTGTATAAGCTTGTTTATATAGGTGTGGTGTCAGTTTATTACACACAAGGCTGAAAAAATGTATGGTTTCAATCAATTCAGAAAATCAATTTATACATGTACCTGAAATGCAGTATTGAATTCATTTAAAGGTGACAAAATGAATTCTAGAAACTGGAAATAAAGTATCATTTCTGGATTCATAAGATGTTTAGCTACACTTTTCACTCTGCCTTCCTTTTCTACATCTTGGTGACTATTGAAATAACTTTTCAAAGCTGGCCAGTGGTGCAATATACGTGTAATACATGTTTGAAGTGATAACCGTCTGGTACTGACATGTTTTAATATTTTCAACGGTTCAACATTCTTCCATTCGTTTGGAGGATTTTTGGAAGTGATAATAAATATCAAAGATAAAGTCATTGATTGGTAAGGGAAGTTCCTTAACCCCTGCTCCACAACAGAGATTTGCTAAATGGCAAATACATCCCATATTTACAACATTTGGTTGCTTTTGTCTTATTCTAAAAGAAGTGATTTTTTCTGCCTTTCATAACAGAGCAATTGTCTGACATAAAACCAAACACATTTTTCCAAGGAATTTGTTTTTCCTCAAATGTATTGTCCAAGGCATCAAATAAGTTTTGAGCATTTCCTATGTTTACTATAGGCATATCAAGAAATCTAGTAACAGTGTCACCCAAAATACTGTCAAAGTATCTGACAAGAATAACAAATAATTTGTCATTCCCTCTATCATTGCTCTCATTGCACATAATTGTGAAGGGTTGAGTTTTACAATTTTCTTCTACCACTTTACTATTTTCGACTGAAATGGCCCTTTTCACTATCTGGTTGGTTTTTGTTTTCCCACAAGAATAACCTGCAGCTATTGCACTGTCAGTGAACATAATTTTGCATAATTTTGTGAAATGGTCAGAAACAGCAAAAGCAAGATTATATGCTCTGCCAAAAAATTTGAAAACAAAGTTTCTGCAGTTGTAATCTTATCGGTCAGTACACTTTTGGTTTTTGAGAGGAAAGATACCATGCATATTGATTCTGCTTGAGATATTTCCATTTTTGAATGAATCAGTGTTTTTGCATGTCTTACAAGATCATTTCTTGCCCCTGCACTAATATTGATGTGGGAAGTACAAAGAATACAGTACGCATCATTCCGACTTCTTTCACTCGATTTCACCCATTTAAATTCAGATTCCCAGCATTTTTTGTATGAGCACGAATACTTTTTCCTTTTACTTGGAGTAGAACAATTTGGCCCAGATAGGGACCGCTTTCTTTCAGACATTATGTTGAACTGACAAACTAAAGTTTACTCAATTAACTGATTAATGCTCACTAATCAATTAAACTTACCTTGAAAATATTGTAGCTCCCGGTAAACAGGTAAACAAATCCTAAATTTTGACTTTTCTATTGTTTTCCTATTCGAAGGTAAAAAGCCGATAAAACCGAACGTATATTTCAACTCTAAATACGGAATGCAGTGATTTTCCTGCCTTTATTTTAGGTCCGAATATCGGCCCGTTCCCAATCAGAAAATACCTAAATTTTTCCCAATTGAACCTGTTAAATTCCCAATTCAATTAAGTTGTAGTGGAAAGGTAATTGATAATTTTATTGTTCGTATGATTTGGTTCAAAATATAGGTTGTTGTACTGTTCCCGTGTAATCATGTTGAATATGGACAGGTAACTATCATATTTCGACCGTAAACCAGTTTTAACAATGGGTAGGCTTAGTTCAGCATTTGGATGACGTTTGGTGGTTAACGGTAACAATATGGAATGATATGATGTGATGATGCTGTGTTATTATCTGAATAACATAGTAAATACATTCCTACATGAAAAACTAAAAGGTTTTCATTATTTTCTGACACATAAATGTTTTTTGACAGGCAATGTCATACTGAGCAAAGATTTGCCAGTTTGGTTTATTTATTTTGCTGTGAATCGAGCACGCCCAAACAGACAACATGTCCTCTCATGATTCAAAATATTATGTTCAAAATAAAAGAAAGGCAAAGATGCCACTGATTGTAGAAACTTGTTGAGCTTTAAAATCCAAATTAGTTCTGAAGATACTACACTGGGACTGATATATATTTTGAACGAAAATGTTTCTACTTTTACGGATGTAGAACAGGATGAAGCCGTGGTTGTGGCGGATAAAGGCACATAAGCAATCACCACAAACCCAAGTACTAACACTATAAACAAATTGTTTCTACCCAAACATCTGAGCATAATTCACTTGAAATGAACTCTGCTCATGTACAAAGATAGACTGACCGTCAATCCCACTCTGAGTGCGACCATAATCAGTGACAGTTGTCGACTCTAGCTCAGAAATAAGCACTGAAAACATTATACCATGCCATATAAGTGTCAGTTAGAGAAATCTTACTGACAAGAAAACTTGCAATAAATCTCAGGGTTGTATGACTGAGTTGATGTGTTTGAAAATTGGAATTTTGAAATAATAAATAACTTGTACAAATTGTGACTTGGATGGAGAGTTGTCTAATTGGCACTCATACCACATCTTCTTATATCTACATCCTTAAAATATGTTGGAACACAATGATTTATTTATTCCAAATTCATCGTTATACAACACATTTTCCCAATTGCCTAGGGCCCAGGCCCCATTTGAAAAAGGGTAGGAAAATCACTGGAATGAATACCGGTCAAAAATCCAGGTGAAAGCAGGTCATTTTCTGATTTACCAGGTTATTTGGCCACCCGACGGGTATTTTAAAAAACCCGGGTAAGGGGTTAAATTCTCGGGTGTGCCCCGCAGGATACGGGTCAGTTGACAGCTATGATCTATGAAATTTATGAGGAAAATGGGACAACCCATTTAGGAGTTATTGCTCAGGAAATGTAAAGTTTTAGAAATTTCACAGTTTTTGGCCTATTTCTAAAAAACGAAAACATTTATAGCAAAAGTGACATAGAGTATTAATGACCAATAGGTCAAGGTCTATTCTCTTTAAGGCACAACCATTTCAACAGCTCTGAGACTAGTAGATAGTCAGCTCTCATACTTGGTAGTATTGTTTGTCATCATGTGTAGTTTAACCACACTATTCTGCCATTTCAATTTGACGATGGGAGTAATGGGACTTTGACCCTGTATGCCAGCTTCAACGAAGTCGGAAGCAGGTCTAGAAATTCTCGACTGTGTCCGTCTGTCTGAAAGAAAAATTTGTCAAAGTTTTCTTGGCTTCTTTGAAAGGGAATGATTTAATATTTGGTCTGCAGCTTGATAATGTTGAATTGCAGAGAGTAAGCCATCTATAATCTTCCTGTTTGCCGATACTTTGAAATTATACAACACTCATTGTACAAGGAAAATTTTAATTCATAGCCCCATTGGTTTCTATGTAAAATTCTACAATTTCAAGCATTAATGGCTACTTTTTCTTAAGCTCAAATAAAGTGACAGGCATTTTATGTCAAAACTATAACTTATCCTGAAAAATTCAATACTTTTAATTGCATATTAGAGTGCACTGGTCCAGAAGTTTGGTAGTACAAGAACAGGTACTTCTGATCTGAAAAATAGGCCAAATGTTAGTATTAGTATTTCAAACATTTTTTTTATTATTCAAAACAAGGGCTCTACAGTGATCACAAGTCCTTAAGCTTTCATTTGATACCAACATTACCCATATATTGTACTTTTTGACAAAGTTACAGCTATGTGTAGGAATTGTTTTGTTTAAAATATGTTCTACTTTCTTGTATGTTCTTTCTGACGGGGCCCAAACTAGTGGTTCTATACCTTAAAGGGAATGATTAAATATTTGGTCTGCAGCTTGATAATGTTGAGTAGAGAGTAAGCAGTTTTTACATCTCACCGCTTGGCGCTTTAAATTACGTCCGCCATTACAGTAATGATAAAAGTGTAAAAAAGGCATTCAGTCGTAACGAGAAATATATAAACAAGTGAAGTTCATCATGTCTACTGAAGTTAAAAGTTCAATGCCAGAAATTTTCAAAGAAATAAAGGACTGGAATGACCATATGAGGAGTTGGCCAAATTTAATGTATGGTGACATTTATAACTACTTGATAAGATCAAAGGCAGTTGATGGAGAAGAAATGAAAAACTTTAAGAGTTTACAGAGTTACAATTATTTTCAAAGCGGAAATGTAGACAAAATATTGCATTTCAATGCAACAGATAACAAACTAGTTATGAAGGCGAGTGTACGATCATCCCAGACTGTGAGTAGACTTAATGATGCTTATGTTATGTGCACAAGAGAAAGTGCCGTGGAACAAGCCTGGTGTACGTGCATGGCTGGTTTAGGACTTTCATGCAGTCATGTCGGAGCATTATTGTGGAAGATCGAGTATGCTGTGAGAAATAGCATGACTGGAGTGAGTTGCACAGACGAAACTGCCAAGTGGAACCGAGGAACTACCAGGAACATTGAACCAAAGCCACTTGTCAGTATTCAGCTGAAAAAACCAAAACTTGGTGAAAATATGATGGGTAACGAAAGAGTCCCTGGACTGCGAGATACACCATTTTATGTTTCAAAAGAGGAATTTAAAGAAGCCATCAATGCCTCACCAATGCTACCTTTATTTGAAATCAAAGGAACAATCATTAACAAAAGTTTTAAAAGTAATCCGTCAGTTCGTACTAAAGAAAGTATTGAACAAGTTCGTGGTGAACATAATGATTTGTCATCATGTGCTAAATGTGTGCAGTTTTTTTCTAAATATGTGTTCTTGACGGATTCCCAAGTAGTTAGATTACAGACTGAAACAACACTTCAGTCCAAAAGCACATTATGGAAAGACTGTAGAAAGTTAAGAATAACTGCCAGCAGTGCTCACAAAGTGCCAGTTAAGGAAACGACAGACAGCACGAACTTTATATGTGAACATTTACACCCAAAATTTGTTGGAAATAAATATACTAAACATGGCCAGCAGGGAGAAATAGATGCAAAAGTGTATCTGAACTCTAATGGACATCAAATCCAAGAGAAAGGCATTTGTGTGTCGCAACAGGAAAATTGGTTGTCCGCAAGTCCAGATGGAATTTTTGATGGACAAAGTCTAGTAGAAATAAAGTGTCCAGTGCCTTCTTCTAGTTGGTCAACATTAGATCAACTATTTGAATCTGGAAAATATGATGTCGGAAAAGATGAAAATGGAGATCTTGTTGTAAAGGAAAAAGGGAGCAGGGGAATTTACCTACAAGTTCAGCTCACTATGTATTGTACGGGATTAAAACAGTGCAAGTTGCTTGTATGGCTGGGTGTAGATGAACATAAATATATTGACATTTTGTATAATGAGACTTACGTTAATAACCAAGTCACCAGATTAAAAAACTTTTATGTAAAAAAACTTCTTCCATGTTTAGTTAATGAGATCCAGGATGAGGCCCGAGACCACAATTAATTCCTCTATCAGTTCTTTATAACGTTTTGTTGCATTAAAAAAAATTTCCCTATTTTTTTTGTCTAATTTTTGTGTGTCCAATAACATTTGGCATGATTTAAGCTTAGTGTAATATGAGACAGTTTACAAAGTTTCAAAGCCATATGATATATATTATAGAAAATGTGGCATTTTTATATCTCAACTTTAGTTGCTGAATTGTGACGTTGAAATAGAACTATTTCAACTTTCAAATTTTGGCTTCAAAATCCTCAAAAACAACAAATTGCACTTTTAATGTCTCAATGTATAAGATATTACCTATTTAAAGTAATAGATAGCATACTAAATGTATCAGACTTATAAAAATTGACCAAAAGTTGATTTTATATGAGCCTATACCAAAAATAGAGGTTTTCAAATGAAGCGAGGCCTTATATGAAATGTAATATTTTCCACTTACAACAATTTTCTGAAGTTGTTAAGTTAAAACAAAACCTTCTACATATTATAAATGTTCTTTTCATGTAAATATAAGTTTCAAATAGCATAACACATGAGTATGACATGATCTTAAGCAATGTCAAGCTTAAAAAACCAGTGCAATCTGTTTACAGGAATACAATTTTAAGTGCATAGAACTTCACATTTCACTTGCTTCGTATGGACCGTTAGACTTAGACTATTAAAACAGCACATTTTGCACTCTTTTATGTTTTATCTACTTTTCTTTGTGTTCAGAGTTCACAAATGAGTAAAACAACTGAAATAAATACCACAAACACAAATAGATATCAGAAAAAACCTGTCAGAAAAAAGTAAAGATGCTGCTTTTGCAAAAATATTGAAAAAAGTGAAAAGCTAATTTTGGGCATATAAGCTGAGAAGTGTTTAATGTACAGTACAAGTCCAAAAGTTGTATCAAAATTTGCTGAATTTTCAGAAAATTAATTGCATGTATACATCATACAAATTTGGCCAATACAAATTTGGCCATCCATACCCCTATAGGCAAGTCAAGAGATGTTCGAAAAGTGTAAATATTACCTTTTGCACCTAGCCTAATCACTCTTTCCATATCAAAATCAGTTAAAATAAAACATCCAGAAGTTTATTTCAGCTCTCTTCTTTCATTTCCACCCCAGAAAAACTTAGAAATGTATGAGAAAGGGAATGAAAAAAAATAAAGAAAAAATACACTATAATTAAAGGGAACTATATTCGTGGACAACGAAAAGTGGGATCATTAATTGTGGTCTTGGGCCATGACCGTCTGATGATGAGCAAAGCTTTTGTAAAGTTTATGCATATTTAATAATATATATAAATACATGTACATTTGCTTAATTTGAGCAGTCAGATTTTGAAGGGAATGTATAATTTATAAATGAACACCAATGTAAGTGCTTATTTTGAATTGAAAATTATTTTAATTATTTTAAACTAAAAAAAATTCCCTTTGATTGTTTTATTTGTTGGTTTACCTAAACATATATATTATTTGCGAGATGTGGTATGATTGCCAATGTGTGTATTCTTCAAACAACTTGATTGTCACTTGTGTGATTACTATGTATATATACATGTACATTTTGTACATGTATATTATGCAAAAAGCATCACTTGTGTAAATTAAACATTCAAGCCTTTACACTTGGATTGATCATTTTAGGAGACCTTTCATTTTGTTGTGATTTTTCAAAGTTGCTCTTGATACATGTACTTTTATTTTACTTATATTATTGTATGGTCAGTCTTTCTACATCTCTTAGGATAAATTTACACATATGTGTCTAGTTTGGTTCAGATAATGATAGCAGGGAGCCTGTAGTTGTACTTGTTTGTTTACATTCTTCAATCAGAAATATGTCAATTAATTGCCCTACTGTGTTAAGTAATATTTTCACAGTTAATACCATGGTGTGTCTTAATTATCTAACACTGATTTTCCCCATAGTTGTGTGGTCTGGCTTATCACAAAGAACCCTGTGTTATTTTTAAGGACATTTAAACTGCTTGTCAGTTGTAACAATTTCATCCCATTACATCAGTTAAAGAGGAAAAGATCTTAAAAGGTTTATCATGAAACCATTTATTGATCTAAAAAGGTGTCCAAGTTTAATGTTTTCATTTAAATACCTCCAATGATGTTTTTACTCTTTGATTGATGTATTGCAATGAAAGTTTTATTATAAATTATGAATAAGAGGAGATGAGTGGGACAATGCTATACATCAATGCGACAGACACCCAATTACAAAATAAATTTCACCCTAAACAAAACAAACACCAAGGTAAATTCAAAAAGGGAGAGTTCATAAAATAACCAAAAGACGTCTAGAGGGAAACAAACAGAATTCTATTCAATTCATGTATATGTCATCCTGAATATGCATAAACTATTTGCCACTGGATGTTAAACAACCAACAATCAATGGATCTATAATATACTACAATCATAATGCAATGTACGTCTATAGCATTACATTATTCAACGACTTAAATATACATGTACATGTACAGTGTATACCCAACCTGTTTAACAAACAAAGAGAAAAAAATAACAAACTAATTTCACTCATTACTTTCATTAGTATCTCTGATCAGATCTGACCGTAAATTAACCAAAGCAGAGCATACAAGCAAAATGTCATCAAACAGTTTTAAGGATGATACAGGCACAGTCCCACTTAGAATTTTGAAGACCTTCAATCGTCGAATTACCCTTTCAACATGTATCCGTACTCTGGCAATCCTTCTTGTGGTTGTCACATCCTCTGCACTTAACTGAGGTTAGTTTTTTGTGAACGCTGGAATGTTCAGCTTGACACGCAATGGAAACAATAAGTCGTCTATTGTAAAGCCACGATCTGCCATAATCTCGTCGCCTGGAAGCAAGTAATTCATGAATCCACTTTTTTCTACAATAAATTTGTCACTTAAGCACTTGACCACCAAAAGCTTTGGATATGAACATAATTTGTCCATGTGGGGATATTCCTACTAAATATTTAGCTGTATTATGGGACTTGTAATTGCTGTACGTTTCACCCCTACTCCTCAAATTAGTTGGTCTCTGAATAAATGGTTCAGCACAGTCAATAATACAAGTAGTTCTGGGATAATTTTCCCTAAATGATTCGGGACAACAGTCTCTTATTACTTCTCTAGGGAGCCAAACAATCAAGGACTTTAATTTATCTGCCAACACAGGAATCCACGAATCAAATATTTTGCAAGCTAAACCTTTTGATATACCAAATCTTCTGCATAGATCGTCAAAAATTAAATTTAACTTTAGTCTCATGAGCACAAGGAGTAATTGATCTGCTACCTCTAATTGAAAACTGAATGTATTAAAAGGAGTAAAACATTTCACCAGCGTGAAAAAGACCTCTTTTGTGACCCCTGTATACAATAAAGCGTCATTGTCCGTTATTAAATTTTGTGCTGCAGACATAGTTGCTCCATCAGATTTACTTTGAACTCCCTTTTCTTCCGTTAAAACTATATTTGTTTGAGAAAATTTAGTCTGAAAATCGGTCCATTCTTTCCCGTACGTGTGATCTTTCTGCGGTAAGAAGTCCGATTCAAGATATTGTGTACTAACGGTAGATGAAGCTTCTAAAACATTAAAACTACAAATAGCCTCCGGTAGTTTCTCAGACGACGTACTTGTGCCTGGTTCACTTTCTAAAGTAGTGTCCAATTCTGTTATTTCCATATCGGAATCGGAATCACCAGTTTCCAGTTTTCTTTTTTTCACTGTCAGTTGATGTTTTACAATTTTTCTTCTACCCGGAGTAAATGTCTTGTTTTCGTACCCCATCTTTAACTTAGGAGAAGGATTCCGATCTGTAGGTTTTCCGTCAATAAAATGTTCAGAGCATACATATACGTTTTTCGGAAGATCTTTCCGATTTAAAGCTTTTATCCACTCAAGTCGTATCAATTCTTTGGATGGCATTACATGTAGTCTGTAAGGAATTAAACAGGGACAATGGTCGTGCATTTCACCATGTAATTCACACATTGATTTCTTCCATAAAGTTATTTTTTTCCGATTATTGGAACAACCATGAACTGAACATGAGTTCCCACCACCTGTTTTGTATTTATTTTCACTCTCCATAACAAAACGAAAAGGAAAATAGTGGAAAACAAAATGTAAACAGAAGATCGATATTGTTGTGATTAAAGCATGTGCGTTATCTATCATTAGTGCTATGGCTGCGGCACCACGTGATAGATTAATGGCAGCGCACATGATAATTAGGTCAGATCTTGAAAAATGTGTCTATATGTGTTACCTCAATCAATTGCATGCAGTAATGCAGGTCCAGACCAGTTTTTGGTCTTGTTGATCATTGTAACACCGTATCAATGCAACCTCTGAGATTGTTTGACAGAAAGAGATTGTTTGACAGAAAGCTATCATATTTCATTTCACTTTATGCTGGAGTAATTGGACTTAAGCATACTCCCACCTTTGATTGTAGTCCACATTACTTAGGAGAGATTTACTTTTTAACCGAATTTTCGAAGTAAAAATCGGTTATTGATTTGGGGATGTACCGCGGGCGGGCGGGCAGCTGCCAAACAGTGTCCATTCAATAACATGAAAACGCTATGACCAATTTTTTTCAAATTTAGATATGTTGTTTCCTGTGACTAAATGAAGGTCAAGTTCAATTTTCACAATTTTAGCTTTTCTCCTTGTTGGGTTATCGGTCTTTTTAATATCCAAAAGTGGTACTTCTAATGTGATTGAGTTATTTCCCTTTGAACAGAAATTGTTAATTATATATATAAAGTTTGATTACACTAAGTGTTTTTAAATGATTTTCACCTGTTATCAAATTACAAAGCATATGGTAAATGTCTTATGACACAATTATAATTGGAGTGACAGATTTATTTGAAAATTTTCTGTTTCCTAAGTGCTGATGATTATAAGCTATATAGGACTATATAAATATAGTAAGAAATTTACTGTTCATTTTAAGACATTTTGAAGATAATTACAGATAAGTTTTATAGATTTTAAAAGACATTGTATTAATGATAAAATTTTGGATTTTTTTCTTTAGTTAATTGTTTGAAGAATTTTGTGATAGGTTTGTTTGTTATTCTGTAAAAACTAATTTTCTGAATGCTATATGTAATTTTTTTTGATGAAGTGAACTCCTTTAAAAACTAAGCTTATATTGTCTATTTATAAACATATATTTAGATTTCTGATTTTGGGCTCAGTTATCAGGTTAGTCCAAATATGGGTCCAAAATTAAACTGTGTTTGATTTCAGCATAAATTGACTATATATAGGGTTCTTTGAAATGCTGAATCTAAACCTGTTTTTATTTTCATTATTAATTAGATAATACCATATTGAGGTCCAAAGGGTCCTAATTTAAACTTTTGTTTAATTTCATCAAAAATTGAATTCTTGGGGTTCTTTGATATGCTGATTTAAACAATGTTTCAGTGATTAAATCATATCTAGTTTTAGAGAATTTAGTCATCACTGGTTGTTGTTATTATATTATTGATTATAATTTGAAAATAGATGTATATAACATAATATCCAATTTCAAAGAACTATTTATTCAGTTTGAGTTATTTCCCTTTGAACAGAAAATTATATGGATAAAATTAAACTGTGTTTCATTTCAACATGAATTAAATATATATATAGGGTTCTTTCAAATGCTGAATCTAAACCTGTATTTAAATATTAAATTTTTGGGCCCAGTTTTCAAGTTGGTCCAAATCAGGTTCCAAAATTAAACTTTGTTTGTTTCAAATATTCAATCACAATCCAAATTCAGAGCTGTTTTAAGCTTAAATGTAGTGTCCATACTTGGTCAACTGTTCAGGGTTCGACCTCTGCAGGAAAATGCGGTTTGCTGTCACTTTGACAGCCTCTTGTCTTTGAGTTTGGAATACAAATGTAAGCAAAATATATATGTATTTTTTAGGATCAAGCATGTGAAGTTCTGGAAGTTTTTGATGAGATGTTAGAATGTGAAGTAGCCATACTTGTTCCCCATATGAAAACAGTTGTAGATTTTTGTATTGAGGTAATTGTATGTTAAAAAAACAGCTTATATTTCCATTTTACCTTCAGCAAGTCAAGAAAAGAACTGTCTATTTTGACCAAAATTGTCAGATGACTTTTCATAGTTGTTGCCCTTGAATTATAATTTTTGCTGAATGCTGTCAAACCTGAATGTCTCTTAGTGCATCTGGTTTGTAAATTATATCTAGGGATATGATCCATCAACAAACATTGAGGCTTGGGCTAAAAAATAGAACAGAGGTGTCAATATATGTTTTTATGTTATTACAAATAGACTTACCAGTGGTTGGATGCAGAGACTGGAAAACTTGCTTCTTCCTATTATCTTTTCTCCCTATTGTCGGTCCCTTAAAATTTTGGTTTAAGATTGTTAACCATGAAGTTGGGGTCACATTAACTTTAAATTAGTTAAAATGTTAATTAGGATGTGATTTTTTTTTTAATATATGTCAAATTATTGTTTTGGCCCGAATTTTGCAGTTCACTGAATAATGAAATGTGATACTGCAAGTGGGGCATGATTTCTTATAGACACATATTCTGACTGGTTTAGATCTAGAAAATCATGAAAATTATTAAGAAAAGAATAAAATCTGTCCCTCAAAATGATCAGATGTCATTATCTCCCAATGATTCTTTTTATTCAACAATTGGATTGATTGATTGATTAATTAATTGTTTAAAGCGACTTTTAGCACTATTGGCTGTTTTGTGGCGGTCAGTATTTATTGGTGGAGGAAGCCATAGTGCCCAGAGAGAACGACTGATCTTTGGCAGGTAAACTGACCATCCTAGTCAATTAAGATTGGAGTTGAATGCACCTGCCACGTGCTGGTTTCAAACTCGCAACCTCAGTGTTGACAGGCTATTGACATGATAGTTTAACTACTAAGACCACTTGGCCACATAGGCCCCATTCCACAATTGGAGGTATTGCCCCTAAATTACTATTTACAGGGAATCGTTTTTGGAACAGCAAATTAAACTACAGTGCAGGGACAAAAGTATTTTTCACCTACTTTTTGTGTAGCCTGTGACTTTTGTTGCAAAAACGAGACATAGCGATCCTACATTCCGTCGGTGGCGGCGGCGTCCACAAATATTCACTAAAGTTTTTGAAATTTCAATAACTTTCTTAAACTATCCTGGATTTCTACCAAACTTGGACAGAAGCTTGTTTATGATCATAAGATAGTATCCAGAAGTAAATTTTGTAAAAAAAATATTTTGTTTTTCCGTATTTTACTTATAAATGGACTTAGTTTTTCTGCCAGTTAACATTACATTCACTTTGTGGTTAAAGTTTTAAAAATTTTAATAACTTTCTTAAACTATCCTGGATTTGTATCAAACTTGGACAGAAGCTTATTTATGATTAAAAGCTAGTATCTAGAAGGAAATTTTGTAAAAATTTATTTCCTGTTTTTCCGTATATAACTTATAAATGGACTTAGTTTTTCTTCCAGTTAACATGACATACAGTCTGTAGTAAAGTTTTTAAAACATGTATTAGATTCATAAACCATTCTGGATATTTTACCAAACTTGGACAGAAGCTTCTTACAATCAAAAGATAGTATCTCTAGGAAAATTTTAATAATTTTTTCCCCATTTTTGTTGAGTCTGTGACTAGCAGCAAAAGTAGGCGAGACACTGGGTTCTGCGGAACCCTTACAAATTTTGTCCCCTTTATATTTGATATAAAAACACATTTGTCAAAAAATTAATTGAAGGCATTTGTGTTAGGGTGTTTACAAACTAGGTGTTGCAAGATACTGAATTGCCTACATTTTATTTGCTTATTTGGTGATAGATTTGTCTTCAGTTTACGTTTTCTTCTAATGTAAACACACTGATAATTATACCCCATGCAACAAAGTTGCGGAGGGTATAATGTTTTTGACCCGTCCGTCCGTCCGTCCGTCAGTCCGTCAGCCCAGTTTCTTGTCATCGCAACTCCTCTCAAACCACACAACAGAATTTCATGAAACCTTTTTAGATAATAGGGACATAATATGTAGATGTGCCTATCGACAGGAAATTTCTATTCAATTTTTTCTAGGAGTTAACGCCCCTTTGAACTTATTTGCTTCAATATACCTCTGCAACAGTTTGTCATCGCAACTCCTCTCAAACCACAAAACAGAACTTCATGAAACTTTGTAGATAATAAGGACATACTATGTAGATGTGCATATCGACAGGAAATTACGATTCAATTTTTTTTCTAGGAGTAATGCCCCTTTGAACTTATTTGCTTCAATATACTACTGCAACAGTTTGTCATCGCAACTCCTCTGAAACCACACTACAGAATTTCATGAAACTTTGTAGATAATAAGGACATACTATGTAGATGTGCATATTGACAGGAAATTACAATTCAATTTTTTTCTAGGAGTTACCTTGCTTTGAACTTATTTGCTTCAATATACCTCTGCAACAGTTTGTCTTCGCAACTCCTCTGAAACCACACAACAGAATTTCATGAAACTTTGTAGATAATAAGGACATACTATGTAGATGTGCACAATGACAGGAAATTACGATTCAATTTTGCGGTCATATATTGGTATGACATTGGCGTGGTCGTCGTCGTCGTCGTCGTCCAAAGAGACATTGGTTTTCGCACTCTTAACTTTAGTTTAAGTGAATGGATCTCTATGAAATTTTACCATAAGGTTCAATACCACAAATGGAAGGTTGGGATTGATTTTGGGGGTTATGGTACCAACAGTTAAGGAAGTAGGGGCCAAAAAGGGGCAAAAAATAAGCATTTTTGTAACTTCCAGACATAACTTGTGTGTTAGTGTATGGATCTCTCTGACATTGTACCACAAGGTTCCATATCACAAAGGGAATGCTGGGATGGATTTTGGGGGTAATTGCCTCAAAATTTTAGGAATTAGGGGCCAAAAAAGGGGCAAAAAACAAGCATTTTTCTAGTTTCATGACAATAACTTGTGTGTAAGTGTATGGATCTTTCTGAAATTGTGCTACAAGGTTCCATATTACAAAGGGAAAGGTGGAATTGAGTTTGGTGGTAATTGCCCAAAACGTTTAGGAATAAGGAGCCAAAAAGGGGCCAAAAATAAGCATTCTTCTAGTTTCCAGACAATAACTTGTGTTCAAGTGTATGGATCTCTCTGAAATTGTACTGCAAGGTACCATACCACAAAAGGAAGGCTGGGATTGATTTTGGGGGTAATTGCCTCAAAATTTTAGGAATTAAGGGCCAAAAAGGGGCAAAAAACAAGCATTTTTCTAGTTTCAGGACAATAACTTGTGTGTAAGTGTATGGATCTTTATGAAATTGTACTACAAGGTTCCATATCACAAAGGGAAAGCTGGGTTTGAGTTTGGGGGTAATTGCCCTAAACGTTTAGGAATTTGGGGCCAAAAAGGGGCCAAAAAACAAGCATTTTTCTAGTTTCCAGACAATAACTTGTGTTCAAGTGTACGGAACTCTCTGAAATTGTACTGCAAGGTACCAAACCTGAAAGGGAAGGCTGGGATTGAGTTTGGGGGTGATGAATTATAAGGACGTTCAAAAAATTTGAGGGGGGATTTTTTTGTCTTATTTTTTCTTTAAAATTTTCCATTTTAAATTGGTTATTTCTGATTTATATATAAAAGCAAATAATAATGATATGGTTTGAATAGGTAAATTAAAATTTTTTAAGTTTTTAGACCACATTCATTCTGTGTCAGAAACCTATGCTGTGTCAAATATTAAAGCACAATCCAAATTCAGTGCTGTATCAAGCTTGAATGTTGTGTCCATACTTGCCCCAGCTGTTCAGGGTTCGACCTCTGCGGTCGTATCAAGCTGCGCTCCAGCGGAGCATTTTATTTTTCTAGGAGTTACACCCCTTTGAACTTATTTGCTTCAATATACCTCTGCAACAGTTTGTCATCGCAACTCCTCTGAAAGCATACAACAGAATTTCATGAAACTTTGTAGATAATAAGGATATACTATGTAGATGTGCATATTGACAGGAAATTATGATTCAATTTTTTTTTTTTTATACAATTTTTTTTTCTTAAAGTTATTTTATTTCTCCAGTGACAATGTGGGGACGTGGGGTATGTGAGCGCGCTCAATAAAGTTCTTTAATTATCTATTATTTTCTTTTAATAGTTGAAATGTAAAGCAAATTTGCTGACAATAAATAAAACTTGTGATTAAATCATTAAAACAGTTAGTTAATAACAAACTTTTAACCAAATAAACACGTGTCAATATTCTTTCTATTAGTACAAAGTTTATTAAAATCTGACTAGAAAAGATCCCACAACAATTTTTTGAAATATTATGTTTTTTATATGAAATCTATTTAAAAAATTACAAGTGAGGAATACTTATGTCCATGCACTGTACATTAACATTTTTTTTTTAAATCCTAGCATTAATGGATATTTCTAAAATATTAATTATCTAACACAAAGAAATGTTTCTCAAAAATTGTTATTTTTGTTTCATCTACAAAGAAAGTTGTAGAATGCAAAACATAGGGATTTTAATCTGGTGAATGCAACGACAGCAAAAACTATTTGCATAAAGCTATATGTTTTGGAGGAAGAAGACATGGATGCTTCATACCTTGTATGCAGATGCCTTATATTATGAAGTTTCCATCTGTCCATTGGCTTTGACCTCATTTTCATTGTTCTGCTTGAACAAAAATGTATAGCTTTTAATACGCCTGTTTACGGGACGTATTATGGTATACCGTTGACCGTCTGTCCGTCCGTCTGTCGTCAACATGTCGGACATTAACTCAAAAACAATTTAACCAATAAGAAACTTTGGTGAATTGTTTTTATCTATAGACGTGAGCTCCCTTTCGTTTTTTATAAATTTTGGATTTACCTTTTCCGAATTTTGGAGTTTTATTCATTTAAAAAGGGGGGATTTTCCAGTTTTCGGACAATAACTCAAAAACGGTTTCACCAATTTGCAAAAACTTTGGTGAATTGTTCAATTCTATCGACATGAGCTCCTTTTTGATTTTTATAAATTTTAGACTATAAGTTTCCGATTTATTGGGTTTTATTCATTACGAAAAGGGGGATTTTCCAGTTTTCGGACAATAACTCAAAAATGCTCTCAGCATTTTTTATGAAACTTTGGTAAATTGTTTATATCTATTGTTGTAAGCTCCCTTTTGATTTTTATAAATTTTAGATTTTACGTTTTCGAGTTATAAGATTTTATTCATAAAAAAAAGGGGTGATTTTCAAGTTTTTGGACAATATCCTTAAAGTGCTTAGAGCAGTTTTCATTAAACTTTGATGACTGATTTATATCTATTAAGATAACCTCCCTTTAGTTTTTTTTGATAAATTTCTGATATAACATTGAGAAGTTATTGAACTTTATTTGTTTATAGTCTGACAACAGATTTACTAAGTATTGCGCAACAGCACAGTGTATTGCACAACAGGAAGAAATCTTTAATTGAATATAAATTCAATTCATATAACCAATTTCAAGTTCTTTGACTACATTTATTCAGAAACCTATAATATGTCAAATATTTAATTACAATCCAAATTCAGACCTGTATCAAGCTTGAATATTGTGTCCATTTTTGCCCCAACTGTTCAGGGTTGGACCTCTGCGGGCGTATCCAGCTGCGCTCAGCCAAGCAGTTTATTTGTCAACAACAACCATACTTTATCTTAAAAGGGTTACACATTTAGCTATATAACTAATCTTCCCTGATGCCCTCATCATAGAAATGCATAAACAAAAACAAAACGAAAAATCTTTAAAAAGCAAAAATGCAAACATATACATGGCATAGTAAAGTATAATGATAATATTCAATACAACTACATAAAATGTTATGAAAAAATGAAAATGATGAAATAATGAATATTGAACATTTTTTCATTTGGTTGATTTCAAGAAATGATCAGTTATTTTGTATTTGAAAGAATTAACATTTGTAATATTTCGCAACAATTTAGGCAAATTGTTCCACAAGGATGGCCCAGAATTCATAAAAGATTTCTTGAACAATTCGATTTTTGGTTTAAGGAGTATGAGTTTTCCTGAACAACCTTTCTCAAAAGTATGGATATCTGCCTGAAACAATGAAACTTACTAGTTACTATGCACTTAAATGTCATCACAAACTTGTGATATGATTGTATATGACCTATTGATCATATCATGTGAAATACTCACTTATTATCATTTATGAATAGAAGGATAACTAAATGTGCTATATGAGATCCTTGCAAGGTCTACATGTCCATCAGACAGCTGGGTTTACCTGACCAAGGTTAGGTTTTCATGTTCAAGTCTGTATGTCAGGTACTACCATCAATAGGTCAACTATAGTTGATGTATGGAATGATTGTAAGGTGTACATGTCATACTGGCAGGTTTCATCAGACCGTGACCTCATTTTTATGGTCATACCTACCAAACCTCCCGTTTTGAGCGGTCCGCTCACGTTTGGGAGTATTGATTCTTATGCATTCCAATATTTTAACTAATGAAAACATTGGAGAGTAGTTTTTGGTCCTCAATGCTCTTCAACTTCGTACTTTATTTCGACCTTTTAACTTTTTTGGATTCGAGCGCCACTGATGAGTCTTTTGTAGACGAAACGCGCGTTGACTCCAACAAAAAAAGAGGTCTTTGTCTGGACCAAGTGGTAGTGTAAAAAGAAATATAACTGCAAATTTCAATCAGATTGGATGAAAGATTTTTAATTTTTACGACCAAGTTCACTCAGCAATGAAGCTTCATTTTGCACACAATCAGATTACGTTTGGTTATCTTTTCGGTCGCTTCTGGTGGTCTGTACCATGTTAACAATTATGCTAAGTATGAGATTCACAATGAGGTAGTGGAGGCTCAAAGAATACAAAATTGATTGGGTTTTTCTTCCAGAAACCAAACGACAAATTTGACAGTCAACTTATCATGGCCGAAACTTTATTTAGTAATGAATTGAAGAAATAAAGTATATTTATTAACTCTTATTGGTGTTTAGTAGATGTATATAATGTACAGGTCATATATTTAGCATGAAAATGTCGTAGCTGAGGGGGAGATCTCCCTCATTGAAGGTTCAGAGGGTTCTTTGATATCCTGAATCTAACTGTCGCAATAGCAAGAAATCTTCTATTGCACAATAGCACAGTATTGTGCAATAGCAGGAAATCTTCTATTGCACAATAGCACAGTATTGCGCAATAGCAAGAAATCTTCAATTGCACAGTATTGCGCAATAGCAAATAATCTTCAATTGCACAGTATTGCGCAATAACAACAAATCTTCAATTGAAAACAAATACAGATGTTTTAACCAATTTTGATGGGATTAATTAAGTCTTTAATTTTTGGGGGTTCTAACCTTGTATATTTTTTTTGGATATTGGGCCCCATTTTCAAATTGGTCTACATTGAGGTCAAAAGGGTCCAAAATTAAACTTTGTTTGATTTCATCAAAAACTGAATTATTGTGGCTGTATTTGCTGAATCTTATTGTGCATTTAGATTTTTATTTTGGGCCCTGTTTTCAAATAAGTTCATATTAAGGTTTGAAGGGTCCAAAATTAAACTTTGTTTGATTTCAACTAAAATTAAATTATTGGTGTTTTTTTATATGCTGAATCTAACCATGTTGTTAGATTTTGGATATCAGACCATTCTAGGTAAATTAAATGTCCCATTTCAAATTTTTAAGATCTTTGACCACATTTATTTTGTGTCAGAAACCTATATTATGTTAAAAATTTAATCACAATCCAAATTCAGACAGTATCAAGCTTGAATATTGTGTTCAAACTTGCCCCAACTGTTCAGGGTTCGACCTCTGTGGTCGTATCAGGCTGCGCTTAGCGAAGCATTTTATTGTGGTTTGGTCTGTTTCTCGGGTACTATAAGCAAAAGATCAGCTGTATTTGGTGTAAAAAATGATTGTAAGGTGTACATATCCAGGGGTTTGTCTGGGTATTTTGGGAAAAGGGACCCTGGTCAGTTTGGGGAATTTTTTAACGCGATTTTCAATGAAATTGGGAAAAACAACCAATATATCAGATGTTAGTTTTAGTGTGTTTAGTTCATTAAAAAATTTCTTTTTTGGTGAAAATAAAGTAAGAAACTACATGAATGCTATTAAAAATTCAATTTTCTGTTCCTTTTTGTTTTTAAATTTAACAACATGGCACTCAAGTTTATTTTAGTATCAAAATTAATGAGTTTTTAAAGCACACATGTGATAAATATTTACCCCCCTTTATTTATCTCCAAAGACAGTAACACTATACATGGTTAACTATAATAATAACATTTTTTTTAAATCCACTTGCTCTTCCAAATTTTTACTGGCCCTTCAAAATTTCGAAGAAATTACCTCTTAGATCTTTAGTTATTTGTCTTACTCATAAAAAAGTTCTAATATCAACATTTTTTAGTGATAAAGAAAAGTATTGTCACATTTTATTTGATTTTGACATGAAAATTTGTAAACTAAAATAATTTTGAATTTCTGAATAAAATATCTCCTGTTTCTTCATTTTTTAAATATAACTTTAATTTTCAATTTTAGTGTTGCTATTTCATAGTTATCACAAACTGGATTTTTTTAAAAATTTATTTATTGAATTTGATCGGCAAACCCGGAATTAGCCTTATCCGTTTCCGGAATTTGATCCAGTTTTGAAATTTGTCTTCACTTCCTGTTTATGGCAGCCATTGTTTGTCAATTTTGTTTTGTCAGTCAATTATGTTTTTACTCGGATTTACACATTACTTGTTGTCGATTTTCGGCATAAAGCTAGAGGTTGAACAAAATGAACATCTATGTAATGAATAATAAAGATGAAAATGAATTTTGTGATCGTTTGGGAATTTTGCTTTCAAAATTGGGAAAAATGTAGGTTTTTTGCCGTTGGGAATGGGTCCGAGTACCGGACCTTGTGGAATGCTAAAAAAATCCATGATATCTCTCTCAGATATGTTTCATCTGACCTTATTTTATGGTTCATTGGTAGGTTTATTACATACTATAAGTAAAAGGTCAACTAACTGTTTTTGGTCACTCAGCAGGGTTTGAAATTAGCAGGGGGCCAATCAGCAATGGCCCCTAAAATTTGGTGTGGGCTACTAAAATTCTGATTTACTTGTATAGAATTATGTTTATTGGCTACCAAAATTTAAGCCCTGGGCTCCCATCCCAAAATTTTAACTTCAATCCCTGTGGTGAATGGAAGGATTACATGATGTACATGTCTCAGTCTGTCTTGCATTGTTGATCTGGACTTTACCTAATTTTCATGGTTCATTGGTACATATTAATTTTTTCATGGTTATGTCTGTTTCTCAAATACTATAAGGAATGGATCAACTATATTTGGTGTATAAAATGTTTGCAAGGTAAACATGTCTAACTGGCAGGGTTCATCTTACCTCAACATCAATCTTATGGTTCATTGATCAATGTTCAGTTTTTGTTTCGCCTGACACGAAAGTTGTAGAATGCGAGTTAAAGGGATTACTATCCCGCAGCGGCAGTGGTGACAGCACAAACTGTTTTGTATAAGGCTTTATATTTCAGATGGTAGAAGACCTAGAAAAAATGAAAACTACAAGTCATAAATTTCATGCGTCTCAAGTGCTTTTCTGGATTTACCTTCATCAGGAACACTCAAAGCTAAATATTTGAAAGCCAAGGATGTATAAGAATCAAAACAGTAGACGAGCTATATGACCAAAAAGAACCTAGAAAATAGCCAAATCCATCTAATGTCAACTTTGCCTGAGGGAATTGAAACCTTGGTTTCTTTATAATTTTAAAATTTATAAACAGACAATTTTAGAAAGGTTTGTTCTAAATCATGTCAAGCTTCATTCCTTGTATGCAGATGCCTTAAGCTACTCAATTTCAATTCGTCATTTGTCAATTTTCCTTTATCTCATTTTCATGGTTCAGGGACTGCTTGAAAGAAATGTTTAGTTTTTATCCCCCCCATCTTTAAAGACGGGATGTATTATGGTGTACCGTTTTCCGCCTGTCCATCCCTTGCAACCTCGGACAATAACTCATAAGCTTTCACCAATTTTCATGAAACTTTGGTGAATTGTTTATATTTAGTGACGTAAGTTCCCTTATGATTTTTATTAATTTTAGATTTTACGTTTCCCAGTTATGGGATTTTTGTTCATAAACTAGATGTGTCAGAACGACACGAATGGCCCCGTCTCAAAAAGTTGAAAAATCTGCAATTTCAACAACACATGTGGACACAAGCATGCATGGATAGTATCAAGCTCTCAAGACCAATACTAGTTTGATGAAAAATTTCCTTGATCAAAGAGTAATTAAATTTCAAACTATCAGCAAACAGGAAGTGGATGTACTGCAGATCTAACAAGATGTGTTGAAACGACATGAAAATCAGCATAGTGGAACGAAACATAAACTTGATCTGTAACTCATCATGGTAGTCTCATGGTAGCGCAAAATATGAAGGCGTATATAAAAAAAGTCTGTATAACTGTGATTTTCAACAATTTTCAAAGTTCTAAACCCTTAGTTTCGGCAAAAATTAGCTGAGTGGAACGAAACTTTAACTTGATCTGTAACTCATCATGGTTAACTCACATACCAAAATCAGTCTGTATTAAAAAAAGTCTGTGATTTTCAACAATTTATCAAAGGCCAAAGCCCGTAATTTCGGCAAAAATTAGCAGAGCGGAACGAAACTTAAACTTGATCTGTAACTCATCATGGTTTACTTACATACCAAAAATTAGCTCAATATCTGAAGGCGTTTAGAAAAAAAGTCTGTATAACTGTGATTTTCAACAATTTATCAAAGTCCAAAGCCCGTAATTTCGGCAAAAATTAGCGGAGCGGAACGAAACTTGAAATTGATCTGTAACTCATCATGGTTAACTCACATACCAAAAATCAGCCCAATATCTGAAGGTGTTTAGAAAAAAATGCCGTATAATGGTTTGTTGCGGAATGACGGAATAAATGAATGACAGAATTACAGAATGACAGAATGACGAAATGACGGAATGACAGAATGATGGAATGACGGAATGACGGAATGACGGACAAGGGTAAAACTATATGGCCCGACAACTTTGTTGCGGGGCCATAAAAATGGGTGATTTTGTGATTTTCTGACTATAACTTAAAAATGCTTTGAGCAATTTTCATGAAACTTTGGTGAATTGTTAATATATATAGTCATAAGTTTTTGTTAATATATATAGACATAAGTTTTCGATTTTTCATTTTGGAGTATTGGTACTTATTCATTAAAAAGTTTTTTTTCCCAGTTTTCGGACAGTAACTCAAAAACACTTTGAGCAGTTTTCATGAAACTTTGGTGACTGGTTTATATTTATTTAAATTATAAAGCTCCCTCTTTTTTTTTGTAAATTTCTAATATGTTTGTCATGTGAAATACTGACTAGTTATGGTTATTTAAATATGGAATTCTTTCAAGGTCTACATGTCCATCATACAGGGTTTATCTGACTTCAACCTCATTTCCTGGGTCAGTGATCAAGCTTAAGGTAATGCGATACCAAATGGCTTCATCTCCCAATTTCTAAACTTTTTGGCACACTTTTACTTTGATTCGAGTTGCATTGGAATATGAAATAAAAAAAGGGGTGACCATTTTTGTTTTTTTGTAATTTTTATAAGAAAATGTCAATTTTGGCGACAAATTTGCATAGATATATAGGGAAAATGCCTTTTTTTAAAATTTATTTTTTATATTTTTCAATGGATGGCTTTGTTCTTGTATACAGAGAAAGACTAAAAACTAACATAATATCCAGGATTATATACTGAATCAATGCATGTATAGAAACACATATGTCACCATCCTTGTTTTTTTAGATAGATTGCTTCAAAGTTGGCCGATACGCTTAGAATTTGTCAAAAACGTGTGATGTTGCTGAATACAGAATAAAGTTATTTTTACTCAGAGATACTGAAAAAATATGTACGAGGATCTAAATGGTGTTAATTTTATTTTATTTTCATTTCCCCTGTCGGCTTTCGTAAATTTCCTTTTAATTCAATGTAACATTCTACTGATTTAATTTTATTTCGTCCTAACCGGGTGCACATTTAGGACTTCAAAACTGAAT
Organism: Mytilus coruscus; assembly: GCA_017311375.1. NCBI lineage: Eukaryota > Metazoa > Mollusca > Bivalvia > Mytilida > Mytilidae > Mytilus > Mytilus coruscus. Next base: position 55,711,987 of record CM029600.1, read on the forward strand.
CTTCAGTTTAACTCTTCCGAACTAGACAAAGGTGATGCCATTGCTGCATCCATGCATGAATAAATTGCTTTAAAAATTTGATTAAGTAAACATGAATAAATTGCTTTAAATATTTGATTAAGTAAACAGTGACGTTGAAGTATAATTTGATTTGATTGATTGATGGTTGCTTAACATCAAGTGGCAAATATTTCATACATGGACGATACAATTATACAATTTGAAATAGTTGTGTCTAAACGACACATTGGATGCACCCGTCAAAAAAGGTTAAACATTCTGTTAGTTGTAAAAATAATAAAGAAGAAAATCAATATCCTGATAAAAACACATTCTAAATATAGTATGGCACATGTAAACGTTTGAGTTGTGTGCATAGTTAGTTGGACAAACCTTGCAAACTGTATGCAAAATTTCACTTAAAAAGACTAAAGTTCAACATTCTGTCATTCAAGGAAAACTGTACCAAAAAAAAACCAACCCCTGAGAATATATATGCATCCTCTACTTAAGTAAAACATTCGGTGCAATATAAAATTTCAAGCTTGAAATTGTACATGTAGGATTAGTAAGCTGGGCTCTGTACAACAACAACAACAATACTTTATTTTAAGAGGGTTACACAGTTAGCTATATAACTAATCTTCCCTGAGGCCCTCATCATAAAAAATCAAACAAAATGCAAACATATACATTGCATACATTAGTATAAAAAGACAAGTATGATAAAAATATTCAATACTACTTGATAAAATGTTATGAAAAAATAAATGTGATGACATAATCAGTTTTCAATATTTTTTATACAGCTAGGTTGATTTCATTAAATGATCTGTTATATTATAATTGAAAGAATTAACATTTGTAATATTTCTTAACAGTATTGGCAAATTATTCCACAAGAATGGTCCAGAATGCATTAAAGATTTTTTGAACAATTCTGTTTTTGGTTTAGGGAGTATGAGGTTTTCTTGAATAGCATTTCTCAAGGGGTTATGGATTTCTGTCTGAAACATAATGAAACTTGTTAGTAAGATATGATGGTGTGTCATTTTTAAGCACTTAAATGTCATCACAAACTTGTGATATTTTATTCTCTGTTCAACTGTCATCCAGTTTAAGTGTTTGAATAAGGGCTCGGAAGGAGCGAAAGGGTCTGTTTCTAATATGAATCTAGCAGCTCTCTTTTGTAATTTGAATATCCTTTTTAAACCCTCACTGCTACACTACTCCACACTATACAACAATAATCAATTAGTGGCAAGATATAACCATTATAGAATGATTTTCTGCAGTCTAGATTTAGAAATTTCTTGATCTTTAATAGTAGATATAGCCTAGATGTACTCTGCGTGCCTTTATATATTATCAAAATGCCAAATTCATCAACCTGTAATTTTAAAACAAACAAACCAAAATCCTGATAATATGCTAACCTTTAGTATATGTACTAACACCAGGTACATAATTTAAAAGTTGAAGCTTAAAAACTGTAGTCCGAAGAAATTAGCCGTATAAACCCAAGTGTGGGATGGACAGTCGAAAGGACAGGGGTAAAACAATATGCTCCTGGCATTTTGTCGAGGGCGCAAAATATATATTATCGTATATGATGACAATTTCTTTTTGAATAAGCAGTTCATAGTGGAATGGTAATTTGGAGATCTCAAATGTAGCAATGTAAGCAAGCTAACATCTACATTATTTGGTCTTTGATGGGAAGTTGTCTCATTGACAATTATACCATATCTCCATATTTCATAATGGTTTGAGTTTTCTCCTGAAATACAAGAAGTTTAAAGAATATAACAAATATGTACTAGGAGACTGAAATATATTACTGTTACAAATACAATCTTACTATTGTTGTGAACATATGATGTTATAATTTAATGTATTTTAATATTTGCTATACTAAATATACTTATTAACTTTCCAATTCAAGGGACCAACAAACCCTTACTAAAACTACAAATTAGCGTTAAAAAAAAGTTGCCCATCCCGCATTAGTCACCTGCTATCTAGATGTCTTTGGTTTTGTGTGTCGTTAATTGGCCAGTTGCTGTGTTATTGTATATATCACATCTCCATTCATTCACACAAAGAAATACCAACACTTTTTATACGCCCGTTTACGGGACGTATTATGGTATGCCATTGTCCATCCGTCTGTCCGTCTGTCTGTTCGTCTGTCCGTCCGTCGTCAACTTGTTGGACAAAAACTCAAAAACGCTGTAACCAATTTGCATGAAACTTTGGTTAGTTTCATAAACTAGACTGTTAATACCCTCGGGGCTTTTTTTGCCACACCTATGTGAGCAATATGCCCCTTCCCCAAAAAAGGCACCTTTGTTGATCGTCTGCGAGTCGTTTTGTCTCCCCACTTTGTGAAATGGTGCCTTTTTCATCTGTACTTGTACATCATGTCCAACTAAAAACACCAAAAACACACCCATCCCCGAAGACCTAAGCATAAATGAACATGAATCTAAAATCAAAATCATTTTAAGATCTCGTTTTTTTTTTCAGTTTAATTTGTTTCTGCCTTTTGAATAATTAATATAGATTAATGAAAATGTCTCTTTATATTTTTTTTGTTCAAAGCGCTTTTCTGGATATTGCTTCATCATAGCACTGATCATTCATTTATTGTGGGGCCACGTTTTTTTTAATGAATGATTTATTTCAGAATGGAATTAAAAAAATATGTAACAGGATCTGAATAATTTAATTTTACCTAGTCCTAACCGAGTGCACATTTAGTGTTGACATCCCATATTTTTAAGCCTTTGTTAACTTTCTCATCATTCTGATGTGGCTGTCCTGTGTAGACTGCGCTAATACAATTACAATGCCAGCAATTTATTTTCAACAAGCTTCCGAAACCATATCAGATTTTTTCTGTACAGTCCAATAAATTTCTGAGACTGTTTACACTTCGAACATAGGGATAGTTGTTGGGCCAAATAACCAAGTTGAACCTTTCTTTTTTGTGCCCCCGTTGTAGCGGAGGGGGCATTAAGTTTTACCCTTTTCCGTCTGTACGTCAGTACATCCGTCCGTCCGTCTGTCCGTCCGTACGTCCCAAAGTTTGTTTCCATTCTCTTACTTTTGTTTGCCTCAACCAAATGTTATGAAACTTATACACAATGCTTATTACCACAAAATACAGATCAAGTTTGAATTTTGAGGGTGTCACTTATAATGTTCTAGATTTATTCCCCTTTACAAATGGAAAATTTTTTGTTTCCATTCTCTAACTTAAGTTTGCCTGAACCAAATTTTATGAAACTTATACACAATACTTATTACCACAAAACAGTGCTTTTTTCACTAAATTTTATCTGTATCTTTTTCATTCATGTCCAGTGTACAAAGTAGTACCGATATTGTTGACATCGCAAAGTAGACAATGTTGACACAATAATGTGGACACAATATTGTACAACGCTGTCGATATCGTTTCATACTCTTATCTTCATCATTGACATTGACAATATCGCGAAGTAGACAATGTTGACACGATATTGTACAACATTGTCAATATCGTTTCATACTCATGTCTACATCATTGACATTGACGATATCGCGAATTAGACAATGTTGACATGATGTTGTACAACGTTGTCGATATCGCTTCATACTCCTGTCTTCATTGTTGACATTGATGATATCACTAGGTAGACAATGTTGACACGATATTGTACAACGTTGTCCATATCGTTTCATACTTTTGTCTACATCGTTGACATTGACGATATCGCGAAGTAGACAATGTCAACACGATAGTGTACAACGTTGTCGATATCGTTTCATACTCTTGTCTACATCGTTGACATTGCCGAAATCGCTAACACATTACTTGTGTTTACTTATTGTTAATTTTGAATACAACGATGTCGACATGGTGTTGTACTACTTTGTTGATATCCTTTCATCATTTTGTTTCTGCATGGTTGGCATTGCCTACATCGTGAAAAAGACAATAACAAAACACTGTTTTACAACGTAATCTATAATGTCAACATTGCAAAGATGATGATGATGAGGAAGAGGAGGATAGAGATTTGCAAGCATTAAAAACTGTCCAAATAAGTTCTACTATTGAGAACATCGACACAGGTGTTATATAAATACATTATTTGAAATTGAAATTGATAAACTTCATGTCTCTACATGGTTGGCATCCGACATCGTTTCATCTGACATCGTAAACGATGTCGTCACGATGTTGTCAACATCACGATGTGGGCAATGTCAACGATGTAGACAGGAAAGCGAGATGATGTAGACGATGTCACAGTGTTGTCAACATCGCGATATCGGCGATGTGAATGATGTAGACAGCAAGAAAAACGATGTAGACGATGTCGTCACGATGTTGTCAACATTACGATGTCGGCGATGTCAACGATGTAGACAGGAAAGGTGGACGATGTAGACGATGTTGTCACGATGTTGTCAACATCACGATGTCGGCGATGTCAACGATGTAGACAGGAAAGGGGGGCGATGTATACGATGACGTCACGATGTTGTCAACATCACAATGTCGGCAATGTCAACAATGTAGACAGGAAAGAGGCACGATGGAGACGATGTTGGTGATGTCAACGATGTAGACAAGAAAGGGAGACGATGTAGACGATGTCGTCATGATGTTGTCAACATCACGATATCGGCGATGTCAACGATGTAGACAGCAAAAAAAACGATGTAGATGATGTCACGATGTTGGCAATGTCAACGATGTAGACAGGAAAGGGGAACGATGTAGACGATGTCGTCACGATGTTGTCAACATCACAATGTCGGCGATGTCAACGATGTAGACAGGAAAGGGGGACGATGTAGACGATGACGTGATGATGTTGTCAGCATCATGATGTCGGCGATGTCAACGATGTGGACAGGAAAGGGGGACGATGTAGACAATGTCGTCACGATGTTGTTAACATCACTATGTCGGCAATGTCAATGATGTAGACAGGAAAGGGGACAATGTAGACAATGATATGAGCAGGTATAAAATCATGAACGAAGTTGACAATATCGGCGATATCGTCACTACATCAGGCACTGGACATACCTTATTTAAAAAAAAAAAAAAAAAATTGTTTTCTATTTTCCTATCTGCGTTTTTTTTCAGCGATTATTTTGAAAACGAATGGATTTCTTAACGGAATTGCATTACTAGTGGTACAAGTCCCCGTAATTTCACACATGCATTATCCTGCGATTCTTTAATTTGGATTTCTACTTTCAAAAACGAAGTTTCATCGGCAAACAGTGTGCATCATAAATCAGCATTTATTGTAAAAAAAAAAACAACAAAAAAACAGTCTGTTATGCATAAGAACATATATAGATAAATCGTATATATTTAGATAAATGGGAGGATGACGACAAAATAATCAATGTCAAATGATGTATTGCATCAAATCTCTCAGCACTCTGCATATATACAAAGTTGAAATTGAAAATGTTTACCAAAGATCAAAGATTATTTTATTATTTTATCATTTCATGATAAAAGTACAGTGTATGGCCTAGCTACAAGTATTGTGTCGTCAACTGCCAGATACACGACGGCACCGGTTACATTGACTGTTATCTATGAACGTTGGTCTATAACGTCAAGAACAATAACTCATAATGTAACGTCATTTGGTATCTTGTTACTTTAAGTTTAAGTGGTCAAGTCTGTTTCTCAGATACTATACTATTTGTTGAGTTTGGAGGATTGATAATTCAACAGATAACTTGATATTCCAATGGGTACTAATTGTGCACCCCTTCTGGTCGATTTGTTTCTGTACTCGTATGAAGCAGAATTCATTCAGAACCTTCTAAAAGACAAAAAGAAAAAGCATCTTGCGAAATTCTTTAATTTTACTTTCAGATATTTTGATGATGTCCTATCACTGAATAACCCATATTTCAGTCAGTACTTGCATCTCATATATCCCAGTGAAATTAAAGGGGCATTAGCTACGAGATATGAAAAAAAATAGAATATGATTTTGTTTGGTTCAATCATGAACAAAAGTGAAATAATGAAACAATAATTTGCTTTTAGCAGCCAACTTGCATGTGAATAATTCGACGTCATAGAATCCGTATTCATGTGACCTTCAATTTAACCCATTAGCTAGAGATTGGTTACGCATGTATTAGTTGTGTTCAGCCATTTAAAGGAAAAGAATGTCAACATTGAAAGTGAAACAAAGATGAACGAAATAAGAACACCGTCCTCCGCTGTAGTGTATAGGAGATGATTGCAATTTTAGCTTGACATATATATTTATTGTTAACTTCATAAACTCCGTGTAAAACACCCACAATTGGGGTGTTTAATGCTATGTATAACATAGATTAAAGAACTAGTAAATAAACGTTTATAAATTTCTATTTTGAGAATTTTAGTATCAAGTTGCATGGAACGTATACCAATCCCTCTTAATTATAGCAGATATCCCTAGTGGCAGTGCTGTGCTAGCTCAATTACTTCTAAGTTTTTATGGTCAAATATTTGGACTTTTGGAAGCAAGGTGCTCCTTTTAGTTCAATTAAAATAAACTCAAATATAGGAATGGTAAATTTATGATTATTTCAGGAATTTAAAATTTCAGTTACTTATGATTGGGACAAAATAACATGAATACATGTATTCTGTTCATCCAATGGAACTTAATTTTCTATAACGTAATATTGTTGATTTTAACAAAATGTCAACAGGTTTAATCACTACGATTTGACTTAGGACTGCCTGTTAACACTCGTAAGTTTACGATCAAACTTACGATAAAATTCTACTTACGATTGTTTATGAAACGGTCAAAAACTTACGATTTGACATACGACCGACGTAAGATCTAAGATTGTTGTATGATTTTTTGTGAAACGATGGCCTGGTGTGGTGTTGTAAATTCATGGGAGGTGTCCCTTGTTATTTGGCGGTTTACATGTTGTAATGTACTATTATATTATTTATTTATGTATTTCTCTGTGCTGAGTGTTCTTACGTTTGTTTGTACTGTATTCCTGTCATTTTAGCGGTAATTTTAACATTGCCATGCAAGCGGGAGGGTTGGCTAGCCATAAAACCAGGTTCAACCCACCATTTTTTCTTAAAATGTCCTGTACCAAGTCAGGAGTTTGGCAGTTGTTATCAGACAGTCCGATTCTATGTATGTTGGTGTTTCCTTTTGTTGTAGTTCAGTGTTTCTGTTGTTCCGTTGTTTTCCTCTTATAGTTGATGTTTTTCTCTCAGTTTTAGTTTGTTACCCAGATTTGTTTTTGCTTAATAGAATTATGACTATTGAACAGCAGTATACTACTGTTGCCTTTATACTATAAGCAATAGGTTAACTTTATTTGGTGTATGGAATGATTGCAAGGTGAACATGTCTGTCTGGCAGATTTCATCTACCATAATATGCTGTGTATAGTACACATTTGTGTATAATACTCACCCCTTTTCATCCCCCCAAAATCGTGAAAAAAGTGTAGTTCACTGTAAAAAGCCTTTGATAGGGAACTAATAAACCATGTATTTAATCTTCATTTAAGTCTGTTGAAAGATAAAAATGATATATAAAATTGTTTGATCTGTTCAATCATATCTTTTTTGTAATTAATTTTCTTAATCAATTAATTTAAAGTCATAAACAATGAAGTGATAGAGCTTTTATTATGTAATTAACATTTATTTATTTTATAAAGGTAAAGTAATGGATCAAAGATTGTCTAAGCTTGTCCAAGCTGATGCACTGTTCAGATATTGTAAACGAAATAATTGGAATGTTATGGAACAAAAGAAAAAAGATATCAAACATTTATCTAAATTGATTAGCAGTAATTAAAATTTTAAAACTCTTTAATCCTATATTTTCTTTTCATTGATCATGTTGATTTGAAGCCTGAGGTTATAACATTGAACACCTGTTAAAAGTTAACATGATTATTTAATTGCTACACATGCATACTTAATCCTTAATTACCCCTTTAGCTCACTCATGAAGGATGTCACACCTGTACTTTGAATATTCAATAATGATAGAAAAAGTTGTAAAATACAATAAGAATAAATAAATATAATAAAAAATGCCTGGAACATACAATAATGAAGAAAAAACGATATTTAAAATTTTGTTTTTTTAATGAAAAATCGAAAACCGTCTAAGTTGTGTATAATATGCAAATAAGAATATGCTTACTGTATTTCGAGTCAACATTTATGTAATCTAGCCCAGCTGAAGTTAATAACTTACTGATTGTTGCTTTAAAAGAAAGATGAAAGCCCATGACATTCTCATATTCTTATAATGTGGGACTATAAAACTTCTGCCGTAGACCATATTTCTTATTGGACATCAACATGCAATTGCTGGTCAAACGTTTGTACAGCATTTTGCTGAACATATCTCATAGTGGTATTTATAATAAACTGTTGCTATGTTTGGTGTATATGACTGGAGCATAAGGTGGAAATGTATATACAAATTTTTGTCAGTGTTTTCTGCAGAAATAGGTATTGGATCTAAGTTTTATTTGAAATAAGTTGGATAAATATCCAAGACTTGTCCAAAGTATCTATTTTAACCTTAAAACTAAACTGAATCTCCCCATAAGCATAGGAAAATAAGGTCAATAAGTTTTTTTAGCTTGTCGATTGGTAAGCATGTCATAAGTTTGTTATTGGAATCATCAAACGTCAGATCTGTCTAGTTCAAGTTGAACTTATGATAGCGTTTGAAGTGTCTGTTTTCTACTGAAAGACAGCCATAAATTTGGAGTGAAAAGCATTTTTACCATCAATTGTCTCAGCATTGATGTCAATATAATAAGCTCCCGCTTATATTATATGAACACCTTCTTCAAATGCAACAATACCATAAGGTAAATATGACATGGTTGGGTTTTGCCTATTTCCTAATTTTCAAAGCTAGTGAGATATTTTTGTTCTTCCGAGTATCATGCACGAAAGCCATGGGAATTTAGATTGTCATTTACATTATTTTTATCCAAACTCATGGTGTTGTTGTAATGCCAATTTTAGATGAAATGGTATAAAAAAAAAAATAGTTGCTATACATTCTGCTATTGCTAAGACTTTAGACATCTTGTCATCAGGAAGTTCAGAAGTAAATACCCTCATCATTGTAAGCTTAAACTTCAACTATCCACAACAAGAACTTCTTAAGCAAGCAAGGAGTGTTGTATGGAATATAAAATAGATATGTCAGATGTTGTCGGGTAAGTCCCATTTGTTGTTTCTAAGGACTACATTTAAGAAGGAACTATGGAAGTGGCTGCGTGTAATGTTTGGTCTTCATTGCTAGTTAGTCTCTCAATTTCAGTTTCAACTTCTGTCAGTATTTATCCATATTTTACATGGCTAGCTGCTTGAAATGCTTTCGAAATCAGTGAAATACTGAACCCAACATTTGATTCGCCCTGCCCTTTTTGTTTCCGTATAACGATTGGTTTTGCATAATGTTTTTCAAACTTACACTGTACTTTGTTTTCAATTCATGAAGTAGGAAGCAGCAGTATTGATCAGCATTTTACCAAAAGAAAAGACATGACTAAGACTTTTTGTGCACAAACAAGTCTTCAAGGATAACACAAATCAGGCAATGAGAAGCCTTCTCATACATGTAAAACATTCAACTCATCTTTAAATCTTCTTTCTTCGGATTGCTTAGTTGAAAAAATAACAGAGCAAGCAAGCCCTGTAGTAAAGATGTCATCATTAGTGGCTACTAGACGTAGATATATTTCGGGAATAATACTTATCCACTCCCATTTGACTTTTATTGTTAGAAAAAATCTATTTTTAACTTTTAGAAAAAACACGATAAAATATCTTTTTGGCAAAAATTTCTCAGTCAGAATCTTTTTAAAACATTGTTGAATAAACCTGTGATACAAAAATATCAATACTAACATATTTAATTGTCAAAAACACGAACAATAGTATGATGAATTTCTGAAGCGATTCTCCAATAAAAAGTAAATAGACATCGTATTGGTAGGAGAAATAAATCTGGAAATTCATAGAATTGTAATGTATATTAAAATATGTCGAAAAACGTGAATTTATTAGAAAATCTGAGCCGGGGAGGTCTCATAACTGTACTTTATACATCATTCTCCAGATAAGAAAAAATATCCCACTTAAAAACAGAATTCTGTTAGAGTTTGTATGTTTGATACTATGAAGATTTGTCTTGTTGGCTCTCATACCAAATCTTCTTATATCTAATAGCTTGATCCTTGAATAAAACAACCAAAATATAACATCAATAAGATTCATTCTGCCAACGACTAAGGGCACCAGTATGTATGATAGTGTGTGTACTGTCGCTTGTGGTCCTGAATAATCTTGGCAAACCAACATATACCAAAACTACAATTACTTACTGTATATAACAAAGATAAGATATAAAACTAAACTATTTATTAGAACAAAAATCTAAAACTCACTAAGAGCTAAAACATTTTCATATAACATAAAAATATACTAAATAGTAAAACATTTACATATTAATACCTTGATGTAACATTTGGCTTTCTAGGGGCTACTCATTACAGTTTCTGACGAATAACATACACAAAATATATATATTACTTATGCCTGTGGTAGATCCGAGCAGACAAAACATACAAAAAATATATATTACTTATGCCTGTGGTAGATCCGAGCAGACAAAACATACAAAAATATATATTACTTATGCCTGTGGTAGATCCGAGCAGACAAAACTAATTTCGAGAACCTGTGGTAGATCCGAGCAGGTGAATGCGAATAAAAATAGATTCTGCGGTAGATGCCAGCAGATTACCTAATGCGAATAAAAATAGATCCTGCGGTAGATGCCAGCAGGTGTACAAATGTACTTAATAATTTTAAATATGTATAAATGAATTGGGGGAAAATAATTTCCCTGAAATTATGTTGGCCAAAATGAGCGAAATTAAAGAGTGAAAACCCCCAAGAAAAGATACATCAGATAAAAAAAAAATAAAAATAGTAACTTATAAATGTATATATCTTATACGATAAAACAAGTAAAACAACTTAATACAAATATATAAAATCGGTACATATACATATATTTAACTTCACATATATGTGCAAATAATATGAAATGATGTATAAAATCTACTAAGAGAAATGTTCACTTAAAACACATTTTATCTTGAGCTGCATGTATAGTTTTAGGGTTGGTTCTAATATAACGTATGTAACAATCAGATGACCATCTACCTAGAGTTTGAATAATGTGGTCTTCTATTCCTGCAGCAGCTGCAGATGTAGCTGCTCCTATTCTAAATGAATGCCCACAAAATTTATCATCTTTATACCCAAGTCTAAAAAGTAAATCTCGCAGCAAAGAAATAAATCGATCCCTTGATAAGGGAGTATGGTCATGATCATCATTAACAAACAAAGGCGACTGAGGCTTAGCTCCTAAATCAGTTCTGAATTTGATATATTTTCTCAAAGTAGCTACAGGGTGAAAAACATTGTTTTCAAAGATAGTAATATTTACACCTTGCCTGAATGGATCACACTTAGAAGAATGTAAATGGAAAACTAAATTTTGTAGTGACCCATCTAAAGAAATGTCTTGAATTGAAACAATGTTATCCTTAGAAAAATCTTTACTCCGACAAGTAAATTCTCCACATCGGAGGAATCCAAAAAAAGCTAAATTAAATGCGCTTTGTAGCATTAAATCAATCAATGGAGAAAATACTGCCGATCTCAACAAATTACATAGCTCTTTTAAAATTGTAGAAGTAATCGGCAATCGTTTAGGACGTATATTACACTGAGACTTTTTTAAACCTCTTAGAATGCACTGCAAACGAACAGTATTTGCTAGCGGGTCTGAATGACCCTGTTTTAAAAAATAGTGTCTTATACCTGCTAAATACAATTTAACAGTTGAATGTGCTAGTTTTAACGAATTTTTACAAAAGGCAACAAAAAAAATCAAACAATTTTCATCTATATATGGCAATGCATTTAAAAAACAGTCTTTTCCATTCATAACCATAAAGTTTTGAAAACATTTAACACCAGTCATATAAGCTTGCTTTGTACTCTGACAAAGGCTGGCTTCCCATAATTCCTCAACTTGGTGAATCAACTCATCATTAACTGGGATGGCTTCAGGCAAGGTGTTGGTTCTTGATCTGCCAGTGGTTGTAGTAAACGAAACTTCCTCATCTGATAACGAGAAATAGAGTCTGCTACAGTGTTTTCGACACCAGCAATATGTTGTGCATGATTGACAAAATTATATAGAGCAGAAAGATAAGTTAGTTTCCTCACGAGTTTCATTATACTCTGGATTTTTGATCTTCCTTTGGAGCTAATCTCTACGGTACTTAAATTGTCACAGTAAAATAATATTCGTTTTCTACTCCAATTGTGACCCCATAGAGCACAGGCCATCACTAAAGGGTACAGTTCAAAGAAGGCCATAGACGTTTGTTCATGTAAAAGTTCTGGTGTAAATTCGCCTTGAAACCAACTTCCCTGATAGAATCCCCCGAACAATTTAGGTGTAGCATCTGTGTAAAGTTGATTGTCTGCAGCTTTAATAATGTCGTCATTAATGAAAAAAGATATTCCATTCCAGTTTTTATATGACCGCAAAAAATTGCGGTCGTATATTGGTATGACGTTGGCGTCGTCGTCATCGTCCGGTGTCGTCGTCGTCCGAAGACACATTGATTTTCGCACTCTAACTTTAGTTTAAGTGAATGGATCTCTATAAAATTTTACCATAAGGTTCAATACCACAAAAGGAAGGTTGGGATTGATTTTGGGGGTTATGGTACCAACAGTTAAGGAATTAGGGGCCAAAAAAAGCATTTTTGTAACTTCCAGACAATAACTTGTGTGTAAATATATGGATCTCTCTGACATTGTACCACAAGGTTCCATATCACAAAGGGAAGGTATGAATTGATTTTGGGGGTAATTGCTTCAAAATTTTAGGAATAAGGGGCCAAAAAAGGGGCAAAAAACAAGCATTTTTCTAGTTTCATGACAGTAACTTGTGTGTAAGTGTTTGGATATTTCTGAAATTGTACTACAAGGTTCCATATCACAAAGGGAAAGCTGGAATTGAGTTTGGGGGTAATTGCCCGAAACCTTTAGGAATTGGGGGTCAAAAAGGGGCCAAAAATAAGCATTTTTCTAGTTTCCAGACAATAACTTGTGTTCAAGTGAATGGATCTCTCTGAAATTGTACTGCAAGGTACCATACCACAAAGGGAAGGCTGGGATTCATGATGTGGGTAATTGCCTCAATATTTTAGGAATTAGGGGCCAAAAAGGGGCAAAAAACAAGCATTTTTCTAGTTTCAGGACAATAACTTGTGTGTAAGTGTATGGATCTTTCTGAAATTGTACTACAAGGTTCCATATCACAAAGGGAAAGCTGGGTATGAGTTTGGGGGTAATTGCCCTAAAGGTTTAGGAATTTGGGGCCAAAAAGGGGCCAAAAAACACATTTTTCTAGTTTCCAGACAATAACTTGTGTTCAAGTGTATGGATCTCTCTGAAATTGTACTGCAAGGTACCATACCACAAAGGGAAGGCTGGGATTGAGTTTGGCGGTGATGAATCATAAGGGGGTTTAAAAATTTGGAGGGGGGGGATTTTTTTTTTTCCTTTTTTTTTTTTTTTAAATTTTCCATTTTAAGTTGGTTATTTCTGATTTATATTTAAAAGCAAATAATAATGATATGGTAGGAGATACACACCAAACAGGATGTGTAAATTATAATTTAATAAGTATTGTGCAATAGCAAGAAATTTTCAATTGCACAGTATTGCACAATAGCAAGAAATCTTCAATTGCACAGTATTACGCAATAGCAAGAAATCTGCAATTGCACAGTATTGCGCAATAGCAAGAAATATCCAATAGCACAATATTGCGCAATAGCAAGAAATTGTCAATTGTACAGTATTGCGCAATAGCAAGAAATATTCAATTGCACAGTATTGTGCAAAAGAAGATACTTCGTATAAATTGCTTATTTCTTGACCAATTTCAATGGGGTTTTATTCTTGAATTCTTGGGGTTCTTTAATATGCTGAATCTAACCGTGTATTAAGTTTTTGGGTTTTGGTCCCGTTTTAAATTGGTCCACATTGAGGTCCAAAGGATCCAAAATTTAACTTTGTTTGATTTCATCAAAATTGAATTATTGGGGTTCTTTGATATGCCGAATCTAACCGTGTATTTAGATTCTTAATTTTTGGTTCCGTTTTCAAATTGGTCTGCATTAAGGTCCAAAGGGTCCAAAATTAAACTTAGTTTGATTTTCACAAAATTGAATTCTTAGGGTTCTTTGATATGCTGAATCTAAACATGTATTTAGATTTTTGGTGGAAGAAGACTTAAAGTCTTCTGAAGGCCTATGGTGCCGACTTTCAAATCATTGAACCACCTCCGTATGCCGCATCCGTTTCTGTGTATTACAATTTCATAACAACTTCCGATTCTTGACACCGATTTTTACACATGATTAAGCATCTGAATCATTTAATTTGTAAATTAGGATTGAAAACAATCACTATCGTTAATATTTACCCTTTTATTTATGTAATTTATTAGATTTCATCTCATCTACATGAACGTTATTTGTTTACTTGTAACCAGATGTTTTTAATGTAGATATTTGTAGTACCCATGCATGAATTTGGTATCGGGACAACTCGCCCTGTTTACATGTTCGCCTTGGTCTGTTCGTCCTGAGTTCTTTCGCCCGTATATAGATATAGGAAGATGTGGTGTGAGTGCCAATGAGACAACTCTCCATCCAAATAACAATTTATAAAAGTAAACCATTATAGGTCAATGTACGGCCTTCAACACGGAGCCTTGGCTCACACCGAACAACAAGCTATAAAGGGCCCCAAAAGTACTAGTGTAAAACCATTCAAACGGTAAAACCAACGGTCTAGTATATATAAAAAGCGAGAAACGAGAAACACGTATAAATTACATAGACAAACGACAACTACTGTACATCAGATTCCTGACTTAGGACAGGTGCAAACATTTGCAGTGGGATTAAACGTTTTAATGGTACCAAACCTTCTCCCTTTTTCTGAAACAATAGTATACCATCACAACATAGAAAAACATACGATAAAACATCAATTGGAAGGCTTAACTCAATCAAAACGTAAATTAACACACTATGAACGAATAAATTGATCTGTGATACCTGAAAGTAAATACATAGTTAATAAAATATTAGGGACAAACATTCAAGGCCAAAAAGCAAACAAGTCCAAATAAAGCCATGGCAAAACACTACCGTATAGTACGTTCACCCTGTGTTCATTCTCTTCACTCTTATCTTACACAACGTTTTATAATACGTCCTTGCATTTATTAAAAAATATTGATATTAAGGGTATTGTTAAAAAAGCTCTAAAACACGATTTAGTGAAAATCATCTGTTCCTTATTTTGTTCCCAAGGTAAGACAATAGTGTTCAGCCAATCAAATTCTGTGTTTCTCATGATCAAATTAATAAGCCAATCAAAAACGTTTTCTCTGAAGATTATTCTAACATGCTAGATTTTGAACTTGTGTTGTTTTCATCTAGTACTTTAAAAAATACTTTTAAATAATACAAGTGAAAACAACTCCGTTTCTACTTGGTGTTCCTAATTGGAAGGAAATACGAAGAAGAAGAAGAAGAAGAAGAAGTTGTAAAATCGTGAACATGGCATGTGAATTTTCATCTGCAAGGAGGTTCTTACACAGCTTAAGGATAAAAGCATGACTGATTGACCAAATTCAATGATGCAGTACTACCATAAAGATAATAAATAGTATTTTTTCACTAATTTATTGACATTATACTTTTGTAACATATGTTATTTTGTATTCAATTAAATCATTTAAAGCACAATGTACTATACACCTTATCACTATTCCGGCTGACCCGCCGCTTGAACTTTTGACGTCAACAACAATCACTTTTCCATTGTGGCGTCAGATATTTTCTATTGTGACGTCAAAATTTTACGGGAACCTGTGTGATATCCAGTAATGGCGGACATATAGCGATAAGGTATATTCTTTTTCACAAAGACAAACAAACAGGTTGGGACCCCACCCCCACCCCACCCATTATGAGTGGTGTCCCTTAAATGAGGACTGTCCCTAAAAAGGGTCATTTTACCGTTGAAAAAAAAGAAAGAAAATTTTAAGATTTTTAACTCAAAAGTGGGAAAATTCATTATATTTGGAACAACGTTTCTAAATGAGGGTCAAATTAATAAAGAAGATATAAGTTTAGATACATCACAAAATTCTTTTGACATGTTTTGACACTTTAATACTTGATAGATGCATAGTTCTTGGGAAAAGTTTCATCAAATAATATGAATATAGAGGTGCTAATTTTTACAGTGGGTTATAATGTTCTTCTAATGAGGGTGACACATCTTTGCATAATTCAAAATTGGAAATTTCAACAAGCATCTAATATTCTTACACAAGAAAATAAACCCTGGTCTGCTAGCTACATGTTCATCTTTTCTACTGATTTAAAACTTAAATCATGCAAACAGACTTAAGAAAAAGGCATGTAAGCTCATCATACAAATATGACACTTTTCAAGACAATCCAGATCGTGCAAAATACTTCGCTAAAAATTGTAACCTTTAAAGGGATAGTAGCTACGATGTTGACAAAATTATGAAAAATTTTAAAGCTGCTAAAATCAAAGATATGTACTAAAAATAAGCAATAAGATCGCTAGAATATTTTCATAAACTTCAGAAGTGTTAATAATTGATAATTCATATCGTGTTGCTTGCCTATTCATCTCATTAATTATGCATCGGGTTTACTGCCGAACTTTGCCGACACAGCGAGTGAGCTAACCAAGAAATAAATAGATATGAACATGTGCTTTTGTTTTCTTACGTGATTTGATAATTACTTTATATTAAACGTACATATTTGACGCCGTTTATCAAATTATGTAAATAAAAATATAACAAAACCGCATATTATTCCAACCCAAGATTCTCCAACAATGGCGATATTATACACTTGTTATTAAATTTGTATGACCAAAACATGCCGTTAATGTATACACGTGTTTGTGTGTTGAATCGGGGTCTCCATGAAGGATACACTTGAAGAATAATACTAAATTGTAGGAAGTTGATTTCTAATTTCTTCTAAGGTGGGCGATCACTGCCCGTAAATTTATAAACATATTTTTGACAATAATGAACACGTTGCGATTTATTTTCATGTGATCTGGAATATTTAAAAACGTAAACATTACGCAAACCGTCGGCTACTTCTGTTTGACTTTGCCTGCGTCGCAGGTGTTTGAGTGATTTTAATGACCGATCTCATCCCGTTTTTTATTTTTAATTTACAATAACTTGTCTGCACCTCTTTTTGTTTCTTTTCTCGCAGAAACTGTAAATTGCGTACCATTTCCGCGATAACATCCCCTGTTATGGGCAATTTTCCTGTCCGTCCGAGGCACAATGGTCGTGGTATTTTTAATGAAGTTGGGAACTGAAACTTAAGGTCAACATAGGTCATATGAATAAGGGTTGGCTGAACATAGAAAATGATTGTATAGATTGAAATCCATGTACTTATGACACATTCTTGTTTGAAGAAAAAATACATCATAGCGATAATGGAAATGGGTTAGTGGGGCTGCTTTTAAATTCAAGTTACCTTTTAAATTCACCTTCTTCCACCTCAGAGCTATCAGCTTAAAAAATGATTATAATGAAGTTTTCAAGTTGGTCCAAATCGGGTCCAAAATTAAACTTAGTTTGATTTTAACAAAATCCTTAGGGTTCTTTGATATGCTGAATCTAAACATGTATTTAGATTTTTGATTTTTGGGCCCGTTAAACTTTGTCCACATTGAGGTCAAAAGGGTCCAAAATTAAACTTTGTTTGATTTCATCAAAATTGAACTCTTGGGGTTCTTTGATAAGCTGAATCTAACAAGTCTTAATATTTTTATGCCCCATGCTGTGGGCATTATGTTTACTGAGCTCTTGAATCCGTCCGTCCTACTTCAGGTTAAAGTTTATCAAGCTCGCCTATGGTAGTTTTAATGAAGTTGAAACCACATCCAATCAATTTGAAACTTAGTACACATGTGTTCCTTATGATATGATCTTTCTAATTTTACTGCCAAATTAAAGATTTTACCTAATTTTCACGGTCCACTGAACATAGAAAATGATTGTATAGATTGGAAATCCATGTACTTATGACACATTCTTGTTTGAAGAAAAATTTACATCATAGCGATAATGGAACAAAGCAGGCTGGGTTAGTGGGGCTGCTTTTATGGTAATTCAAGTTACCTTTAATTTATTCACCTTCTTCCACCTCAGAGCTATCAGCTCTTTGATTGATTATGGGCCCAGTTTTCAAGTTGGTCCAAATCGGGTCCAAAATTAAACTTAGTTTGATTTTAACAAAATTGAATTCTTAGGGTTCTTTGATATGCTGAATCTAAACATGTATTTAGATTTTTGATTATGGGCCCAGTTTTCAAGTTGGTCCAAATCGGGGTCCAAAATTAAACTTTGTTTGATTTCAACAAAAATTGAATATATGGGGTTCTTTGATATGCTGATCCAACCATGTATTTAGATTTTTGATTTTTGGGCCCCGTTATCAACTTTGTCCACATTGAGGTCAAAAGGGTCCAAAATTAAACTTTGTTTGATTTCATCAAAAATTGAACTCTTGGGGTTCTTTGATAAGCTGAATCTAACCATGTATTTAGATTTTGGATATTGGACCATAATAGGTGAATGTCCAATTTAAAATTTTTAAGTTCATAGACCACATTCATTCTGTGTCAGAAACCTATGCTGTGTCAAATATTTAATCACAATCCAAATTCAGAGCTGTATCAAGCTTGAATGTTGTGTCCATACTTGCCCCAACTGTTCAGGGTTCGACCTCTGCGGTCGTATCAAGCTGCGCCCTGCAGAGCATTTTATTAAGAAATTGAGACCACATTGCCAAATCAGATCTGCAATTCTTAATATGTACATGGTGTGACAATTTTTTAACAGTAGTTGAAAGCTTAATCAAGTGAGACACAAATGATCTGCCTGGTAAAATAACTCTACTTGCAAAATTTAAGTGTCCTAGCAGACTTAAAAGTTCTCTTTTGGTACATGTATTGCGTTTAGATAAAGATTCAATAATTTCTTGAATTCTTGCAATTTTCTCTTTAGGCAAACGTGCCTCCATCTTAATAGTATCAAGAAAAATACCCAAATATTCTAAAATGACACAAGGACCTTCAGTTTTCTTTTTTTGACAAAGGTATATCCAAAGATGAAAACATTTTTAACACATTGCTCATAATTAGATGAGCATCATCTGCTCTAGGTACAATAATTAAAAAATCATCTAACAAATGTAAAATATTTACAATACCATAGTTATTTCTAGCTATCCAGCAAACTGCCCTGGATAGTGTATCAAAAATGTTGGGACTTGATCTACACCCAAACACTAATCTCTTCAAAAAAATAAAACTTTTTGTTCCACTGTATACCATGATATGGCCATAATTCTGATTTAAGTGGAATAATTTTGAACGCATCGCAAACATCTGTTTTTAGAAGCCAACTTTAACTACCTAACTGCTTTATAATATGAGTAGCATCATCAATATAAACATACTGTAAAGAAAATTCTTCCTTATCTATAAGTTCATTTAGACTTGGATTTTCCTCATCCTCATGTGGTGCTGAAAGATCAACAATTAACTTTAGCTCTATGAAATTTTACCATTTTATCACAAAAGGAAGGTTGGGACTATATTTATGTTCAATAACTTGTGTGTAAGTGTATGGATCTTTCTGAAATTGTACTACAAGGTTCCATATCACAAAGGAAAGCTGGAATTGAGTTTGGGGTAATTGCCCTAAACGTTTAGGAAATAGGGGCCAAAAAGGGGCAAAAACAAGCATTTTTCTAGTTTCATGACAATAACTTGTGTGTAAACCAATTGCAAATAATAATGATATGGCAGGAGATACACACCTAACAATATGATTTATTGCGCAATAGCAAGAAATATTGCAAGAAATATTCAATTGCACAGTATTGTGCAAAGAAGATACTTTGTATAAATTGCTTATTTCTTGACCAATTTCAATGGGGTTTTATTCTTGAACTCTTGGGGTTCTTTAATATGCTGAATCTAATTGTGTATTAAGTTTTGGATTTTGGGCCCCGTTTTAAATTGGTCCACATTGAGGTCCAAAGGGTCCAAAATTAAACTTTGTTTGATTTCATCAAAAATTGAATTATTGGGGTTCTTTGATATGCGAATCTATAGTTGCTTAGTTTGAAATGTATTTAGATTTTGATTATGGGCCCAGTTTTCAAGTTGGTCCAAATCGGAATATCATTAAAAGGTCCAATGAGGTATCCTTTTTAGACACTTCAGTTTCAAGTAATTCTGACACCCATTTTCAAATTGGTCTACATTAAGGTCCAAAGGGTCCAAAATTAAACTTAGTTTGATTTTAACAAAATTGAATTCTTAGGGTTCTTTGATAGGATTTGGGGTTCTTTGATATGCTGAATCTAACCATGTAGATGGGTGACTTCAAATTTTAATAGGTGAATGTCCAATTTAAGATTTTTAAGTTCTTAGACCACATTCATTCTGTGTCAGAAACCTATGCTGTGTCATATAATAGACTTTGATGGGAGGAATATCATTAAAAGGTCTTTAACCCAGTGTGAAAACCATATCTTAACCCATTTATCAAATAATTTTTAAAAGCTGAGTCCGGATGTCTATATAACTCTTTTTCCAAAACATCTATATTAACAGGTGTAGAGACAGACATGTCA
Organism: Mytilus coruscus; assembly: GCA_017311375.1. Classification (NCBI taxonomy): domain Eukaryota; kingdom Metazoa; phylum Mollusca; class Bivalvia; order Mytilida; family Mytilidae; genus Mytilus; species Mytilus coruscus. The sequence continues at coordinate 55,732,927 of CM029600.1, forward strand.
AAATTTTTAGGTGTATCTAGTTTCTCCTCTGTGTGTGGGGCCTGTTCTTTTGAGGCCCCTGGAACTCGTTTTTGTCTGCTGGCAGTTGATTTTTGAATGATCCCCTTTGCAAACCAAACACACATGGGCATTTCTACAGCGTGGCAGTATACATCCCCTGTGTCCGTTGAAATTGTTACAAATTTCTCTTCCAGAATGAAAAACCCTTTCCCTACCATATGTATCCTGGGAATCTTCAATTTTATTTCTCGATGGCCTTTGAGTTGCAGAACAAAACCTGATGTGTGAAAGGTACTGCCACAAACATTACAGGTGTTAGGCCTTATATTTGGGAATATATTACAAAATAAAGTATTATTCCGTATGGACCAATCAACTGCCATATTATTGTACCGCAAATGTGCAGCTGAATCAAGGGAAAATCTCTTATGGTACTCATAAAACCCATTGCCAGGGTATCGAGATGCCATGTCTACAATGTCTCTCTCATACGTGTCGAGCTCACTCCTATGATGGGGGAACGCTGAACACATTATGTTCTTGTAGATACCAAACGCTTGAATAAACTCCCTGCCTGCTGCAGCCGTTGGCAATGCATTAGATCTCAGAGCGGAGTATGCTGTCTCCAGGTTGAAATTAAGACCATTGGCATTGTTTACTTCTTCACTTCTTTGATTTCCGGTTGAAGCAAAAGTAGGAATCAACGTGTTTCCGGTTCTCGTTGTTGTTGTTGTCTCATCACGTGCTTCTACTGTTCTCTGGGTAACAAGAGTGTTGACTTGGCCAGTTAGTGTTGTCACATTTTGTTGCAAGGACTGCACTGTCGTTGACAGTCTTGAAACAATGTTTATTAAGGTTCTATTGTTTGTCTCTACAGATGCATCTTGGGATGCCGCACTTCCTAATAAGGCGTTGTGCACATGGTCGGTGATTGTTGTGTCTGTGGCAGTGGAATTCTGGGATCGCGCACTACCCAATATGGTGTCAGCGTGGCCCTCGTTGTTTCTCCCCGCATCGGAACTAATATTTTCTCCAGACTCGCGTAAAAGTCTGACCAATGCCATTCTCCTTGTATTTGGGGGAATTCTTATCCCTCTTGCATTTAGTTCTTGTCTTAATCTGATTAGAGTCCAATTTTCAGGCATTTCCGGATCGTAATGCACGTGTGTCCTTGTCCCCGATCTACGAATTGGTCCCATGATCACGGGAGGTTTAGAATAAGCAGAATACAGATATAATCCAATGCAATTAGAATCGTCTTTATGAGAAAAATGAAAGTTACAAATTCTGGAGAAAACGATGTACGAACAAGATAATGCAGCACAAACTAAAAAAGTACCTTTGTGGCTGATTCTGAATGTTTTTAAACGTAAATCCGAATATACTGGAAACGAAACACTTCTACTTAGTGAACGAATGTCAGTTGAGAATAAACATACGAATACTGTATATATATAAATCCAAATAGCAAATATAATAGAAGTCAAATTAAATCTCGGAGATACAAAAAATGGCTGCTGTAACTGCAACAAGCTTCATAAAATGACCACCTATCCCTTCACTATCTATACTGTGATTGGTCAAATCCTTATCTTATCTCTGTAGACAAAAATAACTTATTAAAGTTTCTGCTAATATTAAACACATGATGGGACAGGGTAAAAGATGATGAGGACATGAACGTAAAATGTATAAACTCCAATTTAATGCATTAAATTCCCAAAATTGAAGTTTTTTTAAACTTTTTAGCGCCAAAAAATTGGAAGATATTGATGCAATGTTAACTTACAAATGTTGTAACCACACCGAGGAAATAGAACAGAGTGCATATTCTTAAAACTGAGTGAAAACGAACAAAAATACGGATAAATAGAAGAAATTATAGTTTTACAATATAAATTAGTACTTAAACTCTTCATAAAATGCCAACTCAAGGGTTTGTTCACTATAAAAAGAAACAAAAGTAAAATAGTTTGTCGAGTTGCATTTTGAATAAAAAAATCAACATGAATTTTATTTTCATTTTATGAAAAACTGCACCGTATAAAATGGCTACGACTGGGTAAAAAAGTAAGATTAATGTATTAGGTTTGCAAAAAAATCAATTTTAGCCTGCAGTTATGCCGGTCCATTAAAGTCGTAAAATAAGCACCTTTTTCTTGATATGTCACTCCACTAGCATGACTAGGAAGGTTGGGATTGATTTTTGGGATTATTGTCCTAACTGTTCAGGAATTAGGGGCCAAAAACAAGCATTTTTCTTTATTTCAGGACAATAACTTGTGTATAAGTGTATGGATCTCTGTGAAATTGTACCACAAGGTTCCATACCTCAAAAGGAAGGTTGGGATTGATTTTGGGGGTTATTGTCCTAACTGTTTAGGAATTAGGGGCCAAAAACAAGCATTTTCCTTGTTTGAGGTCAATAATTTGTGTATAAGTGTATGAATCTCTGTGAAATTGTACCACAAGGTTCTATACCTCAAAAGGAAGGTTGGGATTGATGTTGGGGGTTATGGCCCTAACCGTTTAGGAATTAGGGGATAAAAGGGGCCATAAAAACTAGGATTTTCATGTTTCCGGACAATTACTTGAGTATAAGTCTATGGATCTCTATGAAATTGTACCACAAGGTTCCATACCAAAAAAGGAAGGTTGGTGGTACCCCCTAACTGTTTGGGTAAAAGGGGCCAAAAACAATATTTTTTAATACTTTGTGTAAAGTGCTTATTTCTTCAGCAATTTCAGTGGGAGTTTGAATTGTTGGATTCTTTAATATGCTGAATCTAACTGTGTATTTAGATTTTAGATTTTGGACTCTTGTTTTTAAATTTGTCCACATTGAGCTCCAAAGGGTCCAAAATTAAACTTTGTTTGTGACAACAAAAATTGAATTCATGGGGTTCTTTGATATGCTGATTTGAACAGTGTCATTTAGATTTTTGATTTTGGACTAGGTTTTCAAATTGGTCCACATTAAGGTCCAAAAGATCCAAAATTAAACTTAGTTTGATTTTAACAAAAATTGAATTCAAGGGTTTTATTGATATGCTGAATCTAAACATGTATATATATTTTTGATTTTGTACCCAATTTTCAAGTTGGTCCAAACCAGGGTCCGAAATTATTTGATTTCAACAACAATTGAATTGATGGGGTTGTTTGATATGCTGAATATAACTGTGTATTTAGATTTTGACTTTTTGGCCCCATTATCAAATTGGTCAACATTTAGGTCCAAAGGGTCCTAAATTAAACTTTGTTTGATTTCATCAAAAATTAAATTTCTGGGGGTTCTTTGATATGATGAATCTGACCATGTATTTAGATTTTGGATATTTTGAACCATAATAGGTAAAAGTCCAATTTCAAATTGTTAAGATCATAGACAACATTCATTCTGTGTCAAAAAACTATGCTATGTCAAATATTTAATCACAATCCAAATTCAGAGCTGTATTGCACAATGAAAAGAAATTGGTAGTAGATTCATAGTTAAAAATAGATATAGCATCATATTCTAATTTTGGAAATAATGTATAAATATAGTCTGAAATTTACTGTTCATTATTAGATATATAATCGAAAAAAATTTAAAAAATCGAAAAATAATTAGAGGTAAGTTTTATAGATTTTTTTAAAGACATTGTATTAATGATGAAGGATATTTTGGAAATAGTTTTTTTCATTTTTTTGAAGAACTTCGTGGTAGGTTTGTTATTATGTAATAATTGATTTTCAGAATGCAGGCCAATGCACCCTTGTATTTCTTACTTTCCAATTGCAATCTTATTATTTAAACTTATTGATATGAACATTTCTTACTTTCAGACTGCAGCTAACGCTATCTTAGAAGACAAAGTGAGAGTTAAGGGAATGTCATTTATAGCCACATTAATTAAACTGAAGAAGAAGGTAAGGTTGATATGTTTAGTAGGTTTGTTAAGTAAAATAACAAATATAAGGAGGTCTGGTATCTTATGGTATTCCGGGGTCAATTTCTCAAAGTGCACAATTGAACATCCAGGTTGATTTATTCCAAATAATTCATCTGATGGGGCCCGGGGAGCGATCAATTTTTCCATGAAAGGGGGTAGAAATACCATGGATGATTAAAAGTGTTATAAAATCTTCTCCAGCCTATGTTTTTTATTTCAGATACTTAATGAAACATTATAATTAGATCATGTAGCTTAAATGCTTTATTAACTATTTCCAATTCTGATATTTAAAGGGGGATTTAAAATTTCATGGAAGGGGATTTAAAATAGCATGATTAAGAAAACTGATGTAAAATCTTTTTCCTACTTAAATTTTTCATTCAAGATCCAAATTGCAACATTTTAGCTAGTTCAAGAGGTTTAAAGGCTATTATTAATCCAAATGTTGACCTTTTAGGAGATGGGGTTAATTTTTTCATTGTTATGGGGTAAAATTACCATAGCTAAGAAAAATGGTAATAAAATCTTTTCCAACATATGTTTTTCATTCAAGATACTTATAACAGCATTATAACCAGTTAATATAGTGTAAATTAAATTTTGACCTATTAGTGGAGGTTGCTCACCCTTCCCTAGATTTTGTGATGGAACAAATGCCATCATTCCATCATGTTGATGGAGTATTGGAACAACTTTCCATCAACTTTCCATCAATGCTGGAAAATGGTTGATGGAAATTGTTTGATGGATTTGTGTTCATGATGATGGAAAACTGATGGCATAATTTCCATCTGATGGATAATTGATGGTTTTTTTAGCCATCTGATGGATAATTGAGGTTTTTTTTGTAAATCTGATGGAAAACTGATGGAACATTTTCCATGAAACGGAAAACCGGTGGAATATTTTCCATTACATGTAAAATGCATGGAAACTTGATTGAGAATTGACCACCTGATGGAATTTGATGGATGAGTAAGGAGAATGTCTTTAGAAAATCTTTCCATATATGGCATTTTCTGTGATTTAATAAAACAATATTTGTTCTCTGTCGTCTATAGTAGTCCAGTAACAAGTGTATCGTTTAGTTCAGTGTCCCATTGAAATCTCTGTCCTTAAAAGTTGAATTAGTTGATGGCAATTTCTGCAAAATAAAAGTAAAAGAATCTAGCATATAAACATAATAAATTAGAACAAGTTAACACTGTAAAGATATAAAGATAGTTAGTTACTTGTCATTTGTGGATATATAAATGTCTTATTGTCAGTCATCTCTAATTTTATAGCAAAATTATTTTATTAGAAGTACTATTTTATAAAACAAATAATGTTTTAAAATACAAAATATGACTCCTGTCGTACAAATTTTATGATGACTTTTTGTGTCATTTGGTCTGTGGATAGTTGTCTCATTGGCAATCATACCACATCTTCTTTTTATTTTTTATGATATGTATATTGGTATGCGTTGGCGGCGCCGTCGTCGTCGCCGTCGTCGTCATCATTTTTGTTTCGTCATTTGTTTAAGTCTCTAGGAAATTTTACCATAAGGTTCAATACCACAAAAGGATTGGGATTGATTTTGGGGTCTAGTACCAACAGTTAAGGAATTAGGGGCAATCATTTTGTAACTTCAGACAATAACTTGTGTGTAAGCGTATGGATCTCTTTGTACCACAAGGTTCCATATCACAAAGGGAATTGGGATTGATTTTGGGGTAATTGCCTCAAAATTTTAGGAATTAAGGGCCAAAAGGGGCAAAAATAAGCATTTTTCTAGTTTCAGGACAATAACTTGTGTGTAAGTGTGTGGATCTTTCTGAAATTGTACTACAAGGTTCCATATCACAAAGGAAAGCTGGAATTGAGTTTGGGGTAATTGCCTAAACATTTAGGAATTAGGGGCCAAAAGGGGTCAAAAATAAGCATTTTCTAGTTTCCAGACAATAACTTGTGTTTAAGTGTATGGATCTCTCTGAAATTGTACTGCAAGGTACCATACCTCATTGAAGGCTGGGATTGAGTTTGGGGTGATGAATCATAAGGGGTTCAAAAATTGGGGGTTTCCTTTTCCTCCTTTTTTCCTTTTTTTTTCTTTAAAATTTTCCATTTTAAGTTGGTTATTTCTGATTAATATTTAAAAGCAAATAATAATGATATGGCAGGAGATACACACTAAACAGGATATGTAAATTATTATATAATAAGTATTGTGCAATAGCAAGAAATTTTCAATTGCACAGTATTGCGCAATAGCAAGAAATCTTCAATTGCACAGTATTGCGCAATAGCAAGAAATATCCAATAGCACAATATTGCACAATAGGAAGAAATTGTCAATTGTACAGTATTGCACAATAGCAAGAAATATTCAGTTGCACAGTATTGCACAATTGCAAGAAATATTTAATTGCACAGTATTGTGCAAAAGAAGATTCTTTGTATAAATTGCTTATTTCTTGACCAATTTCAATGGGGTTTTATTCTTGAATTCTTGGGGTTCTTTAATATGCTGAATCTAACCGTGTATTAAGTTTTGGAATTTGGGCCCGTTTTAAATTGGTCCACATTGAGGTCCAAAGGGTCCAAAATTAAACTTTGTTTGATTTCATCAAAAATTGAATGATTGGGGTTCTTTGATATGCGAATCTAACCATGTATTTAGATTCTTAATTTTTGGTCCTGTTTTCAAATTGGTCTACATTAAGGTCCAAAGGGTCCAAAATGAAACTTAGTTTGATTTTAACAAAAATTGAATTCTTAGGGTTCTTTGATATGCTGAATCTAATCATGTATTTAGATTTTTGATTATGGGCCCAGTTTTCAAGTTGGTCCAAATTGGGGTCCAAAATTAAACTTTGTTTGATTTCAACAAAATTGAATATATGGGGTTCTTTGATATGCTGAATCTAACCATGTATTTAGATTCTTAATTTTGGTCCCGTTTTCAAATTGGTCTACATTAAGGTCCAAAGGGTCCAAAATTAAACTTAATTTGATTTTAACAAAATTGAATTCTTAGGGTTCTTTGATATGCTGAATCTAAACATGTCTTTCAATTTTTGATTATGGGCCCAGTTTTCAAGTTGGTCCAAATCGGGGTCCAAAATTAAACTTTGTTTGATTTCAACAAAAATTGAATATATTGGGTTCTTTGATATGATGAATCTAACCATGTATTTAGATTTTTGATTTTTGGGCCCCATTATCAACTTTGTCCACATTGAGGTCAAAAGGGTCCAAAATTAAACTTTGTTTGATTTCAACAAAATTGAATATATGGGGTTCTTTGATATGCTGAATCTAACCGTGTATTTAGATTCTTAATTTTTGGTCCCGTTTTCAAATTGGTATACATTAAGGTCCAAAGGGTCCAAAATTAAACTTAGTTTGATTTTAACAAAAATGAATTCTTAGGGTTCTTTGATATGCTGAATCTAATCATGTATTTAGATTTTTGATTATGGGCCCAGTTTTCAAGTTGGTCCAAATTGGGGTCCAAAATTAAACTTTGTTTGATTTCAACAAAATTGAATATATGGGGTTCTTTGATATGCTGAATCTAACCATGTATTTAGATTCTTAATTTTGGTCCTGTTTTCAAATTGGTCTACATTAAGGTCCAAAGGGTCCAAAATTAAACTTAATTTGATTTTAACAAAATTGAATTCTTAGGGTTCTTTGATATGCTGAGTCTAAACATGTCTTTAAATTTTTGATTATGGGCCCAGTTTTCAAGTTGGTCCAAATCGGGGTCCAAAATTAAACTTTGTTTGATTTCAACAAAAATTGATAAATCTATGGTCTAGTTTTTCCAAAATTAAACTTTGTTTGATTTCTTTTGATATGCTGAATCTAACCATGACTCCAAAATTAAACTTTGTTTGATTTCATCAAAATTGAACTCTTAGGGTTCTTTGAATGCTGAATCTAACCATGTATTTAGATTTTGGATATTGGACTAATAAAACATTTTAAATGTCACTTAACTTTGAACTAAACTCTTAAAAGCTAGCATTAACATATTCAAAATGGTGGAAATTCTAATACATTGTACTTACCAAAAGATATAATCCAAAATATGTGTACACACTAGTCTTCCTAAATCCAAGAGTCATATGTCATCAGAAGAATACATCTGCACTATTCAATGTCAATAGAATTGATAAGAACTTTTTGATCTACATCCATTGTAAAATTATATTTTGTTAATGATAGAAGACATCTTTGCTTCTTGTCTGCATGTTCATGAAAGTTCAAATTTGAATTGATTTGTTGAGGTTGTGTAGGGTGTTGTGACAATCTGCTTCCTTTGAAATGTGCCCCTAATAAATACTGTTAATTATCTAAATCTTGAATAATTGCTATATATTATATAAAAAATATTGATTTATTGTTTGTAGTTTATCTTTATGTTATAAGTTATAGTAATTGCAGAAAAATGCATAAAAACATGTGCTCCCCTCATTTGACCTCAAACTCTGTGTACAGTTATCACATCCTGTCCACAAAGATAAATAGAAAACAGATTGGCACATCCTGTTTCTATCACCAGCTCATATTTCTAGTTGATGGAAAGAGGGGGCATGCAAATAAATGTGTATACATCATTTGATGGAAAATGTAAAAAATAAAAGTACTGGTTACACCGTACCGCCCGGCCCTTGCGAAAATGGGTCAGGATATCACAAGATATCCCCAGGATATCTCAGGATAATCTTGGGAAAAATCCCAGGGCAATCTTGAGATATCCTTACAGTCTGTGCCAAACTGTATTAGGGTTTGTCTGACCGAAAAAGAAATTATACATTTTTCTTCTATATATTCAACTAAAAATTCTGAAAATTTCTGTCTGACCAAATGACTTTTTGTCTGACATTTTGTCGGACAGACAGAGTTTGGGATACACTGTCCTTATCCTGAGATAGGCTTAAACATGGGACGGTATTGAAACAAGGATATTCCAGGGACATCCAGAGACCATTCAGACCATAAATATCATAGTAAAGAATCCTGTGATAATCCTGTGCTCAGGATTCATCAAGTCCTGATCTCAGGAAATTATCCTGATGTCAGGATTTACAGATTTGCTTGCATTAAATTGGCCCTGGGATAATCCTGGTATATCCTGTGAATATCATGAGAATGTCCTTAGTTCAGGACCAATAATGTCTTGCAGGTATTCTATAAGGAATTACAAAATTTGAGTAAAATCTATTTTTAATGCACAAATTTGTTCTCTTGCAAATATTTTCTTTTATTAGTTAAATAGATATAGGAAGATGTGGTATGAGTGCCTAATCCATATTCCTCTTTATAAGGTAGATGATTGCCTTTGTTGCATCAAATCTGTCACTATATAAACATTGTGTATGAATTACATTGACTAATTAATTTATTACAGCAAGATGTATTGTAATAAGTAATGAGTATTTGTATTGGCCATGTTTAATAGCTTATTTCAATGGCTGTCAAGTTCCCATTAAAAAAGAATTGACTTGTATTCATTTTAATGTCAGATCCTTAAACTACCAGCAAAATTAGATACTAGTACTACTAGCAAACTTGTTGGCCATTTTCAATGGCTGCTTGTATTGTTGAATTACCAATTAAAATGGTACCCACCCCAACCCCCTATGTTCGCTTAATATACCTTCAATATAAAGATGAGACAACTCTCCACAAGACTAAAGGACACAGAAATTAACAACTATAGGTCGCTGTACGGCCTTCAACAATGAGCAAAGCCCATACCGCATAGTCAGCTATAAAAGGTCCCAAAATGACAATGTAAAACAATTCAAACAAGAAAACTTATTTAAACAGCCTAATTTATGTACAAAAAATGAAGGAAAAACAAGTATGTAACACATAAACAAACGACAACCACTGAATTACAGGCTCCAGACTTTGGACAGGCACATACATACAGAATGTGGCGAGGTTAAACATGTTAGCAGGATCCCAACCCTCCCCTAACCTGGGACAGTGGTGTAACAGTATAACATAAGAACGAACTATTAAAATCAGTCGAAAAAGGCTTAACTTATCAGATGGATACAAATATTAAAAATACAAGTGGAAATTCAAGCATTTCATTATCTTAATTGTATTTAGATATGCATTGATGATTGTTCACCATGGCTTAATGATGCTCGCTGTTCAGTTTCAAATAATAATATTCAGTAATACAGTATTGTAAATATTAAAATTGTGTGTCAGATTTAAAGGATACATGTAAAGTTCTCCTCCTTTTTTATACGACCGCAAAAAATTTTTTGTGGTCGTATATTGGTATGACGTTGGCGTCGTCGTTGTCGTCGCCGCCGCCGCCGTCCGTCCGTCGTCGCGCCGTCCTCCGAAGACACATTGGTTTTCGCACTCTAACTTTAGTTTAAGTAAATGGATCTCTAGGAAATTTTACCATAAGGTTCAATACCACAAAAGGAAGTTTGGGATTGATTTTGGGGGTTATGGTACCAACAGTTAAGGAATTAGGGGCCAAAAGGGCCAAAAATAAGCATTTTGTAACTTCCAGACAATAACTTGTGTGTAAGTGTATGGATCTCTCTGACATTGTACCACAAGGTTCCAAATCACAAAGGAATGCTGGGATTGATTTTGGGGTAATTGCCTCAAAATTTTAGGAATTAGGGGCCAAAAAGGGCAAAATTAAGCATTTTTCTAGTTTCAGGACAATAACTTGTGTGTAAGTGTATGGATCTTTCTAAAATTGTACTACAAGGTTCCATATCACAAAGGAAAGCTGGAATTGAGTTTGGGGTAATTGCCCTAAACGTTTAGGAATTAGGGGCCAAAAGGGGTCAAAATAAGCATTTTCTAGTTTCCAGACAATAACTTGTGTTTAAGTGTATGGATCTCTGAAATTGTACTGCAAGGTACCATACCTCATTGAAGGCTGGGATTGAGTTTGGGGTGATGAATCATAAGGGGTTCAAAATTGGGGGATTTTTCCCCTTTTTCTTCCTTTTTTTTCTTTAAAATTTTCCATTTTAAGTTGGTTATTTCTGATTTATATTTAAAAGCAAATAATAATGATATGGCAGGAGATACACACCAAACAGGATGTGTAAATTATTATATAATAAGTATTGTGCAATAGCAAGACATTTTCAATTGCACAGTATTGCGCAATAGCAAGAAATCTTCAATTGCACAGTATTGTGCAATAGCAAGAAATATCCAATAGCACAATATTGCACAGTAGGAAGAAATTGTCAATTGTACAGTATTGCACAATAGCAAGAAATATTCAATTGCACAGTATTGCGCAATTGCAAGAAATATTTAATTGCACAGTATTGTGCAAAAGAAGATACTTTGTATAAATTGCTTATTTCTTGACCAATTTCAGTTGGGTTTTATTCTTGAATTCTTGGGGTTCTTTAATATGCTGAATCTAACCGTGTATTAAGTTTTTGGATTTTGGGCCCGTTTTAAATTGGTCCACATTGAGGTCCAAAGGGTCCAAAATTAAACTTTGTTTGATTTCATCAAAATTGAATTATTGGGGTTCTTTGATATGCCGAATCTAACCGTGTATTTAGATTCTTAATTTTGGTCCCGTTTTCAAATTGGTCTACATTAAGGTCCAAAGGGTCCAAAATTAAACTTAGTTTGATTTTAACAAAATTGAATTCTTAGGGTTCTTTGATATGCTGAATCTAATTATGTATTTAGATTTTGATTATGGGCCCAGTTTTCAAGTTGGTCCAAATTTGGGTCCAAAATTAAACTTTGTTTGATTTCAACAAAATTGAATATATGGGGTTCTTTGATATGCTGAATCTAACCATGTATTAAGTTTTTGGATTTTGGGCCCTGTTTTAAATTGGTCCACATTGAGGTCCAAAGGGTCCAAAATTAAACTTTGTTTGATTTCATCAAAATTGAATTATTGGGGTTCTTTGATATGCCGAATCTAACCGTGTATTTAGATTCTTAATTTTGGTCCGTTTTCAAATTGGTCTACATTAAGGTCAAAAGGGTCCAAAATTAAACTTAGTTTGATTTTAACAAAATTGAATTCTTAGGGTTCTTTGATATGCTGAATCTAATCATGTATTTAGATTTTTATTATGGGCCCAGTTTTCAAGTTGGTCCAAATTGGGGTCCAAAATTAAACTTTGTTTGATTTCAACAAAAATTGAATATATTGGGTTCTTTGATATGCTGAATCTAACCATGTATTTAGATTCTTAATTTTTGGTCCCGTTTTCAAATTGGTCTACATTAAGGTCCAAAGGGTCCAAAATTAAACTTAATTTGATTTTAACAAAAATTGAATTCTTAGGGTTCTTTGATATGCTGAGTCTAAACATGTCTTTAAATTTTGATTATGGGCCCAGTTTTCAAGTTGGTCCAAATCGGGTCCAAAATTAAACTTTGTTTGATTTCAACAAAATTGAATATATGGGGTTCTTTGATATGCTGAATCTAACCATGTATTTAGATTTTTGATTTTGGGCCCCGTTATCAACTTTGTCCACATTGAGGTCAAAGGGTCCAAAATTAAACTTTGTTTGATTTCAACAAAATTGAATATATGGGGTTCTTTGATATGCTGAATCTAACCATGTATTTAGATTTTTGATTTTTGGGACCCGTTATCAACTTTGTCCACATTGAGGTCAAAAGGGTCCAAAATTAAACTTAGTTTGATTTCATCAAAAATTGAACTCTTAGGGTTCTTTGATATGCTGAATCTAACCATGTATTTAGATTTTGGATATTGGACCATAATAGGTGAATGTCCAATTTAAAAATTTTTAAGTTCTTAGACCACATTCATTCTGTGTCAGAAACCTATGCTGTGTCAAATAGTCAATCACAATCCAAATTCAGAGCTGTATCAAGCTTGAATGTTGTGTCCATACTTGCCCCAACTGTTCAGGGTTTCGACCTCTGCGGTCGTATCAAGCTGCGCCCTGCGGAGCATTTTATTGTAATTAAATTTGCTGTCTCCATACTTCCAACTAGTATTGCTGAGTAAAGGTAACTGGAATCTGCATGCAATCTGTTTACTGTCAAAATTGGCAGCTCCATTAAATCATTAAATCCCCTGAAAGTATCAAAAAAAATCCACAAAGAATCAATTGTTCAAGACATTTTGAAGCAAAAACTTCAATATAAATATTATTGCATGTTTATACAGTATTGGAAGCCATTTGGAATCAAATTAATTACCCTCCCCCCCTTTTTTTTTATCCCCTGAAGATAATAATTTAAAACTAGCGACTTATTATTTTCACCAAATAACCATTCACACAACTCAATTAATTTTTAACATATCTACCAGTTATGCCTGTTAAGTGACAACAAGATTAATCATTGTTATCAAGGATTTGTATAGTGAGAAGGATTGGAATCTCGCGGTATATCGACACTTCTCGCGTATCGTGAGATGATGCGTACTCGCCACTATAAATTTATACGCGCCTGATAGTAAATATCCGGTTGAACGGCGTGTATTGGAAGATAATTATTTCTGACTTGTTTATGGTTAGGTTTAGTTTGTTTTAGCATCTTTGATCAATATTTTGTGTTAATTCGCAAAGATATCACGATTCCTTCTGAGTATGTCATATTGAGGACCTCCCCCAAGCTGGAAAATAAACTTTGATAGTCGTTTACATTTGGCAGTTGCCAAAAATTATTGTAATTATGTTGTTGTTTTTCTTTTGATCGTAATTTGAGTAGCCCAACACATGTTTATGATACTAGTAATAGCTGTTTAAGATGGTCAAAACAATAATTTATTTTCGCAGCTTGTTTTTTTGTCCTTTCTTTTAGTATATGAAACCAGAGACATGTATATATGTATATATATGTCTCTGATGAAACTGACCCAACTATCACAAGAGCATTGACAGTTGGAGGAAAGCATACAGTTTTCAAGAAAAGTCTGTCTGGCAGGAAGTTAAAATAAGTTCATGATTATAAACAACAGTAAAAGTCTTGATTTTTTTTTTAAATCAATGGTTGTACCCATGGCAAGTACAAGTAAATTTCCCTTGTGAAAAACATTAGCAACACAAGCAACTAACAGCATTTTACGAATAACTTTGATGGGTTATCTGCTTATTATGTCATACACCCTACTCATAATTTGTTTCACATTTTTCACATTGTGGCCTTGTAGAGCCAACTATACCATATGGGTTTTTCTCATTGTTGAAGGCTGTACAGTTGCCTATGATTGCTTACATCCACTTCATTTGAATGTTATGTATAGTTGTCTCATTGGCATTCATACATCTCCTTGTTTTATATTGGTAAATATTTGACATTTTTTTATAAGCATTTAGAGCAATATATAAGTGGACAATCATTTCATTTTTAGGGGGTAAGGCATGAGGATTTCTCTTGGACAGATTATTCACAAATAGTCAATATTATTTCATTTTTATCTGTTGCTCAGATTGTTTATGTCGCATAGCTTCATTTTCACTTTTTTACATAATTTTTCATGCGTAATGTGAGGCAGAAATGCAGCAGCTTATTCATTTTCATCTTGAACGGGCAACATTTTTTCTTCTACTAATTCTCACCAAGCTAAAATATTCATTCCCACATCACCCCACCCTCATTCCATTGACCCAATAAATCAACTGGTTATCAACTTTCAAAAAGTACCTATCTAGAAAACCTATCTTAGTGAACACTGACCTGTCTTTGTTTACATCCTTGTCCTTTGATCTCCTGATAGTTGTCTTAATAGCAATTGTACCACATCTCTTTATTTTTATACCCACATGAAATATTATTTTACATTCCTTATGAACCAAGCATGAAAGACCAAAAAATGGAACATTGTTACAAACTAAACTATCTGGGAACACCCAACCACAGAAATGCTGATACCTGCTATGAAGACATCATGTATTCTGGATGTCTTGTAATAAAAGAAGTTTGTTCTTGCTGACAAATTTTATTCACACACACAAAGCAATATTAAAACATGTTAATTTTCCATGTCATTTTTAAATTCCATTCATGACACTATTTGAATAAATATATAGTCACTGGTTGGATTTTACATATTGATAATGGTGATTTCATACTCTGGTTAACTTCCGTCTTAAGTTTGTCAAAGGAGCTGACACAATTTGTATTTGATTTTTTGGTATATAAAGTATCCTCTGCGACATGTACTTCATAGAAAATACATTCTACAAATGTATGTCTTCTAGAGGCTTGGTTTGATGCCTTTCCCTGTATTGCATGCAGTATGAGTGATCATTTTGTAAGTCAGAATATGGTGTTATTTCTTGCACTTTCACTACAATGAAACATGTCTCCTTTCTTTAACTTTGGTATCCTGAAAATAGCAAAAATTTTTTTTTGTAAGACATGTAAGACTAAAATATAATTAGGGTTTCCTGAATAATTATAATTTAATCCATTTAATTTCAAAGCAAAAAAAAAAAACATTACATGTAAAACAAAAACACCTGCCTACTACAAATTAAAAACAAATAAGAATCTAAAAATTACATTTTGTGGCAGTACTAGTACTAGTGCTGAAAGCTGTCAAAGCTGGCTAGAATTCCACTAAGAATTTCTGTAAAAAATATTAAGAGATGTGGCACACTGGTATGATTCTTGCGTTAAATGTGAAAATAATGATTTTAAAGTAATTCTGGTATCAGTATTATATATATATTTAATAATGTAGTTACCTGATTATTATCCACAGCCATAACCAACTATTGTCTTCAGAGAGATGTACTATTAAAACACAAAATATCTTTTACATCTGAAAGTAAAAAACTTAATGCAAATATGATGTTAAACAATTGTACACAGGCTACTCTCCTAGCTGTCCATATATAAAAGCAAAATAATCGTTTTATCAAATAACATTTAGAGAATTTTGCAGTAATTTAAAAACGAATAATTGGGCACTCGTCGCTGCTTGGTTACATGTATGTATAATCCGTTACTGTTTAAACAGATGTAATTTACATGTTCACTGTAATAATGCTGGGATATATGTATTTTATTGAAATTAATCCAGTTATCATGGGGTTGATGGTATACATGAACAATAACAAAATAACACAGTTCATAATACATCACAAATATAATAAAATACAAGACATGAATTTATGTAGAATGTGGAGTCTGGTCAGAAAAAGTTTAGAATTTTAAAGTCCGCATTGGCACATTATGCATCCTATACAAGTACATAACTGGTTGATTGTATTGGGGTAACAAGGATTTATTATGTACTTTAGACATGTAGCAATCCCAAGAATATCAAATGTTTGACTATGATCTGACAACATAAAATTTTTGATTATTTTGGTATTTCTTTATATTTCAAATGATGAACCCAGATACCCAAGAGTCCTGACAATATGAAGAGTTTTAGTAATGCGTTGAGATTTTATAACTGCTCCTTGATGAACACATGATCATGATGAAGTGCCTAATTTTACTTTCAAATTCTCCATACATGTGCATGGACCGTTCTTTTCTTTTTGGTTTTTATTTATGAGTGTGAAGAGATTTTGTGTATCGTGGAACACTTTTTGACAACAAAGCCTGAAAATTAGTCTTTCATAAAATTTCTTTTTATTCATTTGGGCGGGTTAAGCCTCAGAAAAATTGTACAGGCCAGGGACGAGCGCTTGTGATTTATCCTGAAGACGGCAATATATATTTTTTATTGCATTAACTGAATTAGTCGGACTGAAATCGTACCCTTATCCCCCACACTTTTAAGCACATAACATCACGGTACCCAAATTGCACCGAGTACCCAAATTGCACCTATTCAACATAAACAGCCGAGAAATTCTTAAAATTTTTCTTTGAGACTAAACAATTTATATTTTAGTTATTTGACATTATACACGTCTTACAAAATAGGTGAATATATTCAAATATACACTAAACATTCACAGTTTATACCAACAGCTGAAGCTTTCACTGGAAAAGAAAAATGTACGAAAACGCTGCCATGCGACGTTCACAAAAAGTCATCTTTTAAAAATGAACAAAAAAAAATATGTTACAAGCATCCATTTTAAAAGAAATGAATAGTGAGCATGTACTAATGTCAAATTGTTCTAAATATTTGAAAAAATAAAACAAAACATCTGTTATTTGATTTTTAATGATGTGAATTTAAGCATGGATGCAATTTGGGTACTCCTCATTACGGAATCATTGATAGTTTGGAGGTCGATTCAAACCCATGTTTCTATGACTCAATAGGGATTAAAAAATCAAATTGGTGTACCTATATAATAAAGAAGGATACGGCTACAAAATAAACACAGAATGGAAATGTTTGTCTTTATCATAAAAAAACTTAGGTGAAAAAACTGTCAAAATAGGTGCAATTTGGGTACCGTCACGTTATATACACATTTACAAATGTAACTATCTCCTGTTACCTTTGTTACAGGCCTGAGGTATATTAAAAGATTGGAGAGATAGACAGTCTTAATATAAATACGATAGTAAGAACACGCCTTTAACTTGTAAAATAATAGTGTCCCTCTATTTTCACTTTTATATACTACTGCCAAAATATGCTATGACCTATGTGCAGTATGACTGTATGATATACTCAGTTGATGTGGTGATGAAGCAGGGTTCTGTAAACCCTTGAAGGCATAAAGGAATTTCCCAGTACATTTTCATATAAATTCTCAAGGAAAAAACAATACCTTTTGGCGTAAATGTCCATGAAATGACAGATGCAAACTATGTATTCTAAACACATTTTCATCACGTTCGAGGATTACAGGAAGTTTATTTATGTTAATTTGGTCCCACCCATAATAACGACTTTTGATGCATCTAGTAACCGTAGCGGTATTTTAAAAATATGATAATATCACACGTTATCATTTTGCAAGCCAAATGTTTTAGAAAGTACAACAAATAAACTATAATAAATTGATATAATTACGTTTTATTGTTGAAATCGACCAATTGTGGCACTTTATTGATATTTTATCAGGCTACCCTTTTTGCACTGACGCGGGACGATTTTTGACTGTTGGTCTGAAATAACCATTAAAATAACAACAACGAAAGCTCCTTACACTATATAGTTTATAATATGCACGCACCACACACATTTATTTCATATAATTCAAGTTTCTCAACACAAATCCTTATTATGAAGGAGGAGATTGAGATTAAAGTTGTGGTTTGGACCGCCTATTTGGGTGGGATTATTACGATGACCAACAGATAAAAATGCATAGTAAATTTAGATGCAGATAATGTGTTTTGTAAAGATATAAACATTTTTTTGAATCAGAACTGTCATAAACTTACACTTAAAAGTATCACATCATGTAATTTTGTTACATTATACTTACAAAACGCCGAGTTTATCTTGAAATGACATAAATTCAACTTGTAATGGTGGACGAAAAACGACAAACGAGATGCATCACGGTAAATCTCGCAAAATCTCATCATACTCAGCTTATTTCAATACAGGCAATTCAATAGTCCACGAGATTCCAATCCTTCTCACTATACAAATCCTTGTTGTTATGTTAAGAATAAATATATTTTCAGTTTATGCTTTCAGACTTTCTGATGTTGATTTTTTGATCAAATAAAAAACCATGAAAAAATCTTAGTTCCTCAATAAATTATATTTTATAATCATTATATACACATGTTTTAATAAATTAAATTCTTAATGAACTTATCTGAAACTGTCTGCATCGGATTTTCCATTTTCATCTCCATATCAGCGTAATTTTACGATGACGTTTTTATCAAGTACGCTAACGTCGAGGTGACAATCTCGCCCCATATTATATCAGCCAGAAGTTGATCCGTCTCAGTAACGGTATTTCTAAGTTATTTAAATGCCGGACAACATGGAGAAAATCAGAAACAACCCAGCTTGTCTTGCAAAAAGCCATTGGCGTTTCTCGGGCGCCCTGCCGTTTTTATCACGAAAATTTCGGCATTTATCTGACTTTGAAATACTGTCAAACTAAAATTCATAATTCTTCCATGAACATGAAGTTCAGCTAGCTCTGTAAACTGTCAGTTTAAGTGACCCATTAGGTGCAGGGCTTCACCTGACAGCTTTGGTGTCAAACACATTGTTAATTAACACCAACAACCTTTGCTTTATGTCATAGATAATTTGTGTATTTCAAAAATGTTTGAGTTACTTCCCCTTTTTCATCACCTCTTTCACAATATATTCCTTAAATTTATGGGGTTTTTGTAAAAAATAAATATATAACAAATTGAATGCAAATGCATATTAAAATATTACTTTTAATTATTTTTAATCTGAAAACACTTAAAATATAAATATTTTGAAAATTATTTGTTTCATCTTCACTTCCATTAATTCATCTATCAAGTGCATTGTAATAATAATTCAAAATTCTTTGGCTTAAATTTCTGACCGTGCTAGGACTTGGTAGCAAGGCAAGGTCTTTGATAACTTTCATGTGATGGCCTAGATTATAAACTTTACTACTAAAGACTTAAGAATTTACAAATTAAACATAAATATTGTGACTAAAGTATTGAATTTTTAGCTCACCTGGTCCAAAGGGCCAAGTGAGCTTTTCTCATCACTTGGCGTCCGTCGTCCGTTAACTTTTACAAAAATCTTCTCCTCTGAAACTACTTGGCCAAATTTAACCAAACTTGGCCACAATCATCATTGGGGTATATAGTTTAAAAATGTGTCCGTGACCCGCCAACCAACCAAGATGGCCATGGCTAAAATGGCTAAAAATAGAACATCGTGAAACAAAGCATTTAGAGCAAATCTGACATGGGTTAAATTGTTTATCAGGTCAAGATATCTGCCCTGAAATCCGCTTTTTGCTGCCCTGAATTGGTAATTTTAAGGAATTTTGCGTTTTAAAATCTTCTCCTCTGAAGCTTTTACAAAAATCTTCTCCTCTGAAACCACTGGGCCAAATTTTACCAAATTTGGCACCAATTATCATTAGGGTATCTAGTTTAAAAAATATGTCCGATGACCCTGCCAACCAACCAAGATGGCCGCCATGGCTAAAAATGGAACATAGGGGTAAAATGTAGATTTTGGCTTATATCTTTGAAACCAAAGCATTTAGAGTAAATCTGACAAAAACTGTAAAACTGATAATCAGGTCAAGATCTATCTGCCCTGAAATTTTCAGACAAATCTGACAACCTGTTGTTGGGTTGCTGCCCCTGAATTGGTAATTTTAAGGAAATTTTGCAGTATTTGGTTATTATCTTGAATATTATTATAGATAGAGATAAACTGTAAACAGCAATAATGTTCAGCAAAGTAAGATCTACAAATAAGTTGTCATGACCAAAATTGTCAGTCGACCCCTTTAGGAGTTATTGCCCTTAATAGTCAATTTTTAACAATTTTTCGTAAATTTTTGTAATCTTTAAAAAAATCTTCTTCTCTGAAACTACTGAGACAAATTTAACCATACTTGGCCATAATCATTATTAGGGTATCTTTTTAAAAAATTTGTCCGATGACCCCGCCTTCCAACCATCATGGCCAACTTGGTTAAAAATAGATCATAGGGGTAAAATGCAGTTTTTGGTTTATATCTCTGAAACTAAAGCATTTAGAGCAAATCTGACAGGTGGCAAAAGTGTTCATCAGATATAGATTTACCTGCCCTGAAATTTTCAGACAAATCCGACAACTCGTTGTTGGGTTGCTGCCCCGGAGTTAGTAATTTTACAAAAATTTTGCAGTTTTTTGTTATTGTCTTAGATATCATTATAATATCTAATATCTAATAATATTAATTATGATTTTAACCTTATTTTACATGATTTCCAAAGCATCAGTAAATACAGGTGAGCGACACAGGCTCTTGAGAGCCTCTAGTTGGTTATTATCTTTAATATTATTATAGATAGAGATAAACTGTAAACAGCAATAATGTTCAGCAAAGTAAGATCTACAAATAAGTCAACATGACCAAAATGGTCAGTTGACCCTTTAAGGAGTTATTGCACTTTATAGTCAATTTTTAATCATTTTTCGTAAATTTTTGTAATCTTTTACAAAAATCTTC
The DNA here is from genome assembly GCA_017311375.1 of Mytilus coruscus. Lineage (NCBI taxonomy): Eukaryota > Metazoa > Mollusca > Bivalvia > Mytilida > Mytilidae > Mytilus > Mytilus coruscus. The sequence goes on from CM029600.1 coordinate 55,753,937, forward strand.
TCCTCTGAAACTACTAAGACAAATTTAACCAAACTTGTCCACAATCATCATTAGGGTATCTAGTTTAAAAAATGTGTCTGATGACCCCCCATAAACCAAGATGGCCGACATGGCTAAAAATAGTACATAGGGTAAAATGCAGTTTTTGGCTCATATCTCTGAAACCAAAGCATTTAGAGCAAATCTGACGGGATAAAATTGTTCATTAGGTCAAGATCTATCTGCCCTGAAATTTTCAGACCAATCAGGCAACACATTGTTGGGTTGCTGCCCCTGAATTGGTAATTTTAAGAAAATTTTGCAGCTTTTGGTTATTATCTTGAATATTATTATAGATAAAGATAAACTGTCAACAGCAATAATGTACAGCTAAGTAAGATCTACAAATAAGTCAACATGACCAAAATTGTCAATTTACCCCTTAAGGAGTTATTGCCCTTTATAGTCAATTTTTTACAATTTTCAAAAATTTTGTAAATTTTTGTAAATTTTTACAAAATATTTTCCACTGTAACTACTGAGCCAAGTTCATTATAGATAGAGATAATTGTAAGCAGCAAGAATGTTCAGTAAAGTAAGATCTACAAACACATCACCATCACAAAAACACAATTTTGTCATGAATCCATCTGTGTCCTTTGTTTAATATGCACATAGACCAAGCTGAGCGACACAGGCTCTTTAGAGCCTCTAGTATTACTCCTCTGTAAATGAATCTTGAATTTACCTTAATCCTGAGTTATATGCCTAAAATTCATGAGGCTTAAATATTTGCCTGTTTTTCAATGACTTTTATGCATTAAATTGTCCTTTTTCAGACTAGAACACTCTTTCCTTTTCAAATTCTGGCTGGAACAATGTATCTTTATGTGTATAAAAATTTTAAACAAACAATAGTTAATTTCAGTCCCAAGAAAGATTTTCTTTTTTATTTGGTTGAATTTGGAATACAGATTATATTTTTTCTTAAATCCCAATACCAGGAATTATCAAGGACTTTATTGGGTTTTTTTTCATTCAGATAGAATTTGTAAAAGTCCTGAAAGTAGGATAAATATTGATGGAAAAGTCCTGATATATCCTGGTTTATATAATATGATTTTTGAAAGTCTTCAGATATCCTGAGAATTCCCCCAGTTTTCAGCTGCTTGATTTGAAAGTCCTGACATTTCCTGGAATTCTCCCATTAAGTGTTTTCCTAAAAATAGGGCTATATGCCAAACAGGATATTTTCAGGATATCCCAGGATAATCTTGAGATATCCTGATTATAAAAGTTGTGAGGATTTATTTCTGCAAGGACGAACAGTCATATAAATAGTGACAAAAAGTAATTTTAACAAAAATTAATATGTCACATTTAATAAGTATACACTGGTTGAAATAAAAACCAAAGTATTCTTGAAATCCTTTCCTGTTACAAGATATCATAATTGTATTGTACAGTTTAGGAAATTGTTTGTTGCAACTTTCTAGCAAACAAACTCTTTCTTGCAACATTGCAGCAAAATTACTGCAATTTTCTCACAAACAAATATTATTGCAGTAACATTGAGAGAATGTTACAGGTAGCTGCAACAACCTGTAACTTTCTTGCAAGTACTTCTTGTAAACAAATTTTTTTGCTCCAATATAACTTGAGTATAAGTGATGGATCTCTATGAAATTATAGCACAAGGTTCTATACTACAATAGGAAGGTTGGGATTGATTTTGTCAGCCGTTTTGTAATAAGGGTCCAAAAAGGATCCAAAAAACAAACATTTTTATTGGTTCATAGACAATAAATTGGTTTCGAAGACAATAACTTGAGTATAAGTGTATGGATCTCTATTAAATTTAAGCACTAGGTTCCATACCACAATAGAAAAGTTGGGAGTTATTTTGGGGGTTATTGTCAAAGCTGTTTAGTAAAAAGGGGCCAATACAAACAATTATTTTTCTGGTTCACAGACAATAACTTGAGTATAAGTGTATGGATCTCTATTAAATTTTAGCACAAGGTTTCATGCCACAATAGGAAGATTGGGATGTATTTTGGGGGCCATGGCCAAAACTGTTAAATAATTAGAGGCTGAAAAGGGGCCAAAAAACAAGGATTTTCTGGTTTCTGGATCAATATGAAATTGTACCACAAGGTTGCATACCATAAAAGGAAGGTTGGGATTGATTTTGGAGTTATGATCCTAACTGTTTAAGAAAAAAAGGGGTCAAAAACAATACCTTTGTAATACTTTGTATAAATTGCTTATTTCTTGACCAATTTCAATGGGGTTTGCTTCAAAGTCTTCAATTCTTGGGGGTTCTTCAATATGCTGAATCTAACCTTGTATTTAGAATTTGGAGTTTAGGCCCTGTTTTTGAATTGTTTTATATTATGGTCTAAAGGGTCCAAAATTAAACTTGGTTTGATTTCATCAAAAAATTGAATTATTGGTGTTTTTTTGATATGCTGAAATCTAACCTTGTATTTAGATTTTTTATTTTTGGACATGTCTTCAATTGTCCACATTAAAGTCCAAAGGGTTCCAAAATTAAACTTTGTTTGATTTTAACAAAAATTTAATTCAAAGGCTATATTGATATGCTGAATCGAAACATGTATTTAGATTTTTGATTTTGGACCCAGTTTTCAAGTTGGTCCAAATCGTTTTTTTTTTGGGGATATGCTGAATCTTAACCATGTTTTCATATTTTTGATTTTTGGACCAGTGCCATATGGAAAATTGAACCCCCTGAAAATTGAACCCGGGGGCAAAATCCCATATGGAAAATTGAACCCGGGTCAATTTTCTATAGCGGGATATTGAACCCCCAATGGTAAATTGAACCTACTGTTTTTCCTTTATATAAATGTCAAATGAAAATTAGGTTAAGCATTATAACTATATATGGTAGTTTGAATAGCTATGAAAATTTGAAAATCTGAGGTCTATAGAGGGGGGGTTCAATTTTCCATGGCTGAGTAAAAATTAAAAAAAAAATTTTTTTACTTGTTTTATTTCAACCAAGTACTTATTACTGCATTATAACTATATATTTTAGCTGGAATAGCTATGACAATTTGAAAATCTGAGGTCTATAGAGGGGGGTTCAGTTTTCCATGGAAGGGAGGTTTAATTTTCCATGGCTGTGTAAAAAAAAAATTAATATTTTCTAACATGTTTTATTCCTACCAAGTACTTATTAATGCATTATTACTGTATAACTTAACTGGAATATCTATGACAATTTAAAAATTTGACATCTATAGGGGGTCAGTTTTCCATGGTAGGGGGTTCAATTTTCCATGGCCGAGTAAAACATGTTAAACATATTTTTTAACACATTTTATTCCTACCAAGTACGTGTTAATTAATGAAATATTCTAATTAATTAAAGAAAAACTGAACCACCCTTAAAGACCTCAGTTTTTAAATTGTCATAGCTATTCCAGCTAAGTTATATAGTAATAATGCATTAATAAGTACTTGGAAGGAATAAAACATGATAAAAAGATTTTTAAACATTTTTACTACCATGGAAAACTGAACCCTCTATAGACCTGAATTTTTTCAATTGTCATAGTTATTCCAGCTATATTATATAGTTATAATGCATTAATAAGTACTTTGTAGGAATAAAACATGTTAGGAAATGTTTTAATTTTTTTACTCATCCATGGAAAATTGAACCCCCTACCTGGGAAAACTGAACCCCCTCCTATAGACCTCAGATTTTCAAATTGTCATAGCTTTTCAAGCTATGTTATATAGTTATACTGCATAAATAAGTACTTGGTAGGAATAAAACATGTAAGGAAATATTTTTTTAAAGTTTTTACTTAGCCATGAAAAATGAATCCCCTACCATGGTAAACTGAACCCCCTATACTGATTCTAACCATGTTTTTAGATTTTGGATATTGGACAATAATAGGTAAAAGTCCAGTTTCCAATTTTTATGTTCTTAGACCACATTCATTCTGTGTCAGAAACTATGCTATGTCAAATATATAATCACAATTCAAATTCAGAGCTGTATTGCACAATATATAGAAATTATAAGTAGAGTCATAGTTAAAAAAAGATATAACATCAAATCATGTTTAAATGTAGTTTGAAATTTACTGTTCATTTTTATATATTTTGAATATAATTAAAGGTAACTTTTATAGATTTTAATAAAATGCTCCTCAGGGCGCAGCTTGATACAACCGCAGAGGTCAAACCCTGAACAGTTGGGGCAAGTATGGACACAACATTCAAGCTTGATACAGCTCTGAATTTGGAATGTGATTAAATATTTGACACAGCATAGGTTTCTGAAACAGAATGAATGTGGTCTAAGAACTTAAAAATTTTAAATTGGACATTCACCTATTATGGTCCAATATCCAAAATCTAAAAGCATGGTTAGATTCAGCATATCAAAGAACCCCAAGAGTTCAATTTTGATGAAATCAAACAAAGTTTTATTTTGGACCCTTTTGACCTCAATGTGGACAAAATTGATAACGGGCCCAAAAATCAAAAATCTAAATACATGGTTAGATTCAGCATATCAAAGAACCCCATATATTCAATTTTGTTGAAATCAAACAAAGCTTAATTTTGGACCCGATTTGGACCAACTTGAAAACTGGGCCCATAATCAAAAATATGTTTAGATTCAGCATATCAAAGTAACCTAAGAATTCAATTTTTGTTAAAATCAAACTTAAGTTTAATTTTGGACCCTTTGGACCTTAATGTAGACCAATTTGAAAACGGGACCAAAAATTAAGAATCTAAATACACGGTTAGATTTGGTATATCAAAGAACCCCAATAATTCAATTTTTGATGATATCAAACAAAGTTTAATTTTGGACCCTTTGGACCTCAATGTGGACCAATTTAAAAACTGGGCCCAAAATCCAAAAACTTTATACACGGTTACATTCAGCATATTAAAGAACCCCAAGAGTTCAAGAATAAAACCCAATTGAAATTGGTCAAGAAATAAGCAATTTATACAAAGTATCTTCTTTTGCACAATACCAGTGTGTGAAACCTCCGCTCATGAACTCGCCAAATGCGAGTAAGAATCATATTAGGCGAGTCCAGATTCAATAGAACTCGCCCTTGTGGCGAGTGACCCTTCTGTGGCGACTTTGAATCAAGCCAGCCAAATGATCGTTTACAAAACATTTTTCCGCAAAAATCAATACTGTTATCCATGACTTCTGTTGAAACAGGAACCATGATGATAAATATTATGTTACATGTGTTCTGATTGGCTAGATGACAGTTGTATGAAAAACAGAAACCAATCAAAACGTGTTTTATAGATAGATAGAATTACTTTCACTTTCCTTTTGGCAATGTAATTTTAATACAGTTTTGAAGATTGAATCAAGAGTAAATTTCCTATAAACTGTAAATAAAACTTAATTCTAATAATGGATATTAAATAGAAAAATTAGATGCTTATTAATTCAGCTTTTAAATAACATGAAAGGAAGGAAAAGGTCACCAACATAATCTTAACAGTGTACATTGCAGAACAATATTTGTTGTTGAAATTTTCTAATGGCACAAATATTGAAAAATGCATTAATTATGGTCAACAGTAGAAACTTTTGAATAATAAACATTTTAAAACAACTTTTCAAGATAAGGAAAATTTACAAGTTCTTGATTTATATAATCCTCTTAAACCAACATTTTCTTTGGAACCAAGTTAATATCTAAACAGTTATCAAGAAAAGTTAAAACCCATAAATTGTTGCTTAAATTATGTCATTTTCAATGTGATTTCTTATTAAATCACAAATTAAATTAAATTCTTCAGTTAATCTGTTAACCCTATTTACATTATTATATATTATACTTATAAACATGATAAATGTATACCCTATTTAGGGTATTATATAAATACCACTAACCCTTTCTATTGACCAAGTACTCCTGAATGAGAAGCCACTGAACAAAATTAAACACTGTCAAAGAGATAACCCTTTCTATTGACGTAAACACTGTCAAACACTGTCAAAGAAAGGAAATCACAGATACTTCCTCCAAAGCTTCAACCAAATATATAAGTAAACCTAGAATAAAGCTATTTCTAAAATGTTTATTACATACAATAACGTCTGAATAAGATGGCGAGTTCAAAATTTTAGGAACTCGCCAAGCTGGCTTAAGTGGGATTTCAATTTGGCGAGTTGAAATGAAAAGCTGCTCGCCAATTTGGCGAGTTCCAAAAAAAGGTTTCACACACTGCAATACTGTGCAATTGAATATTTCTTGCAATTCGCAATACTGTGCAATTGAATATTTCTTGCTATTGCGCAATACTGTACAATTGACAATTTCTTGCTATTGCGCAATATTGTGCTATTGGATATTTCTTGCTATTGCACAATACTGTGCAATTGAAGATTTCTTGCTATTATGCAATACTGTGCAATTGAAAATTTCTTGCTATTGCACAATACTTATTATATAATAATTTACACATCCTGTTTGGTGTGTATCTCCTGCCATATCATTATTATTTGCTTTTAAATATAAATCAGAAATAACCAACTTAAAATGGAAAATTTTAAAGAAAAAAAGGAGAAAATGAACCCCTCTCCCAAATTTTTGAACCCCTTATGATTCATCACCCCAAACTCAATCCCAGCCTTGCCTTTGAGGTATGGTACCTTGCAGTACAATTTCAGAGAGATCCATACACTTGAACACAAGTTATTGCCTGGAAACTAGAAAATGCTTATTTCTGGCCCTTTTGGCCCCTAATTCCTAAACGTTTCAGGCAATTACCCCAAACTCAATTCCAGCTTTCCTTTGTGATATGGAACCTTGTAGTACAATTTCAGAAAGATCCATACACTTACACACAAGTTATTGTCATGAAACTAGAAAAATGCTTGTTTTTGCCCGTTTTTGGCCCCTAATTCCTAAAATTTTGAGGCAATTACCCCCAAAAATCAATCCTAGCATTCCCTTTGTGATATGGAACCTTGTTGTACAATGTCAGAGAGATCCATACACTAACACACAAGTTATGTCTGGAAGTTACAAAAATGCTTATTTTTGGCCCCTTTTTGGCCCCTAATTCCTTAACTGTTGGTACCATAACCGCCAAAATCAATCCCAACCTTCCTTTTGTGATATTGAACCTTATGGTAAAATTTCATAGAGATCCATTCACTTAAACTAAAGTTAGAGTGCGAAAATCAATGCGTCTTCGGACGACGACGACGACGCCAACGTCATACCAATATACGACCGCAAAAATTTTTTTGCGGTCATATAAAAATTAAATCTAAACCCTTCAGAATGAAAGTTTCATATCATCTCTCAATTATAAAATGGTTAAGTAGAGCTGTAAATATGTCATCTCATGCTGATAAAGGGACAGATAATATTACTAAACAAACAGATGTTTAAAACAAAAACTGAGTTTGTAGAGATGATTGTGTCCAGTTTCTGGTATTATCACTCCAGGACAGGAACAATGAAGTTAATTGAAATTTTGTTTATTTTAACATTTTGATAACTAAGCATGAAAATTAGATATTAAAATGAATGAAAGAAAGTTTGTGATGTATTTATTCCCTGCACACTAGTTTATGTGTGTATTTGTTTGATTAATTTGTAATTCTTTGTTTGTTATACTTCAATGTATTTCATGAGGGCTTCAGAGAAGATAAGTTTTACAGCTAACTGTGTTACCCTCTTTAAATAAAAAATATTATTATGTATTATTATTATTATTATTATTATTTAAAAAAATTGAAATTTTAATTTTTTCTTCCATTAAAAACTACACACAATGTGTATTACATATTTACATTTGCAATAATATTCACATTTATGAATATGGATAAGTGTTGTTTATTTACTATTAATTCATGCATGCAGGAATTACCACCTATTATCATGAAAACAAAACATGTGGTATTCATCAACTAACACACTTATAATTGGAGTGACAAATTTATTTGAAAATTTTGTGTTTTCTAAGTAGTGTAGCTGATAAGCTGATTTTCAATCCATCATCATTTTGATGTTATTTCTTATGGATAAATGTAGGACCGTATTAATGAGGAATGATATTTTGGAATTTGTTTTTTTTTCATTTTATTTTGTAAATTTTTTTGAAGAAATTTGTGGTAGGTTTGTTTGTTATTCTGTATGAATTAATTTTCAGAATGCTATATATATTTGTTTTATTGATGAAGCTAACCCTTTAAAAACTTAGCTCATATATATTGTCCATTAATAAATAAATTATTTAAATTCTAGGTGTACTTGGATATGCTGAATCTGTCCAAATCGGGGTCCAGAATTGAACTTTGTTTGATTTCAACAAAAAATGAATACACACATTGAGGTCCAAAGGGTCCAAAATTATACTTTGTTTTATTTCATCAAAAATTAAAATTCTTTGGGTTCTATGATATGCTGAATCTAACTGTATATTTAGATTTTGGATATTGGACCGTAATAGGTAAAAGTGCAATTTAAAAATTTTCTGTTCTTTGACCACATTTATTCTGTGTCAGAAACCTATGATGAGTCAAATATTTAATCACAATCCAAATTCAGAGCTGTATCAAGTTTGAATGTAGTGTCCATACTTGCCCCAACTGTTCAAGGTTCGACATCTGCAGTCGTATCAAGAATCATTTTGGAATAACAAATTATACCTACTTATCAATTTTCATTGAAACTTCGAATAAACAGATGGTTCTCAAAATCAATAATTTTTTTGTCTCGCCTTGAGGCTTGACGGAGTCAAAAAGCGAGACATAGGTATGCTGTTTCCGGCGTTGGTGGCGGCGGCGTCAACAATGTATTAGTTTGTGATTAGGTCTAGTTTAAGGTGAACCACTAGTGGTTGGTCAATGATATTTGGTATGCAGTTGTATTAGCACTGGCACATCTCATTTCCTTGGAGATTATCTGGCCCTTCCCCTTCAGTCATGGTCTATTGACTTTGAAACTTTTGCTTAGTTTACATGTATTAGTTTGTGATTAGGTCAGTTCATGGGGAACCACTAGTGGTAAGTCAATGATATTTGGTATGCAGTTGTATAAGCATTGGCATACAGGGCTTCCAAAATTATTTTTAACCAGCCGGACATTTTATATATTATCCCGATTTTAATCCCTTAAGACTTATTAAACAAAAGGCAATTATGGTAATCAGTTGCCGAGTTGGCCATCCCAATGATTGACATTAAAAAAAAAACGATATTAAACTTTCTTTTGATTCAAATTCGAAGTTCTGACGTATACTGTTAAATTGACAGTGCATCATTTGAAGTGTTCAACATCACAGCAGCGTACTTATATCTGCCTTAGACTCTTTATTTGTGCAAAATGACGTTGTCAAAAACTTAACTTTCGTTTTTAAATCTAATACCGGATGTTATCGTGACAATGGTAAAACATGGACCAGAGACGGATACGTAAATTCTGTGTACGTTTGCAAAGCATGAATGAGTGTAAGTAGCTCTTTCTACGTTATTTCTTCAAGAAAATATTTGAAATAAACGTGAGATAAAGGTATCAATCACAATTTAAGCATTTTTTAAAGAAATGAGGATGCATAATTAAATTTCACACCTGCGCACATAGGCACACATGTACTAGTTCAAACAGAGACATGTCTCTGGTTCAAACATTGTGGTTATGACGATTTTTCATTGTCACCTTTTAATTTTTTCATCAAATCATATTTGTAAAGGTATTTCTGATAATTTAAATCTTTTTGACTAAATTAATTAGATGCAAACCGCTGAAATGTAAGAAAATAACTTTGAATAGACTGATCAATGTCCGGTTCAAAATAGTTTACCTGTCAACTGAACAGGTAAATTTTAGCAGTTCAACAACTAATTAGCCTTGATTAAAATGAGAAGGTATTAAAGTAGGGGTTGTTTTGATAGTACTTAATGATCATGTCACTTTTATGACCGGAAATGTGTGGCTGTTAAAGGCAAAAGGTTGGGTCAAAAAGATCGCGAATTATGATAAAATGACCGTCTCTTAAGAAAGCCTTGAAAACTCAAAAGTAGATGACTGTTTCATGCTTTGCCCAGCCAGACTTTTACCAGACATTATACAAATGTCCGGAATATATGACTGTTTTGGAAGCCTTGTTGGCATATCTCATTTCCATGGAGATTATTTGGCTCCACTCCCTCAGTCATGGTCTGTTGACTTTAAAACTTTTGCTTAGTTTACATGTATTAGTTTGTGATTAGGTCAGTTCAGGGGGAACCACCAGGGTAAGTCAATGATATTTGGTATGCAGTTGTATAAGCATTGGCACATCTCAATACCAATGAGAATATTTGGTCCCGACTCCGCAGTCATGATCTATTGACTTTGACTTTTGCTTAGTTTACATGTATTAGTTTGTGATTAGATCAGTTCAAGGGGAACCATTAGTGGTAGGCCAATGTTAATTGGTATGCAATTGTATAAGCATTAGCACATCTCATTTCCATGGAGAATATTTGGTCCCGCCTCCTCAGTCATGGTCTATTGACTTTGAAACTTTTGCTTAGTTTACATGTATTAGTTTGTGATTAGATCTGTTTAAGATGAACCGCTAATGTTAAGTCAATGATATTTGGTATGCAAATTTATTGGCATTTGCAAGTCTTGTTTCCATGGAGATTATATAGCCCGACCCCTCATCATGGTTCATTGACTTTGAAACTTTTACATAGTTTACAAGTCAATGTTTGTGTTTAGGTTTGTTGAAAGGGAACCACTTATGATAAGTCTATGGTATTTGGTATGCAGTTGTATTAGCATTGGCACATCTCATATCCATGGAGATTGTTTTGCCATTCACCTTCAGTCATGGTTCATTGACTTTGAATATTTGCATAACTTACATGTTAAAATACGTATTGCTATTTTAATTTCAACATTTGCATTATCAAAAGTACAAAAAGGCGAGACATATCTCTGTGTTAACAGTTTATTTAAGATTTAACAAAAAGTAAGTTTAAACCACAATTTAGACAGCAAGAAACAATTTGGAATGCATATTAGACCTATATATCAATTTTTGTTGGAAATCCTAAAACTAAAAGATGTTTCTCAAAATTTGGGATTTTGTTAAACAAAAAGTACTTTTTACCCTGTATTTGACATAAAGAAACAATTTAGGAATAGCATATTATATCAGAATAAGAAGATGTGGTATGATTGCCAATGAGACAATTCTAGATCAAAGACCTGCATAGTATACTATAAAAGGCCCCGAAATGACAAATTTATAACAATTCAAATGGAAAACTAATAGCCTGATTTATGTACAAAACAATAAGCAAAAAACAAATATGATATACAGTAACAAACGACAACCACTGAATAACAGGCTCCTGACTTGAGACAGGCACATACAGAATGTGGCAGGGTTAATAGATATAAGAAGATGTGGTATGAGTGCCAATGAGACAACTCTCCATCCAAGTCAAAATTTATAAATGTAAACCATTATAGGTCAAAGTACGGTCTTCAACACGGAGCCTAGGCTCACACCGAACAGTAAGCTATAAAGGGCCCCAAAAATTACTAGTGTAAAACCATTCAAACGGGAAAACCAACGGTCTAATCTATATAAAAACGAGAAACGAGAAACACTTATGAACCACATCAACAAACGACAACTACTGAACATCAGATTCCTGACTTAGGACAGGTGCAAACAAATGCAGCGGGTTTAAACGTTTTAATGGTACCAAACCTTCACCCTTTTTCTGAAACAATAGTGTAACATCACAACATAGAAAGACACACTATAAAATATCAACTGAAATAGCTTAACTCAATCAAAGGAAATAGTAACACCATTGAACATACACTGAACAAATAAAACATGTTTGCTGGCTCTAAACCCTCCTACTATCCTGGGACAGTGGTGTAACAGTTCAACATAAGAACAAACTACAAAAATCAGTTGAGAAAGGCTTAATTCACAAGATCGATGCAGTTAAGTTCATATGAGATCATCTTTGTAAAAGTTAACAGACAACTATGACAGACAAAGACGGCGGACGACCACAATGACAGACTATGGACGTCAAGTGATGGCAACAGCTCACACTGGCCCTTTGGGCCCTGGTGAGCTAATAATGCATTGATGCTTATTTGGTAGGAAAAAACATGTGAGAAAAGAGACTTAATATAAAAATTAGAAGATGTGGTATAATTGCCAACGATACAACTCTCCACCAGAGACCAAATGACATAGAAGTTTAAAACAACTATAGGTAACCGTACGGCCTTCAACAATGAGCAAAACCGATACTGCATAGTCAGCTATGAAAGGCCCCAAAATGACAAATGTAAAACAATTCAAACGAGAAAACTAACGGCCTGAATTATGTAAAAAACAATGAACGAAATACAAATATGATATACAGCAACAAAAGACATTTTTACTAATTCATCTATGGTATTTTAACCCCTTACCATTCAAAATTGAACCCCTCTATTTAATTAGATTTTCAAATAATCATAGCAGTTTAACTACTTTATATGGTAATAATGCTTTGGCCTATTTGGGGTGTAAATATCAATGCTTAAAAAGGAATAAAACCACTTATGTGTAGCCCCATTGCTTTTTATGTTAAATTCTACAATTTCTAGAATTGATAGCTATTTTTACTTACTAGTCCTTAAAACTTCAACATACCTTTAATTGCATATTAATGCACACTGGTTCCAAGAAGTTTGGTAGGATAAAAACAGGTACTTCAAATCTTAGCAGCAGGACAAATATGACCTATTTAAATTTCTTTATCTTCTTTTAGTATTCAAAAGAAACTTTCAGCAATGGTTCTACAGTTATTAAGCTTTCAGATACCAAATTACCCAACTATTTTACCTGTTAACAAAGTCACAGCTATGTGTAGGAATGTTTTATTTTTAAATTTGTTCTACTTTCTAGATGTTCTTACACTAGACTATAAAGCAAGCAACAATCAATCAATCAATCTGTTTCAGAAATGATTATGGACTTTATAATGTTGAGTTGTATCATGAGAGCAATTTACAGATATGCTGAGCAGTTAATTCCTGTTTTTTTTACCCACTTAGCATGGCTTTTTTGTTGATGCCTAATAATGTGTGGGTGTATACTAAGCACAACATTGCATCTAAGTTCTTGTTGTGTTTCAGGCATTTTTGAAAATGAAGCTAGTTGATCCTGTACTAAATGTTTTATTCGCTTTGATGTGTGGTAGTGGTGAAGAAGATAACGCAGAAGAAGATGAAGAAGATTTGGAGTCTTATAAACCAGCACAATATGCTCCTCAGGTAATAATTTCTGGTATTCCTTGTTTGCTCACCCTGCAGGCCAAAACTTAGTATGAGCTATTTCCAGTACATGTCCCTTCATCTGATCAATTTTGACATTTTCATCATCTCTTGTAATATTTTTGGGCTTAATTGAATTAATTTGGCAAGAAAAATGAATGGAAGGTCTTGTTTAAAATGTTTCCTCACTTCTTTAAATTCAGACAAAAACATGTTCACTTAATGCAATTTTATACTCCTGCTCATAACTTAAAAATTCCTTGTCCGGTTATGAAACTTGACATGATTATTCACCACAACTAGAAGGCTTATTGCAAAGAAGGATGATGATGATGGTTAGTTGCTTAATGTCCAGCAGCAAATTAAATTCATATTCAGGATGAGAACTTGCTAATGTAATATAAATATTAAACCTGCGTTGTACTAGACTGACACGTTTGAGTCAGATTTTTAATGTGCTAGTTCACAGGGTAACAGTCCGCAGGAAGACACGTCACCCTACCAGGACACATTATTCTGACTCCAAGCTCTTGCTCCTTAATGCAACATGCTTAGCAGAGAAACAACAAGACAAATTTTAAAGTCTTTGGTTTGACCTTGCCATGGATCGAACCCACGACCTTCCACACTCCAGGCAAACACGAGACTACTGTGGCCATTCTGCATACAAGGAAGAAAAATGTACACTGATTATAAGTTATGGTAAAAAACTTAGTGCAACTTAGCCAGTTGCCCACCCCTTTGCAAATATACAAAAGTCGTTGCTGCTCTCTTACTTTAAAATCCCTAAGAGTTGAGGGATGAAACTTGACATGATTATATATATAGAAGGTGTGCCACGTACATGAAACAAATGTACATTAATGGCCTTGGTCACAAAGGTAGTTGACCTAACACACCTCTATTCATATACATGTTCTTGGAATACAATTTACTTGTTTACATGCTGCCGGGCCCTCTGTGATGGCTGCCATTAAAAGCATCTTGTTGATAATGTTGAGTTTATCTGTAATCGGTTGAATTTCATTACAAGATTGACTAAAAATCAGTAGAACATTTAAGAGATTTCCCATGTTCACGGGTTTTTAATTTCTTGAAGAATAGTCAGTGTGTACAAAACCACAGTGAAAACTAAATGAACAACAATTGTATAATATACATATTCCATGCATCCTCTTTCAATCTATAAATTTTGCCTCTGGGCATTTAGTTACAAATTGTCCATCAATTAATCAATGAAGTTAGATATTTTACAGGTTATTGACACTATGGCCTTACATTTACCACCAGAAAAACTTATTCCTAACCTGGTAAGTAAATATCTAACAACAATATTTAGCCACCTCGAAGATATTGCCATGCATGTACGCTTTCTCTTGATGGTATCACATATTTACTGCATTGTTCCTGATAGACTAATTACATCTCCCATATAGTTTAGTTATTAACATCATTGAAGTTGAGACGTATGTTTTGTCTTTGATGCATCATTTACATGGAGTCTAATCCATCTTTTTTACAAGATATAAGAGGGTGTTACTGAAACAAGTTATTTTTGAAAGTGAGCTCCTTTTGGCACAAAAAAATACTATGTCAATTAAGAAATTTTTTCTAAAGAGTTGTAAAACATAGGCATTTAGTAGGATATACTATGTGCTAAAACAACTGATCATCAAATAGGACGAAGAACAAAAAGAAAAAGGTTGGCTGTGTACTGATTGATATTTTAGTCTTAGATACATGATTTTTTTATCAATTGTTATTGGCTTTGAACTAGCTGTCAGTAACTGTGAGTACTCTCAGATCTGTACTTTGTGTCTTTTTTGTTGTGAGAGATGTATAAATTCCCTGCCACTTCCAGTCAGTGTTTTTGTTGGTTGTTTTTCTGCTTTGTATCTATCTGATGAGTTGAGCCCTTTTCAACTGATTTTTTGCATTTTTAGAAAATGCAAGTTTTGCCTATTATTTTGAAAACCGCTGTAAATGGAGAGAATCTGTCTGACAAGGGTAAAAATGTTCAAAATGTTGAGCTCTATCTATTGTTCATTTAAGTCAAAACTGTCAGACGACTTCTTATAGGAGTTATTGCCCTTAAAACTAAAGATGAATTTTACCATTTTTAAAAATGTTTGCCTATTATCTTGAAGATTATAATAGATAGACAGAAACTTTAAATAGCAAAAATGATCAGCAAGACAAGATCTACAAATAAGTCAACGTCACTGAAATCTTCAGTCAACTCCTTATTAGAGTTATTGCCTTATAATGATGATTTTTACCATTTTTGTCGAGCCTTTGACTTTTGTCGAAAAAGCGAGACATAGCGATCCTACATTCCGTCGGCGTCGTCGGCGGCGGCATCCACAAATATTCACTCTGTGGTTAAAGTTTTTGAAATTTAATAACTTTCTTAAACTATCCTGGATTTCTACCAAACTTTGACAGAAGCTTGTTTATGATCATAAGATAATATCCAAAAGTAAATTTTGTAAAAAACAAATTCCATTTTTCCGTATTTAACTTATAATTGGACTTAGTTTTTCTGCCAGGAAACATTACATTCACTCTGTGGTTAAAGTTTTTGAAATTTTAATAACTTTCTTAAACTATCCTGGATTTCTACCAAACTTGGACAGAAGCTTGTTTATGATCATAAGATAGTATCCAGAAGTAAATTTTGTAAAAAAAAAATCATTTTTTCCGTATTTTACTTATAAATGGACTTAGTTTTTCTGCCAGTTAACATTACATTCACTCTGTGGTTAAAGTTTTTAAAATTTTAACAACTTTCTTAAACTATCTTGGATTTGTACCAAACTTTGACAGAAGCTTGTTTATGATTAAAAGCTAGTATCTAGAAGGAAATTTTGATAAAATTTTGTTCCATTTTTTCCGTATTTTACTTATAAATGGACTTAGTTTTTCTTCTAGTTAACATTACATACAGTCTGCAGTTTAAGTTTTTAAAACATTTATTAGATTCATAAACTATCCTGGATTTTTACCAAACTTGGACAGAAGCTACTTACAATCAAAAGATAGTATAGAGAGGAATATTTTAATTTTTTTTTCCCCTCATTTTTGTTGAGCCTGCGGTTAACAGCAAAAGTAGGCGAGACACTGGGTTCCGCGGAACCCTTACGAATTTTTTTTTGAGCTTTTGCCTAATATCTTAAAAACTATATTAGGTAGACAGAAACTTTAAAAATCAAAATAAACCTTTTATAGAAGGAAGATATTGAAAAATTGAATCAGCCTTTTGATTTTGTGGTAAAAAGGTCAGAATTCAAGGTCATTGTTTCAAAAAATGGAATACTGTAAATTCAGAAATTATTGCAAATATTGCAACTAGTTGAGTATTGCAATAATAAGAACTGGCATTATGATATCTGATCCATATATCTGTAAATATCTTTTCTTAAAATCCCAATAATTAAACTTGCATTTTCATTAATTTTTCCACAATCCCAAGAATTTCTGAATTTACAGTAAAAAATTGTAAACAGATTTCCAGTTGGTAACTTCAGTTTCCCTTGATTGACTGGAATGAAATTTAAATAGATGGAAGATATAGGTAAAGGGCAGAATCCTTTATCTTCATGAGTTAAATACAGTACAACAGGAACCCATCACCAAAAGGAGCTATACATTGTTCTTATGTTATACTGTTATATTACTGTTACATACATTGTTCTTATGTTGTACTGTTACATCACTATCCCAGGTTACGTGGAGGGTTTGGCGGTAGCAAACTTGTTTAACCCCGCCACATTCTATATGTGCCTGTCCTATGTCAGGAACCTGTAATTGAGTGCTGGTCATTTAAATCAGGCCATTAGTTTTCTCGTTTGAATTGTTTCACATTTGTCATTTCAGGTCCTTTTATAGCTGACCATGTTGTATTGGTTTTGCCCATTGTTGAAGGCCTTACAGTGACCTATAGTCGTTAACTTTAAAATGTCATTTGGTTTCTGGTGGAGAGTTGTCTCATTGGCAGTCATACCACATCTTCTTATTTTTATACGACCGCAAAATTTTTGCGGTCGTATATTGGTATGACGTTGGCGTCGTCGTCGTCGTCCGCAGACACATTGGTTTTCGCACTATAACTTTAGTTTAAGTGAATGGATCTCTATGAAATTTTACCATAAGGTTCAATACCACAAAAGGAAGGTTGGGATTGATTTTGGGGGTTATGGTACCAACAGTTAAGGAATTAAGGGCCAAAATGGGGCCAAAAATAAGCATTTTTGTAACTTCCAGACAATAACTTGTGTGTTAGTGTATGGATCTCTCTGCATTGTACCACAAGGTTCCTTATCACAAAGGGAAGGCTGGGATTGATTTTGGGGGTAATTGCCTCAAAATTTTAGGGATTAGGGGCAACAAAAGGGGCAACAAAAGGGGCAAGAAACAAGCATTTTTGTAGTTTCATGACAATAACTTGTGTGTAAGTGAATTGATCTTTCTGAAATTGTACTTCAAGGTTCTATATCACAAAAGGAAAGCTGGGTTTGAGTTTGGGGGTAATTGCCCTAAACGTTTAGGAATTAGGGACCAAAAAGGGGCCAAAAATAAGCATTTTTCTAGTTTCAAGACAATAACTTGTGTTCAAGTGTATGGATCTCTCTGAAATTGTACTGCAAGGTACCATACCACAAAGGGAAGGCTGGGATTGATTATGGGGGTAATTGCCTCAATATTTTAGGAACTAGGGGCCAAAAAAGGGCAAAAAAACAAGCATTTTTCTAGTTTCAGGACAATAACTTGTGTGTAAGTGTATGGATCTTTCTGAAATTGTACTACAAGGTTCCATATCACAAAGGGAAAGCTGGGTTTGAGTTTGGGGGTAATTGCCCTAACAGTTTAGAAATTTTGGGCCAAAAAGGGGCCAAAAAACAAGCATTTTTCTAGTTTCCAGACAATAACTTGTGTTCAAGTGTATGGATCTCTCTGAAATTGTACTGCAAGGTACCATACCACAAAGGCAAGGCTGGGATTGAGTTTGGGGGTGATGAATCATAAGGGGGTTCAAAAAATTGGGGGGGGGGGATTTTTTAATTTTTTTCCTTTTTTTTCCCCCTTTTTTTCCTTTTTTTCTCTTTAAAATTTTCCATTTTAAGTTGGTAATTTCTGATTTATATTTAAAAGCAAATAATAATGATATGGCAGGAGATACACACCAAACAGGATGTGAAAATTATTGTATTAAGTATTGTGCAATAACAAGAAATTTTCAATAGCACAGTATTGCGCACTAGTAAGAAATCTTCAATTGCACAGTATTGCGCACTAGTAAGAAATCTTCAATTGCACAGTATTGCGCAATAGCAAGAAATCTTCAATTGCACAGTATTGCGCAATAGCAAGAAAAATATCCAATTGCACAGTATTGCGCAATAGAAAGAAATTTTTAATTGCACAGTATTGCGCAATAGTAAGAAATATTCAATTGCACAGTTTTGTCCCGTTTTCAAATTGGTCTACATTAAGGTCCAAAGGGTCCAAAATTAAACTTAGTTTGATTTTCACAAAAATTGAATTCTTGGGGTTCTTTGATTTGCTGAATCTCACCATGTATTTAGATTTTGGATATTGGACCATAATAGGTAAATGTCCAATTTTAAATTTTGTAAGTTCTTAGACCACATTCATTCTGTGTCAGAAACCTATGCTGTGTCAAATATTTAATCACAATCCAAATTCAGAGCTGTATCAAGCTTGAATGTTGTGTCCATACTTACCCCAACTGTTCAGGGTTCGACCTCTGCGGTTGTATCAAGCTGCGCCCTGTGGAGCATTTTATTATATTGTAACAAAATCTAGCATTTTCCATCTCCAAATTTCTAAATGTACAATATGTTAACCACAGACAAAAAAATTGAGTTGCGGAGAAATGTACATGTACAACAGTGTACTTATTTTCAGACATCTCAACCTTATTCTAGTGGTTGGATTTATTGAAAATTAAATGAATTCTGAAATAACAGAATCTCGCTGGAAAATTATACCCACAAAAGCAAATATATATAGTAAATACAGACAGCAAAAAATACCACATCTGAACAATACCACATCTCCTTATTTTTATATTGATTGCAGGGTTTGTTGCTCGTGCTGTGTTGATGCTGTAAAATGTGTCCCCATGCTTGTAGTATATGCCCTTATGTTTTACAGTAATGGTTTTTTTTATTGTGGTTGTCGTTGGTTCATGTCTGTCATATTTGTTTTTCATAAATTGTTTTGTTATGAATTAGGCCGTTAGTTTTTTCTCAATTGAATTGTTTCATACTTTTCATGTCGGGGCCTTAGCCGACTATACGGTATGGGTTTTTGTCATTATTGAAGGCTGTACGGTTGCCTATAATTGCTTATATCCAATTCATTTGAACTTGGGTGGATATTTGTCTCATTGGCAATCATACAACATCTTATTTTTACATATCAAAGAATTCATTGTAGTTGTCAGTGGTGTCAATAAGAACATTCTTATTGGTGAGAAATGGTTATGCAAATAACGAAAACTTGAAGATTGACTCAATCTCTTCATAATTACTTAAATTTCGACCTTTTTATGAAGAAAGTCATCCTAGCCTTGATAGTGCTGTTGTATTATGCTGGTCTTGTCTTAATTTTTATACGACCGCAAATTTATTTTATTTATATGTTATGGTGTTGTCTGCGTCTGCGTCTGAAGACATTTTGGTTCGAAGACAATAACTTGAGTATAAATTCATGGATCTCTATGAAATATTTGCACAAAGTTCCATATCACTAAAGGATGTTAGGGGGCTATTGTCCAAGCGGTTTTGTAATTAGGGGCCAAAAAAGGTCAGTTTTACTGGTTCATAGAAAATAAATTGGTTTGTAGACAATAACTTTAGTGTAAGTGTATGGATGTGTAAGAAATTTTAGCACAAGGTTCCATACCACAAAAGGAGGGTTGGGATTGATTTTGGGGGTTATTTTCTTAGCTGTGTTGTAATTAAGGGGCCGGAAAGGGGCCAAAAACAATTATTTGTCTGGTTTTAAGACAATAACTTGAGTATAAGTGTATATATCTTTGGTCAAAATTTTAGCACAAGGTTCCACACCACAATAGGAAGGTTGTGATTAATTTTGTGGGTTATTGTCATAGCTGTTTAGCAGTTAGGGGCCAAAAAGTGCCTTACAAAAACAATTTTTTGTCTGGTTCACAGACAATAACTTGAGTATAAGTGTATGGATCTCTATTAAATTTTAGCATAAGGTTCCATACCACAATAGGAAGGTTGGGAATTATTTTGGGGGTTATTGTCATAGCTGTTTAGTAATTAGGGGCCAAAAAGAAGCATTTTTCAAAACTAATACTTTGTATTAGTTGCTTATTTCTTCAGCCATTTCAATGGGGTTTAATTCAAAAGTGTTGAATTTTTGGGGGTCTTTAATATGCTGAATCTAATTGGGTATTTAGAATTTGGAATTTAGGGTCTGTTTTTGAAATGATCCATATTAAGGTCTAAAGGGTCCAAAATTAAACTTTGTTTGATTTCTTTAAAAATTAAATTATTGGTGTTCCTTGATATGCTGAATCTAATTGTGTATTTAGATTTTTTAATTTTGGGGCCTGTCTTCAAATTGGTCCACATTAAGGTCCAAAGGGTCCAAAATAAAACTTTTTGAGTTAAAAAAAAAATTGAATTCTTAGGGTTCTTTGATATGCTGAATCTAAGCGTGTATTTATAGATTTTTGATTTTTGGGCATTGTCCATATTAAGGTTCAAAGGGTCCAAAATTAAACTTTGTTTGATTTAAAAATAAAAAAAAAATGGTTGGGGTTCTTTGATATGCTGAATCTAAGCATGTATTTAGATTTTATATTTTGAGCACAGTATTTAAGTTGGTCCAAATTGGGGTCCAAAATTGAACTTTGTTTGATTTCATCAAAAAATTAAATTGTTTGTGTTATTTGATATGGTCAATCCAACAGTGTTTTAGATTTTTGATTTTGTGCTTGGTTTTCAAAGTTGGTCCAAATTTGGGTCTAAAATTAAACTTTGTTTGATTTCTTCAAAATTAAAGCATTGGTGTTCTTTAATGTGTGCAATCTAACAGTGATTTATATAATTTTTTTATTTTGGGCCCGTTTTTCAAACTGGACCCCAAAAAGGTCCAAAGTATCCAGAATAAAACTTAGTTTAATTTTAACAAAAAATGAAATATTGTGGTTATTTATATGCTGATTCCAACCATGTATTTAGAATTTGAATATTGGACCATAATTGGTAAATGTCCAATTTTGATATTATTTAAGAACATTCATTCTGTGTCAGAAACTATGCTATTATTACATATTTGGTCAGAATCTAAATTCAGAGATGTATTGCACAATTAACAGAAATTTTAAGTTGGGTCATAGTTAAATAGATACTGCATCATATCTGATTGTAGAGAACTATTTTTGTGGTTTACATTACTGGTTCATGGAAAATAAATTGGTTCACAGACAATAACTTTAGTATAAATGTATGGATGTGTAAGAAATTTTAACTTTGTGTGATTTTAACAAAAAAATAATATGGGGTTCTTTGATATACTGAATTTAAGTTTTAGATTTTGGATTTGGGGTCCTGTTATCCAATTGGTTTACATAAAGGTCCAAAATTAAACTTTGTTTGATTTCTTCAAAAATTAAATTCTTGGGGTTCTTTGATATGCTTATTCCAACCATGTATTTAGAATTTGGATATTGGACCATAATTGGTAAATTTCCAATTTTTAAACATTTAAGAATTATACCACATTCATTCTGTGTCAGAAACTATGCTATTATTAAATATTTAAACAGAATCTAAATTCAGAGATGTATTGCACAATTAACAGAAATTTTACGTTGAGTCATAGTTGAAAATAGATACAGCATTATATCTAATTTTAGAGAAGAAATTATGTATTGATACAGTTTGAAATTTACTGTTCATTATAAGATATTTGAAAAATAATTAAGGTAAGTTTTATAGATTTTTAAAGACTTTGTATTAATGAGGAATAATATTTTGGAATTGTATTTTTCTTCATTTCTTTACAATACTTTTCTAATTACTTTGTATAAATTGCTTATTTCTTGACCAATTTCAATGTGGTTTAATTCAAAATCTTGAATTCATGTGGTTCCTTGATGAAAAACCGTGTATTTAGATTTAAGATTTAGGGCTCCATATTTGAATTGGTACAAGGGTCCCAAATTAAACTTTGTTTGATTTCATCAAATATTGAATTATTGGAGTTCTTTGATATGCTGAATCTAACCATGTATTTAGATTTTAATTTTGTGGTCTTCTTTCATATTGGTCCACATTTAGGCCCAAAGGGTCCAAAATGATACTTTGATGTAAAAAAAAAAAAATGAATTCTTTGGGTTCTTTGACATGCTGAATCTAACTGTGTATTTTAAATTTTTGATTGTGGGACTGGTTTTCAAATTTGGTCCACATAGTCCAAAATTAAACTTATTTTGATTTTATGAAAAAATGAATTCAAGGGGTTCTTTGATAAACTGAATCTAAGCATGTATTTAGATTTTTGATTTTGGGCCAAGTTTTCAGTTGGCCTAAATCGGGATCCAAAATTAAAATTTTGTTTGATTTTAACAAAAATTGAATATATGGGGTTCTTTGATATGCTGAATCTAACAGTGTATTTAGATTTTGGATTTTTCGCCCCTTTATCAAATTGGTCCACATTGATGTCCAAAGGGTCCAAAATTAAACTTTGTTTGAATTAAAAAAAAAAAAAAAAATGAATTCTTGGGATTCTTTGATATGCTAAATCTAACTGTGTATTTAGATTTTGGAAATTGGGCCATGATAGGTAAAAGTCCAATTTAAAATTTTTCAGTTCTTTGACCATATTTATTCTGTGTCAGAAACCTATGCTATGTCAAATATTTAATCACAATCCAAATCCAGAGCTGTATCAAGCTTGAATAAAGTGTCCATACTTGCCCCAACTGTTCAGGTTTTGACCTTTGCAGTTGTATCAACTGTGCCCAGCGGAGCATTTTATTTTATTCAAAAGCAGCTTGGGATATTGACTTTGAAATTTTTGCATACTTTAGATCTGTTACACATGGGATCACTTAGCATTTACAATATTGTGACATTTTATAGACGCATGTCTATTTGAATACATGGATGTTGCCCTTTCGATTATTAGGTCTTTCCACTTTTCTTTTGATTTTCTTCTGATTATAAGGTCTTTCCACTTTTCCAAGGAAAGACCTATTGCTTTTGTTCTGATTATTAGGTTTTTCCACTTTTCCGTGGAAAGACCTTTTGGTTTTGTTCTGATTATTATTAGGTCTTTCCATTTTTCCGAGGAAATACCTTTTGATTTTGTTCTGATTATTATGTTTTTTTCTTCCGCTTAATTTTTTTTCTCTTGCAGTATTATTGTTTCACAATATGTCGCTTAGATATTTTGGTATATGATATCGAACCGTTTATACACTTTTGAAACTGACACCGCCTAAAAAATACTTTTCCTTGTAAGAGTTATCTCCCCAAACACTGTTTTCCTTGTTATTTCTAAAACTTCCCAACCGTATAAGATTACGACAAATTTATTTGACCAAATCGTTAGTTATATCCTCAGGATGTTTTGATTAATTTTGACGGAAGCTTTCCGGAGACTTCATGTGCGAGTTATTTCCCCTTATGCATTTGATATAAGTGATATTCATATGAACTCATAAATCGTAAGGCGTATAAAGCTAGAGTCGTTTTATTTGAGGTCCTTGGGTCCCAACTTAAAAAATGAGGTCAAGGTCAAAGGCCAAGGTCATGTTCTAAATTTTGAAATTCACTTCATGCTGCTCTTACTCCGTAAAAAGTTAGGGGTAAAACTAAAAAAAATGTGATCAAAATGTTAGTCGCGACATCATTTAACTGGAGAGTTTTTGTTGAAGTGGTACGCGTCATTTTTTGGGGGTTCCATGCCACTGAAATGGAAAAATGAACAAATTAACTAATTATAGCTTCTAACTTTACAGCTATGATGATGCTTACATGCAATTTATCTTTGTTAATCATCCAAGGCCCACAACCACCCCTCTAGCCCCCTCCCCCCCTTTTTTTGGGGGAATTCCATTTCTCTTTTATTATAAAAATGCTAATCCTTTTTTTTTTATGAATAAACTTCTTTCTGAAATACAAATCCATTCCTGCAAAAATCTGCTCCAATTCATGTATTTCTGAAAATTAATCGATAAACGTTTTGTTAAAGTACTATAACACCAGCATTATTTTTGTGTGCATGCAATGAATGACGACCAGTGGTCAGCGATTGGACAATAGTTTACCTGTAAAATAAATCGAGAAAATATATTTTCCGTTAACAGTATAAATCACGTGCAGTCCGCTTGACGTTCCAATCTGGATTGAGAAATTAAATTCAATGACGTAGAAATCGCTCCAAAGTTCGTAAATAGTAGTAAAATCCTAGAATCAAATTTCTAAACATGCATTAAAAAACAAAACTCTGTTCCCGTAAATATGTGTACTAAAAAAGCATGCATAAGCCGACATCAGTGACCTGTAAATGAAAGAAGATAAATCTGTTTGCACACAATCTTTATACACAGGTCTGGTCTTGATGACAATCCCTCTGCAACTAAATTTTAAAAACAGTCTTTTTGTGTGTATCAGCTTGGTGACGTCACAATCACACCATCTGCAGCCGTGTGCTACCTAAAATAAAATAGGGGTTTCCCCTTTTCGAAAAGAATTAAAATGTGCACGAAGATAAAAAAAAACCCCAAAAGATCCATGCAGGTCAGGTCCGATTTCCTTGAAATACAAAACTGAATACAATGCACACACAATTAGATTAATAAGTAAATAAGACACAAATTCCAGAAGTCCTATAATAAAAAGAGAACATTTATAAAGGAAGATGCAAGGATATTTTTTGTAGGTGTGTTTAAAACCTTGCATGTTCCTACAAATATCATAATTTGAATATAAATAAACATGTTACATGGACCCGTTTTTGCGTGTTCCTAGAGGCTAGGTTCCAAGTGTTCAAACATGGGAACAAGGCTCTCAACCCCTTTTTCGCGTGTTCCTAGAGGGTAGGTCCCAAGTGTTCAAACATGGGAACAAGGCTCTCAACCAGGACTTCCAAAATTTTTTTGAGACAGCCGGACATTTCATATCTTATCCCGATTTTAAATCCCTTTAGACTTAGTAAATAAGGCAACTATGATAATCAGTTGGCCATCATATATGATATAACCAATGATTGACATTAAAACGATAATAAACTTTACTTTGATATAAATTCGATGTTCTGACATAAAGTGTTAAATTGAAAGTGCAGCATTGGAAGTGTGCAACATCAGCGTACTAATTCTGCCTAATTCTGCCTTAGACTCTTTATTTGTGCAAAATAACGTTGTCAAAAACTTTACTTTCGTTTTTAAAATCACATTTTCCTAATGCCGGATGTTGACTAGACAATGGTAAATCACGGATCAGAGACGGATACGTAATATCCTAATATCCGTGTAAGTTTACGATTGAGTTAAGTAGCCTTTTCAAGTTATTTCTTCAAGAAAATACTCGAAATGTACGTTAGATAAAGGTATCAATGATAATTTTAGCATTATTGAAGAATTAGGATGCATAATTAAATTTCTCACCAGCGCACAATATAGACACATGCGCACACGTGTACTAGTTCAAACAACGTGGTTCTGACGATTATTTGTTTAAAACCTTTTCAAATTTTTCATCAAATCATATTTATTAACGTATTTCTTATAATTTCAAACTTTTAGACTAAATTAATTAGAGGCAACCCGCTGAAATGTAAGAAAATAACTTTGAATACCCTTTAGCGTACCCCAGTATTTAACACGATGTACAGTGTTTATAATGAATATCGTACAAATTCAAATTCATTTATAAATATTCCTATTTGAAGAATTATTTTAAAATCTAAGGATACTTTTTTTAAAACTGAATGCTCATTTACAATAATATCTACAAAGCGTAATTAAATAGGATGTTGTTCCATACACGCTTACATGTTTGACCTCGTTTACCTGATCACCTTTATGTCCATTGTTATGCATCATCAATTCTTTTGATTAAGACAAGCTAAGGTCTCTTATCAAAGGTAGTGACATGTAATCAGTGAATGATTTATGGCTTCATTATTACTTTTTAAAGGGATAATTGTTTGACAGCTTGTTGTTTTTTTAAATAAAAGAACAAATGTTTTTTTCTACTTTTTATTGATGTACCAAGCCGTGCATTTATGTACCCAGAGGATTAGACCAACTGAGACACTTCAAAGTATGAAATATGCTGCATCATGATCTGTTTAATTAAACCCAATTATGACCGAAATATCCTTGTGAAATAGATTGCCACAATTATAAACTATAATGCCCAAACGGACATTTTTACCGATCGATAGTTGGTAAAAAAAGTGAAATGACCGTTTTATGAAAATGCATTGAATAACAAAAAGTGGCAAACCTATGATATTTGACCGTTTGAGGCTGAGAGCAGCCGGACTTTTTATATAAATTTCGGTCAAGTCCGGAATATATGACCGTTTTGGAAGCCATGCTCTCAACCCCTTTTTTGCGTGTTCCTAGAGGCTAGGTCTCAAGTGTTCAAACACGGGAACAAGGCTCTCAATTCCTTTATCGCCTGTTCCTAGAGGCTAGGTCTCAAGGTTTAAACACCGGAACTAGGCTCTCAAGTCCTTTTTCACGTGTTCCTAGAGACTAGGTCCCTAGTGTTCAAACACGGGAACAAGGCTCTCAATTCCTTTATCGTGTGTTCCTAGAGGCTAGGTCTCAAGTGTTTAAACACGGGAACTAGGCTCTCAAGTCCTTTTTCACGTGTTCCTAGAGACTAGGTCCCAAGTGTTCAAACACGGGAACAAGGCTCTCAATTCCTTTTTCGCGTGTTCCTAGAGGCTAGGTCTCAAGTGTTTGAACACTGGAACCATACTATCAATTCCTTTTTCGCGTGTTCCTAGAGCTAGAGGCTAGGTCTCAAGTGTTTAAACACGGGAACTAGGCTCTTAATTCCTTTTTCGTGTGTTCCTAGAGGCAAGGTCTCAAGTGTTAAATACGGGAACTAGGCTTTTAATTCCTTTTTCAGGGTTCCTAGAGGCAAGGTCTCAAGTGTTTAAACACGGGAACTAGGCTCTCAATTCCTTTTTCGCTTGTTCCTAGAGGCTCAGTCCCATGTGTTTAATAAGTCAATCAATCAATCAAAAAAATCAATTAATCAATCATGTTTTGGAAAGGTAAGACCGTTAACAATTATTTTTAAAACAATTGATTTATATTTATGAGGTCTTTCCACTTTTCTGTGGAAAGACCTATTGTATTTGTTCAGATTATTATTTTTTTTTCCACCAAATTTTGTTATCGCGTAAAATTTTTGTTTCACAATATGTCGCTAAGATATTTCTTATATAGTATCATACAGTTTCTGCGCTTTTTTTTTTCACCCATTCTTAGCCGAACAATTTTCTTTGTAAGAGTTATCTTCCTATTCACTGTTTATCAAGTGTGTGCATCTCCTTCGTAACAAAAAAAGATATCGACAAAATTCTTTTTCTAAATTGTTCGTTACATCCTCAGGAATTTTTGGCTAATTTGGATCGAAGCGATTTGATGAAATTTTATAGGAGTTATCTACCTTTACCAAATAAATTTGTCGGTATGTTTTTCTAACTCATAAACCCTTAACCGTGTAACCCTGGAATCTTTTTATTTGAGGTCCCTAGGCCCTAACTTAGAAAATGAGGTCAAGGTCAAAGGTCAAGGTCAAGTTTTCAATTTTAACTTTTCCTTGTTTTTGCGTTTTCACAAACACTTTTAAAGATATATATGAAACAACAAGTGCAAAATGTTTGCTTTATTGTAATGAAGATATGTTACATTTGGTCTGAAACAATCTAATGGCATCTTATAGGAGTAAGTGCCACTGAAATGTCCAATTATAAGGTTAAATGATTATTTCTTCAACTTGGTTCATTATAAAACCATATGACCTTTTACAAAAGGTTGGATGACATATTACCTTGAAAAATGACAACCGGAAGTGACCTTGAGAAAACCGGAAGTAGCCATATTTGCATATTTTGTAATATAAATACAAAAACTTATCACTAAAGACCAGAAGTGACTTTCGATAAATTGGAAGTGGCCAATTATCTCCTGTTTTACAGGCAAATGTATATAGAAACTATATATTTTTGGAATCAGTGTGAAAGAAGCTATCATATGAGACCGGAAGTGACATTTACTTGACTGGAAGTACCTAATTATCTCCCTTATTTCACTCAAAAGTAAATAGAAACCACTTATTTATCGTATCAGTATGAAGAAACTTATGATTGGATGCTAATTTTAACTTTGAGTAAACAGGAACTAGCTTCTTTTCAATAACCTTGAAAATTGATGTGGAAAGACCTTCAATTGTTCTCTGAACAATTGGTTTTTAATCATTATTATTATTATTATTATTTTTTTTTTTCTTCCGCCAAATTTTGTTCTTGCGATAAATATTTGTTTCGCAATATATCGCTTTGATATTTCTTATATTGTATCGTACAGTGTATGCGCTTTTGAATTTCACCCTGCTAAGCCGAACAATTTTCTTTGTAAGAGTTATCTCCCTATTCACTGTTTTTCAAATGTGTGCATCTCCTTTGTAACAATAAAAGATAACAACAAAATTCTTTTTCTAAATTGTTCGTTACATCCTGAAGGATTTGGATCGATGCTATTCGATGAAATTTTATAGGATTTATCTACCTTTACGAAATTAATTTGTCTGTATGTTTTTATACGACCACAAAAAATAAAAATTTTTTGGTCGTATATTGGTATCATGTCGTCGTCATCGTATATTGGTATCACGTTGTCGTCATCGTCAGCGTTGTCCGAAGACAGATGGTTTCAGGATAATAACTTTAGTATAAGTAAATAGAAATCAATAAAATTTTAACACAAGGTTTATAAGGTTCCACAAAAGGAAGGTTGGGATTTATTTTGGGGGTTATGGTCTCAAAGGTTTAGGAATTAGGGGCCAAAAAAGGGGCCCAGATAAGCATTTTTGCAGTTTCCAGACAATAACTTGTGTTTAAGTGTATGAATCTCTCTGAAATTATACCACAAGTTTCCATACAACAAAGGGATGGTTATGGGGGGTTATGGCTCAAACCATTTAGCAATCAGGGGTAAAAAGGGGGGAAAACAAGGGTTTTTATGGTTCAAGGACAATTTAGACAATTTAAAAGCAGTGTTAGGGAGGTAATCCAATCCATTTAAACAATACTGTTGTATATATGTTTGATTACCTCCCTTACACTGCTTGTAAATTATGTATTAAGAAATGATGATTGTCTTGAGATGATTAGCTGTAAATTTATTGTTAGAAGTTACTATTATTTAATATTAATTTTAACCATGACTGTATGTCATTTTATATTTTAATATTTTATGATATATTTAAATGAGTAGTTATGGTTGCAAACTCCGTTAGAAATTTGAATTGAGATTATTTTTGGAATAAGGGAAAGGGGGAGTTGAAAAAATTTGGGGGGTGGGGTTAAATAAGAATTTGTGGGGGCTACAATTTTTCTCATTTCAGATTTCAGAAATAAAAAAGAAAATTTCTTCAAATATTTTTTTTTGGGGGGGGGTGGGGTGGGGTTAATATTCAACAGCATAGTGTATTGCACAAAAGCAAAAAAAAAACAGGTAAATTTTTTTTTGGGGGGGGGGGGGGGGGAGGGCAATTCGCAACAGTATTGTGTATTGCACAAAAGCAAAAAATTGAATATAAATCCAAATCAAATAACCAATTTTAAGTTCTTTGACTACACTTATTCTGTGTCGGAAACCTATTATGTGTCAAATATTTAATTACAATCCAAATTCAGACCTGTATCAAGCACAAATAATGTGTCCATTTCGGCCGCAACTTTTCAGGGTTGGACATCTGCGGTCGTATCCAGCTGCGCTCAGTGAAGCAATTTTTTTCCCTAATATAATAAACCGTTAACCGTATTACCCTGTTATCTTTTTATTTGAGGCCCCTAGGTCCTAACTTAGAAAATTAGGTCAAGGTCAAAGGTCAAGGTCAAGTTCTCAATTCTGATGTTTCCTTGTTTTTGCATTTTCTCGAACACTTTTGAAGATATATATAAAAGAACAAGTGCAAAATGTTTGCTTAATTGTAATGAAGATATGTTACATTTGGTCTGAAACAATCTAATGGCATCTTATAGGAGTTAGTGCCCCTGAAATGTCCAATTATCAGGTTAATTGATTATTATTTCAACTTGGTTCATTATAAAGCCATATGACCTTTTACAAAAGGTTTGGTGACATATGACCTTGAAAAATGACAACCGGAAGTGACCTTGAGAAAACCGGAAGTAGCCATTTTTGCATATTGTGTAATATAAATACATAAACTTATCACTAGAGACCAGAAGTGACTTTCGATAAATCGGAAGTGGCCAATTATCTCCTGTTTTACAGGCAAATGTATATAGAAACTATATATTTTTGGAATCAGTGTGAAAGAAGCTATCATATAAGACCGGAAGTGACATTTACTTGACTGGAAGTACCTAATTATCTCCCTTATTTCACTCAAAAGTAAATAGAAACCACTTATTTATTGTATCAGTATATAGAAACTTATGATAGGATGCCAATTTTAACTTTTAATAAACCAGAACTAGCTACTTTTCAATAACTTTGAAAATTGATGTGGAAAGACCTTCAATTGTTCTCTGAACAATTGGTTTTAAATTATTATTATTTTTGTCTTCTTCCGCCACATTTTTTTCTTGCGGTGTATAGTGGTTTCATAAGATGTCGCTTAGATCTTTTGCATATGATATCCAACAGTTATTGCGCTTTCGAAACTGACCCTGTTTAATCGAACACTTTTTATTGTACGAGTTATCCCCCCAAACACTGTTTTTTCTTGTGTGCGCATCTCCTTGTAACTGTAAAAGATTACTACAAAATTATTTCACCAATTTGCTCATTGTGTCTTCAGGATCTTAAGAATAATTTTGACCGAAGCATTCCGTTGACTCCATATGAGAGTTATTTCCCCTTCTGTATTGAAAATAATTAAAATGTAGTTGTTACTGGTAAACCATAGGGTCTTTTGAATTGAGGTCCTTGGTCCTCTAATACTTAAAATTACTGCATTGGGATAGAACTCATTTCCCATATATAGGGGAGTCTTAGGGTCATTTGATTTGAGGTCCTTGCTCTATGACCTTGAAATTTAGTTCAAGGTCAAAGGTAAATTTGTCGTTCTAGATTTTAACCTATGCTATAGATTCATATTTATACATAATAAAGCAATGGGGTCTTTTGCATTAGGTTGGTAGACATATGACCTTGAAAATGTCAACCAGAAGTTACCTTTTGTAAACCGGAAGTAGCAACTTATCTCCTTTATTAAAAGCAAAAGTATATAGAAACTATATATTTTTGGAATCAAAGTAAAGTAAGCTATTATTTGACAACGGAAGTGACATAGATCTAACCCGAAGTGGCTTATTATCTCCCTTAAATGATGACAAAAATTGCCTGAAACATTGTATTTTCAAAATCAATGTGTGATAAGCTATCATTTTAGACCGGACATACTGTTTTTTATCCAAATTTTCTTATCTTAAGTGAATTTGGGTGGAAAGACCTTCAATTGTTCTCTGAACAATTGGTTTTTATACGACGGCAAAAAATTTGCGTTCGTATATTGCTATCACGTCGTCGTCGTCGTCGTCCGAAGACATTTGATTTCCAGACAGTAGCTTTACTCTATGAAATTGGTTCAATACCACAAAAGAAAGGTTGGGATTGTTTTGGGGTGATGGTCCCAACCATTTAGTTAGCTTTAGCATTTTCTAGTTTCAGGACAATAACTTGTGTATGATTGCTCTGAAATTGTACTTCAATACACCAAGAAAGGTTGGGATTCATTTTGGGGTACCAAACCGTTCAGGAATTCAATCAAAACCATTTTCTGGTTTCAGACAATAACTTGAAGTGTATGGATGTCTCTTAAATTGTACCACATTGTACAAAAGAAAATTTCTTCAAATTATTTTTTTTGAGGGGTAAAAAAAAATTGGGGGTCAAATTTTTTCCTCAAGATTTAAGAATTTATCAATTTTCCCCAAAAAATTGGGGTCACAATTTATTTTGCTGATTCTGTGTATCGAGTCAAGAGAAGATTTACTCAGTATTGTGCAACAGCACAGTGTATTGCACAACAGCAAGAAATCTTCAATTGAATATAAATTCAAATCATATAATCAATTTCAAGTTCTTTGACTACATTTATTCTGTGTCAGAAACCGATAATGTGTCAAATATTTAATTACAATCCAAATTCAGACCTGTATCAAGCTTGAATATTGTGTCCATTTTTGCCCCATTTGTTCAGGGTTGGACCTCTGCGGTCGTATCCAGCTGCGCTCGGCGAAGCTTATTTTTCATAAGATCCCTTGTTGACATTATTTTATAAACTATTTTTTTCTAAATTCATTATAGTAAAATCTAGAATCGAGGAGTAAAAAAAAAGGTGTAAGTTACCAAGGGGACATTCATAACATTTTAACTGAGGTAAAACTGGTAAGACCATGAGAAAAAAAAGAAAGACATCTGAACACTGCATTGAAAACTAAAGATTGAGCAACACAAACCTAACCAAAACTGGGGGTGATCTCAGGTGCTCGGAGTCCAATGATGTTTTAAAGTATAAATTGTATTAATGGGAACCTTTAATTTAGGTGTTGGAATGCTAAAATATTTACATGTTTATAATCATTAATATTTTTAAGTAGCTATGGTTTGCATACCATTAAGACACACTGACATCCATGCAATAGAGTTATGTAAACATATATATGTTTTTATGACTGCAAAGCTGTCTTAAATGCCAAATTAGAAATCCATTGAAACACCTTTTGCCTTTATTTTTTCCCAATGACATAGTGAATTTACACAATGGTTTGGAAGAGGTGGAATTATGAGAGGATAGCATAACTTTGGAAGCCATCACACAATAGGATATAGGTCACCATATAGCCTTCAACAATGAGCAACAATTATACCCCACGGCACGGCCCCGAAATGACAAATGTAAAACAATTTAAACAAGAAAACTAACAGCCTGATTTATGTATAATAAACAAAAAACAAATATGATATACCAACAAAGGACAGCCATTGAATTACAGGCTCCTGACTTGGGACAGGCACATACAAAAGGTGGCGGAGTTCAAGATTGTAGAGAGCGCCTGACCTTCTCCCAACCTGGGGCAGAAATACTACAGCACAACACCAGAACAAATTACAAAACAATAAACGAAAAACAAATATGATAAACAGCAACAAGCAGCAACCACTTTAAAAGTCTACCAAATGTCATGCTGTCTCAAAATCCAACATGCATATAATTAGTGCATTCAAAGTGCTTTTCTGCATTTATCTTCATTATAAATAGTCATAGCTAAAGATTGGAAATCAAACAATGCAACAATACTCTCTGTGAATTTAAATAGACTGAAAAATAACTGCAATTGCTGCCAAAAGTGAAATTTCCCTGTGGGAGATGGAACCGTAGTATTTGTTAAAAAAAGAAAGAAAAAAAAAAAGGAATAAATGTCATTATGTTTCAGATGCAGTTGGTTGAACCTTTGATATCCAGTGACAATCCATTGGTCAGGAGAGCGTGTTTTTTATCCGTAGCAGTAGTAGCAGAAGGCTGTGCTGATTATATTATAAAAAGGTATGTTTTGTTTAAAGCCATTTATGTATTAGATGGCATGTTTAAATCAATATTTTTAAATAAAAAAAAACACATGATAGATAATTTAAATAAGGTGGCATGACTCATCTTTTTGTCTCGCCTGATTGCTATCCATAGGCAGAGGCATAAACTATTTGTATAAAGCTTTATATTTCAGAAGGTAGAAGACCTGAATGCTTCATACCTCGTATGTAGATACCTTATGTTACAAATTTCTGTCTGTCATATGTCCTTGACCTCATTTTCATGGTTCAGCAACTGCTTAAAAAAATTAAAGTTTTTTTGTCATATGAACTTAGGTCTGTTTCTCAGATACTATAAGCAGTAGGCTAACTATATGTGGTGTATGGAATGATTGTCAGAGGTACATGTCAGTCTGGCAGGTTTCATCTTACCTTGACCTCATTTTCATGGTTCATTGGACAATGTTAAGTTTTTGTGTTTTGGTCTGTTTTTCAAATACTTTAAGCAATAGGTCAACTATATTTAGTGTATGGAATGATTGTAAGTTCAAGTCAACATGGTTAAAATTGTCAACTGACCCCTTATTGGAGTTATTGCCCCTGAGTGACCTCTTTTCCCATGTTTTGAATATTTAGCAGAGCAACAATATATAGCAAAAATGTTCAGCCAAATAAGATCTACAAATAACTCAACATGGTTAAGATAATTTACTATCAATTCATGGTCACTTCCATCTTGGAACATATTATTATGTGTTAACATGGTTCACTCAACCAGGAAATGTGAAATGTTGTCTTTGTTAAATTATGTTAATATTATAGTATTACTAAAAATTTTCAGACATCTTCAGGCTTTGTTACACTGCGTAGTGACAGGACTGAACGATCCAGACCAAGGTGTGAGAAATGGAGCCTTGTTTGCAATGGGTCAGTTTTCAGAACATTTGCAGGTAGGTTGAGAACACTACATTTTATACACTAACGTATTTTTTTAGCTCACCTGGCCCGAAGGGCCAAGTGAGCTTTTCTCATCACTTGGCGTCTGGCGTCCGTCGTCGTCGTCTGTCATCGTTAACTTTTACAAAAATCTTCTCCTCTGAAACTACAAGGCCAAATTTAACCAAACTTGGCCACAATCATCATTAGGGTATCTAGTTTAAAAAATGTGTCCGGTGACCCCGCCTGGCAACCAACATGGCCGACATGGCTAAAAATAGAACAAAGGGGTAAAATGCAGTTCTTACGCCCCATTTATGGGCATTATGTTTTCTGGTCTGTGCGTCCGTCCTCCGTCCGCTTCAGGTTAAAGTTTTTGGTCGAGGTAGTTTTTGATGAAGTTGAAGTCCAATCAACTTGAAACTTAGAATACATGTTCCCTATGATATAATCTTTCTAATTTTAATGCCAAATTAGAGATTTTCTCCCATTTTCACGGTCCACTGAACATAGAAAATGATAGTGCGGATGGGGCATCCGTGTACTGGGGACACATTCTTGTTTGCTTATATCTCTGAAACTAAAGCATTTAGAGCAATTCTGACGGGGTAAAAATGTTTATCAGGTAAAGATCTATCTGCCCTGAAATTTTTAGACGAATCAGACAACCCGTTGTTGGGTTGCTGCCCCTGAATTGGTAATTTTAACGAAATTTTGCAGTTTTTATATGACTGCAAAAAAATTTCGTGGTCGTATATTGGTATGACGTTGGCGTCGTCGTCGTTGTAGTCGTCGTCGTCTTCCGAAGACACATTAGTTTTCGCACTCTAACTTTAGTTTAAGTGAATGGATCGCCATGAAATTTTACCATAAGGTTCAATACCACAAAAGGAAGATTACGATTGATTTTGGGGGTTATGGTACCAACAGTTAAGGAATTAGGGGCCAAAAAGGGGCCAAAAATAAGCATTTTTGTAACTTCCAGACATAACTTGTGTGTTAGTGTATGGATCTCTCTGACATTGTACCACAAGGTTCCATATCACAAAGGGAATGCTGAGATTGATTTTGGGGGTTATTGCCTCAAAATTTTAGGAATTAGGGGCCAAAAAAGGGGCAAAAAACAAGCATTTTTCTAGTTTCATGACAATAACTTGTGTGTAAGTGTATGGATCTTTCTGAAATTGTACTACAAGGTTCGATATCACAAAGGGAAAGCTGGGTTTGAGTTTGGGGGTAATTGCCCTAAAAGTTTAGGAATTTGGGGCCAAAAAGGGGCCAAAAAACAAGCATTTTACTAGTTTCCAGACAATAACTTGTGTTCAAGTGTATGGATCTCTCTGAAATTGTACTGCAAGGTACATTGTACCATACCACAAAAGGAAGGCTGGGATTGAGTTTGGGGGTTATGAATCATAAGGGGTTCAAAAATTTTGGGGGATTTTTTCCTTTTTTTCCTTTTTTTTCTTTAAAATTTTCCATTTTAAATTGGTTATTTCTGATTTATATATAGAAGCAAATAATAATGATATGGTTTGAATAGGTAAATTGAAAATTTTTAAGTTCTTAGACCACATTCATTCTGTGTCAGAAACCTATGCTGTGTCAAATATTTAATCACAATCCAAATTCAGTGCTGTATCAAGCTTGAATGTTGTGTCCATACTTGCCCCAACTGTTCAGGGTTCGACCTCTGCGGTCGTATCAAGCTGTGTCCAGCGGAGCATTTTATTGGTTTTTATCTTGAATATTATTATAGATAGTGATAAACTGTAAACAGCAATAATGTTCAGCAAAGTAAGATCTCCAAATAAGTTAACATGATAAAATGGTCAGTTGACCCCATAAGGAGTTATTGCCCTTTATAGTCAATTTTTAACAATTTTTGGTAAATTTTTGTAATCTTTTACAAAAATCTTCTCCTCTGAAACAACTGAGACATATTTAACCAAACTTGGTCACAATCGTCATTAGGGTATCTTGTTTAAAAAATGTGTCCGATGACCCCGCCTGCCAACCAACATGGCCAACATGGCTAAAAATAGAACATGGGGGTAAAATGCAGTTTTTGGCTTATATCTCTGAAACTAAAGCATTTAGAGCAAATTTGACAAATCAATAAAAATGTTTATCAGGTTAAGATCTATCTGTCCTGAAATTTTCAGACGAATCAGACAACTCGTTGTTGGGTTGCTGCCCCTGAATTGGTAATTTTAAGGAAATTTTGCAGTTTTTGGTTATTATCTTGAATATTATTATAGATAAAGATGAACTGTAAACAGCAATAATGTTCAGCAAAGTAGGTTCTACAAATAAGTCAACATGACCAAAATTGTCAATTGATCCCATAAGGAGTTATTGCCCTTTAAAGTCAATTTTTAACAGTTTTTCATAAATTTTTGTAATCTTTTACAAAAGTTTTCTCCTCTGAAACAACTGAGACAAATTTAACTAAACTTGGCCACAATCATTATTAGGGTATCTAATTTAAAAAAATGTGTCTGATGACCCTGCCTGCTAACCAACATGGCAGACATGGCTGAAAATAGAACATAGGGATAAAATGCAGTTTTTGTCTTATATCTCTGAAACTAAAGCAAAAGTTTAACAGTTGCATTGATTTATGCATCAGTTGTAAATAAAAACATCAGGTGAGTGCTCTAGTTATATGATGATGCTGTTTTTTTCATCATTGTCATATAGGCCAAAACAGTTATCCCATTTGATCTCAATTGACCAAAAGGTGGAATATGAGCTATTGACACATCTTTTTGTCTATGCCAGAAAATTGTTTTATAGCAGTTTTGCCTATATGCTGTCACATAAACCATTTTGGGTTCTGACAAGGGTCAACAGGTCCTCATACAAAACTATCATTCTTCTGTTATATTGCATCTGTTTTTGTCACCCCTTCACAGTTATGTGAAGGATATAGAAATACTTGATGTCCATCTGTCAAGTCTTGTAAGCACTCTCTCATTTACAATTCTTGCCAGATTTTTATGAACTGTATATCAAAGGTTTATTTCTGCAATATCTTGTGTGTTTTGAAAATGAGTGCCGTTCAACAATTTGTATACACCTGTCAAAGACAGGATGTTTTATGATATACCAATGTCTCTGTCCATCCTTCCATCCATCAACACACACTTCGTATGATAACTCAAACTTGCTTTAACCAATTCTCATGTTACTTTCACCCAACATTAGAATTGACGGTCAATTTTTTTTTTTAATTTTTGGACATGTCATTCCAGTGTTATGGAACTTTGACCCTTAGATTTAAGGGAATTTTTCATAAATTGTGCACTTACCCCAGTATTCTCGAATTGATTTCCTCCAACCTTTACATTAGTGTGGGGACTGATGAAGGGAAGCTCCCTTGGGATTTTTTTTATTTTCCGGCTTGTTGTTCCAGAACTTACGGAACTTTAACTGTTACATTTAAGGCAATTTCTCACAAACAGTGCACTAAATCTAATTTATGACTTCACTTTTTGTAGACCATTTATATAGGGTGAAAAAACTGAAGCAAGAACATGACACATACAGTTTTTCCCTAAACCAAATTTGCAGGGTATTGACCCTTCTAGAATTTCAACAGTGAACCAATAAGCTATAAAAACTACATACCAGCTAATATTAGTTATATCAATATCAAGTTAATGTCTCTTTCATTTACCCCATATCTACTGTCTAAACACATAATTGATAATTCTTGCTTTGAGTTGCTGTCTCAAATGCATTAAACCAACCCTCAATTCCTAATTAAATCATGTCTGCAGTTTGTAATAACTTAGCACCACGGGAAGTGTACATATATATACAATTACTAAGTAATAAACTATTATTTATTCAAGAATATAAAAACATGTAAATTTAGTTACACCATGGCAACTGGGGACTTATACAACTGCACAGTAAATACCAATAATGTATAATGTTCTATATCCATATGAAAAGGAAGATAACTGTAGCTAAATCTTGACACTTGGAATTGTGATAAATTTTTTAAAGATTGAAATAAAAATTTTGTCTCATAATAGCAATTCATACATTAAAGAAAAAGTAAGACAAGTTAACTAGTTATAATGCTGCAAAAAGTATTTTGAATTTGAAACAAAAGTTTAAAAAGATTTCATAACACTTTTTCTTAACCACGGTATTTTGACCCACCCTCTCAACATGAAAAATGGAAGCCCTACCCTAGTGGTCAAAAGTGTAAATTTATAATAGCATTTACACTACTTCAACTATTCATAATTCCTACAATAAGTATCTTGAATGAATATATATGTTTGAAAAGATTTTACAGAGAAGCAGATAATTTTTTGAAAATAATTAATAGTTCCCAGTTGGATTAAGATACACTTTAAAACCTTGACACAGACATTGACTAGAACAACCAGATTAAGGATATGACCATGGTGTGGTTTAATGACTGAGACCACATTCAATTTAAGTTATCCTGCAACATCAAATAAATAAAATACTTCATATTATGATAATGATTTTATTGTCACGCCTGCGACGAAAGTCACAGTATGCAAGACATAGGTATTACTATCCGGCAGCAGCATCACGCGTAAACTATTTGTGTAAAGCTTTATATTTCAGAAGGCAGGTTTTATCTGACCTTGACCTTTTTCATGGTTCATTGGTCAATGTTAATTTTTTGTATTTTTGTCTGTTTTTCAAGTACTATCATCAATAGGTCAACTATATTTGGTGTATGGAATGATTGTAAGGTGTACATATCTGTTTAACAGATATCATCTGACCTTGACCTCATTTTCATGATTCATTGGTCAATGTTAAGTTTGTGTGTTTAGGTCTGTTTTATAATTACCATAAGCAATAGGTCAACTCAGTTTGGTGTATGGAATAATTGTAAGGTGTATATGTCTGTATGAAAGGATTTATCTGACCTTGACCTCATTTTCATAGATCTTTAAAAAAATGTTTAGTTTATGTGATACTTTTAGTAAAACCTTTATCTTAAAGACTTTCAACATAAAATGAATGAACAGTAAAGCAGGCGAGACATTTCAGCATGTGCACTCTTGTTTCTTCTTTGGAGTATTGTGAAATCAATAACTCATTTGTTTGAACACTCTTGTCAAACTCAAAGTCTGACTCATAGTCTGAGTGTTGGTCCTCAAAATCACTTTCTGTTTCAGTGGCTGAACCTTAAGCTTTTTATCGACCGCCAAAAATTTTGTGGTCGTATATTGGTATAACGTTAGCGTCGTCGTCGTCGTCGTCGTCGTCCGGCGTCGTCGTTGTCGTCCGAAGACGCATTGGTTTCGCACTCTAACTTTAGTTTAAGTGAATGGATCTCTATGAAATTTTACCATAAGGTTTAATATCCCAAAAGGAAGGTTGGGATTGATTTTGGGGTTATGGTACCAACAGTTAAGGAATTAGGGGCCAAAAGGGGCCAAAAATAAGCATTTTTGTTACTTCCAGACATAACTTGTGTGTTAGTGTATGGATCTCTCTGACTTTGTACCACAAGGTTCCATATCACAAAGGGAATGCTGGGATTGATTTTTGGGGGTAATTGCCTCAAAATTTTAGGAATTAGGGGCCAAAAAGGGGCAAAAACAAGCATTTTCTAGTTTCATGACAATAACTTGTGTGTAAGTGTATGGATCTTTCTGAAATTGTACTACAAGGTTCCATATCACAAAGGAAAGCTGGAATTGAGTTTGGGGTAATTGCCTGAAACGTTTAGGAATTAGGGGCCAAAAGGGGCCAAAAATAAGCATTTTCTAGTTTCCAGACAATAACTTGTGTTCAAGTGTATGGATCTCTCTGAAATTGTACTGCAAGGTACCATACCTCAAAGGGAAGGCTGGGATTGAGTTTGGGGTGATGAATCATAAGGGGTTCAAAAATTTGGGGGATTTTTTTTCCTTTTTTCCTTTTTTTTTTTAAAATTTTCCATTTTAAGTTGGTTATTTCTGATTTATATTTAAAAGCAAATAATAATGATATGGCAGGAGATACACACCAAACAGGATGTGTAAATTATTATATAATAAGTATTGTGCAATAGCAAGAAATTTTCAATTGCACAGTATTGCATAATAGCAAGAAATCTTCAATTGCACAGTATTGCGCAATAGCAAGAAATATCCAATAGCACAATATTGCGCAAATAGCAAGAAATTGTCAATTGTATAGTATTGCGCAATAGCAAGAAATATTCAATTGCACAGTATTGTGCAAAAGAAGATACTTGGTATAAATTGCTTATTTCTTGACCAATTTCAATGGGGTTTTATTCTTGAAATCTTGGGGTTCTTTAATATGCTGAATCTAACCGTGTATTAAGTTTTTGGATTTTGGGCCCGTTTTTAAATTGGTCCACATTGAGGTCCAAAGGGTCCAAAATTAAACTTTGTTTGATTTCATCAAAATTGAATTATTGGGGTTCTTTGATATGCGAATCTAACTGTGTATTTAGATTCTTAATTTTGGTCCCGTTTTCAAATTGGTCTACATTAAGGTCCAAAAGGTCCAAAATTAAACTAAGTTTGATTTTAACAAAATTGAATTCTTAGGGTTCTTTGATATGCTGAATCTAAACATGTATTTAGATTTTGATTATGGGCCCAGTTTTCAAGTTGGTCCAAATCGGGGTCCAAAATTAAACTTTGTTTGATTTCAACAAAATTGAATATATGGGGTTCTTTGATATGCTGAATCTAACCATGTATTTAGATATTTGATTTTGGGCCCGTTATCAACTTTGTCCACATTGAGGTCAAAAGGGTCCAAAATTAAACTTTGTTTGATTTCATCAAAATTGAATTATTGGGGTTCTTTGATATGCCGAATCTAACTGTGTATTTAGATTCTTAATTTTGGTCCCGTTTTCAAATTGGTCTACATTAAGGTCCAAAGGGTCCAAAATTAAACTTAGTTTGATTTTAACAAAATTGAATTCTTAGGGTTCTTTGATATGCTGAATCTAAACATGTATTTAGATTTTTGGTAATGGGCCCAGTTTTCAAGTTGGTCCAAATCGGGGTCCAAAATTAAACTTTGTTTGATTTCAACAAAATTGAATATATGGGGTTCTTTGATATGCTGAATCTAACCATGTATTTAGATTTTTGATTTTGGGCCCGTTATCAACTTTGTCCACATTGAGGTCAAAAGGGTCCAAAATTAAACTTTGTTTGATTTCATCAAAATTGAACTCTTGGGGTTCTTTGATATGCTGAATCTAACCATGTATTTAGATTTTGGATATTGGACCATAATAGGTGAATGTCCAATTTAAAATTTTTAAGTTCTTAGACCACATTCATTCTGTGTCAGAAACCTATGCTGTGTCAAATATTTAATCACAATCCAAATTCAGAGCTGTATCAAGCTTGAATGTTGTGTCCATACTTGCCCCAACTGTTCAGGGTTCGACCTCTGCGGTCGTATCAAGCTGCGCCCTGCGAGCATTTTATTTTAGAATAGACTGCCACTGGTGTTACTGTTTCAAGTTCTGGTGGAGTATCTACAATCTGAGTCACAGTGGCGTCTTCATCAATATAATAAGTATTCAGAGTTCTCAAAACCTTTTTTTTTCCCTGGTGGTCCTTGAAGAAAATCTGCTATTATTCTATTGCAAAATACCAAAAAATGTGTCGGTCCTTTTCAAAATTTGGTGGTCAAAACCTTCAGACTACAACTTTTCCAGAACTCTGGGTATTAACAGTCATTGTTACATCTTCATCAGACATCATGGTCATTATTCATTAGTCAGTTACATTAACTGCAGGAGTCTCTGGAGTTCCAATTAATTACATTCTGTTTTTTATTCTTCCCTTCTGTTTTTTATTCTTCCCTACTTCTCTTCTTCTCTGCCCAGAAGGTGATATCTGCAATGATAGTAATAGTAAATATAATTTATTTATGACAGCTGCAAAGATACAATATTGAATAATAGAATAAACAATAGTCTTAAATGCTTTAAATAGTAATTATTGAAGACTATACATGTATAATAAAATATAACAATATGGTGACCTTCAGTTAAGTTCATTAAAGTGTGGGGGACTGGCTCACTATTAGACTTGTCAAAAGTTAAAAGTAAACACAGCACATTATGTAGCTATTAAATAGAAAAAATAATATTGAATTTGAAACACCAGTCCATAATAAACAAAGCTGACACTAATTAAAGATTCAGATTATGAGATATAGATTTTTTTGTATTTATACAAAATTCTCTGATAGAGTCCTGAATATGTTTAATTGTCATTTTTCTATATTTGCTGATTCTATCCTCTAGTACTTTTAACTGTGTTGTCATAGTGTGCTATATTTGATTGTCTGTTATGTAGTTTTATCCTGTTTAAGTGTGTAAGTGTGCTAAGTATAATTAATTGTATCTGACACCTGACTAATCATCCAGAGAAACAGGTACACCAT
Source organism: Mytilus coruscus (assembly GCA_017311375.1). Taxonomy (NCBI): domain Eukaryota; kingdom Metazoa; phylum Mollusca; class Bivalvia; order Mytilida; family Mytilidae; genus Mytilus; species Mytilus coruscus. The sequence goes on from CM029600.1 coordinate 55,797,449, forward strand.
GAATAATATTTGACCTGACCTTATTTAACCAGCTTTGTATGTAAGTCTCTGCCCTCATATCCAACATTTGACCTGACCTTATTATACCAGCTTTTGTATATAATTCTCTGCCTTCATATCCAACATTTGACCTGACCTTAAACTAGCTTTTGTATGTAAGTCACTGGCCTCATATCCAACTAATACTGAGATATGTGTCAATAAACAAAATCCTCAAACTCACACATAATGAGTTCATAGTAATTTGATAATATTTTAATTATTCCTGATAACTTTAAGAATTTCCCAATGAACTCAGGATATGTGAAATTAAGCATTTAGTGCTCATATCAACAATTTTTTAGCATAATGTATAGCTTGCCAGCAGTATCCAGGTTTGATTGAAACATAATTCATAAGTGAAATAAAACTTTTATTACTTGATATTCATAACTAGTTTGCCCTTGGGGAATCTACTCAGCTAAAAATTAAAATTTTGCTCCATGCCAAAACCAAAAGCCTATGTGCATACTGAAAAGTATAGACTCCTTGCTTGACAATACAGCGACCTAATGTTTTTATTAAATGATCTTCTATTTGTGCCTTTCGGACACTAGTAGCTGCCCCTATTCTAAAGCTATGACCATTATAATGACCTAAGTTAAAACCACATCAATCAAGAACTTTTTAATACATGTGAGGAAATATTGTCTTTCCAGAGGTTTCTTATCAGCTGTAATGAAAAGTGGATCAGTTGGATGAGTAGGAGTAAATCCTTTTCTTACTTGAATATATTCTAATAAAATCTTGTAAGGGCAGATTAATCTGTCTACTTTATTAAACTGAAAGTTTATGCCCTTTCTAAATGGATCAGGTTTTGATTGTTTTAGCTTTAAAATTACCAAGTCTTTGTAAAATACAGCATCTTCAATGCATAAATTTACTGCTTGGTCGAATTAGGATGCCTTTGACACAGTAAATTCACCACATTTCAAAAATCCATAAAAAGCCACAATGCATACAGTTCTTAACATCAGATCAGTAAACTTGGAATGAAAACCTTTTTTCAGACCTTTAACAATTTCCTTCAAAATTTCAAAAGTTATAGGTAATCTAATGTTATTTTGGGGTTTTTGCAGTCTTTTTACAGAATTTAAAACAGAATCAAGTCTCTATAAAGGTGAATTATTTACTGACTGTAAGGGATCATTTTTATCATCCTGCAGATACCTTTATCTTATCCCACACAAATACAATTTTATGGTAGAGTACTGTAAATTTAGAATTTTAAATCCCACACAAATACAATTTTATGGTAGAGTACTGTAAATTTAGAATTTTAAAGCAGTGGGCTATGAAATAGATTAAAATGTCTTCAGAAATAGGTGGTTAACAAATAAACTGAAAACCATTCATCAACATAAAAGTCTCAAACTTTTTGAATCCAGTATCATAAACAGTTCTTGTAGAATTAGCGATTGCACTATTCCAAGTTCATTCACAGCTTAATTTAGGGCCACATTACTAATGAGCTGCTTGGGCACTTCATTGGAAGTTGTGCTGTATTTGGAGCTAGTCTGTGGAATCTTTCGATCTGAAATCCAGATAGAGCGTCACTTATTTCATTCTGAAGTCCCGGACCATGTTTTGCACTAAAATAGAAGTTATATTTACAAGCACACCACGTAAGAGTTCTCATCAATTTCATTTTTTGTAAACACTTTGAACGCCCTTTCTTGACAATAGCTACAGTAGCTTCATTGTCACACCAGAAAAGAATACGTTCAGAAGTCCATTGTGAGCCCCATAGTATTGCAGATACTTCAATGGGGTATAGTTCAAGAAAAGCCATTGGAAAGTCTTTGTCTGGATAAGCTATTTCAGGTGGCCATGATGAAGTAAACCATTCTCCTTTGAAATAACCCCCAAATCCTTTTGTTGTGGAGGCATCTGTGAAAAGTTCCATGTCATAACTTGAAGTAAATAGTCTACTATAAATCATATTCACACCATTCCAGCTGCTGAGAAATTGCTACCAAAACTTTAGGTCAACACGGCATTAATTTGTTAATCTGACATAGTGATGCAAATCATTGACGGTAGTGGACAATCCTATGAGGTAAGAAACAAAGGATCTACCAGGTAAAATTACCCTTGAAGCAAATTTAAATGGCCCAAAAGCTGCAACAATTCTCCTTTTGTACAAGTGTTTTTACTATATATTTCCTTAATGAATTCACAGATGTGATTGACTTTATCAAGGGGCAGTCAAGCTTCCATTTTCTCAGTATCAAGAATTATATCTAAGTATTCTAGACATTTACTGGACCTACTGTCTTATGCTTATATATAGGAATGTTTAGTTTTTTGAAAATCATCATCATAATTGCCATAGTCCTCTCACCATCAGCATCAGGGGATCAATAGTTAGGAAATCATCTAATAAATGTAAAATACTATTGACTTTGTTATTGTTTCTGCTATATGACACACTGCCTAGGATAGATGGTCAAAAATTTTTGGGCTTGACCGACTTCCAAAAGTTAGGCGTACATAAAAATAAAACATTTTTTCCCATTTAACACAGAAAAGGGGCCACTGACTTGCTGTGATAGGGCAAATTTTGAATGTGTCCGATATATCATACTTACACAACCATGACATTCTCCCGAATCTCAAAATAATATCAATGGCATCATCTATTCTTACATAAGACATGGAGCATTCCTGCTTGTCAATTAGATTATTAATGCTAAGATGTTTTTTGTCATTGTGTGGTGAAGATAAATCTAATATCAAGCGCTTTTTCCCTGAATATTTTCTCCTACTGCTATGCCTATTGGGCTTACTCTATAATTATCAAAAGGGGGGTCTTCAAAGGGTCCATATAAAAATTTTTCTGAACTTCTTTTTTTTATCAAATCAGAAACTACTTCTGGTTGTGTTTTAGCAGATAAACTATTCCTACACTCTTTTGTAGGTAAATCAGTTGTTTTTACCAAAGTATCAAAACCTTTCTCCAAGCCATTACATAAATAATTTACAAATTCTTTGTCAGGATGAGATAGTAATTCTTCTGCAAGTTTCTTTACATTAATGGGAGTAATTGCCTGATTAGGAAAATTATGTAGTCATTGACCCTGTTTAGCTGTTGCAGTACTTGCTTTCTCATATTTTTGTGTAGGATTAACTGTATGTGACCTATTGACCTGTTCTTCTGTTCTTCCTGTGGAGGGATACCCTTTTTGGCAAGTTAACTGTGTATGACCAGAAACTTTACATTTACTACATATGTGCAAATAATGATAATTACTCTTTGAACAACCCCTAGTGGTGTTAAATTATTGCACACCTCCTTCCCATTATGAAGGACTCTTTTTCTACCAAATTTATCTGAATGGGAAGTATCCATCTGCCTTGAAATTTTTTCTGGGTTATCTTGATAGCCCATGGAGGTCTGCATAGGACAAAAAGCTGTTGTGTGGTCGACCAAATTACAAATCTTACAAACATTTACATTCCCACCAGCAACTAATAGGCGAAGCAGATCCCGATCTCTTTTACTCCAGTCAGCCTTAATTCTTCTCTCTCTTAACAGAACAGCTGATTTTGCAGAAAATAGCTTGTGATAGTCATAAAATCTATCCCAAATAAAAATTACTTATATCTATTATCTCATCTTCATATGCATCTAACTCAGCTCTGCGATCAGGATAAGCTGATGACATAACCCTTTTAAACTTGCCAAATGCCTTAATAAACTCTTGAATAGAAAGTTTCCTATTTAAGCGGGGGTCGGGCTTACCCGAGATATTTAATTCTAACCCTTTGGCTGCAACTGAGTGAAATTGGCTGTCATAATTTGGGATAAGATGAGATGCCAAATTAATGTCCTTACCATCAATGATTTGTTTCTGAATAGATGAAGAAATTTATGTCCACATTAGAGAAAGCATCAGAACGCACTCCAAATGAAAAATTTCCAGTGTGTGTTCCTGAGACGAAAGATGAATTAGCAGTATTTCCTTGTAAAACATGGTCTTGGTATGCACCCCTGTTGAAAGTGTGGTTTCCACTCCTGTTGTAAATCCCTGCATTAGTATACATAAAGGCAACAGTAGTATACCGGTGTTCAAAAGTCATAAATCGATTGAGGGAAAACAAATCTGGGTTACAAACTAAAACCGAGAGAAACACATCAACTATAAGAGGAAAACAAATGAACAACAGGAACATTGAAGTGCAACTAAAACAAACGCCAACATATAAAGAAACGAACTATTTGATAACAACTGCCATATTCCTGACTTGGTACAGGACATTTTAAGAAAAAATGGTGTGTTGAACCTGGTTTAATGGCTAGCCAAACCTCCCGCTTTATGACAATGTTAAAAAAATATCGCTAAAATGACAACACTACATGACAGAAATACAGCACAAACACACGCAAGAACAATCATCACAGAGAAATGCACAAACAAATACTATAATAGTCGACACAACATGCAAACCGCAGAACAACAACGAACATATTCCATCAACGACAAACACCACAGGATATCACAAACAATGACGCGCTTACGTAACTAACATGCAATCTTGAACATTATATACAATTATTTTCACAATACTCGTCCAAACAATTTTCATGACAATGATGGTATTGAAAGGCAATTTTATAATTATTTGGACTACAAACGATGAGACATAACACATTATCCAACCAAAACCATCAAACATCAAAAATAAATACATGAATGTTGGATGTACAAAATACCGAGACACGTCGTCTAGCAATGCAAATTCACACTCAGAATAACAGTCATATTCTGGAATATGACAATGATGATATTGAAAGGCAATTTTATAATTATTTGGACAACAAACGATAAGACATAAAACATTATTCAACCGAATCATAACAAAAACTTCAAAAATAAATACATGAATGTTGGATGTACAAAATTCTGAGACACTTCGTATAGCAATGCAAATTCACACTCGGTATAACAGACGTATTCGGGAATAGGCAACGTTCAGTACTTAGCAGACAGACGACATATATGTTAAACCACAATCTAGGACGTGGTAAAAATGTCATTAGTAAGTTTAGAAACAGACACATCGTATAGATTAACCAATTCGTGATGGTGTCTATAAAATTTATGGAGTGTCATTTTTAATCTTTCCTCCTCATTACTCTGTTGGAGCAGTTTCTGCGTAAGGAGCACACTCCTGTATATGAAGTCAGTATAGTGTGAACATGCTCGAGCATAACATATCAATTGAGATATGTAAACACCATATGACGGAGCAGAGGGTATGTTACTGCTGAGAAATGGGAAATTGATAATTTGGAAGTAGAAATCATCCCGTTTTTCATAGATTTTAGTGTGAAGTCGTCCATCTGTGTCAATATTGAGGAAAAGATCAAGGTATGAAGCAGTCCTTCTTGTATCAGTAGTATCCTTAATTTCAAGTTCACTGGGATATATGAGATGCAAGTATTGACTGAAATATGGGTTATTCAGTAAATAGGACAACCTCAATATATCTGAAAGTAAACCACTGTTGTAAGTTAAAATCTATGTTCATGTCTTGAGTCTTCTCCTTGTCCATTAACTGTGATAAAGTTTCCTGTAATCCTGCAAAGCACTGAGACATGTTTTGTGATACAGCCATGCCTCCATTCTATTCCACCATTTCCACTTAGATTATTTACTACATTGCTTTGGTGATGATGCACTGGTTCTGGAATGTTAATAGAAGCAATGGTCTCTGGAGAGTCGTCTGTGTTAATATCACAATCACCTGAATTTTCTTATTGTTGTGTCTCCTCATTAGGTGTTGTTACAAAATTCTCTAAATAAAGTTGCTTTAGAACTGGTTTCGACATTCCAGTACATGTCCTTACTCCTTGTTTCAATAGTTCCTCCTTAAGTTTCGCAATTGTCCTGTTTGATGGATTACTAGAGTCCCATTGATTTCCCAAAGGAGAAATCATACTTCTCCTTCGTACACCTTTCCTCCTGCCTGACATTTTGTAACAAAACCAAAATTGAGTAGTTTAGTGAATTAATAGTCCATATGCTGTAAAACTGCTGTAAAGATTCCAAAATGCTAGAAAATCCAAGTTTATAGCTTTAGTAGTTTGTGGTTAATAGTTCAAATGATGTAAAACTGCTGTAAAGTAATCCAAAATGCTAGAAAATCTAAGTTTATAGTAAAGACACTGTTTGGGAAATTATTCTTTTAAATGCTAAATCTGCATAGACAAAAACTGGGTACTTTTGGCTGCATGTTCTGATATTTAATAGACAACTCTAAATGGGATACTCCTAGAGAGAGGAGCTAAAAACTACACCTTGTTAATACACAAACAAACAATGGACAAAGAAAAGCCAAATGCCACATCTGGTCACTAATTAACAAGACAAGTGTATTTGTATTGGAACTAATGCAAATAAACCTCCTGCTATGAACATGTAAAACTTCACATCCAGCTGATTGGTACATGATGGTAACAAATCTGTTTCTCTCCATATTAAAGAAAACAAAAACTTTGTTAAGAAAATCCTTAATTATAACAACTGATGTGATAAAAATCAAAATATGTATAAACAACACTTATATAACATATAAGTTCCTATTTATTTGTAGACTTAGTAAAAGACAGAATTTCAACAAATTGTTATGAGATCATATGAACAATATTTTGAGGAAAATAAAAGTTAAAAGTACTACTGTATATATTATAAATCATATAGTGACAATTTCAAGATACATATTAGATATTTTTGTTAATAAATTAAAAAAAAACACAAAACTAAAAAACTGTAGCTTTTTTTTTAAAAGCACATGTGAGGTCAGAGATTTAACCATCCATTTGTCAATAGCAGCTGAAGGGTTGAAGTTCTTTATGCTGGGAGATTCAAGCCCTATAAGCATACAATCATTTAAATGGCAATTTATGAGTGTATGTCGTCTTTCTGTTTTGAAGAGCTTCATCTGGTTGAAAGCACATTTATTCAATACAGAGGTTGGTGGCCAGCTGTTAACCAAATAAAGTACAGCAAGAATGTTGTTTACACCCATAGAGCTACAAAAGGAGTGAACCTCAGTCAACTAGCTGTGTTTACTGAACCTTTAAACCTGAAATACAATAATTAAATAAGATAAAGAAAAATCAAAATTCAAAGTTCCTAATGATTTACTTTTGTACAGAGAGAAATAATAATGAATATAAATTTTAATTATCAATGTTAATAAAGTAAAAAGAGCATTGACTAGTGAACTAACCTGAGGTATACTAAACTTTTCAGCAGCCTCCAGTCCGTCAAGAGCTCTGATGTTTCAAAATTCTGTCTCACCAAATCTAGCATTAAGGGACTCGACATTCTCGTCACCAAAATCTGAAATTTACAACATTAAAATAAGCATTCAATATAAGAAATGTTTTTAGAGAGCACTACAATATTTCAAGACAGAATCATTAAGTTGAATGTTAAGCTCTTTTTTCAAACTGATACAAAAATATATGTTACATATGCAGCAGAAACAGTCTGTGAAGATGTTCTCTTTTCAGCATATCACACATTCTTTCTGCTTATTTGAAAAATTAAGCTCCAGTATACATGTCATTATTAAATGTGCAGCAGAGGTGATTAATATACATGAAATATGAGTAAGTGAGATTTAGAGAAAAAATGATGATGGAAGCAGAGTCATAATATTACTACTAGCAAAAGAAATACATAAAGATCCAAATGGCATATTCAACTTCAAGAGGAATAGACAGAAATTTACACAAAGCCATTGATGTGCAATGTTTTATACAATACCTATGTTTTTTGTGAATTCATGCTGAATCTGAAATAAATACTTGGTTAATCAAATACATGTTTGACTTTTCAGTTTCAATTCAAAATAATTGTTTAAAACTAATTATTTTTATGAACAAAAATAAAACTACAGGAACTTAATTTTTATAATTTTTGTAAAGTGAAATTAAAGTACACCAAGAAAACAATAGTTCAGTTATCAAAAGTACCTGCTGAATATTCATCTGGCCAGTTCCGAAAAGAGGCGTTAATGGTATGGTGTAAATCCTCACTAAGGTCTTTAAATCTAATATTAATGGCTTGAAGTAATGCTTTCACATTCTTCTTGATGTTGACTCCCCATTTTCTTCTCATCTAACTTATATCCCAGATACTTCATGGTTTCTAATATACTGGATAGGCAATCCTACTTCCTTAAAGATAGAAACCAGACATAAGCTAGTTAACATTAAATATTTTTATATTAAAACAATGAATGAGAAAAAAACATTGTAAAATACATGTAGGCTAAGATATCATATGAACTTCAAAATGAGTACTTTCTAAAGCAGTTACATGTAAAAAAATCATGTGTAAGGGCTGTTCCAGAATTATATGTATCATCATCATGGGGGGTTTCAAACCCCAACCACCCATAATATAACATTTTAATTTTAAATGCAATCATTTCTTTCAAAATGCAACCACCAACAATAATTTAGTTTTGAGTGCCTCCCAACCGCCACATAATAAAATTTAAAACAGCCCTAAGTCATAAAATTATAAATTGAATGGGAGTCAATACAGCATTAGGAAACAGTTTTATGTACTTTACCTTGTAATACTCTGCTCTAATACATCAACTGTTGCTTGTACATGTAACTGTATGTCACCCAGTGGAAGGTCTTGTCTTTGTAGTATTAGAGAATATCTTGCTAGAGGTTCCAGAAGATCCTATAACTAAGCATATGATTATCATGACATATAATTAGTTCATATAGTCATTAATTAGTGACTGTATATATTGAAAGAAATAAAATAATGATACAAAAGAGCAGACTGCCTATCCCATCAAGTATTATCAAAAGCTTTCTCTGATCTTTTGTCTTGGTTTTTATCATTCTTTTTTTTTTGGGGGATGGGAAGCCCTATAAAAAACATTTGTTAAGTAGTCAAGATGTAAATTTATTCGCATATATTTATTACTTGAAACTTACTTGCAACAAAGCTGCAAAGGCCAAAATGTCCTTATTTCCAAGTAATTTTGCCATTCCTTCTGCTTTGGTGTTTGAAAGGGACATAGTTTGCAAGTGAGTGATATAAGCAGGATAACTGGTGAGAAGTAAATTCAAGGCTTCAAGGTTTCAAGACCCCATTTTTAAATTGATCCACATTGAGGTCCAAAGGGTCCAAAATTTAACTTTGTTTAATTTTGACAAAAATTGAATTCAAGGGGTTTTTTGATATGCTGAATTTAGACATGTATTTAGATTTTTTATTTTGGGCCCAGTTTTCAAGTGGGTCCAAATTAGGTTCCAAAGTTAATTTTTTTTTATTTCATCAAAATTGAATATATGAGGTTCTTCAATATGCCGAATTTAACTGTGTATTTAGATTTTGGATTTTTGACCCTGTTATAAGATTGGTCCACATTGAGGTGCAAAGGATCCACATTAAACTTTGTTTGATTTCATCAAAAATTGAGTTCTTGGGGTTCTGCTGAATCTAACCATGTACTTAGATTTTGGATATTGTTGAATTTCATTTTTTGTCGAGCCTGCGAAATTTATTTCGCGAAAGCGAGACATAGCGATCCTAGATTCCGTCGGCGTCTGCGGTGTCAACATTTAGGTTCAGTCTGTGGTTAAAGTTTTTTTGGACCTCAATAACTTTGTCAAACCTACATGGAATTAGATGAAATTTGGACAGAAGCTTGTTTTTGACCAAAATACAGTATCCAGAGCAAAATGTTAAAAATATTTTTTTCATTTTTCCATATTTTACTGATAAATGGACTTACTTTTTACAGTTAACATTCATATTCAGTCTAAGGTTAAAGTTTTTCAGTCATCAATAACTTTGTCAATCTTCATGGAATTTTATGAAATTTTGACAGAAGCTTGTTTATAACCAAAATACAGTATCCAGAGCAAAATTTTGAAAATATTTATTTTGATTTTTCCATATTTTACTGATTTATGGACTTAATTTTTTTCACACTTAACATTCAGATTCAGTCTGAGGTTAAAGTTTTTCAGTCTTCAATAACTTTGTCAAACCTTCATGGAATTTTATGAAATTTGGACAGAAGCTTGTTTATGACCAAAATACAGTATCAAGAGCAAAATTTTGAAAATATTTATTTTCATTTTTCCGTATTTTACTGATAAATGGACTTAGTTTTTTAACATTTAACAAATAGATACAGTCTGGGTTTAAAATTTGTTACACATCAAATACTTTGTCAAACCTTCATAGATTTTTATGAAACTTTTTTATGATTAAGAGATAATGTCTGAAGAACACTTTTGAAAATATATTTTCATTTACAGTATTTTTCTGATAGATGAACTTTTTTTACAATTAACATTTACTGACAGTCTGGGATTTTGACATAATAAGTTTGTTAACCTTCATGGATTGTTATGAAACTTGGACAGAAGCTAATCTTCAAGAACAAGAAATAGCATCTAAAGAGAAAGTTTAAATCTTTTTTAACATACTGTATTTTACTGATAAATGGACTCACTTTTTAAGTCAACATTACACTTTTACACTGACAGCAGCAATCGTAGGCGAGACACAGAGTTCCACGGAACCCCTTACGAATTTTTAAGTTCTAAGACCACATTTATTCTCAGTCAGAAACATATGCTATGTCAAATATTTAATCACAATCGAAATTCAGAGCTGTATTGCACAATTAATAGAAATTGTAAGTAGATTCTTAGTTAAAATAGATATAGCATCATATTCTAATTTTAGAATTTTTTTATATATATAGTTTGAAATTTACTGTTCATTACTAGATATTTTGAAAAATAATTAGAGGTAAGTTTTCTAGATTTTTTTAAAGACATTGTATTTATGATGATTTTGTGAAAAAAAAAATTTAATTTTTTTTTTATAAATTTTTTGAAGAACTTCGATCACATCTGAATTATTTGTTGACAGATTAATAAATTACTACAAGCATCAAAATCTTATCCTTGATCAATGAACAACGAAAATTAGGGTAGAGTTAAAGGCAGGACTCAGTTAGTGGCTACATATCAATTAGAAATGTTCACCTTACAATGACCAAATATACACGTAGTTGCTCAGAGTAAAAAATACAATGCTCCGCGGGGCGCAGCTAGATACGACCACAGAGGCTGAACCCTGAACAGTTGGGGCAAGTATGGACACTACATTCAAGCTTGATACAGCTCTGAATTCGGATTGTGATTAAATATTTGACACAGCATAGGTTTCTGTCGCAGAATGAATGTGGTCAAAGAAATGAAAAATTTGAAATTGGATTTTACCTGATAATGGTCCAATATTAAAAATCTAGATACATGGTTAGATTCAGCATATCCCAGTACACTAAGAATTTAATTAATTTATTTATTAATGGACCATAATATCCAAGTACACCAAGAATTTAATTTATTTATTTATTAATGGACAATATTAGCTAAGTTTAAAAAAAAAAAAAAGTATAGGTGTCATTCTGAAAATTAATTTACACAGAATAACAAACAAACCTATTACATTTAATAGTTAAAACAGATACAGCATCAAATTCTTATTTTAGAGAAGAAATTGTGTATAGATATAGTTTGAAATTTAATGTGCATCATTAGATATTTTGAAAAATGATTAAAGGTATTTTCTATAGATTTTTTAAAGACATTGTATATTAATGATGAATGATATTTTGGAAATTGTTTTTTTTTTCATTTTTTTTTTGGTAAGTTTTTGGAAGAACATCGTGGTAGGTTTGTTTTTTATTCAGTACCTCTGCGGTTGTATCAAGCTGCGGCCTTTGGAGCATTTGATTATTTATTAACTTTATGAGTGAGTTTTATGGTTACATTTTGTGTCGCTAATTTGTAATTTAGAAATCCATAATGCACAAATCAGTATGGCAAATGCAGTTAGATATTCAGTTTGTTATTTATAGATTAGGCAACCAGAATCTTATCCACAGTGGGTACCAGTTCAGAGTTTAATCCAGACTAGATGTATCCTAGAGTATGTCCTAAAATTTGTCTTAGGACATTATTTAGGATGGTATTAGGATGTGTCTGAGACATGACTCAGGATGTAAAACAAAGCTATCGTATGACAGTCCTTACTACGATTGTCCTAGGACCATCCTAACACATTGATTTAATGAATAAAATATATAGAGAATTAAATGAAATATATTTTAATGTATTTCAGTATATTTGTAAAGGGCTGAAGGTTGCATATTTTAAAATATTTGAAAAACATTACCCAAAATAAATTTTTAACATATTACTAATAGATGCCTTATTATATACTATTAAAATGATAAAATAATTTCATACAACACCTAAACTAAATTGTCACAAAACTTTGTTAGAGGCTATTAACGTGTTGCAATTTAAGCTGTATAAACTAGTTTTGTCCTTAGGTCCACTGGATTTCATTACATGTGTTGAATCAGCCTTAGTAAGAAAAGAAGTCCAAATTTTTCTGAAACCGAAATTCAAATATGCTTTAACTAAGAGTTGTCTAATTTAAAACATGATTATAAAACAAAAACTATTGTAACATATATCCCAATGTTTTCGGTAAACATATTGGCCATCTTCCTTCTAATAAGGTTAACCATCAAGCAAGGATTGATTACCATTCACATTTATTTGTCAATCATCATTAAAATGCATACTACGAAGAAGTGGGCAGTATTTAGCTTTTGACCTATCCTTCCTTCAGTCAAATTTGCATATATCTCAATTATCCTATTAAAAAAATCCTAGATTCAACTGAAAAAAGTTTGTATGCATTATGACCTGACTTTTTCTTTCTTAATGCATTTCCTTTTTAGCTCATCTTGGCCAATGGGCGAAGTGAGCTTTTCTAATCACTTGGCGTCCGTCGTCCGTCCCCGTCGTCGTCCGTCGTCGTTGTCCGTTAACTTTTACAAAAAATCTTCTCTTAAACTACTGGGCCAAATTTAACCAAACTTGGCCACAATCATTATTGGGGTATCTAGTTTAAAAAATGTGTCCGATGACCCTGTCTGCCAATCAATATGGCTGCCATGGCTAAAAATAGAACATAGGGTAAAAATGCAAGTTTTGTCCATTATTTTGAAATGTTATGAATAGAGAAAATCTGACATGAGCAAAAATGTTCAGAATGTTGAGCTCTACCAATTGTCCCTATATGTCAAAATTGCCAGACGACTTCTTAAAGGAGTTATTGCCCTTAAATGACAAATTTTACCATTTTTTTTTCATTTTTGCCTATTATCTTGAAAACTATAATAGATACAGAGATACATTAAATTGCAAAAATGATCAGCAAGACAAGTTCTACAAATAAGTTCACATTGACAAAATCGTTAACCAACTCCTTATTAGAGTTATTGCCCTTTGAATATGATTTTTACCATTTTTTTTGCGTTTTTGCCTTATATCTTAAAAATTATAATAGATAGATAGAAACTTCAATAAGCAGATTATCAGCAAGACAAGATCTACAATTAGTAGATATAGGAAGATGTGGTGTGAGTGCCAATGAGACAACTCTCCATCCAAATAACAATTTATAAAAGTAAACCATTATAGGTCAATGTACGGCCTTCAACACGGAGCCTTGGCTCACACGAACAACAAGCTATAAAGGGCCCCAAAAGTACTAGTGTAAAACCATTCAAACGGTAAAACCAACGGTCTAGTATATATAAAAAGCGAAAGCGAGAAACACGTATAAATTACATAAACAAACGACAACTACTGTACATCAGATTCCTGACTTAGGACAGGTGCAAAATATAGAGGAAATCGTCAGACGTCTCCTTGGAATTATTGCCCTTTAATGACGATTTTTATCATTTTTGGAGGGTTTTGCCTTACATGAAAAAAAATTATAATAGATAAATAGACACTTTAAATCACAAAAAAAATCAGCAAGGCAAGATCTACTAACAAGTCACATTTCGCTGATATAGGTAGTAGGCTGTCACTCTTTATAGGAGTGATTGCCCAGCCCCTTAAATAAGGATTTTTTTTTTACCCTCTTGTTTTTTAACCAAATCTAAAGAAGATGGAGAGAAACTAAACAGACTAAATTATCAGCAATACAAGATCAACAAAACAGATTTTTGTCATGAATTCTATTGTCGTCTACAATGTGGGATAGTGTCCTTTGTTGAATATGCACATAGACCAAGGTGAGCGACACAGGCTCTTTAGAGCCTCTAGTTAAGAGGTTGACAGGTATGTCCCTGATAGTGCATGGTTAGGAACGGGAGTGTCTTTCCTGTCCTGATATTTTTCTTTTTTGCAGTTGAAGCTCCTTAAGATCCAGAAAGAAAATACTTTCCGTATAGAAAATAATTCAATTCTTTCACACAACTCACCATTTTCATTTTAGTTCATGATAGTTTTATCTTTTCACCAACTAGTACTCAGTCTGATATTTATCTCATCAAACCTGATAATCAGAAACAATAATAGTTCTAAAAGGAATATGACAAACTGTGACTAACAAGGGTGTTGCGAGTTGATTTAGTTGTTCCCGTTTATGAAGAAATCAGCCACTGATCAGGGCTCGCTTCTTGAACCGGATCCAAAGAAAATCTGGATTTTAAAAAGTAACATTGCAACAATTTAAGATTTTTCAGGAGCTAGCCTTTCAGAAGAGAATGGAGCCATCAGGCAGCACCAAAAACTATAGATGCGTCATCCCTGCTTCAATTGTAGGGGAAGGGGATGATGATCATCATCATCCCATCAGAACAATAATCTTTGATTTTGTCAAAAACTGTTGAGATAACCACCCTTGATTCTTCATGACACTATGGCTGCAATATGTCATTCTACACATGGTACCTTAAGTACATTAGTCTATGTACAGCAAACAATGTTTAAAAGAGCCTTCATATACAGTAGATTATAATTATATTATAACGCTGCCTCCCTGGTGTTAGAGTCGGCCACCAGAGGTGACAGGTTACATAGAAAAGGGATTTCTTAACTGGTATTATTTATTACTGTAAAATGTAGGGCTGACGTCTAATTGGAATACCATCGAACCAACCCACTTTACAGCTTCGTTTAACCTATGTTCTACAGGTCTTATCTATTTTATATATGATTGAGAAATAAAAGAAATAGCATATATAACAGTTTTGATTATTTATTTGACAATTATAAACGCGGAGAATCTGGCTGGACAGGCTCTGTCATTGGTCTGGTTGGGTCCAAGGGTATGGTTGGTTTATCTTATTTAATCTATATATGTATATCAATCATATATACAACAATCCAGAGTCACCACTCTGTTAACTACAACTAATATCAAAACTAATGAGGTAGCGTATAGCTCGAACAGGCTTACAAAGGTGCCTCAATAAAAGAACACTTGTAAAAGTATGTAGCCTTAAATCAACAACATCTATTTCAAATAACTATCAGTATAAAACTACTTGCTATTATTGTCACAAAGACATCTATTCCATTAATACTTAAAATATTGGTACAATTTACACCCTAAATTGTCACCAAGTATTTACACCCAAATAAGTCACCGACTATTTACACAGAGAAATGTCACTGACTATTTACACCGAGAAAAGTCACAGACTATTTACACCTAGAAAATGTCACCCAACAGTTTGCACCTAGAAATTGTAACCAACTTGCATCTGTAATAAATCATTGTTAATATTGGTGCAATTTCCTTACTTTTCCTATCATACTTAAATTCTAAGACATTTCAAGTTTGGCGCTTCGTAACTTTCAGTTTCAAACTACAAACAATCACTGCTCTCCATAGTTGATCTTTTCAGTTTTATTCGACGATCAGCCAATCACAGACGCTTTTACATATGTTGAATCAATCAGCAGCCATCTCTCTGATAAGGGAAATTCCTGAAATGTCAACTCAAAATGTAAACATTGGAAGTTTTATGTAAATAAAGATGTTTTCCAGCTTAGCTTAATATCAATAAGAACCAACATATTTATTCATCGTGAAAGTTATTACACATACAGGATAACTTAGGAACACATGTAAATAGGTTAATATCTCAAATAAAACAACAGAAATAAAGGTACCGGCACTCCGGGATCAAACTTGCAAATTTGTCACCGCGAGTAAATTCCAATCATAACATCATTTGAAACACAATAGAACTAAATCTTGACAATCAATATTAGTACAATTAGCATATTAAATAGACTCATTTGCATAGCATATCAGCTCACAGACATCTCCGTATTATTATTTGTACTTAATAACACAGCATATTCAAAAAGAGGGGTGGACGGCATTACAGTATATTGTTTCATGCATTTATCTTACAGCCTGACATTAGTAAATATGCATCAGAGATACTGCCATTGGTATTCCAGTACTTGGGAAGAGCTACAAATGAAATAGATAAAAACCCAAAAGGCCTGGTCAAAAGTTATTATGCATTAGAAATGTTTTGCGAAAACTTAGGTAAGAATATTTTATTGTAAAACTTATCATATGAGCTAGTCATCACTTTATTTCCATTGTAATGGTCAATTGTCATTTACTCTCCTGAAATTTTTTGTTTTCTTTTACTGAAATCAGTGCACACAATAGGTTAAAGGTATCGTTTTTAGGCAAGAATAAATAAGTATTATAAATCTATTAAATGTTACATCCTTTTTATACGACCCCAGGTAGTATTATGTAATGGTGTTGTCTGCGTCTGAAGACATTTTGGTTCGCAGACAATAACTTGAGTATAAGTTCATGGATCTCTATGAAATTTTAGCACAGGGTTCCATACCAGTAAATGATGGTTGGGATTGTTTTTGGGGCTATTGTCCTTGCGGTTTTGTAATTGAGGGCCAAAAAAGGTCAGTTTTACTGGTTCATGGAAAATAAATTGGTTCGCAGACAATAACTTTAGTGTAAGTGTATGGATGTGTAAGAAATTTTAGTACAAGGTTCCATACCACAATAAGATGGTTGGGATTGATTTTGGGGGTTATTGACTTAGCTGTTTTGTAATTAGGGGCCAGAAAGGGGCCAAAAACAATCATTTGTCTGGTTTTAAGACAATAACTTGAGTATAAGAGATATTTCTTTGGTCAAAATTTTAACACAAGGTTTCACACCACAATAACAAAAACCCTATTTTGTGGGTTATTGTCATAGTTGTTTAGGAATTAGGCACCAAAAAGGGTCTTACAAAAACAATTTGTTGTCAGGTTCACAGACAATAACTTGAGTATAAGTGTATGGATCTCTATTAGATTTTAGCACATGGTTCCATACAACAATAGGAAGGTTGGGATTTAATTTGGGGGTTATTGTCTTAGCTGTTAAGGAATAAGGGGCCAAAAACTATAATTTTTCATTTTTCAGGACAATAATTGGTGTATAAGAGTATAGATTTCTATGAAATTTTACCACAAGGTTCCATACTTCAAAAGGAAAGTTTAGAATGATTTTTGGAGGGTCATGGCCCATACACTTTAATAATTAGGGGTCGAAAAGGGGCCGAAAACAACTATTTTTCTTGTTTGCAGGCAATAACTTGAGTATAAGTGTATGGATTTCTATTCAATTTTAGCACAAGGTGTCATACCATAATTAGAAGGTTGGGGTTTATTTTGGGGGTTATTATAATAGCTGTTTAGGAATTAGGGGCCAAAAAGGGCCTTACAAAAACAATTATTTGTCTGGTTCACAGACAATAACTTGAGTATAACTGTATAGATCTGTATTAAATTTAAGCACAAGGTTCCATTCCACAATAGGAAGGTTGGGATTTATTTTGGGGGTTATTGTTGTAGCTGTTTAGTAATTAAGGACCAAAAAGGTGTTAAAAACAAGCATTTTTGATGTTTCAGGACACTAATTTGTGTATTAGAGTATGGATTTCTATGAAATTTTACTACAAGGTTCCATACTTCAAAAGGAAAGTTGGGATTGATTTTAGGGGTCATGGTCCAAACTGTTTAATAATAAGGGGCTGAAAAGGGGCCAAAAAACTAGGATTTTCTGATTTCTGGACAAAAACTTGAGTATAAGTCTATTTATTGCTATTTAATTGTGCCACAAAGTGTTATACCATAAAATAAAGTTTGGGATTGATTTTAGGGGTTATGACCCTATTGGTTTAGTTAAAAGGGGCCAAAACCAATACTTTGTATAAATCGCTTATTTTTTTAGCAATTTTTATGGGGTTTAAATCAAAAGTCTTGAATTCTTGGGTGTCTTTAATATGCTGAATCTCATTGGGTATTTAATATTTGGATTTTAGGGTCTGTTTTTGAAATGATTCATATTAAGGTCCAAAGGGTCCAAAATTAAACTTTGTTTGATTTCTTAAAAAATTAAATAATTGGTGTTCCTTGATATGCTGAATCTAATTGTGTATTTAGATTTTTTTAATTTTGAGGTCTGTCTTCAAATTGGTCCACATTAAGGTCCAAAGGGTCCAAAATACAACTTTTTTTTATAAAAAAATCGAATTCTTGCAATTGGGGTTCTTTGATATGCTGAATCTAAGCGTCTACTTAGATTTTTGAGTTGGGGCATGGTCGGGCCACATTAAGATCTAAAGGGTCCAAAATTAGACTTTGTTTGATTTAAAAAAAAAAAGAATGTTTGGGATTCTTTGATATGCTGAATCTAAGTGGTATTTAGATATTTGATTTTGGGCACAGTATTCAAGATGGTTGAAATTGGGGTCCAAAATTGAACATTGTTTGATTTTATCAAAAATTAAATTGTTTGTGTTATTTGATATGGTCAATCCAACAGTGTTTTAGATTTTTATACGACTGCAGGTAGTATTATGTTATGGTGTTGTCTGCATCTGAAAACATTTTGGTTTGCAGACAATATCTTGAGTATAAGTTCATGGATCTCTATGAAATTTTAGCACAAGGTTCCATACCAGTAAAAGATGGTTGGGATTGTTTTTTGGGCTATTGTCCTTGTGGTTTTGTAATAAGGGGCCAAAAAAGGTCAGTTTTCATGGTTCATGGAAAATAAATTGGCAAGCAGACAATAACTTTAGTGTTAGTGTATGGATGTGTAAGAAATTTTAGTACAAGGTTCCATATCACAATAGGAGGGTTGGGATTGATTTTGAGGGTTATTGTCTTAGCTGTTTTGTAATAAGGGACCAGAAAGGGGCCAAAGACAATTATTTGTCTGGTTTTAAGACAATAACTTGCTTATAAGAGATATTTGTTTGGTCAAAATTTTAACACAAGGATCCATACCACAAAAGGAAGGTTTGGAATAATTTTGGGGGTTATTGTCATAGTTGTTTAGGAATTAGGGGCTAAAAAGGGTCTAACAAAAAGAACTTTTTGTCAGGTTCACAGACAATAACTTGAGTATAAGTGTATGGATCTCTATTAAAATTTTAGCACAATGTTCCATACCACAATATGTAGGTTGGGATTTGTTTTGGGATTATTGTTGTAGCTGTTTAGGAATTAGGGGCCAAAAAGGGGCAAAAAACAAGCATTTTTCATGTTTCAGGACAATAATTGGTGTATAAGAGTATAGATTTCTATGAAATTTTACCACAAGGTTCCATACTTCAAAAGGAAAGTTTAGAATGATTTTTGGAGGGTTATTGCCCATACACTTTAATAATTAGGGGTCGAAAAGGGGCAGAATACAAATATTTTTCTTGTTTGCAGACAATAACTTGAGTATTACTGTATAGGTCTGTATTAATTTGAAGCACAAGGTTCCATTCCACAATAGGAAGGTTGGGATTTATTTTGGGGGTTGTTGTAGCTGTTTAGTAATTAAGGACCAAAAAGATGTCAAAACAAGCATTTTTGATGTTTCAGGACACTTATTTGTGTATTAGAGTATGGATTTCTATGAAATTTTACTACAAGGTTCCATACTTCAAAAGGAAAGTTGGGATTGATTTTAGGGGTCATGGTCCAAACTGTTTGATAATAAGGGGCTGAAAAGGGGCCAAAAAACTAGGATTTTCTGATTTCTGGACAATAACTTGAATATAGTCTATTTATTGCTATTTAATTGTGCCACAAGGTGTTATACCATAAAATAAAGTTTGGGATTGATTTTAGGGGTTATGACGCTATATGTTTAGTTAAAAGGGGCCAAAACCAATACTTTGTATAAATTGCTTATTTTTTTAGCAATTTCAATGGGGTTAAATTCAAAAGTCTTGAATTTTTGGGAGTCTTTAATATGCTGAATCTAATTTGGTAATTAATATTTGGATTTTAGGGTCTGTTTTTGAAATGATTCATATTAAGGTCCAAAGGGTCCAAAATTAAACTTTTTTGTTTGATTTCTTTAAAAATTAAATCATTGGTGTTCCTTGATATGCTGAATCTAATTGTGTATTTAGATTTTTTTAATTTTGAGGTATGTCTTCAAATTGGTCCACATTAAGGTCCAAAGGGTCCAAAATACAACTTTTTTTTTCAAAAAAATTGAATTCTTGGGGTTCTTTGATATGCTGAATCTAAGGGTGTATTTAGATTTTTGATTTGGGCATGGTCGGCCCACATTAAGATCCAAAGGGTCCAAAATTAGACTTTAGTTTGATTTAAAAAAAAAATAAAAAAAGAATGGTTGGGGTTCTTTGATATGCTGAATCTAAGTGGTATTTAGATATTTGATTTTGGGCACAGTATTCAAGATGGTTGAAATTGGGGTCCAAAATTGAACATTGTTTGATTTCTTCAAAAATTAAATTGTTTGTGTTATTTGATATGGTCAATCCAACAGTGTTTTAGATTTTTTGATTTTGTGCTTGGTTTTCAAAGTTGGTCCAAATTTGGGTCAAAAATTAAACTTTGTTTGATTTCTTCAAAAATTAAATCATTGGTGTTCTTTAATATGTGCAATCTAACAGTGTTTTAGATTTTGGGCCTCTTTTTCAAACTGGACAAACTGGACCCCGTAAAGGTCCAAAGTATCCAAAATTAAACTTAGTTTGATTTTAACAAAAAATGACACAATGTGGTTATTTGATATGCTGAATCCAACTGTGTATTTAGAATTTGAATATTGGACCATAATTGGTAAATGTCTAATTTTAAAATTATTTAAGAACTTATACCACATTCATTCTGTGTCAGAAACTATGCTATTATTACATATTTGCTCAGAATCTAAATTAAGAGATGTTATTGGACAATTTTAAGTTGGGTCATAGTTGAAAATAGATATAAATAACATCATATCTAATTTTAGAGAACTTTTTTTGTGGTTTACATCACTGGTTCATGGAAAATAAATTGGTTCACAGACAATAACTTTAGTATAAGTGTATGGATGTGTAAGAAATTTTAGCACAAGGTTCCATACCACAATAGGAGGGTTTAGATATTAAATAGTTAATCAAGCTCTACATTTATAGATTTATTATAGAAATTTAAAATAGAGTCATAGTTTAAAATAGATTTGCTGATTCTGATATAATAATTGTGGTGATAATTGTGTATGCATTGTGTTCTATTTAAAGATTGTTAACATGTTTGAATATTTTCTTATGGTTGAAAATTCCCTTGGAAATTAAAATAGACCTTTGTCTATCTGTTGAAGTGGAATTGTATGTAAGTGAATTTTAAATACAATTGTGCCATACATTATGTTATGTTACATCTTAATAAAAAAAAATGTTATTTTAGATAATAATCTACTTTTATTAAAGGATACATTTAATTACAATACATTGTGTAGATAAAGTTGTTGACATTGATAGATAAGTTGCAGATATTTAAGTTTGTGACAAATGAAACAAAAAATATTGGGAACTATTAATTATATATATAAAGTTTGATTACACTAAGTGTTTTTATACCATCTAAAATTTATTTGCCTTCTTTAATTTTTGTTGTTGTTTGTTTTCCAGTATGATAACTGTGAAATACCATGATCAGCGGAATATAACGACTGAATTATTCGGTTAGCCCAGACTGAAAAGAAAATCTACATTAATGATAAGAAATGATCGTAAAATCAATTACACAATTATAATTGGAGTGACAGATTTATTTGAAAATTTTGTGTTTCCTAAGTGTTGTTGATGATAAGCTCTGTAGGACAGTATAAATATAGTTTGAAATTTCCTGTTCATTATTAGATATTTTGAAGATAATTACAGATAAATTTTATAGATTTTTAAAGACATTGTATTAATGATAAATGATATTTTGGGAATTATTTTTTTCTTTTCTTTGATAAATTGTATGAAGTATTTTGTGGTAGGTTTGTTTGTTATTCTGTATAAACTAATTTTCTGATGCTATATATATTTTCATGCCCCCACCATAGCGGAGGGGGCATTAAGTTTTACCCTTGTCCATCTGTGTGTCCGTCCGTACGTCCCAAAATTGATTGGTTTCCATTCTCTAACTTTAGTTTGCCTCAACCAAATACTATGAAACTTATACACAAGGATGATTACCACAAAACACAGATCAATTTTGAATTTGGATGACATCACTTTTACTGTTCTATAGTTATGCCCCTTTACAAATGAAAAAATTCAGCCTTTCCGTTCTCTAACTTTAGTTTGCCTCAACCTAATATTATGAAACTTTTACACAATGCCTATTACCACAAAACACAGATCAAGTTTGAATGTTGGTGGCGTCACTTTTACTGTTCTAGAGTAATGCCCCTTTACAAATGGAAAAATTGCTGAATTTTTCATTAACGTTCTCTAACTTTAGTTTGCCTCAATCAAATGTTATGAAATTTATGCACACTGCTGATTACCACAAAACACAGATTAAGTGTGAATTTTGGTGGTGTCACTTTTACCGTTCCAGAGTTGTGCCCCTTTACAAATGGAAAAATGCTGAATTTTTCGTTAACGTTTTCTAACTTAAGCTTGCCTCAACCAAATGTTATGAAACTTATACAGAATGCTTATTACCACAAAACTCAGATCAAGTACAAGTTTGGGTAGCGTCACTTTTACTGTTCTTGAGTTATGTCCCTTTAGAACGTTAAATGCAAGCGGGGCATCATCTGTGTCCCATGGACACATTCGCTATTTTTTTAATTTTTTTGATGAAGAGAACTCCTTTAAAAACTAAGCTTATATTGTCTGTTAATAAACATGTATTTAGATTTTTGATTTTGGGCCCAGTTTTCAAGTTGATCCAAATCTGGGTCCAAAATTAAACTGTGTTTGATTTCAACATAAATTGAATATATATGGGGTTCTTTGAAATGCTGAATCTAAACCTGTATTTAAATTTTGGATTTTTGGGCCCAGTTTTCAAGTTGATCCAAATCAGGGTCTAAAATTAAACTTTGTTTGATTTCAACAAAAATTGAATTTATGGGGTTCTTTGAAATGCTGAATCTAAACATGTATTTAGATTTTGTATTTTTGGCTCTGTTATCAAATTGGTTCACATTGAGGTTCAAAGGGTCCTAAATTAAACTTTTGTTTGATTTCATCAAAAATTGAATTCTTGGGGTTCTTTGATATGCTGATTCTAACCATGTACTTAGATTTTGGATATTGGACCATAATAGGTAAATGTCCAATTTCAAATTTTTCAGTTCTTTGACCACATTCATTTTATGTCACAAACCTATGCTGTGTCAAATATTCAATCACAATCCAAATTCAGAGCTGTTTTAAGCTTAAATGTTGTGTCCATACTTGCCCCAACTGTTCAGTGTTCGACCTCTGTGGTCGTATCAAGCTGTGCCCAGCGGAGCATTTTATTTGCATTGTGTCTTACATATTTGCTACACTGAGCTCTAAACCTCATGCATTTCATGGAAACTAGCAAAGTATGTCATTAAAGCCTTATTTTGAGATCTTTTCCTTAATCTTGTAAGGATATATATATTTTACTACAAAATGAATTATTTGGCAAATGACATTTTTCAAAAAGACGCTAAGTTAACGACTTTAATGCACCTATATATATATAGCTACCTATTATACGGCAAAATCATTTATCATTCTAAAGCCTATTATCTGTTCTTTCTGTTTTCTCCGGTCGTTAATAGTTCGTACAGTGCAGTTTTCCTTAAATCAAGGTCAAAGGTCAAGAATGAATATTCCTAAATTTTGCAAGAATTAAACAAAATGCCCTTATCTGGTTCTTGTATGCTATTTTTTTATCTTCTAAAAATCATATGAACCTCAAAGAATAGAATACCATAATTCGAAATCAAATGAAAATATAATTGTAATTATCATATGACAGAGTTCTCGATAAGTAGTGGTCCAAAGGTTTTGACAACCAAAATTATTTAAAGGACCGACGCAATTTTGGTATTTTACAATAGAAATGATAGTGTGGACCTACAGATTTTCTTCAAGGACCACCAGGGATTTTTTTTTTCGAGAACTCTGATATGAGCTATTGTCATCACTTTATTTCTTTGTCATGGTCAATTGTCATCTACTCTCCTTCTGAAAATATTTTTGACTGCTCAAACTGCCCCATAACCTGGGATACAAAAACAACTAACATAATACAGAAAGACACAAAAGTTTGTGTTTCTTTCAAAATATCTAATCTTCTTTGATGTTTAAAATGTACATGTACATTGTAGCATGTATACAAGAAGTTAGCTGATAAAGAGTAAAAAAGCAACATATGTTAATATAAAGGATCTAAAATGTAACATAGCATGAAAGATGAATCATAGTGAAACACAACCTGTTGCACTGTGATTTGTGCAACAGGACTTTATTATGTCTGTCAATTTAATTACAGACATAATGAAATTAAACAATGAACAAAAAATACACTTACCACTACTAAATGATACAGAACTTACAGAAATTGAATCCAGCTTTTATCCAGGTTATTGTAAACAAATTTTCACCTCCAACCATTCTGTTCGGTGAACAGTTTTAACAGTTGAAATGGTATGTAAAATTGAGAATGGAAACAGGGAATGTGTCAAAGAGACAACAACCCGACCAAGAGCAGAAAACAGCCAAAGGCCACCAATGGGTGTTCAACACAGCCAGAAAGTCCCACACCTGGAGGCGAGCTTCAGCTGGCCACTACACAAAAATTTGTACTAGTTCATAGAAAACGGATGTAACAGTAAACTCTGAAACATATAAATGAACCGAAATTAAAAAAGCATACAAGACCAACAATGGCCAGAGGTTCCTGACTTGGGACAGGCGCAAAATTGCGGCGGGTTAAACATGTTTTATGAGATCTCAACCCTCCCCCTATACCTCTAGCCAATTTAGAATAAACAAACACACAGCAATACGGACAGTAAAACTCAGTTTAAAAGAAGTCTGAGTCCGTTGTTAGAAAAGGTAACAGAAGTAACTAAGCAAAATGACAATGATAACATAAATTAACAAAGGACTACTAGCAGTTACTGACATGCCAGCTCTAGACCTCGATTAAACTGACTGAAAGATTATGTCTTCATCATATGAAAATCAAGCACAATCCCTCCCGTTAGGGGTTTAGTATCATACCATCATAAAATTTAAGAGAAGAATATAACCCGTATCATGCCAACAACTGGTTTTAGAATTAATGTATTTATTTCCGATGCAAAGACCGTATGAGTGATTCAATATTAATTCCAAAAAATGCCATCTTTAATGACCTGACAACAGTATAGTAACTATATGTGAACACATTCCAATCTTTTAGCAGCCAAGAATATTCCCATTACAATGAAACATTTATCCATTTTCATAACAGAATGATACATTTTCACAATACAACAAACTCTGCTGTACGCAACATTTTCATAACAAAATGATCTGTGTAGTGCATATTCTTCTTATCCAAAGAAAAGGGTAAGTTAATCAGTAAGGTCATAATTTAAGATATATTTATAACTTCATTCAAGTCGTGATTGTTTTTGAATTTTATTTTATAAGTAAGGCTTAGAACAATATACACAAAATTATCACATATTCCATAATATATAATTATTCCAGATTCATTGAAACCCTTGTTTTTAGAGTATTTAAGCATTATATTAGATACAAATAAAATGTAGGCAAGATTGATTGATTGGTTGGTGTTTAACATCACTTTCAACACTATTGTGCTTTTAGTTGGTGGTCAGCTTTTATTGTTGGAGGAAGCCAGAGTGCACCGAGAGAACTTTGACCTTCGGTAGGAAAACTGGCAATCATTGTCAATTCAATGATGTCATTATTAAAGTAATATTCAAAATTGAAGTTATCTTCTTTTGTCCATAACTGAAGTTGAACCAACTACAATGATATCTCCAATTCATATTATTGCACTGTTTGTTGATATTGATAGTGAAATTAACATTTGATTGGTTGAGAATATCCCAAGAGACACTGAACAAGACTTCATATTCCCCTCTGAACATCGGGACTACCACATGCGATATAACACACGGTTAATGTATAAAACATTCTGAACATTTTTTAAATAGTGATTTTAGTTATTATCGTGTTAAAAATTATTTCAGACATAAAAACAAAATCGTAAAAAAAAATTGTTATAGAATAAATAATTAACTTTTGATGTTTATCATGTTTATGTCGTGTTTAGTTATAAAAGCAAGCAGATATGAAACATTGTATGTTAATTGATATTTTATGTTCAGGAGGTAAACGAAGTATAGGCAGTAGAATAAAACATTAATTTCCCTTGGCTAAGGGAGATATGGAGATTTGCTCACCCTCGAAAATTCATATCTCCCTCGGGAAATGCCTTCAACAGATTTTGAAGTATGATATAAAAGCATAAAAATGTTTAAAGTTTGAAATAAAAAATCATTGTAGGAAATGGAATAGAGCCATATTTACAACCATTGATGGAACATTTGCTTGGAGTACTGAAGATTCCTACAACCTCTGTTAAGCAGAAACAGTTAGCTATCAGTGCTATAGGAGCTACAGGTAGGTTATTAAATAGACTTTTTTTTATTTGACTGGAGGACACATTATAACTCATCACTGTTGATCAGCTGACCAAATAAGTAGTCAGAATGTTCAGTAGTTTTTGACAAAAGTGTGGCGAAAATATTTGTTGGACAAACAGACTAACAACGAACTCCAATCTGAATTGACTAGGATTGCAAGTTTTCCTGTCAAAGGTCATGGTTCTCTGAAGGCACTCTGGCATCATCCACTAATAAAATCTGGTTGCCACAAAAAAGCCAATATTTTTGATAGAGGTGTTAAACACCTGAAAATCAATCAATCAATACAGCTGTACTCACCACCTAAAAAGACTGGCTCAGAAATCTCTCCATTTCTGAGTGGCACATATTTCTCTGTCAACTGTTTTAACAACCTTATTAGCTCCTGCGTCTTGTTTTCATTGCATTTGAACAATGCCAATGGATAATGAAATACAAGACAGGTTGAAATAATAAATTTTATAATAAAAAAAATATCAGGAAGAAGCTTCAGCATTAATTATTTCCTCATTTTTCATCCGATATAAAACTTATTTATTTCTTTAAAATAAATTGAGAGGTGATAGATGAATAAACTTTTACAGCTTAAACATATATATATACCCTTAAAGTGCAGCCACCATGTGTTAAAATGAAGCCCATCATATACTGTACTAATGACATTTCCTGACTGCGTCCATGCAGTTCAATTGCAGCAGAAAGCAAAATATGATGGAAAGCTTTGCTACCAGTTGGTGGTGGAACATCTGCTACTATTGAAGTAATGATGGTCAGTAATCCTGGACACCACTGGCTTAGCTCATCATACAAATTTTTCCAACTGAATGAAAAAAAATCTGCGTGTTCTTTCTTCTGTAAAATTGTTCCAGACCCCTCTTGCATAATTTGTCACTTTCATCTTTAACTATTTTTACTGCTGCATTTATAACTATCATTGAACAAGATTCTGCAATAGTATCGATAGCTACTTTTTATACGACCTCAAAAAAATTTTGCGGTCGTATATTGGTATGATGTTGGCGGCGTCATCGTCGTCCGAAGACGCATTGGTTTTCGCACTATAACTTTAGTTTAAGTGAATGGATCTCTATGAAATTTTACCATAAGCTTCAATATCACAAAAGGAAGGTTGGGATTGATTTTGGGGGTTATGGTACCAACAGTTAAGGAATTAGGGGCCAAAAAGGGGCCAAAAATAAGCATTTTTGTAACTTCCAGACATAACTTGTGTGTTAGTGTATGGATCTCTCTGACATTGTACCACAAGGTTCCATATCACAAAGGGAATGCTAGGATTGATTTTTGGGGGTAATTGCCTCAAAATTTTAGGAATTAGGGGCCAATAGAGGGGCAAAAAACAAGCATTTTTCTAGTTTCATGACAATTACTTGTGTGTAAGTGTATGGATCTTTCTGAAATTGTACTACAAGGTTCCATATCACAAAGGGAAAGCTGGAATTGAGTTTGGGGGTAATTGAATGAACCGTTTAGGAATTAGGGGCCAAAAAGGGGCCAACAATAAGCATTTTTCTAGTTTCCAGACAATAACTGTGTTCAAGTGTATGGATCTCTCTGAAATTGTACGCAAGGTACCATACCTCAAAGGGAAGGCTTGGATTGAGTTTGGGGTGATGAATCATAAGGGGTTCAAAAATTTTGGGGGATTTTTTTTTTTTTCCTTTTTCCTTTTTTTCTTTAAAATTTTCCATTTTAAGTTGGTTATTTTGATTTATATTTCAAAGCAAATAATAATGATATGGCAGGAGATACACACCAAACAGGATGTGTAAATTATTATATTATAAGTATTGTGCAATAGCAAGAAATTTTCAATTGCACAGTATTGTGCAATAGCAAGAAATCTTCAATTGCACAGTATTGCATAATAGCAAGAAATATCCAATAGCACAATATTGTGCAATAGCAAGAAATTGTCAATTGTACAGTATTGCGCAATAGCAATAAACAATCTATAGATCCTTTTCAAACATGTATATGTATTGTAAAGGTACATTTTATGCATTGCAAGGGTTTACTGACTTGAGCAAAGTTGACAGTACCCTTTGATAAACAAGTGAAAGATAAATGGTCAAGATTTGATTATAACGACCTATGCATATGGTATCAAACATCTGTGTCTAGATATTCACAGAG
This sequence comes from Mytilus coruscus, assembly GCA_017311375.1. Lineage (NCBI taxonomy): Eukaryota > Metazoa > Mollusca > Bivalvia > Mytilida > Mytilidae > Mytilus > Mytilus coruscus. The sequence goes on from CM029600.1 coordinate 55,826,509, forward strand.
AGATATTTTAAAATAGTGCTGTGGCTTCTACATAATGAGTTATAGTGGGCTTTGGGATTTGATTTGTTACAATAAAATCATTATGCATACTTGTCATTTTGACAAATCAGATAAAAAGAATCTGTTTCAAATGAAAATAAAACAAGTAAAATATTAAAAGACTATTCGTTAATATACATTTTTTACAACTTTTACTGTTTTCTTTTTACAGCATTCTCTATCAATTAAGTTATCTTGTAAGCTAATTAAATGTTTATTTAATTCATTGATGTCACTATTATTTCTTATATTATTCACACAATGTAAATTAATACTCTTAAATTTATGTGTGTTTTGGATGTGCACTAGTGATTGGTAAATATTTATATGTTTCTGTGTTTTTAATATAGGTGACTTTACATCAAGAAATCTACAAGGGGGTGGTAAAAAAAAGGGGGGTCTGAACACGGAAACACGTGAAATAACAAATTGCATAAACGTTGCACGGAAAAAAACACTCTGGAAAAACGAAGCCAAGGAATAAAATCGTAAATATTTAGGAAAAACTACCAAAAGTTATTACTCAGCTGTTCTTGGAGATCATGCAGTCATTATAAATTGACATGGCGACCCTGCATGCGGTCACTTATTAGCGTCCTCTAGTTGCATTCGATTTATCATAGTAATACAATAGGCTATTAATAAATATCTTGGGACCAGTTAATTAGTTTATAATTTAAAACAATATCTGGGCCATACACAAGAATTGCGGACAGCTCAGCTGGATGGCCTTATCAACTATCACGCAGAGAGCAGTAATCATTGAAATTTTTTTAACGTTATTGTAAATCAAATTAATAAATTATACAGTATTGGCAAATAATTTTCGTATCAAACGGTATAGAAATCATCATTTTAAAATAATGTTTACTGTTGTCCCTAAGCATTTGAAAGTGGAACTTCATTATTTATGAATACAACGTATATTCAGGCAACTAAGATTGACCGTCTTCAAAGACAAATTGTGGTTGGTGTTATTTAGTTGAATTCTCCTTTTTATGATGTGAATTTCCTTTCTATATACATCCATTATTATATATATCTAGTTAGTTTTAAGCAATACATTAATTTCTGTTATACCAAAGAGATCTTTAAACATCAAAATTAGGTAGTGTGGTTCTGTTGACATCTTTAATACGCATTTTTTTCATTTTTTTGTTAAAAGAGGCCTAGGCTAGCTGTGTCTAATTAGGTCTTTCCACTTTTCGGTGGAAAGACCTATTGTATTTGTTAATATTATTGTTATTAGGTCTTTCCACTTTTCTGTGGAAAGACCTATTGTATTTGTTCTGATTATTATTATTTTCTTCCACCAAATTTTGTTCTCGCATAACATTATTGATTCGTAATATGTCGCTAAGAAATTTCTTATATAGTATCATACAGTTTATGCGCTTTTTATTTTCACCCATTCTAAGCCGAACAATTTTCTTTGTAAGAGTTATCTCCCCGAACACTGTTTTCCTTGTGACTGCATCTCCTCCGTAACCGCAAAAGAAAGCGACAAATTTATTTTATAAAATTGCTCATTTATTTGTCCTATTTTAACCGAAGCGATATGAACACTCCATATGAGAGTTATTTCCCCTTATGCATGTGATATAAGTGATATGCATTTCTATCTTGTAAACCATAAGTGATAGAGACCTAGGATCTTTTGATTTGAGGTTCTTGATCCAAAAAAAAGAAAATTAGGTCAAGGTCATATTTTAAATTTTGATTTTGGCTTATTTTCAATTCTTTTCAAAAACCGTACAAGATATCGACAACATATTTTTACTAAATTGTAAGTTGCGACATGTCATAACACATGAATTTTGGTTGAAAGGGTACGCTTACATTAAATTGGAGTTTTCTCCCCTCTTATATTAAAATTTAGGCATATAGTGATATAACTCATTAACCATATATAATTAAGACCTATGGTCTTTTGATTTGAAGCCCTTGGTTTATGACCTTGAAATTTAACCCAAGGTCATAGGTAAAATTGATGTTTTAGATTTTGACCTTTGCTTTTATCTCATATGTATACATGATAAAGCCATGGGACCTTTTGCATTACGATGCAAGACACTTGACCATGGAAAAGCCAACCGGAAGTGACCTTGTGTAAACCGGAAGTAGCTATTTTATACGACCGCAAAAATTTTTGTGGTCGTATATTATATAACGTTATGTCGTTAGCGTCGTCGTCGTCCCGAAGACACATTGGTTTCGCACTCTAACTTTAGTTTAAGTAAATGGATCTCTAGGAAATTTTACCATAAGGTTCAATACCACAAAGGAAGGTTGGGATTGATTTTGGGGTTATGGTACCAACAGTTAAGGAATTACGGGCCAAAAGGGGCCAAAAATAAGCATTTTGTAACTTCCAGACAATAACTTGTGTGTAAGTGTATGGATCTCTGACATTGTACCACAAGGTTCCATATCACAAAGGGAATGCAGGGATTGATTTTGGGGTAATTGCCTCAAAATTTTAGGAATTAGGGGCCAAAAAGGGGCAAAAATAAGCATTTTCTAGTTTCAGGACAATAACTTGTGTGTAAGTGTATGGATCTTTCTGAAATTGTACTACAAGGTTCCATATCACAAAGGAAAGCTGGAATTGAGTTTGGGGTAATTGCCCTAAATGTTTAGGAATTAGGGGCCAAAGGGGTCAAAAATAAGCATTTTCTAGTTTCCAGACAATAACTTGTGTTTAAGTGTATGGATCTCTCTGAAATTGTACTGCAAGGTACCATACCTCATTGAAGGCTGGGATTGAGTTTGGGGTGATGAATCATAAGGGGTTCAAAAATTGGGGGATTTTTTCCCCTTTTCTTCCTTTTTCCTTTTTTTTTTTAAAATTTTCCATTTTAAGTTGGTTATTTCTGATTTATATTTAAAAGCAAATAATAATGATATGGCAGGAGATACACACCAAACAGGATATGTAAATTATTATATAATAAGTATTGTGCAATAGCAAGAAATTTTCAATTGCACAGTATTGCGCAATAGCAAGAAATCTTCAATTGCACAGTATTGCGCAATAGCAAGAAATATCCAATAGCACAATATTGCACAATAGGAAGAAATTGTCAATTGTACAGTATTGCACAATAGCAAGAAATATTCAATTGCACAGTATTGCGCAATTGCAAGAAATATTTAATTGCACAGTATTGTGCAAAGAAGATTCTTTGTATAAATTGCTTATTTCTTGACCAATTTCAATGGGGTTTTATTCTTGAATTCTGTGGGTTCTTTAATATGCTGAATCTAACCGTGTATTAAGTTTTTGGATTTTGGGCCCGTTTTAAATTGGTCCACATTGAGGTCCAAAGGGTCCAAAATTAAACTTAATTTGATTTTAACAAAATTGAATTCTTAGGGTTCTTTGATATGCTGAATCTAAACATGTCTTTAAATTTTGATTATGGGCGAGTTTTCAAGTTGGTCCAAATCGGGTCCAAAATTAAACTTTGTTTGATTTCAACAAAATTGAATATATGGGGTTCTTTGATATGCTGAATCTAACCATGTATTTAAATTTTTGATTTTTGGGCCCGTTATCAACTTTGTCCACATTGAGGTCAAAAGGGTCCAAAATTAAACTTTGTTTGATTTCAACAAAATTGAATATATGGGGTTCTTTGATATGCTGAATCTAACCATGTATTTAGATTTTTGATTTTGGGCCCGTTATCAACTTTGTCCACATTGAGGTCAAAAGGGTCCAAAATTAAACTTTGTTTGATTTCATCAAAATTGAACTCTTAGGGTTCTTTGATATGCTGACTCTAACCATGTATTTAGATTTTGGATATTGGACCATAATAGGTGAATGTCCAATTTAAAATTTTAAGTTCTTAGACCACATTCATTCTGTGTCAGAAACCTATGCTGTGTCAAATAGTCAATCACAATCCAAATTCAGAGCTGTATCAAGCTTGAATGTTGTGTCCATACTTGCCCCAACTGTTCAGGGTTCGACCTCTTTGGTCGTATCAAGCTGCGCCCTGCGGAGCATTTTATTTGTACTTATTTAATGTAAAAGTATATTGAACAATATATTTTTGGAATCAGTATCAAGTTAACTATCAAATAAAACCGGAAGTGACATATTTCAAACCGGAAGTAACAATTTATCTCCCTTATTTAGAAAAAATGTATAGAAACCATATATTTTTTGAATCAGTGTACAATAAGCTATCATTTGACGCTGGATATGATATTTCAAACTGAATTTTCATAGTTCTATATCAAAATTGATCTTTATGGGTGGAAAGACCTTCAATTGTTCTCTGAACAATTGGTTTTTAATTTATTTTTTTTTCTTCTTCCGCCACTTGTATTTCTTGCGTATAAATTTTGTTTCGCAAGATGTTGCTTAGATGTTTGGTATATGATATCGAACAGTTTATGCGCCTTTGAAATTCACCCTGCATAACCGAATACTTTTCTTTGTAGGAGTTATCTCCCCGAACACTGTTTTCCTTGTGACTGCATCTCCTCTGTAACCGTATAAGAAAGTGACAAATTTATTTTATAAAATTGCTTGTTATATCCTTCGCATGATTTGTCCAATTTTGACCGAAGCCATACGAACACTCCATATGAGTGTTATTTCCCCTTATGCATTTGATATAAGTGATATGCATTTCAAACTTGTAAACCATAAGTGATAGAGACCTAGGATCTTTAGATTTGAGGTCCTTGGTCCAAAAAAAGAAAATAAGGTCAAGGTCAGACTTCAAGGTCATATTTAAAATTTTTGATTTTGGCTTATTTTCAATTCTTTTCAAAAACTGTATAAGATATCGACAACATATTTTTACTAAATTGTAAGTTGCGACATGTCTTAACACATAAATTTTGGTTGAAAGGGTACACTAACATTAAATTGGAGTTTTCTCCCCTCTTATATTAAAAATTAGGCATATAGTGATATAACTCATTAACCATATATAATTAAGACCTATGGTCTTTTGATTTGAAGCCCTTGGTTTATGACCTTGAAATTGAGCTCAAGGTCATAGGTAAATTTGTCGTTCTAGATATTGGCCTTTGCTTTTACCTCATATGTATACATGATAAAGCCATGGGACTTTTTGCATTATGTAAAATGCAAGCCACTTGACCATGGTAAAGCCAAATGGAAGTGACCATGTGTAAACCGGAAGTAGCTATTTTTTTGTACTTATTTAATGTAAAAGTATATTAAACCATATATTTTTGGAATCAGTATCAAGTAAACTATTAAAAAAAAACCCGGAAGTGACATTTTTTCAAACCGGAAGTAACAATTTATCTCCCTTATTTAGAAAAAAATGTATAGAAACCATATATTTTTGGAATCAGTGTACAATAAGCTATCATTTGACGCTAGATATGTTATTTTTAACCGAATTTTGATAGTTCTATATCAAAATAGATCTTTATGGGTGGAAAGACCTTCAATTGTTCTCTGAACAATTGGTTTTAATTAACTTATATTGTTTCAAGTAATTATATTATTGTTATCAAATAATTGAATACACAATTGCATGATTGTATTATTGAGAAAAAAAATTGGTTACATAATCTGAAAAGGTAAATTAAAATAGAATACAGTTGGCAACGTGAAATTTTTATCGTTATACAAAATGTATAAAAATTTTATATACGTTTTGTATTATGAAAAGGTAGCCTGTTTAATTACTTTTAGGGTATATTATTCTTGACATTATAAGAAAGAGATCAAAGAAGTAAATGCAAGTATTTTGAATGTATACAGTAAGATATATTATATTATAGCGTAAAAATCATTGGTAGGATATGTTATCTTTATGTTCTCCTTCGTTTGTTAATTTAATTGTTTAGTATATTCATGAAATGTCGTCTAATAATAAAAATGACGAAAAACATTGAAAATCCTTTTTAAGAAAAGCTCCATAATTATCGATCTAAACTACCATATAAACACGAATGTGTTAATATTTACATACTATATAAGCGTCCCGTGGTGCCACGACAAATCCTTTCCGGTGCTGTATCACCAATCAATACCACATGTTACTGTTTTATCTTATCATGGAAGTATTATTTTGAAAATAAAGTATTTCACGCACAGGCGCTTGTTGAGTGACCCCCTTTTTTATTTGAAAATGTTCTTTTCATATTTCAACTTATTTTTTCTTGTGTAAAGTGTTCCAACTCTTATCCATGCGATTTTACAATAATAATTTATATTTGTTGCCCTCTATTCTTATGTTTAAGAGTATTCTACACATAAGAATATACAGAGGGTAACACATAACTAATTTTATTATGTGAAAATGAATTGAGATACGTTGAAATATGAACGAATATTTTCAAACATTGTTTAAACACAAAAAATAAAAAAGGGGCCTACTAACGAGCGCCTGACTTACATGTGTCATGACATACCTCATTGACAATTGTTTTTCGTTATTAGATATTTTGTTTCTGTTTTGAATTATTTTCGTGTGTTTGCTTACAGACAGCGGTTGTTGGAAATACTCAATAAATCCGTAGGTTGGTTACAATCTTCCTAAATCACAACAATTTTGTGTCAGGATTTCTGTATAATTAGCGGTCATTACTGGTTCTTTGTTCATATAATATATTTAATTTCTGTTCCGAGTATAGTTGGTACTAACATGACTAATATTCGATTCTCTTTATTAAACTAGCGAATAAAGAGGAGTTCCTACTTTGAGTATATCACTGTTGGATTAGTTTGGTGCAGTTTAGTTTTGAATATTTGTAAAGAAATCTCTGAAACCGCTTACAAAATCAAAGAAGGGGTCAAAACCTCTAAATAAGTTGTAACGAACAGTTCTGTCATATTTATTATTTTTTTTCATTAATTGTTTTGTTATAAATTAGGCCGTTAGTTTTCTCAATTGAATTGTTTCATATTTTTCATATCGGGACCTTTTATTGCCGACCCGATGACACAGTATTGGTTTTTGCTCATAATTGAAGGCCGTACGGTTGTCTATAGTTGCTTACATCCGCATCATTTGAACTTTGGTAGATAGTTGTCTCACTGGCAATCATACCACATCTCCTTATTATTTATATACAGCAGTGAAATATTGAAGCTTTCAAGTTAACTTAAAAATATTTTCTGTACCAAACACAAGCATAATTCAGGGTATTTAAAGTTCTAACTGAGTTTGAGAAAAATATTACAAACTAACGTAGTGTGAATCTAGTGTTAACCTGTTATATTTCTGTATACAACCAAACTTTAAGTTTTGTGTCAAAACATATACAAAACATGCTACGTATGATATATATGACTTCAAGAAGATTTTTTTACCTTTGATATTATGGCCCATATACGGTCATATTTTAAAGCTTTAAACGCTCGATCACAAATTCAATTAAGGAAAAAATAAGAAATGATAAAATTGAGAATGGGAATGGGGAATACGTCAAAGAGACAACAATTCGACCAAAGAGCAGAAAACAGCCGACGTCAAACTAAACTCCAATACATATAAATAAACTAAAATTTTAAAAACATACAAGACTAACAAAGACCAGAGGCTCCTGACTTGGGACAGGCGCAAAAATGCGGCGGGGTTAAACATGTTTTGTGAGATTTCAACCCTCCCCTATACATCTAGCAAATGTAGAATAAACGAGTCTGTTTATTTCTCTTTTCTGTTGCTGAATTTCAATGGAACAATTTAGAACTGCATATTTATATAAATATAGAAAAATGCACAATCAAAACTTGTTTATACAATTGTTTAAAATAAATACATATTTAAGCAAATCATTTTCACATTCAGTGACAAAATCAGAATTTACAGCTTTTCTCTATTCCTCATCTTTGTTTTAACACCGTTACTTTTCAAATACAATTTAAGTTCATGGTCTGTCATATTTGTAAAATCAACAGATGATTTATTATTGATATCTACTTCTGAAATATCTTCTAAAATTAACGAATTTACCTTCATTTCACTGACCTAGAGTTTTTAAGGTCATTTGACAACCAATTAGAACTTTTTCATAAGCCTTTCCCCTTTCTTAATTATTGGAATGTTCATCGTAAAGGATAGTAAGGGCCTGGCAAAACTTTTCTTTTTTTTTTTAATTATTTCTTTTCTGTCGGCAATTTCACACCATTCATCTATTTATTGTCTAAGCGGGGGTTCTTTCTAAAATCCATTGCGTCCGGAATTAGAAGAAGATGGGAACCAGAATAGAAAAGTCACACCAGATATCTCGCCTTGAAATGTCTGTAATTCTTGTACATGTGACTTTGAATTAGTCCCGGTTTACTTTTTATACGACCGCAAAAAAATTTTGCAGTGGTATATTGGAATGATATTGGCGTCGTCGTCGTCGTCCGAAGACACATTGGTTTTCGCACTCTAACTTTAGTTTAAGTGAATGGATCTCTATGAAATTTTACCATAAGGTTCAATACCACAAAAGGAAGGTTGGGATTGATTTTGGGGGTATTGGTACCAACAGTTAAGGAATTAGGGGCCAAACAGGGGCCAAAAATAAGCATTTTTGTAACTTCCAGACATAACTTGTGTGTTAGTGTATGGATCTCTCTGACATTGTACCACAAGGTTCCATATCACAAAGGGAATGCTTGGATTGATTTTGGAGGTAATTGCCTCTCAATTTTAGGAATAAGGGGCCAAAAAAGGGGCAAACAACAAGCAGTTTTCTAGTTTTATGACAATAACTCGTGTGTAAGTGTATGGATCTTTCTGAAATTGTACTACAAGGTTCCATATCACAAAAGAAACGCTGGAATTGAGTTTGGGGGTAATTGCCCAAAACGTTTAGGAATAGGGGGCCAAAAAGGGGCCAAAAATAAGCATTTTTCTAGTTTCCAGACAATAACTTGTGTTCAAGTGTATGGATCTCTCTGAAATTGTACTGCAAGGTACCATACCACAAAGGGAAGGCTGGGATTGATTTTGGGGTAATTGCCTCAAAATTTTAGGAATTAAGGGCCAAAAAAAAACAAGCGTTTTCTAGTTTATGGACAATAAAAGTGTATGGATCAAAATTGCATTTATCTAGTTTCCCAGACAATTTTCTAACTTGTGTTCAAGTGTACGGATCTCTCTGAAATTGTACTGCAAGGTACCATACCACAAAGGGAAGGCTGGGATTGAGTTTGTAGTGATGGATCATAAGGGGTTCAAAAAATTTGAGGGGGGATTTTTTTTTCATTTTTTTTCTTTAAAATTTTCCATTTTAAATTGGTTATTTCTGATTTATATATAAAAGCAAATAATAATGATATGGTTTGAATAGGTAAATTAAAATTTTTTTTAAGTTCTTAGACCACATTCATTCTGTGTCAGAAACCTATGCTGTGTCAAATATTTAATCACAATCCAAATTCAGTGCTGTATCAAGCTTGAATGTTGTGTCCATACTTGCCCCAACTGTTCAGGGTTCGACCTCTGCGGTTGTATCAAGCTGCGCCCAGTGGAGCATTTTATTAATCAAATGCGGGACAAGCACGAGAAAATAAGATTACCGACACGAAACATGGAAAATAATTAAGGGAAAACACGAAGCACGCACGTCGAACCAAACACAAGAAAACGAGAAATAAAACGTCGAAACACGAAATCACTTGAAATAAAAAGGACGAAAACGTTGCACGAAAATAACCCTTTACCACCCTCTAAATAGGTCATACTAGATGTCGACACCTCATATTAGAACTAAAGTAGATGGTCAATTTCGTTTGCTAGGTTAAAGAAATCTTCAACTTGCTCTAATTTGCCCTTGAAGACCATAAAACCGTCATCCCTATTGACGGTGAAATTTGATGTTTTCTCTTCATTGGAACTTATCTAAGATTTTAATGAATAGGACAGACAGATGGAGATCTGTGCATGTTGGTGAAAATATACCACCCATGGGCGCTCCTATAATGTGTTTGTATAACAGTCCATTAAACTCAAATTCATTGTTTCTAAGAATTAATTTAACAAATGCAGTTAAATCTATTTTGTTGAGAATCTTTAAAGTATATTCTCCTGTGTGTCAATTAATTATAATGCATTGATAACAGTTTCTTCTAAATTATCAATGTAAAAGTTATGCCTCTTCAATAATGGTTTTAATTAGATCAAGTAAGTATCTCTCCCGGGATAGTTGCATTTATTGATGATTGGTCGGTAACGAACATTAATGTGTCCTGCTAGCTGATTAGTTCCCAATGCCTCATTACTTATTTCTAGATCAATTTTATGAATTTTTGGAAGAAGGTACATGTGTTCCCCATGTTTTGAATCATTATTATTCTTTAAGAAATTATATGTCTGGGAATTTATTTTTTTCCTCATTGCTTTATATTTAACACTTCTCTCAACATGCCAAAATTGTAATGATTTACAATAAAAAGAAAATATTATCTTCCACACACATGACCATGCAAACACTGATATATAATTTCTTATTCAGTTGAATTAATAATTAGAATAAAAAAGTTCTAAGGTTCACGTATTGTCTTTTTTTTTTAAAAAGCAACTTGTTATAAAACTTATATTGTAGGTTTATATCAGCGATGTCTTGGATGAGTTGGAAAATCTGTGCCAATCAATTATTTTATAAAGAGTTATGCCCCTTGGAAATATTAATTATATGGAAAATTGCCTTGGGAGTGCTCTCATGTGTACAATTCTTGCCAGATTTTTATGAAATTTATATTATAGGTACATCATTATGGGCCGGCACTAAGCCGGTCCATCATATGATATGGGTTTGAGATTGTTACATGATTATCTGCGGATCTATATTATTTTCTGTATATGCAAAATTAAAGATTTTATAGGTACTAATTGAAATAAATATATTTTTGTTAGTTTTTATAAAAGAAGAAGATGCCAAAAAAAAGCTATAAATATATTTATAACAATAAATGTTAATTGTTTTTTTTTTTTTTTTGTATGCACAGAATGCGTGACTCATATTTGACTTGGTTATTTTTAGAAATGTAAACAAGGTACCATGTTCTAACAACAACTCGTCGTCGGAACATGGGAAATGATTTATAGTTTGCGTTTTCTTTTCTCAAAATAGTTATTTTATATTGTATTTTGATTTTTATATATACAGTTTTCATTAGTAAGAAAAATAATCATAATAACGTAAAGGGGCTCACTAATTTAAGCGTCAAGTAGCGACAAGAAGCGTCAAGAAACGACAAGAAGCATCTAGAAGCGACAAAAAGAAACAAATTAGCGACAAGAAGAATAATTTAGTGACAAGCAAACAAATTTAGCGTAAAAAATATAAATATCAATTATTCTGAATAAATAAATTTTGAAACATACATTAAATTGTCTTTTTTTAATATGCGAGAAACAAGAATAAACTTTGTTTTTTTTTTTTCATTAATTTATCAAGGATATGTTTAAGATAGTATACCTGCAGTTTACAGCATAGAATGAATCAATATTTATGTAGAGTCGGCATGGTTGGTGTATCAATGTTAAGATTCAAACCAAATTATAAGATAATATAATAATAATGTTGATTTATTTCAGACTCAAAAGGAAATACATATATATATATATAAATGCATGACACAATTTTTTCTGTCTTACTGGATAAAAGGTTCAAATATTTATATTATTAATAATAAAAAAAAAAAAAAAACAAAAGGTATGTACATGAATGTTTGGGTAAAAAAAGGGGGTCATTTCTTAAACTTTTAAAATTTTTAATTGCCATTTTTCTCTGTTTTTCATGTATCCTTAGTATAATCAGAAATGAAAACATTTTGTCAAGGATTTCTCAGCTGTTACGAAGAGAATAATTTGCTATACTGTCTGAAGCTTTCTGATTTTTAGTTGTAGTATGTAAGCAGTTTTTTAGTCTGTCGTATACCCAATAAAAATATGAAGGGATATAAAGTAAATGTACATGAGACAATATTAATATCAATACATGGTAAAACCACAAAATGGAACGTTTTTATTGTTGTCCTTCATCTTCAAGTCACCATAAGGCATTCAATAATGAGCAATATTCCTCATAACTGGTAGTAAGTTCAAGTTGACCCCTCGCGTCGGTTTGAGCAGAATTCATTGTTAAATATCATACAAAGCTACATCCATATTTTTATGTCTGTTTGTTAATACTTTAAAATTTCACCAAAACCGAATAGAAATGAAAACATTTTGAAGAGGATTTCTCAACCTTTACTGAGAGGAATAATTTGACATTTGTTTGGTTTAAGATTTTTATATCTTTTAAACTAAGTTGGGGAAGGGATATAGTGTCTCATCTGTCCGTCACAATGTTAAAGTCCATCTATCTGTGAAGTATAAGTCATAGTTCATGAGAGTTTGTTCATAGATGCGTCTTGAATAACCAAAGGGTCTTGATAAAAATAAGGTCATCTTGACCTACATTTCATTTTGAGTTTCAAAATCAAGACTTGGAAATGAATTAAATGATATTCCATTTCATCAACTGCACTTAAATGATATTCGATTTCATCAACTGCACAATTTAGTAATATTTTATAGCTTTATCATAACTAATTGGATTGGAACAGTTCTGGCAAATGAGGATTCAAGTTAGCTCAATATACAGATTGTTTATATAATAGATATAAGAAGATGTGGTATGAGTGCCAATGAGACAACTCTCCATCCAAGTTACAATTTGTAAAAGAAAAAGCATTTTGCACTTTTTTACACCAAAAACCTCCATACTTCCGGCCTAAAAATTTGGTGCCTGCACCAATTAACTCTCTTGTCAATGTCTTGGATGAGTTAAAAAAATCTTTGCTGATCAATTATTTTTAAAAGAGTTATGCCCCTTGGATATTAAATATATGGAAAATTGCATTGTTAGCGCTCTCATGTGTACAATTCTTGCCAGAATTTTATGAAATGTATATCATAGGTTTATATCGGCAATGTCTTTGATACTTTCAGAAATAAGTGCTGATCAAAAAATTTTAATGAGTTATGCCCCTTGGAAATATTAGATAAAATATGTACAACGAGGGGACATTGGAACTCTGTTCTTTTATTGATATTGGCAAGAAGACACTTTCACAACAATAAGTTCTTTTAATAACCTACATTTTGTACATACATTGTTGTACACATGCACATATGTATTAAAAGAATTAACTCAAAACAAGGAATTATTTGAATCTGGAATAATTTTGAATTCTGGAAAATTGATAAAAAATGTATGAAAAAACTAACCTAACTAAAGAGGGTAAGCGATGCACGCATTGCTAAGGTTAAATTAACTTTCACTGATATTTCAGTATGAACTAACTAATGCATGCATGGCTAACCCTCCTTAATTTGGTTACCGGTAGTTTACATCATACATTTCTTATCAATTTTCCAGAATTCAAAATTATTCCAATTTCAAATAGTTCTTTGATTCAATGTGTTTTTACCCCTAATGCCCTTCCAAAAGGAAACACTTTTCTTATGAAGATCATATTTGAGGGGTGGACAGGGGGTCCCTGATTTTCACTTCCCTCCCACCATACTCTGTGACAAAATCAGTAAAACATTTTACCCAGGACATCCCTATTTCTAATCCCCTCTTCTGTGCCCCCTGACTCCTGCTTCCCGTCCCCTCATTCCCATGTTCCCTTACCCCTGTCCACCCCACATAATTTATCTTCAAACATACAAGCACCCGTCATACACATAGCACTAAACGAGGGAAGTTGTATTGCATGCTTTACAATAATTTGAGATGGAAATGTTTTTTTTGTTGTTTCTGTTCAACAGTAAAAAATAGCCCATCATCCAAGCATGTGTGTGAAGGATGAGGGGCATTCTATGAGGAAGCCAGGAGGCTTCGAGGGTTAAATATGAATATTTCATTCGTTAGGCTGTATACGACCTTTTTTACAGTTGAGTGATTTTATCACGTAGACAAAATCAGTCACCCGTGTACTATAAATACCCGTGTAACCTTATCCGAAGCCTCGTTTTAAAGCAACAAGGCATATCCATGGTAAATCCAACAGTTCCGAAACTCAATTTATTGGTCCAATTACGGGAGGGTTATCCAAACTTCAAAATAAAACTTCTACCAAGTTAAACCTATACCAAAATAGTCATCTGCACAACATATCTTGGGAGGGAATTTAACCCTCGAAGCCTCCTGGCTTCCTCATAGAATGCCCCTCATCCTTCACACACATGCTTGGATGATGGGCTATTCTATATCGTAAGCCATACTGCATTTCTCAGGTTAAATATGAATCTTTAAAGCCACAAGACCAATAAATGCACTTCACAAAAATCTCAAGATATCCTCCATGATTTAGAATCAAATAAAAACTTACTATCTATTAGTTACTTCAACACCTGCTAAAGGACAGAAAATACATCAAACTGTTTATCTTATCAGATCAAGATTTGTTTGTATTAACATAACATAATACTCAGTTAATATACTTTATTACTGCAATAATAACAATTATTCAAAACAATCAAAATCATTACTGTCCATATTCAACAAATTAGCATTGTCCATATTCAACAAATTATCACTGTCCATATCAAATTCCACAGATCCATTTCCAAAGTGGTTGTCAGAAAATCCATCTTGGTTGCTGACAATAGATCATCCTAGAGCAAGAACTCCTGTAATAACATGGTATTCACTTATTAGAAGATAGTACTGTATTAATAAAACTACTTGTATGATCATGTATATTTTCTTTTTCGGTTTCCCGAAGATAATACTTTTGAAAAGTTTTTGCTGATTTCCAATTTGCTGTTCGCATAATATCATTTAGAGTTACACCCGACATGAAAGCTGCAGAAGTTGAAGCACCTCTAAATGAATGTGCCTTAAATTTATCTGCATCAATGCCTGATAATTGTAATACATTCTTAAGCCAACGAGCTAAAGTACTAGTTGACACTTTTTTGAAGGTTTTAAATGAAATCAACAAATTTTTTGCTTTTCTATGATTCTCTGTCACTTTTAAATATCTTTTAAGCGTGAACACAGGACATAACTCCTGTTTATCATACTTTTTAAAAATAACAGTTTGTGTTACCTGCCCAGGTTTGGCGGTTTTCATTAATGATGTTATCAAAAATGATACTGAGTCTGTATCAAAACTCATATTATCAATGCTTAAATTGATTAAAGCTTGTGTTCTTTGAGCTGAACATAAAGCCATTAAGGCAGCAATTTTTAATGTAAGACTTTTTAAACTTAAGTTTTCTAATGGAAATAAGTTTGATAAATAGTGGAGAACCTTGCTAACATCCCATGTATATTGATATCTAGGAAGAGGTGGTCTTAAATTAAAAACTCCTTTCATGAATCTAGATATTACAACATTGTCTACAAGCTGTGTATTACCAAAAGAAGCCAGAGTCTGGCTTACAGCACATTTATATGTATTTATACAACTATAGGACTTTTTCATTCTGTATAGTTCCCCTAAAAAATTTATTAATTGTATTTCAGTTGGTTTAACGGAATTAATCTTCTGTTTACTACACCAAATACACCATTTTCTCCATTGAAACTCATATTGTTTTGAAGTGGAGGGTCTCCACGAGTGTAGTAAAATATCTGTAGATTGTTCTGAAACTCCTTGATTTTTGAGTGATTGCCTGATACAATGCAGGTGACTAGAAACATTTTTCTCTTGTTCATTGAATGTAATTCGTTGCTGTGTGCTAAACGTAGCAAATCTTTTCGAAAAGGAAGTCTTACTGGATAATCTATCAAACAACTTAGTAACCTTGGAAACCAAGGCTGTGTGTGCCACATTGGTACTATCATTAAAACCATGCTTACCATGTCCTCCTCTATTTTTCTCAGTACATCTGGGATTAAACTGAAAGGAGGAAAAATATAAGGCATATAAGAACTCCATGAAAATGAAAATGCATCAGAAGCAAAAGCATCTGGATCAGGAAACCAAGATACAAATCTATCTAACTGTTTATTTAATCTAGGAGCAAATAAATCTATGTCTGGTATGAAAAAATTTTTACATACAGCACTAAACACTTGTTCATTTAATTTCCACTCAGATGAATCACTAAATACCCGAGATAGATTATCTGGTACTCTATTTTCTTATCCTGGAATGTGGACAGCAGAGAGAAAAATATTTCTACCTGCTGCCCAAACCCAAATCTCTTTTGTTTGTTTGAATAGGGTTTTTACACTGCCACCCATGTTATTTAGATAATGTACTGCTGTTGCACTGTCAGATTTAACACAAACATGACAATTTTCAATGTTTTGACAGAGAGAGAATAAAGCATATTTTACTGCCAATAATTCTAATACATTGATATGAAGTCCTTTTTCATCATCTTTCCATCTACCTTGTGTTTTAACTTGTTCGAAAACTGCACCCCAACCTTGCATTGAAGCATCAGTTTCCAAATAAAAATCTGGATAACAATAGCTTATCAATTTTCCATTCAACAATTCAACATTTTCTATCCACCATAAAATTTCTTGTTTGGCTAGCTCTGATAGTGTAAACTTAACATCATAATCAGCATTATTTTGATTAAGTACAAAAGATTTTTCAATATCAAGGTATCTTAAAAATAAAGGTGCCAACAGAATTGCACACCTTGCTGAAGAATAAAGTCCAATTAAAACTGAAATTTCTCGGATTGAAACCTCATGGGTATCTAAGATCTTGGAGGAGTGTTTCAAAATTTTTTCTATTTTTTCTACAGTTAGAAACACTTTAAAATCAACTGAATCAATAATATAACCAAGAAAAACAATTCTCTGTGTTGGGATAAAAACTGATTTCTCTTCATTGACTTTGAATCCTAAAGATGCAAGCAAGTTTCTCAAAACTACTGTATTCTCCCAACATGTATCATATGACTGATCTTGTCATCAATATAAAAATGAACTTATCCCAAATTTTCTGATGTGGGAAAATACCACCTTCATTACTTTTGTGAAAACTCTTGGTGCTATACTTAATCCAAATACTAAGCATGTAAATTCATATAAAGTATTTCTCCACCAAAATTTCAAATATTTTCTGTCAGAATTTCTTATACCTAGTGAGAAATAAGCATCGCACAGGTCTATACTTGTAAAGAAACAATTCTTGTTGTTGCAGCTAGAACAGACTGCAAAGTTTCTTGCTTGAAATGAAAATATTTAACAAAACGATTTAAATTTCTCAAATTCAGTACTGGTCTAAATTTGCCATTTTTCTTTTGAACCAAAAACAAATTGGAAATAAACTGATCTGATTCATTGATTGATTGGACAATAGCCCCTTTACTCAAAAGTTCCTGTACTTCATTATCAATTAATGATTTTTCTTTTTCCGAAAATTTGATTGCATTAGCAATAAATTTTTGCTCAGGACTTTTATCAAATTCAATTTTATAACCATATTTTATGGTATCTAAAATCCAAGGGTCTGAGGTAATGTTTTCCCAAATATCAGAAAATTTTTTGACTGAACCAGCAACAAATTTTACCTTCAATATCTCCTTGGGCGCCTGCTGTAATTGCCTTGGCCTCTGCCTCTGACAGACATTCCTCTGTTTGAGTACTGGCTCTGGCTGCCTGCCTGGCCCCTGCGGAAGTTGCCTCTTGCCCCGGATCCCCGGGGCTGAAAGAAGTTTTTTGAACTTCCTGATCTCCTACACATGAAACCTTGTAGTTTTTGAGCTTCATTAATCTCTTTTATACGCTTGGATACATCATCACCAAATAAATTTTCCCCAATCTCTTCATTACGGTTGCAAAGTAAATGATACTTTGGCTCAAGGTGAGGTTTATGAATCATTTTTCTACTGTAAGAAAATTCAAAGAAAACACTACTTAAGATTGTCATAGCTCTTGTTGTGTGAGCTCTTAGCTCCTTAACATCAGGATTTTTCTTTGATAACAACTCTGCCAGACGTATGACAGGCACTATGCCATTGCCAAGCATTCTTTGCACATTCTGCATATTCAAGTCAAGAGACTTCACATTTCTACATAGAAAAGACCAAATTTCAACATTAACTTTGGGGGGAATAATGTTCTTACAATTTAATGGTATTTTACTGTCTTTGACAATTTCATCAAGGTTAGCTTTTTTACGTACAATTGTATTGATCATATCAGCGATGTTGCTCATTGTTTCGCTACCAAACTTTACATCGTCCTCAAAGATTTTTGGGACTTCGAAGATGAATTCATCTGCGTCATTGCTGTTTACAGCAGCATTATTATTTTCATCCATTGCTTCAGCCTGGAAGATATTGAAGTCTTCAAGATCCAAGGTCGGATCTTCATTGTCAACCATATTTTGAATATCAATATCCGGTTGCTCATTATGAGGCGTGCTCGAACCTGCCTTGTTTTGAACATAAGAATCAAAAAAATCTTCCATAAGATTGTACAAATTTCTGTATTCAACTTCACTTTTGGTCAATTTGCTCTTTTTTGCTTGGGAAACCTCTCCCCCATCAACATTTTTCCTTTTCATTGGGGCCTTCCCCTTCTTATTTTTTCCCGGTCCTTTCCCTGGACCTTTAGACAAACCCGGTTTGTCTGACTTTTTGTTTACACTTGTAACATTTTTCGCTGCATCAGCTTTATTATTTTCTGTATTAGCTACGTCCTCCACTAAGGAGAAGCCAGAAAATTCTCGTGCCTCTGTATCTGATACAAATAATTGCATTATATCTGCCTTACTTAAGGTATTGTTCAGCTCCGAGTCGGAGTCTGATGAAGACATTATAGAATATTAACACAGGTCGTCTCCACTATTCGAAACTTATCTTTGATACACGTGTCGTGCTACAGCCTTAGAAAAAAACGAGGCTTCGGATAAGGTTACACGGGTATTTATAGTACACGGGTGACTGATTTTGTCTACGTGATAAAATCACTCAACTGTAAAAAAGGTCGTATACAGCCTAACGAAAGAAATATTCATATTTAACCTGAGAAATGCCGTATGGCTTACGATATAGAATGGGGACCTGAGAAGTCTTTTCTCAACTTGTGTTTTCAGTTTTTTAGGACAAAACTGGTGGGACTTTAACAATGCAGCTTTCAGTTTTTCTACTTTGTCTTCCTGATGCAAAATCTTTTCAACTACTTTGTGAACAGTTTTACCTCACGTTTCTGACTATCATATATACATCAAGGCATTAACATCAAATCAATAAATTCAAAATCTTAGTGACAACTAAATTTTATTTCACAGCCAATATTTTAGTCAATCTCTTTACATCAAATACTACTTCATTATGTGAGGTAATTAACTAAAAACGAAATGTTTAAATAAAATGACTTTTATATATATTCAAAGGTTAATTTAAATTCCATACTTTTTATACGACCGCAAAATTTTTGCGGTCGTATATTGGTATGACGTTGGCGTTGTCGTCCGAAGACACATTGGTTTTCTCATTATAACTTTAGTTTAAGTGAATGGATCTCTATGAAATTTTACCATAAGGTTCAATACCACAAAAGGAAGGTTGGGATTGATTTTGGGGGTTATGGTACCAACAGTTAAGGGCCAAAAGGGGCCAAAAATAAGCATTTTTGTAACTTCCAGACAATAACTTGTGTGTTAGTGTATGGATCTCTCTGACATTGTACCACAAGGTTCCTTATCACAAAGGGAAGGCTGGGATTGATTTTGGGGGTAATTACCTCAAAATTTTAGGAATTAGGGGCAAAAAACAAGCATTTTTCTAGTTTCATGACAATAACTTGTGTGTAAGTGAATTGATCTTTCTGAAATTGTACTACAAGGTTCCATATCACAAAGGGAAAGCTGGGTTTGAGTTTGGGGGTAATTGCCCTAAATGTTTAGGAATTAGGGGCCAAAAGGGCAAAAACAAGCATTTTCTAGTTTCCAGACAATAACTTGTAAGTGTATGGATCTTTCTGAAATTGTACTACAAGGTTCCATATCACAAAGGAAAGCTGGGTTTGAGTTTGGGGTAATGCCCTAAAAGTTTAGGAATTTGGGGCCAAAAAGGGGCCAAAAAAACAAGCATTTTTCTAGTTTCCAGACAATAACTTGTGTTCAAGTGTATGGATCTCTCTGAAATTGTACTGCAAGGTACCATACCACAAAGGGAAGGCTGGGATTGAGTTTGGGGTGACGAATCATAAGGGATTCAAAAATTGGGGGATTTTTATTTTTTCCTTTTTTTCTTTAAAATTTTCCATTTTAAGTTGGTTATTTCTGATTTATATTTAAAACAAATAATAATGATATGGCAGGAGATAAACACCAAACAGGATGTGAAAATTATTGTATTAAGTATTGTGCAATAGCAAGAAATTTTCAATTGCACAGTATTGCACAATAGCAAGAAATCTTCAATTGCACAGTATTGCGCAATAGCAAGAAATATTCAATTGCACAGTATTGCGCAATAGCAAGAAAAATATCCAGTTGCACAGTATTGCGCAATAGCAAGAAATTTTTAATTGCACAGTATTGCGCAATAGCAAGAAATATTCAATTGGTTCAATGTTCGCAATTGTTTCTCCATAGGCGGTAATGGTAATGTTTTCTTCTGTTGCTCAGTCCATATCGTTAACTTGGATATGTATGATGGCTCGTTTCGAAGCTGAGACATTTTCACATATGTGGTTAAATTTTCGAGTGCAGTGAGATGACTTTTTCCGTAAATTAGCAAACCCGAAAATCCTTTCGTGATGCGGCTCCTCGTGGTAAAAAATCCCTTTTTTAACACAATAAGTTCTTTGAAAATTTAATACTTTGAACACATTTAATAGCTCCATAGTTTTTACACATTTATTCTGTGTTCCCCTACTTTCTAAATCAACACAAATGGTTAAACTCAGTCACTTGTTTATCATAGAAACGTGTCAAATATCACTACACAGAGATTTTTTGTTTACACACAACTTTTGAGTTCCTCATTTTGAGGCGCATTAGGGATATTGACCCATATTGAAATCCATAGTTCTGATTTTTCCAAATATTCTTGTGTGATCTTCATCGGTATGACTTTCTGAATAAATCTGTGTATTTTTGTCCATTTCTGAAAAAAATAAAGTTGTTTCAGCACTATAAGGCAATGACCCTTTTATTGCTTTATCTTTTTATTTTTAATACAATGTGTATGTATAATTATTTTTTCCCATTATACCTTCACTAGTCATAATATGGACAAAACATCTGATGATAACCATAAATTACAATACACAGACCCTGTTAAAGCATTCAATAAAAATTTCTGGTGCCTAAAAGTGCATTTTGACTGAGAAATTATGCAAAAATGTAGCTTTCATAAAAAAGACACCAAAATACTTAAAATATTTTAACCAGTGGAAATCTGGTATTTTCAACTATAGAATCCACTCTAAACTACTGTGAATGTCATTTTTATCATATAATTAGAGTGCAGTGAAGTACAAATTTTCAAAATTTGTCCTTTCACATAATTCTATTTAAAAAAAAAGGTTTTTTAGGTGTATTTCTGTGAAAACCTTTTATCAGTGAGAAATGCACATGAGGTATTTAAGGAAATATTGTGACATCACATGTATTATGACATCATTAAATAATGACCGATCAAAATAATGCTAATTACAGTTAGCAGTGATACATGAGGAACAGTTGCCTCAAGGTTTAACTCGATATATCGAGTCGAAAAGATCAGTAACTAAGCATTTTTATATAATATCAAGACCATAGCAACAGTTTTCATATCAGCATATTTTCAACATACTGACTGTAATTTCAATTGCATAAATACCATAAATAAACAATTTAGAGCTTGCCTAATAAAATAAAATGCTTACCAGTTATTTAGAACTGTTTAAAACCTCTAGTTTGCTGTCTCAAGTTAAATAGTAATGATATGTCTCAAACTGAAATAAGACAAAAAAATTACTCAGGCTGTGTTATCATTTCATATAAATACATAAGTATTATTGAGAGAGAAAAAATCTCATTCTTGAAAGTTTTATCACAAAAAAAGAGAGATGCTTCTCCCTTGTGGCTTATTAACCTTCATTTAAACCTTTTATATGAGGAGCAATGAGTAATATCTTAATTATAGTAGTTGAATAGGTGCAGCACTATGTTTTCAAAAGGTTTGACCCTCCCCCTTTTTCACTGAGAAAAAGACAATATCCTGTGATTTGCTTGTGTGCATTAAAATAGAATAGTTCATGATTTTCTTAAGACATGTTTGTCTGTTTATTCGCATATAATTTATAATGACCAGGGGTCAAATTATTGGGTAAATGCACATGTACAAAATGTAATGATGACTTATGTATCTAATTTTACTTGTATGAAGTGTGTTATTTTTCTATATTATCAGTAATTCCTGTAGACTAGAATGATAATTACAAAACAAAGACTTTATTGTGTCATGTTTACTTACAATTTTATAATATTATTAAATGTTCATGCCTGTTTCCAGTCATAACAAGTGCCTTTCGGATCTCTCGGGAAAACAGAGATTTGATTATGCCTAAAAGAAGTGTTCAGCCCCGTGCCAGTAATGCATTTCAAAAGCGAAAATAGTGGCTGATCTTTATAGATAATGTTTATCTGGAACCAGCTGTGATAACTAGGTATATATTAAAGACAACTAACCTTCATTTTCACAATTTTCTCTAGTGTACAAGGTGCAATCATTCATAAATCAGTCTGAGAGCTGCTAATATCTTGTTGTAAGATGGGTCAATGTTCGCAATTGTTTCTCCATAGGCGGTAATGGTAACGTTTTCTTCTGTTGCTTAGTCCATATCGTTAACTTGGATATGTATGATGGCTCGTTTGAAGCTGAGACATTTTCACATATGTGGTTAAATTTTGAGTGCAGTGAGATTACTTTTTCCGTAAATTAGCAAACCCGAAAATCCTTTCATGATGCGGCTCCTCGTGGTAAAAAATCCCTTTTTTAACACAGTAAGTTCTTTGAAAATTTAATACTTTGAACACATTTAATAGCTCCATAGTTTTTACACATTTATTCTGTGTTCCCCTACTTTCTAAATCAACACAAATGGTTAAACTCAGTCACTTGTTTATCATAGAAACGTGTCAAATATCACTACACAGAGATTTTTTGTTTACACACAACTTTTGAGTTCCTCATTTTGAGGCGCATTAGGGATATTGACCCAATTGCACAGTATTGTCCTGTTTTCAAATTGGTCTACATTAAGGTCCAAAGGGTCCAAAATTAAACTTAGTTTGATTTTCACAAAAGTTGAATTCTTGGGGTTCTTTGATTTGCTGAATCTCACCATGTATTTAGATTTTGGATATTGGACCATAATAGGTAAATGTCCAATTTTAAATTTTTAAGTTCTTAGACCACATTCATTCTGTGTCAGAAACCTATGCTGTGTCAAATATTTAATCACAATCCAAATTCAGAGCTGTATCAAGCTTGAATGTTGTGTCCATACTTGTCCCAACTGTTCAGGGTTCGACCTCTGCGATCGTATCAAGCTGCGCCCTGCGGAGCATTTTATTTATTTGTATCTCAATATTGAAATTTACTATTCTTACCAACCGTGGATCCAGTAATCTGAGTTTTAGCAAGCGTATTAGCTAGAGATTAAAGTTTTATTGTCTCCGCATAACGCGTTGCGGGGGACCTGGAAATACCGTCCGTCTGTGTGTCCGTCCGTCTGTCGTCTGTCTGTCCGGCGTAAACATGTCGCACCGTAACTTGAGAACGACTTATCAAAATTTCATGAAACTTAACATAGTTGTTTCTTATGATGGTCAAACGATCTGTATATTTTTTTGGTGGAAATAAGATTAAAACTTTTTGAGTTACTAAAATAGGTGTGTGGTTTTTTTCACATGTCGCGCCGTATCACAAAAACAATTTATGATTATTGCTTAAAACTTTACACACTTCTTAGTTATATTAATCTTAAGATCTATATACTTTTTGGTGATGATTCAAAATTTTATTTTTGAGTTATTGAGTATTTTGTAAAAAAGGGGGAGGGGTTTTTCACATGTCGCGCCGTAACTAAAAACGATTTATGATTATTGCTTAAAATTTTACACACTTCTTAGTTATATTAATCTAAAGATCTGTATACTTTTTGGTGATGATTCAAAATTTTTTTTTGAGCTATTGAGTATTTTGTAAAAAAAGGGTGAGGGGTTTTTCACGTGGCTCCGTATCTCAAAAACGATTTATGATTATTGCTTAAAATTTTACACACTTCTTAGTTATATTAATCTTAAGATCTGTATACTTTTTGGTTTTGATTCAAAACTTTATTTTAGAGATATTGAGTTTTTTGTAAAAAAAAAGGGGGGTTTTCACATGTATCTCAAAAACGATGTATGATTATTGCTTAGAATTTTACACACTTCTTAGTTATATTAATCTAAAGATCTGTATACTTTTTGGTTTTGATTCAAAATTTTATTTTAGAGATATTGAGTTTTTTGTTAAAAAAGGGAGGGTTTTGGCATGTTGCACCGTATGTCAGAAACTATTTATGATTATTGCATAAAAATTCACACACAAGATGACAGGCATATCAGCTGTTTATTAAAAGAGTTATACCCCTTAGAAATATTAAATTTATGGAAAATGGCCTCGTTAGCGCTCTGACAGGGACAATTCTTGTCAGATTTTTATAAAACTTATACTATAGGTTAATATCAGCAATATCTCGGACAAGTTCTGTAATGGTGGCTGATCGACTTTTTTAAAAAGAGTTATACTCCTTGGAAATATTAAATTTAAGGAAAATGGCCTCGTTAGCGCTCTCACTGGTAAATTCATGCCAAATTTTTAACTGGATTTTCAAAGGGAATATTAAAGTGGGGATATACGGCTGGTGGCTGGGCGGGCGGACGGTCAGCTGCCAAACAGTGTCTCCACAAAAACATGAAAACGCTTTAACAATTTTTTTTCAAAGGAGTATGGCCACGAAGTGTCAATATTGGCCCTGTGAGATGACAAAAAATAAAAGAGAAATAAGGTGGATCATTTATAGCTAAATCATGTCTACATATATTGTTATTTGGTAATATAGTATAAAACCATATTTTTGTGACGTCATTAATCAAACCGGAACCCACAAAATGTCCAAATTCTTAAAGAATTTCACACTTCCTTGTTAAATTTCGCATTGGCTACAGGCCTCGACCAACGTAATTTTACTCTTATTTTGCTTGTTTGATACTTTGACTCAGTTTGCAACAATATTTAGCGTGGTCGAGGCCTGTGGCCACATCGAAAATTTAACTTTTGCTAACAAGCAAATTGTGACTCAACGCTGCCATTTCCGAGGTACCGTAACGATAGATTCTGTGATGAAATAACTGTACCAAGAACTTGTACAATTGCTATAAATAGAATAAATTCTATAATTTACTATTTTCTTATTTAAAACAAACAAAAAAGAATAACAAGTCTTTGTTTTTAGTGAAGCTTCGGTAACCGCCGATCCGGCGATGTTTTTAAACACGGATAGATATATGTCCTCATAACTGTTTTTATAAGAAAACAAGGCAAATTGGTGGAAATAAAAATCACAAATTTGCAAATTATTTTAAATTTCATTCCCACCTTATTTTGTAATAATAAGCCCGGTCTGTGCTATGCAAACAAAAATATGACAGTTCCAAATTAGTCTAGAGCCGTAGTTTTTTTCCGTAAAATTCTACATCCAGCAGATCGACATATGTGTGTCAACATAAATATTCAATACAAATTTCTTTTTAGATACACATATTTTGTTTTTTAAATACGAAATCGTCGAAATTTAGCCTCCGCGGAATGTAACCTCATGTTGACGCAAGTGCTTTCTTTCACGTCCGCATTTTCTATCATGTATGGCATGCCAAGTTAACATTTTAAATAATTACTATGGCAGAGTTCGCGAAAATGGTCGGTCCTGTCGGTCCTGTCGGTCAAAATGAGGCTCGGACCAGTATTTTGAAAGCTAGTGCGGTCCTGATGACCGATGTAAAATGGCCGTTGCAGTGCCTTTTTATCGGTAATTAGTTGTACCGCAATTAATTCCAATACGCTTTTACATCGGTCATCAGATGTACCTGCTGCTAATTTCGGTACTGGTTTCCTATTATAAACAAACGGAAACCTACGGAAACCAAAGCGCCGATCGCGATCTACACGTGGCCTGCTAAATTTGTTCATGTAGCCATCCCAGGCAAACAATCGGCGATTGAACCCTTCGATGGAGATAACAAATACTGAGAAAGTGATTCAGATGATAAATTGGATAGTGAAGATTACTTTAAATAAGAACAATCAGAAGAAAAGAACCGGTCATTCATTGTTTGTCCGTGGCTGTGAAAAATAAAACTAATAATAATAAAGTTATTTTCGATAAAATATGTTATTATTTTTATTTCAGAATGAAATTAACAGATTTTTTAGGACTGGCTAAAATTTTGTAGGACTGACAAATAATCTTGCTTTGTCGGTCCCATGACCGACGGGTCAAAACAAGTTTTCGCGAACTCTGCTATGGATGGTGTAAATAAATTACAGAACTATGAACAATAACATACATAGAAAATCATAGGACATAAGAAGAAACCACGTGAGAATTTTGATATCATATTGCACAGTGGTTAAATAAGCTTTTCAATATTTCTTTAATTAAAATAAAAATTACGACGCCATGAGAGGGCGTGGTGTATTTTTTTTTCAATGAAAACTGAAATAAAGATGAAACAAAACTATCCGACACAATCATATAGCTTGGGTAACTTCAAATAAATATCTGATATTCACGTGGGATAACGTGCATAATTGGTCAGAATGCATTCAAGGTGCAACTGTTTATGTGGTCCCTTTTTGGTGACCTTTTTTAAATTTGAGTGAGACTATGTTACAAGCGACCAACAAAAATGGCTGCTTACTATGAATAAATTATATATGAGATATCTTTATATTTCTAATTTTAGCTCACCTGGCCCAAAGGGCCAAGTGAGCTTTTCTCATCACTTGGCGTCCGTCGTCCGTCGGCGTCCGTCGTCGTTAACTTTACAAAATCTTCTCCTCTGAAACTACTGGGCCAAACTTAACCAAACTTGGCCACAATCATCATTAGGGTATCTAGTTTAAAAATTGTGTCCGTGACCTGCCAAACCAACCAAGATGGCCGCCATGGCTAAAAATAGAACATAGGGTAAAATGTATATTTTGGCTTATAACTCTGAAACCAAAGCATTTAGAGCAAATCTGACATAGGGTAAAATTGTTGATCAAGTCAAGATCTATCTGCCCTGAAATTTTCAGATGAATCGGACAATGGGTTGTTGGGTTGCTGCCCCTGAATTAGTAATTTTAAGGATTTTTTCCGTTTTCGGTTATTATCTTGAAAATTATTATAGATAGAGATAAACTGTAAACAGCAATAATGTTCAGCAAAGTAAGATCTACAAATAAGTCAACATGATCAAAATGGTCAGTTGACCCCTTAAGGAGTTATTGCCCTTTAAAGTAATTTTATACGACCGCAAAAATTTTTGTGGTCGATATATTGGTATGACGTTAGCGCCGTCGCCGCCGTCGCCGCCGTCGTCGTCGCCGCCGTCGTCGTCGTCGTCCGGCGTCGTCGTCGTCGTCCGAAGACACATTGGTTTTCGCACTCTAACTTTAGTTTAAGTAAATGGATCTCTAGGAAATTTTACCATAAGGTTCAATACCACAAAAGGAAGGTTGGGATTGATTTTGGGGGTTATGGTTCCAACAGTTAAGGAATTAGGGGCCAAAAAGGGGCCAAAAATAAGCATTTTTGTAACTTCCAAACAATAACTTGTGTGTAAGTGTATGGATCTCTCTGACATTGTACCACAAGGTTCAATATCACAAAGGGAATGCTGGGATTGATTTTGGGGGTAATTGCCTCAAAATTTTAGGAATTAGGGGCCAAAAAAGGGGCAAAAAATAAGCATTTTTCTAGTTTCAGGACAATAACTTGTGTGTAAGTATATGGATCTTTCTGAAATTGTACTCAAGGTTCCATATCACAAAGGGAAAGCTGGAATTGAGTTTGGGGTAATTGCCCTAAATGTTTAGGAATTAGGGGCCAAAAGGGGCCAAAATAAGCATTTTCTAGTTTCCAGACAATAACTTGTGTTTAAGTGTATGGATCTCTCTGAAATTGTACTGCAAGGTACCATACCTCATTGAAGGCTGGGATTGAGTTTGGGGTGATGAATCATAAGGGGTTCAAAAATTGGGGGATTTTTTTCCCTTTTTCTTCCTTTTTCCTTTTTTTTTCTTTAAAATTTTCCATTTTAAGTTGGTTATTTCTGATTTATATTTAAAAGCAAATAATAATGATATGGCAGGAGATACACACCAAACAGGATGTGTAAATTATTATATAATAAGTATTGTGCAATAGCAAGAAATTTTCAATTGCACAGTATTGCGCAATAGCAAGAAATCTTCAATTGCACAGTATTGCGCAATAGCAAGAAATATCCAATAGCACAATATTGCACAATAGGAAGAAATTGTCAATTGTACAGTATTGCACAATAGCAAGAAATATTCAATTGCACAGTATTGCGCAATTGCAAGAATATTCAATTGCACAGTATTGTGCAAAAGAAGATACTTTGTATAAATTGCTTATTTCTTGACCAATTTCAATGGGGTTTTATTCTTGAATTCTTGGGGTTCTTTAATATGCTGAATCTAACCATGTAGTAAGTTTTTGGATTTTGGGCCCTTTTTAAATTGGTCCACATTGAGGTCCAAAGGGTCCAAAATTAAACTTTGTTTGATTTCATCAAAAATTGAATTATTGGGGTTCTTTGATATGCGAATCTAACCGTGTATTTAGATTCTTAATTTTTGGTCCCGTTTTCAAATTGGTCTACATTACGGTCCAAAGGGTCCAAAATTAAACTTAGTTTGATTTTAACAAAATTGAATTCTTAGGGTTCTTTGATATGCTGAATCTAATCATGTATTTAGTTTTTGATTATGGGCCCAGTTTTCAAGTTGGTCCAAATTGGGGTCCAAAATTAAACTTTGTTTGATTTCAACAAAATTGAATATATGGGGTTCTTTGATATGCTGAATCTAACCATGTATTTAGATTCTTAATTTTGGTCCCGTTTTCAAATTGGTCTACATTAAGGTCCAAAGGGTCCAAAATTAAACTTAATTTGATTTTAACAAAAATTGAATTCTTAGGGTTCTTTGATATGCTGAATCTAAACATGTCTTTAAATTTTTGATTATGGGCCCAGTTTTCAAGTTGGTCCAAATTGGGGTCCAAAATTAAACTTTGTTTGATTTCAACAAAAATTGAATATATGGGGTTCTTTGATATGCTGAATCTAACCATGTATTTAGATTTTTGATTTTTGTGGCCCCGATATCAACTTTGTCCACATTGAGGTCAAAAGGGTCCAAAATTAAACTTTGTTTGATTTCAACAAAAATTGAATATATGGGGTTCTTTGATATGCTGAATCTAACAGTGTATTTTGATTCTTAATTTTTGGTCCTGTTTTCAAATTGGTCTACATTAAGGTCCAAAGGGTCCAAAATTAAACTTAGTTTGATTTTAACAAAATTGAATTCTTAGGGTTCTTTGATATGCTGAATCTAATCATGTATTTAGATTTTTGATTATGGGCCCAGTTTTCAAGTTGGTCCAAATTGGGTTCCAAAATTAAACTTTGTTTGATTTCAACAAAATTGAAATATATGGGGTTCTTTGATATGCTGAATCTAACCATGTATTTAGATTCTTAATTTTTGGTCCCGTTTTCAAATTGGTCTACATTTAGGTCCAAAGGGTCCAAAATTAAACTTAGTTTGATTTTAACAAAATTGAATTCTTAGGGTTCTTTGATATGCTGAATCTAATCATGTATTTAGATTTTTGATTATGGGCCCAGTTTTCAAGTTGGTCCAAGTTGGTCCAAATTGGGGTCTAAAATTAAACTTTGTTTGATTTCAACAAAAATTGAATATATGGGGTTCTTTGATATGCTGAATCTAACCATGTATTTAGATTCTTAATTTTTGGTCCTGTTTTCAAATTGGTCTACATTAAGGTCCAAAGGGTCCAAAATTAAACTTAATTTGATTTTAACAAAATTGAATTCTTAGGGTTCTTTGATATGCTGAATCTAAACATGTCTTTAAATTTTTGATTATGGGCCCAGTTTTCAAGTTGGTCCAAATTGGGGTCCAAAATTAAACTTTGTTTGATTTCAACAAAATTGAAATATATGGGGTTCTTTGATATGCTGAATCTAACCATGTATTTAGATTCTTAATTTTGGTCCCGTTTTCAAATTGGTCTACATTAAGGTCCAAAGGGTCCAAAATTAAACTTAATTTGATTTTAACAAAATTGAATTCTTAGGGTTCTTTGATATGCTGAATCTAAACATGTCTTTAAATTTTTGATTATGGGCCCAGTTTTCAAGTTGGTCCAAATTGGGGTCCAAAATTAAACTTTGTTTGATTTCAACAAAATTGAATATGGGGTTCTTTGATATGCTGAATAACCATGTATTTAGATTTTTGATTTTGGGCCCCGATATCAACTTTGATATCCAAAATTAAACTTTGTTTGATTTCAACAAAATTGAATATATGGGGTTCTTTGATATGCTGAATCTAACAGTGTATTTTGATTCTTAATTTTGGTCCTGTTTTCAAATTGGTCTACATTACGGTCCAAAGGGTCCAAAATTAAACTTAGTTTGATTTTAACAAAATTGAATTCTTAGGGTTCTTTGATATGCTGAATCTAATCATGTATTTAGATTTTTGATTATGGGCCCAGTTTTCAAGTTGGTCCAAATTGGGGTCCAAAATTAAACTTTGTTTGATTTCAACAAAAATTGAATATATGGGGTTCTTTGATATGCTGAATCTAACCATGTATTTAGATTCTTAATTTTTGGTCCTGTTTTCAAATTGGTCTACATTAAGGTCCAAAGGATCCAAAATTAAACTTAATTTGATTTTAACAAAATTGAATTCTTAGGGTTCTTTGATATGCTGAATCTAAACATGTCTTTAAATTTTTGATTATGGGCCCAGTTTTCAAGTTGGTCCAAATTGGGGTCCAAAATTAAACTTTGTTTGATTTCAACAAAATTGAATATATGGGGTTCTTTGATATGCTGAATCTAACCATGTATTTAGATTTTTGATTTTGGGCTGTCCACATTGAGGTCAAAAGGGTCCAAAATTAAACTTTGTTTGATTTCAACAAAATTGAATATTGGGGTTCTTTGATATGCTGAATCTAACTGTATTTAGATTTTAATTTTGGTCCTGTTTTCAAATTGGTCTACATTAAGGTCCAAAGGGTCCAAAATTAAACTTAATTTGATTTTAACAAAATTGAATATGGGGTTCTTTGATATGCTGAATCTAAACATGTCTTTAAATTTTTGATTATGGGCCCAGTTTTCAAGTTGGTCCAAATCAGGGTCCAAAATTAAACTTTGTTTGATTTCAACAAAATTTTACCAATTTTTGTAAATTTTGTAATCTTTACAAAATCTTCTCCTCTGAAACTACTGGACCAAATTCAACCAAACTTAGCCACAATCATTATTAGGGTACTTAGTTTAAAAATGTGTGCGGTGACCCAGCCAACCAACCAAGATGGCTGCCATGGCTAAAAATAGAACATAGGGTAAAATGTAGATTTTGGCTTGTAACTCTGAAACCAAAGCATTTAAAGCAAATCTTACGGGATTAACTTGTTTATCAAGTAAATATCTATCTGCCCTCAAATTTTCAGATGAATTGGACAACTGGTTGTTGGGTTGCTGCCCTGAATTGGTAATTTTAAGGAAATTTTGCCGTTTTGGTTATCTTGAAAATTATTACAGATAGAGATAAACTGTAAACAGCAATAATGTTCAGCAAAGTAAGATCTTCAAATAAGTCAACATGACCAAAATGGTCAGTTGACCCTTAAGGAGTTATTGCCCTTTATAGTCAATTTTAACAATTTTCATTAATTTGGTAAATTTTGGTAAGTTTTACAAAATGTTTTCCTTTTGTAATTTTCTTTTCTGAAACTGCAGTAGAAAATCAATATAGAAAACAATCTACTAATGAACTAATGAACTGGCAATAAAAATAATTGATAATTCTATAACATGAAAAAAACACATTAATACCTGATGATGGTGTTTCTTTCTTTACATTGAAAATGATGTCACAACTATAATCCCGAACAATAGGTCGAATGTCAGATATGTTTCAGTACTTTGGCTTCATTTTCTACAGATTCAAGTACAAATGATGCTTGAATTCCTACACTAATTTATACAGACTTCATCCCTTTCACAGGTAATGCCTGCCTCATATTATATTTAAAACTTTAATAGAATATCAGAAATTTTGAGAGAAAATTAATCAACCATGCAAGATCTAAAACTTAATTAATATTGTTCAAATTGTCAATTAACTATTAAAAAAAAATTCTCATTAAAAAATATAGTTCTTCATTTTATATTTTATCAAAAGTTTAGGAAAAAATTGAATTTAATTGTGTCCCTTGTTCTCATTTCCTGGGATAAATCCAATACAAATTAAAGTATTGGTATTGAATTAATATTTAAGAAATATTTCAAACCTTACCATTTTCTTCACAAGAATGAAGACCATATTTTCAGTGTCATGAGTATCAGTCATCATATTTGTTGTACTTTGTTGTTTAAAAGTTGAATACAAAAAGATCAACAAAGCAATTCAAAACCACTTGAATTTTGCAACAACAAATGAGAGTTTTAACGACCTCAGCTGGCTATACAATCCTTGCACAATCAACTGAATTTTGCAGAAATCATTAATAGGAAATATTGCCCTTAAATGATAATTTTTATTACCTTTTGTTTTTGGGGAGGGGGGTTGCGCAACAACAAAACTTCACAACAAACTTTCTCATCACTTCGCATTTCTCGTTAGATAAATTTTACAAAATTCTCCCTGAAACTACTGTCAAATTAAACCAAACTTGGTTTAATCACCACTAGGATATCCAGGGACCACTGTGTATGATGACCCTGCCTGCCAACATGGCACATATGGCTGAAATAAAACATAGGTTTCAAATGCACTTTTAGTCTTATATCTCTGAAACGAAACGACAGTACAGCAGTTGCATTTATCATGCATCAATTGTAAATAAAAATATCAGGTGAGCGACACAGGGTCCTTGGAGCCTCTAGTTTGTTTCTTGTGGTGGCCCGAGATTGGTGTTCAATCTGTAGTTACCTGTTCTTATATTTTTTTATTGCTGTTTTTTTTTCGCCTCTATATGTTCATGGTGTTGTATGATTTTATTGGTCTTATGATTCTTAGGTAGCTGTCACATTGATGTTTATCTCAGTATTCCTCTTGCTCATCTTTTTGAAACCTATTTGTTTACATCGTACTTTTTGCAACTAAGCAAACTTTTTGAAAACTCTTAAAACATTTTTACAGGTTAATATAACATATCCATGAGAACATTTCATTTCACTTTAAAGAAAACAAACATTGTGGAGAGTTGTCTCATTGGCAGTCATACCACATCTCCTTTTAATATATAGACGAAAATAATTGATCTTGTATATTAATTATAGTTATAGATAATACATTACTGAATGGACGCAGCTAACATACACTTATATCGTTACAATCAACGCCAAATAAAAAAAAAAAAAAAAAAAAAAAAAAAATGATATTCATGGATTTCTATTAGTTTTAAAATGAATCCATGCAAGTCATTCGGTATCTGGTTGAAAGTTTTCTTCTTTGAAATAATATCACATCTTCCTTTTTTCAATTTGACCAAATGCTTATGAAAATAATAACAAAGTACACTCGAACTTTTTTCGAGGTAAGAATGATAGTTATATGTGGAATACCAGAACACTTAAACCACGAGAAAGACGAGTTAAGATTACAAGATAAAAGCTTATTTAGAATAAACTGACAATTGTGAAAACATTAAAAAAGAATTTCAGTTTAAAACTTAAAAGCTGTCAAATTCATGTTCACCGATTTGACTCGAATTCTCATATTCGACTTATAACATACTAAAACGTATATCCAAATTAAAAAAAAGTACAAAATAAACAATTTACGATCCATAGACTCGATAGTATGTATCAGCATTTCGTGTGTATTTAGTCTAGACGTCATCCAATTAACCATCGAGGCGACCTTCTGAAGAGTGCCGACGGTCATCTTATCCGATATAAAAATAAACAAAGATATAAATAGAAAGCAAACTCATGCAGTTGGATTTTTCTAGGTCTGTTTGATTTGATATTATAGGTTAAATCAATATGTTAATAACCGTTTTTACCTTATAAGAATGAGTTTTTGTAGATCGAATCAGCCAACCAAATGGTTTACCCTTGTTTCACTTCCAATGTTGACATTCTTTTTCTTTTAATACCTGAACATGCCTAGTTCATGCGTAACCCTTCTCTAGCTTAGGGGTTCAATTGAACTTCACATGAATAGGGATTTTAAAGGAGGTCGAATTATCCACTTGCAAGTGAATAATTCATTAGCGATGTTTCTTTGCTTATTTTGACAAAACTGAACCAAACAGGCTGCTAAAAGCGAATTATTATTTCAATATTTCACTTTCCTTAATGATTGAACAAAAAAAAATCATTTTTTTTCTATATCTGGAAGCTAATGCCCCTTTAACAAGAACACGAATCATGAAATAATAAAAGTATTTGTTCTTTTAAAACGTAATTGATAGAAACTTGCAAAAGTCGGATAGATTTAATTGAATATAGCTAAATCGCTAAATGAAATCGTCCACAATGGACAACTGAGAATGAGTATTCTGTCAATTTTTTGAGTTTTTAAACTAGGCAGTGGCTATAGAAATACTACGAAAATGTGCATTGTCAACTTAAAAGAATCAAATTATAATTCGACATATAGCTGAATAAGATAAATGTCACAATATTTGAGATACATATAATCGTTTAAACACATTTGTGAGTCCAAGTGAAAATAAGAATTT
Source organism: Mytilus coruscus (assembly GCA_017311375.1). Classification (NCBI taxonomy): domain Eukaryota; kingdom Metazoa; phylum Mollusca; class Bivalvia; order Mytilida; family Mytilidae; genus Mytilus; species Mytilus coruscus. Next base: position 55,861,546 of record CM029600.1, read on the forward strand.
GTAAAAATGAATAAAAATAAAAACTATTGAGCATCCATTTGTAGCAATGAAATCATATCAAAATATGTAGTTGAAATTACTTCTTAAATCAGTCTAATGATACATGTATGCATAAGAATAAAATCTCAGATTTTTAAACTATGCTGTTAAAAAATGAAAGACAAAAATCTCATAGCATATTGATTTGATAAAAACTTTATACAGTGTAACTTGCCTAATCCGACACACTGGGGGACCAGAAAAAAATGTCGGATTAAGCAGGGTGTCGGAATACTCAGGATAGACATATTTTGGGACCATGAGAATGTGTCAGTTAAGCAGGATGTTGGAATACTCAGGTATCGGATTAGGCAGGTTACACTGTACAGTCTAAAAAAATCAATCACATACCTTCAAAATCAAAAATGTTTAAATTAAATTTACTTTTGAATTAATAGTCAGTTTTGAATTGCATATCTGTAAACAAAATCTTTTTTAACTGGCATGCTGGCTTCCGCTTACCGAGAGTTGGCAAAATAGCTAGTTCAGTTTTGGCGCCGCTGGCAAAATAGCCACTGACTTTAAACTATTACTTTGTCTAGTAAACAAAGCTCTGGGAAAATATAAAAGGATTCATTGAAGCATTTGAAAGAATTATGTCTATGGAAAGGTATATACTATGAAATTTAGAGCGAGGGGCTTGCCCGGAGCTCTTAATTTCATAGTATATACCTTTCCATACACTATCCAATTTAGCACATATTTACCACTTGAGTAATCCTGTAATAAGTCTCTTGATATGTTTTGGCTGACTAAGTGTAAGTCATTTACGTAGTTTTGTAAATCTACTCACTAGTATCATTGTAAAATATTGAATCCAGAATGAAAAGATGGTAGCTGCTGGTGTAAGTATGTTTATTGACATAAAGCGGTGTTTTTTTATACATGTACTTCTTCACATGGTAAGATGACTTGACTAAAAGCAGGCAATAATTAAATTGCAGTGGAAGCTTTACATTCTTGAAATTTTTTTTTTCAATTTCACATAAAAACTAAAACTATAATAAATTTTACACATATAGATAGTTTGCAGTGGTGGATCCAAAAGGGGAGGGAAGTTCAGGAGGGGATGGAAACGCCTTTTGTGATGATCAATGCTTTTGAATAAGGACATACAGTTGGACCCCCCTTTATTTCGGGTTGGAACCCCTTTTAAAAATGACTGGATCTGCCCTGGTATGTACCCATAGGTAGTCTAGTGGATAGTTTTCATGCATGAAATATTTGTCACTGGACATTAAGCAACCAATAATCAATCAATTCATAACGAAATAGATCAAATTGCTTTAATTTCCCTTCACAAGGTTTCATGGTTCACTCTTTTTTGTGTACAAAGTAATTGCATGGAAGATAAATGATTACAATTTTCAGATGGCGTTGTACTCTAATCAAGGTATAAAAAAATCATATTTGTTACTCTTTATTTAAATGAAAGAAACTTTTAATCGTCAAAAACATTTTTAGATGCTAAGATTAAATAGTAGGATGTTAAAAAATCAATTTGAAAACTAATTACAAACTATTTAGTTTAATTTGGAACACAGCATTTATTTCAAAATAGCCAGTAGCAATTTTTTTTTAATATCTTGATTACGATACAATGAAATCTTACCCTTGTGGTCATTCATGCGTAGTTACTTAGTACATGGAAAAAGTATGTACTATGAAAATTAGAAGGCAAATATAAGCAATTTGATTGGACGAGAAGTTGTAAGTATGTGCTAAATTTCAATTTTTACAGATGACTACATATTTTATGCGATTTAGGTACAATTAGAGATAGCAGTACTATGTAATGTGGTCAGTGACGTATGAATGGCAGTATTATATGAAACTATTGTTCATTCAAATGTTTAATTCTGAATGTTTCTTTAAGAGTAAGCATGTAATCCTCCGGAATGAGAATGATGTTTATGAGTGCACGTGTGGTTCTTGTGTCTGATGACTTTTGTACAATTATAATGTGTTCTATGATTATTGAAGTACATGTAATGCTATGTACTGTCTATATACATTGTTTATCTCTATCTGTGTTTTCATCTTTTACTTCTTTACTAGAAAATTAAACTTTACTGTGTTAAAGTGAATCACGGTTTTCTTTCCATATACAAATAAGATGATGTGGTATGATCAACTATCCTCATGCTTTTTTACAACTGTACTTCGCTCGCCAAGATATTTTACAGCTTTCAATCTAAATTCCTTCTGCCCAATAGAAGACATTCAATCCTTATGTTTTAAAATCCTTTACGACTTTTGATTTAATCTATGCTATAGAATTATGTTTGGTTACATAGTCTCTGCAATTTCTATTTCGTGAATATCGATACAGAAAACGAGTATTCGGGCCACTTAAACAAAAGTTAATTGAAGCGCTTATGTGCAGCTTAAACCTTTATATTAGTAAGTTTCTGTTAATAGAGTTTAAAAAAAAACAAGAGATATGGACGAGATTCAAGAAATATTTTGTAAAAAAATTCTTGTGGTAAAATGATTATAAAGTTACTAGAACGTTAATGAAAACAATTTTAACGTTACACGCAAATGACTAAAATACCATTGTACCTTGGTCTTTTCTGATGCCCTGGAAAATTATACAAACACAGTTACAAGTCTAATGGTTATCGTTTTATGAACTACACTAGTTAGTGATCCTTCTCCAGTAATTTCGTCAATTTCTGAGACAGGGCCGTTTTTAACCCTTCATGGTCCTACTCCTTTAAATATGTTGTTTCCTTGGACTTAATGAAGGTCTAGTTCAATTTTCAAGATTTTAGTATTTCTGTTTTTTGAGTTATCGCCATTTTTAATATCCAAAAGTGGTATTTTAAAATATTTTTCTCTTGTTATCATTTTATGACTAAACATAATGTCTTATCTCACAATAAAATTGGAGTGACAGATTTATTTGAAAATTTTCTATTTCCTAATAAGTGGTGATGATTATAAGATTATATTATTAGACATTTTGAAGTTAATTACATTATTAATTATTAATTAGATCTGGGTTATATCTTAACATATGATAATCATTGGGTGACAGATTTATTTGAAAATTTTCGGTTTCCTGATAAGATCTGTAGGACTGTATATACAAAGTTTGAAATTTACTAGTAGGACTGTATAAATGAAGTTTGAAATTTATTGTTCATTAATTGACATTTTGAAGATAATTAAGTCTCCCACAACCATATATATTCTTACCCCCACCCCCTTCAATTTGAGAATGTGCTTTTATCTTGTAAACGGTCGAGATCCCCACCCCTAAACCATATATATTCTTGTATGGGACATTAAAACAAATCAAATGAAATATTGGGGGAGTCCCCCGGTTCACCCATCCCCCTTCTTTTTGAAAGCTTGTAAACAGTTAAGATCCCCACCCTGAAACCATATATATTCTTGTATGGGACAATGAAATAAAAGGCCAGTCCCCTGGGGTAACCCCCACCCCTTCCTGTTTGAGAACTTGTAAACAGTCGAGATCCCCACCCCTAAACCATATATTTTCTTGTATTGGACAATAACACAAATCAAATGAAATATAGGGGAAGTCCAGGAGGGTCACCCACCCACCCCACCCTTCTTTTGAAAACTTGTAAACGGTCAAGATCCCCACCCCAAAACCATTTATATTCAACGCATGGGACAATAAAACAAATCAAATGAAATAAAAGGCGAGTCACCCCCACCCCCTCCTGTTGGAGAACTTGTAAACGGTCGAGATCCCCACCCCTAAACCATATATATTCTTGTATGGGACAATAAAACAAATAAAATGAAATATAGGGGAAGTCCATTGTGGTCACCCCCAACCCCCTCCTGTTTAAGAACTTGTGAACGGTCGAAATCCCCACCCCTGAACCCTATATATTCTTGTATGATACAATAACACAAATCAAATGAATGTAAGGCGATTCCCTGGGTAACCCCACCCCTTTTTGAAAACTTGTAAACAGTCAAGATCCCCACTGCGAAACCATATATATTCTTGTATGGGACAATAAATCAAATCAAATGGAATATAAGGCGAGTCCTTGGGTCCTCCCCCTACTGTTTAAGAACTTGTAAGACCATGGGAATAACGAATTAGTGGAGCTTTGTTTGCGAGACTTCGTGACAGCATCCTGTTACAATTATTTCTTGTTACTGATAAGTTTTATAGATTTTGAAAAGACATTGTATTAATGATAAATAAAATTTTGGATTTTTTTCTCTTTTCTTTGATAAATTGTGTGAAGAATTTTGTGGCAAAATTGTTTGTTATTCTGTAAAAACTAATTTTCTGAATGCTATATTTTTTTTTTTTTTTTGATGAAGTGAACTCCATTAAAAACTAAGCTTATATTGTCTATTAATAAACATATATTTAGATTTCTGATTTTGGGCCCAGTTTTCAAGTTGGTCCAAATCAGGGTCCAAAATTAAACTGTGTTTGATTTCAACATAAAAAATATATATAGGGTTCTTTGAAATGCTTAATCTAAACCTGTATTCCTTTTCATTATTAATAAGATGATACCACATTGAGGTCCAAAGGGTCCTAAATTAAACTTTTGTTTAATTTCATCAAAAATTGAATTCTTTGGTTCTTTGATGTGCTGATTCTAACAATGTTTGGTTGTTAAATCATATCTAATTTTAGAGAACTTAGTCATCACTGGTTGTTGTGATTATATTATTGATTATAATTTGAAAAATTGCATCATATCTTATTTTAGAGAACTATTTATCCAGTTTGAGTTATTTCCCTTTACACAGAAAATATTATGGATAAAATTAACCTGTGTTTCATTTCAACATAAATTAAATATATATAGGGTTCTTTCAAATGCTGAATCTAAACCTGTATTTAAATATTAGATTTTTGGGCCTAGTTTTCAAGTTGGTCCAAATCAGGGTCCAAAATTAAACTTTGTTTGATTCAACAAAAATTGAATTTATGGGGTTCTTTGAAATGCTAAATCTAACCATGTATTGAGAGATTTTGGATTGTGGGCTCCTTTATCAAGTTGGTCCACATTGAGTTCCAAAGGGTCCTAAATTAAACTTTTGTCTGATTTCATTAAAAATTGAATTCTTGGGGTTCTTTGATATGCTGATTCTAAAATGTACTTAGATTTTGGATATTGGACCATAATAGGTATTTAAATGTCCAATTTCAAATATTTCAGTTCTTTGACCACATTCATTTTATGTCACAAACCTATGCTGTGTCAAATATTCAATCACAGTCTGAATTCAGAGCTGTTTTAAGCTTAAATGTAGTGTCCATACTTGCTCAACTATTCAGGGTTCGACCTCTGCAGGAAAATCCGGTTTGCTGTCACTCTGACAGCCTCTTGTTATAAAACTTATACTATAGGTTAATATAAGCAATATCTCGGACAAGTTCTATATGGTAGATGATCGACTTTTTTGAAAGAGTCATGCCCTTGGAAATATTAAATTTATGGAAAATGGCCTCGTTAGCGCTCTCTCGGTACACTTCTTGCCAGATCTTTATAAAACTTATACTATAGGTTAATATCAGCAATATCTCAGACAAGTTCTATAATGGTGGCTGATCGACCTTTTAGCTCACCTGGCCCAAAGGGCTAAGTGAGCTTTTCTCCTCACTTGGCGTCCGTCGTCCGTAAACTTTACAAAATCTTCTCCTCTGAAACTACTGGGCCAAATTTGACCAAACTTGGCCACAATCATTATTAGGGTATCTAGTTTAAAAATGTGTCAGGCCATCCAGCCAACCAACCAAGATGGCCACCATGGCTAAAAATAGAACATAGGGTAAAATGTAGATTTTGGTTTATAACTCTAAAACCAAAGCAAATCTGACAGTTTAAAATTGTTGATCAGGTCAAGATCTATCTGCCCTGAAATTTTCAGATGAATGGGATAACCTGTTAATAGGTTGCTGCCCTGAATAGGTAATTTTAAGGAAATTTTGTTGTTTTTGGTTATTATCTTGAATATTATTATAGATAGAGATAAACTGTAAACAGCAATAATGTACAGCAAAGTAAGATCTACAAATAAGTCAACATGACCAAAATGGTCAGTTGACCCCTTAAGGAGTTATTGCCCTTTATAGTCAATTTTAACATTTTTTTGTAAATTTTTGTTATCTTTTACAAAAATCTTCTCCTCTGAAACAACTAAATCAAATTTAAACAAACTTGTCCACAATCATCATTAGGGTACTTAGTTTTTAAATTGTGTCCGATGACCCCGCCCGTGAACAAGGATTGCTGACATGGGTAAAAATAGTATATAGGGTAGAATGCAGTTTTTGGCTCATATCTCTGAAACCAAAGCATTTAGAGCAAATCTAACAGGATAAAATTGTTCATTAGGTCAATTCCTTTCTGCCCTGAAATTTTGAGACCATTCAGGCAACCCTTTGTTGGGTTGCTGCCCCTGAATTGGTAATTTTAAGGAAATTATGCTGTTTTTGGTTATTATCTTGAATATTATTATAGATAGAGATAAACTGTAAACAGCAACTATGTTCAACAAATTAAGATCTACAAATAGGTCAACATGACCAAAATGGTCAAGTGACCCTTTAAGGAGTTATTGCCCTTTAAAGTTAATTTTTTACAATTTTTAACAATTTTGTAAGTTTTTGTAACTTTTTACAAAATATTTACCGCTGTAACTACTGCGCCAAGTTCATTATAGGTAGAGATAATTGTAAGCAGCAAGAATGTTCTGTAAAGTAATTGATGGGCGTCATTGCTAAAAATAAAACATAGGGGTAAAATGTAGATTTTGGCTAATATCTCTGAAACCAAAACATTTAGAGCAAATCTGACCAACACATTTAGAGCAGATCTGACGTGGTAAAATTGTTTATTAAGTTCAGATCTAACTGCCCTGAAATTTTCAGACAAATCAGGCATTCCATTGTTGGGTTGCTGCCCTTGAATTGGTAATTTGAAGAAAATTTTGCAGTTTTTGGTATTTATTGAATTGTGTCCCTTTTTGTAATATTTGGGGATAGACTTATATAGTTTTGGTATAAATATATTAATGAAATATTTGAACAAACCATTAATTGTACATGAATGAAGGCAATCTTTTCATGTGCTTTTCAGTATCATAAATTTCAGTTATATTTATTGAACTTAGTTGTGATATGGTTCGTTGTGGTATCAAGATAAAGGAAATAAAAACTCTCTAGGTTACAATACACCATTAGATTTTATGGGCGCAGCTATTTTATGAGCATAACATGATATTCAGAACTAAGAGTATAGCTAATCCTGATTGGTTGATATGTGCACCCGTCCTTTTTTGTTATTAGAGACTTCGTGCATTCTGCATTATATACATACCAAAGTCTGTATCTCCAAAAAGGCTATCATTGTCGCCTATGGGGAAATTAATTGTTTATTTCAATCTATACAGCATCGACATTTCTTTATCATAGTGCTCAAAAAGTGTCAAAAACAGTAATTTTACTTGATATTTGATGTGAAACCGTATTTTTTGGTGACAAATGAATTATTGATTAACTAGTTTTTAAGCTATAGTCTGTTTCATATTTGTATTGCATGTTACCTTAGAAACAAGGGTGGGTTCGACTTTTGACTTACTCTGAACTTCTGCTGATTTGTTTGAAAAAAGCATGTACACGTCTAGAGTTTGGATATACAAATCGATTTTTAAACATGACAATCTTGATCCAAGTGCTGTTATCAAATTACCAAATTCAGTGAAAATGTACAGAAATGATCCCCTTCGAACATTGAAATGTTCACTCGAAAGGCAGACTATAGATTAGAATAGGCATGACATTTTGTAGTTAACGAATAGTTTTTGATGTTTAACTACAAATATTTACACATTTTTCATATTTTGAAATGCTATAGTCTGTTTCAAAAATGTACTTTTATACGAAAATGGTTTCATTTAAAACTGTTGTTCAAAATTCACCGTAGTAGTTACATATTGGATCGGTTTTGGTATCAATATAATCAGTACTTGATGACATATAAAGAATCATTGGAGAAAGTGGACATTATCTTCAGGCCCTTTTAGCAGTACTGCATTTACTCAAAAATCAGAAATTTTTTTCACATTTTTGACTGGGGTCACCTCTGATAAAAAATTGTGAAAATTCAGAGAGTAATGCCAGAACGTTTTGAAGATGATTTTTGTGTGGCATATATAATTGTGCATCTAACGAACTATGAATTGCACAATTCTAGAAAGTTTTAAATACCGTATAGGTTACAATACACCATTAGATTTTATGGGTGCAGCCATTTTATGAGCATAACATGGTATTCAGAATTAAGAGTATAGCTAATCCTGATTGGTTGATATGTGTGCCCATTATTTTTTGTTATTAGAGACTTCGTGCATTCTGCATTATACCAAAGGCCAAATAAATTATTTTCCTTAGCCCTAACCGAACTGAGATGTCTTTTAAACGCTAGGATGAGACACATATTTTTTAGTGCAAAATTGATAGGCATGGGAGATAAGTACAAATTACGCTAAGAAAGGCAAGGCGAACCTATATTTTTTGGACCAAAAATACTGTCCTAATAACTTTTCTTTAATTCTAGCAAGGTTTCGTTTAAAAAATCACCTTTCTAAAGTCTGTATCTCGAAAAAGGCTATCATTGTCGCCTATGGGGAAATTAATTGTTTATTTCAATCTCTAATGAAAAGTACAGTTTGTATAAATTCTTTTGGAAAATTCAAAATGTAAGTAACACGTGTGTAGCAGTGCTGAATTGTTGTTAAGGTTTAAAACAATAGTAAAGACAAAAAATGAAAGTAAAATTAACACATTTAGAACATAAAATGATGATGAAAAAATTATTTGTAAAGCATAAAGCCAGCAAGTAAAATTTACTCGAGGAAAGAAGATTTTACCAGTAATCATGTACATTAGATAATAGTCCCAGCTTAAACCTAGTTTGCAAACACTAAGCAATTTATCTCTCAATGTTTTGGATGTTCTCAGCACGGATGAATGATTATCCATCGACAATAATGATTAATGTACAATTCTGATGATTATTGCAGGGATAGAACTTAAGACTTTGGCAATGGTAGCCCACAGCTTAAATTTTGTAGCGCACATATATAGTCCTATACAAGAAAAGCAGAAATTTAATTAGCCCACACCAAATTTTAGGGGCCATTGGCCTGTGGGCCCCTGCTAATTTCATACCCTGTATTATTGCATTTAATTCAATAAAAACTTTTGTTTGCTGTGTACTAGACACTTCACATAAAAAGATGTATTTGTTAAGGTTCCACTAAAGTCAAAATATAGGACACTTCATAATATCTAAACTTTGCCTGTAGTTTTCAACCTATAATGAATAAAGTTCTTAACTGTGGGAACATATCTTCATTTAAGCATACTTAACATATACACACTGTGCAAATTGTAAATAAACCTGAAATTGTTATGTGGTGGCCAAACCGGTTCTTGGGGTGAACACTGAATTTTCAAAAAAATCTGGAGGCCTGCTAGATGACTTAATTTGATTAAAACTGGTATGGACGAGTACTGTTACATGTAACACAGTACAAGCTAATGTTGTTTTGTCACATAAATATGTTTTCAATGGCATATTTGTCCAATTTCTGTATTGTACCTTCGATATTTGTTCACTTATATACATGAAATTAACTTAAACTCGTAAATCAATACATTTTCTGAAAAATCAACATTAGCTTGTACTGCATTACATGTAACAGTATTCGTTTGTACTTGTTTTAAACAAATTAAGTCATCTATGTTCCCATAGTTTAGGACTTTATACATTATAGGTTGAAAAATACAGGCAAAGTTTAGATGTTTATGAAGTGTCCTATATTTTGACTTTAGTGGAACCTTAAGGTTTACGAAATAAAAATTGAACCAGTTGTTATTCATCTTTTAGTTATATTTTGTTAAATGAAATGAAAAGATTGATATACATCTATAATTCTTATAGGATTTGCATATTTGGGAATACCTTGATATGATTGGTAGAGAGGACTTCATTTAGTTGATCTTAACTCTGTTTTTTTTTTCATAGAAGACGCTGAACAAACTTATTTTTGTAACCAATGTAAACAAGATGGTGGCTATAATAACACTGTTATTAACAAAATATATTTTCACTGCGCTGTAATTGTTAAACAATAAAACACAAAAACATTCGTTTGAATGATAATAAGAGTTTTTATGGCCCCTCAACAAAGTTGTCAGGGCTGTGTAGTTTTACCCTTGTCCGTTATTCTGTCATTCCGAACAAACTATTATACAGAGTTTTTTTTTCTAAACACCTTTAGATATTGCGCTGATTTTTGGTATGTGACTTAACCATGATGAGTTACAGATCAAGTTCAAGTTTCGATCCGCTCCGCTAATTTTTGCCGAAATTACAGGCTTTCAACTTTGATAAATTGTTGAAAATCACAGTTATACAGAGTTTTTTGTAAATGCCTTGAGATATTGGACTGTTGTTTGGTATGTGAGTTCACCATGATGAGTTTCAGATCAATTATAAGTTTCATTCTGCACCGCTAATTTTTGCCAAAATTACTTGCTTTGGACTTTGATAAATTGTTGAAAATAACAGTTATATGTACATTTTTTTTTTTAAACCCCTTGAGATATTGGGCTGATTTTTAGCTCACCTGGCCCTGGGCCAGGTGAGCTTTTCTCATCACTTGGCGTCCGTCATCCGTTAACTTTTACAAAAATCTTCTCCTCTGAAACTACTTGGCCAAATTTAACCAAACCTGGCCACAATCATCATTGGGGTATCTAGTTTAAAAAATGTGTCTGGTGACCCAGCCAACCAACCAAGATGGCCACCATGGCTAAAAATAGAACATAGGGGTAAAATGTAGATTTTGGCTTATACCTCTGAAACCAAAGCATTTAGAGCAAATCTGACGGGGTAAAATTGTTTATCAGGTCAAGATCTATCTGCCCAGAAATTTTCAGAATCGGACAACCCGTTGTTGGGTTGCTGCCCCTGAATTGGTAATTTTAAGGAAATTTTGCCGTTTTTATACGACTGCAAAATTTTTGCGATCTTATATTGGTATGACGTTGGCGTCGTCGTCGTCGTCCGAAGACATTTGGTTTTCACACTATAACTTTAGTATAAGTGAATAGAAATCTATAAAATTTAAACACAAGGTTTATGACCACAAAAGGAAGGTTGGGATTGATTTTGGGAGTTTTGGTCCCAACAGTTTAAGAATTAGGAGCCAAAAAAGGGCCCAATAAGCATTTTTCTTGGTTTTCGCACAATAACTCTAGTATATGTAAATAGAAATCTATGAAATTTTAACAGAAGGTTTATTACCACAAAAGGAAGGTTGGGATTGATTTTGGGAGTTTTGGTCCCAACAGTTTATGAATTAGAGGCTAAAAAAGGGCCCAAATAAGCATTTTTCTTGGTTTTTGCACAATAACTTTAGTATAAGTGAATAGAAATCTATAAAATTTAAACACAAGGTTTATGACCACAGAAGGAAGGTTGGGATTGACTTTGGGAGTTTTGGTCCCAACAGTTTAGGAATAAGGGGCCAAAAGGGTCCGAAATTAAACTTTGTTTGATTTCATCAAAAATTGAACTATTGGGGTTCTTTGATATGCCGAATCTAACCGTGTATTTAGATTCTTAATTTTTGGTCCCGTTTTTAAATTGGTCTACATTAAGGTCCAAAGGGTCCAAAATTAAACTTAGTTTGATTTTAACAAAAATTGAATTCTTGTGGTTCTTTGATATGCTGAATCTAAACATGTACTTAGTTTTTTGATTATGGGCCCAGTTTTCAAGATGGTCCAAATCGGGGTCCAAAATTAAACTTTGTTTGATTTCAACAAAAATTGAATATATGGGGTTCTTCGATATGCTGAATCTAACCATGTATATAGATTTTTGATATGTAGGCTTGGTTATCAAATTGGTCCACATTGAGGTTTAAAGGGTCCAAAATTGAACTTTATTTGATTTCATCAAAAATTGAATTCTTGGGGTTCTTTGATATGCTGAATCTAACCATGTATTTAGATTTTGGATATTGGAATACCACAAAGGGATGGTAAGAATTGTCTTTGGGAGTTATGGCTCAAACCGTTAAGGAATAAGGTGCAAAAAAGGGAGGAAAAGGGTTTCCTGGTTAATGGACAATTACTTAAGTACAAAACATAATTTAAAAGGCAGTGTAAGGTTGGTAATTGAAACTCATTTGAATATCTCACCTAAACTGCTTTTAAATTATGTATATTGGAAATTTGCCAAAAACTTTATTGTTAAAAAATTCCATTGGAAATTTGACAATAACTTTAGTTTAATGAACTTCATTGGAAATTTGCCAATATAAAATGTTGTTGATGAAGCTTTTTTGTTTATCTCACCTAAACTACTTTTAAATTATGTAAATTGGAAATTTGCCAAAAACTTTATTATTAATAAATTCCATTGGAAATTTGCCAATAACTTTAGTTTAATGAACTTCATTGGAAATTTGCCAATATAAAATGTTGCTGATGAAGCTTTATAGCTCACCTGGTCCGTCGTCGTTAATTTTTACAAAAATCTTCTCCTCTGAAACTACTGGGCCAAATTTAACCAAACTTGGCCACAATCATCATTGGGGTATTTAGTTTGAAAATTGTGTCCGGTGACCAAGCCAACCAACCAAGATGGCCGCCATGGCTAAAAATAGAACATAGGGGTAAAATGTAGATTTTGGCTTATATCTCTAAAACCAAAGCATTTAGAGCAAATCTGACATAGGATAGAATTGTTTATCAGGTCAAGATCTATCTACCCTGAAATTTTCAGATGAATCGGACAACCTGTTCCTGGGTTGCTGCCCCTGAAATTTTGTCGTTTTTGGTTATTATCTGGAATACTATTATAGATAGAGATGAACTGTAAACAGGAATAATGTTCAGCAGAGTAAGATCTACAAAAAAGTTGAATGACCAAAATGGTCAATTGACCCCTTAAGGAGTTATTGCCCTTTAAAGTCAATTTTTAACCATTTTTCGTAAATTTTTGTAATCTTTTACAAAAATCTTCTCCTCTAAAACTACTAAGACAAATTTAACCAAACTTGTCCACAATCATCATTAGGGTATCTAGTTTAAAAAATGTGTCCGATGAACCCGCCCGCGAACCAAGATGGCCGACATGGCTAAAAAATAGTACATAGGGTAAAATGCATTTTTTGGCTCATATCTCTGAAACCAAAGCATTTAGAGCAAATCTAACAGGATAAAATTGTTCATTAGGTCAATTCCATTCAGGCAACCCTTTGTTGGGTTGCTGCCCCTGAATTGGTAATTTTAAGAAAATTTTGGAGCTTTTAGTTATTATCTTGAATATTATTATAGATAGAGATAAACTGTAAACAGGAATAATGTACAGCAAAGTAAGATCTACAAATAAGTCAACATGACCAAAATTGTCAATTGACCCCTTAAGGAGTTATTGCCTTTTATAGTCAATTTTTTACAATTTTCATAAATTTTGTAAATTTTTGTAAATTTTTACAAAATATTTTCCGCTGTAACTACTGGCCCAAGTTCATTATAGTTAGAGATAATTGTAAGCAGCAAGAATGTTCAGTAAAGTAAGATCTACAAACACATCACCATCACCAAAACACAATTTTTTCTTGAATCCATGTGTGTCCTTTGTTTAATATGCACATAGACCAAGGTGAGCGACACAGGCTCTTTAGTAAAGAGCCTCTAGTTTGAAGGAGTTATGCCCTTGGAAATATAAAATATGTGCAACGCGGGGGACATTGGAACTCTGTTCTTTTATTTAATTTAGATTTTGTTTTTTCTTTTTTTTCATTGCTTTGATATTGTTCAACTTATTTTGATTTTTATGGCCCCATCACAAAATGGTTGGAGCCATATAGTTTTACCCTTATCCATCATTCCGTCATTCCGTAACGAACAGTTATACAGACTTTTTTCTTAACACCTTCACATATTGAGCTGATTTTTAGTATGTGAGTCTACTATGATGAGTTACAGATCGAGTTTATGTTTGGTTCTGCTCTGATGATTTTTTGCCGAAATAACGGGCTATGGACTTAAAAAATTTCGTGAAAATAACAGTTATATGGACTTTTTTCTAAACGCCTTCACATATTGAGCTGATTTTTAATATGTGAGTCTACTATGATGAGTTACAGATCGAGTGCATGCTGACTTTTGTCAAATGGTACTGAATACTAATAATTTAATCGTCTTGATTTGACGTGAATGCTTTAAAAATGATGTTTAAATGAAAATAATTGTTTTCACCTGAAAACAATTCTGATGGTGAAAAAGTAAAAAAGGAATGTCACATTTTTGCCAGATGAACAGTTCAGGCTCTTAGTAGTCTCTTGTTTGATATGTCTACATTGGCATGATGATATGAATGATCTCTGACTTTTTTCTCAAATGGCAATGATGATAATGATGTTGTTTTTTGTAGCTAATGCAGCAAAAACATTATTGAAACCATACTTTCAAGAAATTATAGAACTATTCAAGGTATACTTAACTGCTGGGGATGAGGAAAGTGTAAGGAAATTGCAGATCCAAGTGTTAGGTGAGTTCAATTTACATCTGTATTTCATTTGCCATAATTTATTCACTTGTCATTTTAAGGATACTTTGCAATTTAAGTCCTATGTCTCCCTCTAAATTCCCTGAAAATAAAAGTTAAATGACCCAGTCACCTAAATTATATGTATGTGACCCCTATCAGCCAAAAACCATACTTTTGGCATTTGAAGTCATTATATTGAATCAATGCTTAGATATAACATACTTCAAACAAATAAAAATTCAATTTTGGCTGCAGATCATTTTTGTCTGGCCTGCTACAAAAGTTGCAGAGATTACATAGGAATCCTGCAACGGCGTAAACTATCCGCATAAAGCTTTAAATTTTCAGAAGGTAGAAGACCTGGATGCTTCATGCCTTGTAAACAGATGCCTTATGTTACGAAATTTTAGCCTGTCATATGTCCATTGACCTTGGCCTCATTTTCATGGCTAAGTGATTGCTTGAAAAAAAATTAGTTTTTTTGTCAAATGGAATACTCACTTACTATGAATAATAGTATAACTGTATTTGGTATATGGGTTCCTTGCAACGTCTACATGTCTGTCAGGTAGGGTTCACCTGACTTTGTCCTGATTTCATGGATCAGTGATCAAGGTTAAAGCTATGTGGTCAAGTCCGTATTGCAGCTACTGTAAGCATAAGGTCAACCAAATTTAGTGTATGGAATGATTGTAAGGTGAACATGCCCGACTGGCAGGTTTCATCTGATCTTGACCTCAATTTTATCATGATTATGATGATGATGATGGTGGTGGTGGTGGTGGTGGTGGTGGTGCACCCAACCTGGTCACATTATTCTGAGTCAAAGCTGACAAGTCTTTGCTATTACTCCTAAATGCCACGTGCTTACCAATTTTAAAGTTGTTGGTTTGTCCCTGCTAGGGTTGGAAACCTAGGACCTTCCGCACTGGAAGTGAACATGAACCCATTGAGGCGGTTTAGTTTTGGATGAAAATGTATTACAGTAATTAACTATTAACCACTGTTGCACTATTTTCAAATCTATGAAGGATACTAATCAAAGTTCAATGAAACTTTTTATATTGTTATTGATTTTGAACAAATTTAGATTGGGGTATAATGTATGACCTTACAACGACTAGAAAACAATTTTTGGTTGATTTATTGATGTCTACATTACTGCCCCTCGGCATTAGTTCACGACCAATAACAACTAAAAATTTTAATCAATGGCACTGAATAGTAAAAAAATTATGTATATTTACTGTGTATTTGCCTTGAAGTTGGTTTTTACTTCGACTCAGTCGACTCTTTATAGGAGTTATTGCCCTTCCAACTGTTCAAAGATGATTTTTGACCAATTTTAGTGGTTTTGCCTAGTATCTTGAAAAACTAAAATGGATTAGACTAAAACTTTGAAATGATCAGCAACACAAGATCTACAAATATCAATATGAATTAAATTTTTAATCAACTAACAGGATAAATCACATTTTAAAACATTTTTTTTTATTTCTACTGTTACCATTCCAGAATGGTTGATGTACTGTTACTATTCTGGAATGTCAATCTATTGATATCATTGAAAAGTTATCGATGTACTTAACTATTTTACATAGCAAAACATCTGTGGAAATTATACTTTAAAATCATCTTCATTCTACAATTTTGAAAAAAGTCATAACTTGATAATTCTCACTTTTATCACCTGCGTCGGGAAAGGCAAAAGCAGGTCTAGTATTACTCCTGGACCCTGTCCGTCTATCCATCTGTCCGTCCTAAAGATCTTGGGAACAAAACCTTTGTCACAGTTTTCTTGGCTTATATTAAAGGGAATGATTTAATATTAAGTATGCATATTCATAATGTTGGGTTGTAGCGAGTAAGCAATTTTAACACTCGATGTGCATGCGCAGTCACTACCTTTTTGCCCATACTTTGAAATTTAACAACACTTGTACAAGGCAAACTTTTTTGAAAGTTTTCTTGGTTCCTCTTGAAGGAAATGATTACATATTTAGTCTGCAGCTTGATAATGTTCAGTTGTAGCAAGTAAGCAATTTTACATCCACTATGCAAATGATTAAATTTTTGGTTAGCCTTTTTGTAGTGTTGAGTTGTAGCGAGTGAGCAATTTTAACATCCACTGTGCAGCCCTTCCTACTTGCTGATACTCTAAAATTTTACAACTAATTGTACAAGGCAAACTTTCGTCAAAGTTTTCTGGACTCCTTTTGAAGGGAATGATTTAATATTTGACCTGCAGCTTGATAATGTTCAGTTGTAGCGAGTAAGCAATTTTAACATCCACTGTGCAGCCCCTCCCTTTTTGCTGATACTCTGATATTTTGCAACGCTAATTGTACAAGGCAAACATTTGTCAAAGTTTTCTTGACTCCTTTTGAAGGGAATGATTTAATATTTGGTCTACAGCTTGATAATGTTCAGTTATAGCAAGTAAGCAAGTTTACATCCGCTGTGCAGCCATTTCCTGTTTGCGGATAATTTGAAATTTTACAACTCATTGTATATGACAAACTTTCGTAAAGGTTTTCTTGGCTCCTATTGAAGGGAATGATTTAATTTAGGTCAGCATCTTTTGTCCGTGTACATTTACGCCAAACATTTGTCATTTTTAACTGAAAAATAGATTTTGCAAATTGCTCTGCAACTTTTAAAGTTAATGGGTTGGAAAAATGTAACAAAAATCTTTTGAAGTCACTTTTGAAAAATCATTTTCTTAATGAGATTTGAAATTTGTAATTTTCATGAAATAACATTTTTTGATTTCACGAGGATATTAAAAATAATCAAAGTGCTTGTAAGCACTGAAGGGTAAAGATTGTTTTAATTTATCAGTGGGAAATAAAATTATATATTGCATTGTATAAAGCATTGGTTGTAGTTTATTCAACTATTGTTCTGGACAAATAAGATAACTCCAATTTTTAAAGATGTCTTTAACAATGACATCATTTATATTTTTAGGACAGATGTTAGATTCCTGCACCTTGCAAAAGTTATGTAATTTTCTTGATAAGTGTAACATTATTTTGTGACTTGAATATCTGAGAATATATATTATATTGATAATTTTTTGGAAATGTTCATGGATAGGATGTATAGAATGTTATGATCAATGCACTATATTTTGTGTATCAAAAAGGTAGTGATAAGCCTTGGAAGATTTAGATATCAAGTCAGTACCATAGGGTTTTGATTGCATTTCATGCAATCTTTACCCAAAAATAATAATAAGTTTGTGTTAAAATGATTTAATTTATTAACAGTTTGAATAAATTAAAACATTTGCATTTGCTTGTTTTAGAAAAAAAACATATTTCAATCTCATTCTAAAAAGCAAATATTGAAATTGCTGACCTTGAGCATTTTTCAATTTGATTTTAAATATTGAAAAATGAAAAATGCTCTAACATTTTTCATTTTGACTTTAAATATTGAAAAATGAAAAATGCTCCAACGTTTTCAATTTTACTTTTAATATTGAAAATGAAAATACTCCAATATGGAGTTTTTATACGACCGCAAAAATTTTGTGGTCGATATTGGTATGACGTTAGGCGTCGTCGTCGTCGTCGTCGTCAAGACGCATTGGTTTCGCACTCTAACTTTAGTTTAAGTGAATGGATCTCTAGGAAATTTTACCATAAGGTTCAATATCACAAAAGGAAGGTTGGGATTGATTTTGGGGTTATGGTACCAACAGTTACGGAATTAGGGGCCAAAAGGGGCCAAAAATAAGCATTTTGTAACTTCCAGACATAACTTGTGTGTTAGTGTATGGATCTCTCTGACTATGTACCACAAGGTTCCATATCACAAAGGGAATGCTGGGATTGATTTTGGGGGTAATTGCCTCAAAATTTTAGGAATTAGGGGCCAAAAAGGGCAAAAACAAGCATTTTCTAGTTTCATGACAATAACTTGTGTGTAAGTGTATGGATCTTTCTGAAATTGTACTACAAGGTTCCATATCACAAAGGAAAGCTGGAATTGAGTTTGGGGTAATTGCCTGAAACGTTTAGGAATTAGGGGCCAAAAGGGGCCAAAATAAGCATTTTCTAGTTTCCAGACAATAACTTGTGTTCAAGTGTATGGATCTCTGAAATTGTACTGCAAGGTACCATACCTCAAAGGGAAGGCTGGGATTGAGTTTGGGGTGATGAATCATAAGGGGTTCAAAAATTGGAGGGGGATTTTTTTTTCCTTTTTTTTTTTAAAATTTTCCATTTTAAGTTGGTTATTTCTGATTTATATTTAATAGCAAATAATAATGATATGGCAGGAGATACACACCAAACAGGATGTGTAAATTATTATATAATAAGTATTGTGCAATAGCAAGAAATTTTCAATTGCACAGTATTGTGCAATAGCAAGAAATCTTCAATTGCACAGTATTGCGCAATAGCAAGAAATATCCAATAGCACAATATTGCGCAATAGCAAGAAATTGTCAATTGTACAGTATTAGCAATAGCAAGAAATATTCAATTGCACAGTATTGCGCAATTGCAAGAAATATTCAATTACACAGTATTGTGCAAAGAAGATACTTTGTATAAGTTGCTTATTTCTTGACCAATTTCAATGGGGTTTTATTCTTGAACTCTTGGGGTTCTTTAATATGCTGAATCTAACCGTGTATTAAGTTTTTGGATTTTGGGCCCGTTTTTAAATTGGTCCACATTGAGGTCAAAGGGTCCAAAATTAAACTTTGTTTGATTTCATCAAAATTGAATTATTGGGGTTCTTTGATATGCCGAATCTAACCGTATTTAGATTCTTAATTTTTGGTCCGTTTTCAAATTGGTCTACATTAAGGTCCAAAGGGTCCAAAATTAAACTTAGTTTGATTTTAACAAAATTGAATTCTTAGGGTTCTTTGATATGCTGAATCTAAACATGTATTTAGATTTTTGATTATGGTGCCAGTTTTCAAGTTGGTCCAAATCGGGTCCAAAATTAAACTTTGTTTGATTTCAACAAAATTGAATATATTGGGTTCTTTGATATGCTGAATCTAAACATGTATTTAGATTTTTGATTTTTGGGCCCGTTATCAACTTTGTCCACATTGAGGTCAAAAGGGTCCAAAATTGAACTTTGTTTGATTTCATTAAAATTGAACTCTTGGGGTTCTTTGATATGCTGAATCTAACCATGTATTTAGATTTTGGATATTGGACCATAATAGGTGAATGTCCAATTTAAAATTTTAAGTTCTTAGACCACATTCATTCTGTGTCAGAAACCTATGCTGTGTCAAATAGTTAATCACAATCCAAATTAAGAGCTGTATCAAGCTTGAATGTTGTGTCCATACTTGCCCCAACTATTCAGGGTTCGACCTCTGCGGTCGTATCAAGCTGCGCCCTGCGAGCATTTTATTCATTTTGACATTATAATTGAAAATGAAAATGCTCCAAGGTAGAGCATTTTTCGTTTTACTTTGCAATATTAAAATTTGAAAAATTATCCAATCTGCATCATTTTTTAAATTTTTAATGAGTAGAACGAAATGAAATTTGTTTCACTATAGGTGTTTTAAATTTTCAAATTGTCGACACTATATTTAGATGTTTCACTGTTTCTTTTTTCTTTTTCCTTGTTTTAAGCAAAATATCTTGAAGAACTTGTTAATGATGTATACGTGTGCACTGTGTGTGGTATCAGCTAATTCCGAACATGAGTAGTATACTGAAAAGAACGATAATGACCAAAAAGATGTGAATTTTTATTAAGTAGTTTACCCGCAGAACACACGACTGTATACCTACATGTGTGTGGAACATGCCAAATATCCGTTTATATATATGACAACATTGAGAATGAAAATGGGGAATGTGTAAAAAAGACAACAACCTAATCAAAGAGCAGAAAACAGCTGAAGGCCACCAACACAATAAATGTATGATTGCCAATAAGACAGCTATCCACCATAGTTAAAATGAAGGTAATGTAAGCAATTATAGACAACTGTACGGCCTTCAATAATGAGAAAAACAACCATACCGTATAGTCGACTATAGGAGGCCCCGACATGAAAAATGCAAAACAATTTAAACGAACGGCATAATTTATAACAATACAAATTACAAAATCACATATAACAGATATAAACCAACGACAACACTGATTTTAGGCTCCTGACTTGGGACAGGCACATCAAGTGTTGCGGGGTAAAACATGTTTGTGAGCGCTCAACCCTATGTGTTATCTTCAAACAATATATAATCTGATCACATTATTGTACATTATTAGTATCGATTTATTAGTGTGTGATATACAAAACTCATTGAGTCCAATACACAGCATGTTTATTTTATCATTTTAAAGAAGGAATGTTTGATCACTATAATAAATAGAATAATTCTATTAAATAAACGCTTAGTTTTAATTAAGGTCATTAGGGTAGTAACATAACAAATGGTAACACATGGTTTACACAATTTATTTTTAATTTTTTTTACTGCCTCATGGTCTTTTAGTGCATGCTCCCCCTGAGTGCGGGAGGTTGTGGGTTTGAATCCGACACGGTCTAATCAAATACTTGAAAATACATATTTGCTGCTTCTCAGCTAGGCACTGTGCATTTAGAAGTAAGAACAAAGACTAGTCGATGCGGAGGCAGAATAATGTGTCGGCGTAGGCTGGCATATCTTCCTGTGGACTGTTTACTTGTGAAAGAGCACATTAGGAATCAGGCTCAGTGTGTCGTCTAGTACAAAGTAGGGTTTAAATTATGGTCATATGTTCTCTTTTTGAATATGCATTTAATTTGTCATTTGACCTTAAATGGCCATTCGTCATCATCACCATAATTTTTCGTTGATGTTTGATAGCAAAAGTCTTGACTATCATATAAACACAAACACGGCATCATATTTCGCCTATTGTTGCAAGTAAAAATATTTTCAGGAACATGAGTTCACTATTTGAACGCTCACATTCGAAACTGGTGACTACTGTGGAGACCATTTAAGAATGACAACGATACCTTTGGATGATCAGACTAGATGCATTTCTTAATGCTTTCAGTTTCTGACCTTTGAGAATTATGTTTTTTAACATTTTGCCAGAATACAATCACATTAATACTTCGGAAATAAGCCCACTTGTTTTAACAAGATCCAGAACGGTTTTAGGTTTTCGAGCCATGACATGCAAGGTCTATACTCGGTGGAGGGGGAACTTACAATATCATGTATGGTAGGGATCGCTGGAATAGGTCACTTTTGTATGCAAGTGCAGTAAACATTTAACAGACTTAATTATAAGAATATTTCGGTATAAATATTTATTTACTCATAGGGTCTTTGCATTGGAAATAAACAAATTTATTCTAAAACAAGTTGTTGGCATGAAACGGGTTATGTTCTTCTCATATATTTTATGATGATATGATACCAAACCCTTAACGGGAGAGATTGTGCTAGATTTTCATATGATGAAGACATTATCTTTCAATCGGATTAATTTAGGTCTGGAGCAGGCATGTCAGTAACTGCTAGTAGTCCGTTGTTAATTTATATATCATTGTCATTTTGCTTAGTTTCTTTTGCATCGGACTCTGAGTTTTACTGTGTGTGTTGTTGTGTGTTTGTATATTCTACATTGGTTAGAGGTATAAGGTGATGGCTTAGATATCACAAAACATATTTAACCCGTCCCAAGTCAGGAGCCTCTGGCTTTTTTTGATAAATTTTAATATTATTTATTAATTATACTTATCATAAGCATTACACTTTAGAAACAACTTTATCTATATTTATTAGAAATATGATCATCTTAGAACATTTTAATTCATTAAAATTATGTCTATTACATTATACAATACTAATTTTATATTCACTATAGAGTATAATTATTTTTATTTAAATAATATTTTTGGAATATGATCTCAAGAGTATTATATGTAAATTATAGTTTTAATCTTTTTAATAATTATTTTAAACTGTATTTGTTTTTTTGAAATTATATTAATTGTCAAATTTAATTTTTTAATAACTTATGAATTTTTTTATTAAGGTTAAATTATTTATTAATATAAAATACTTTTTAATAAGTATATAAATATAATCTTCACTATTTACTTAATTTTTAAATTGTTTAACTATTTTTATAATTCAATTATTTATTTACATTATTTTATTTTAATATGAATATTTAAAATTTTCCTATTCATTTAATCTAATTATATAACTAATTTTGAAATTTTATTTATAAAAGATTAATCAGATGTTTTGAGCAATGTTTAAACACAAGGTATGTCAAAATTCACTTGCTTAACTTCTTGAATAGGAAAAATTTACTTAAATCCATTAAAATCGAATCATCTTTGTTTATAACTTTGATTGATTTACATTTTATTAAATATATAACCTACCTTATATATTAATTTAAATTTAAAAATATTTAATTTTTTAAATATAATGATTATGTTATTTAAAAAATAATATTTTAATAATTTAAATTTTACTTTTAAGTTATATTTAATTATTTTAAGGATTAAGTTATTATTAAATAATTTATGTGAGAATTAATTTATTGAATTTAATATGTAAAATTTTAATTTTAAATTATTATAAAATATTTAATATATTTAATGCATATAATTATGTTTAAATTTATTTAATATTTTTTATGAAAAGAATTAATTTTTAAAATTAATATAATATTTATATTTGACATATTTTACATTTTATTATCTACTATTTAATAATAGTATTTTTTAATATAAATTTTCATGTTTTAAATCTAATTGAATAATTTTTTATATATTTTTTATAAAATTTTAGTTTTATATTTTAATTTAATTTTATAAATTTTTATATAGTTCTTTTAATTGATTAATATTTTATTATGAGTTTTGTGTTAAATATCATATTATAACAATGTAAATATTTTTTATGATATATTAATTTAACAGTTTTAGATTATTTTTTATTGAGACTTATGTTTAAAAACAAATTATTAAATTTTTAATTTTTATAAATATATTATATTAATTAATTCATAATTTTTGGGTATATAATATGAATATTATTTAAAATTATACATAAGAATAAATTCTTTTATTTTAAAATTTATTAAAAATTTCATCAATTTAAGTTAAATTTCATAAAATCAATTTATATTAATCTTACTCTCAATTTTTTAACAATATTATTGTACTTATATTTATTATGAAAATTATTTTTAAAGATAGGGCAAATTTTAAATATACAACCGTGTTAATTAAAATTAATTAATTCAATTTAATTTCAGAATTTACATATACTTAATTCTCTTTTTAATTTTGATTTTTAAGCTAAATAATTTTTAATTATTAATAATAAATTTTATTCATTATTTTAATAATTTTTAATTTATCATAACTTCATAAATTTTAATAATTTAATTAGCTTATAATATTTTATAATATATTTAATTATTTAATATTAACTTTTTTTATTAATAAAGGTAATTTTTATAAATTTTAAGTTTATTTCATTTTAAATATTTAATTTTTAAGTTAATTATTTTAATTCATATGTAACTATTATCTTTAATTAAATTTAAAATGTTAATTTATTATAACTATTTACATTTAAATATTATAATTGAACTATATATTTTTAACTTTTTCAAAAATCATTTTTAACTAATTAAATTAATCATAATTTTCGATATTTTAAAATATTTCTACCTTAATTGATAAATGTAAAAATGATTTTTATTAAAAATATAAAATTTCATTTTTTAAACTATTTAAATTTATATAAGATCTTATTCAATATAATTTTATTCTTTTTAAATATGTTAAGAATATTAAATTTAATTTTTAATTTGTATAATTTTTAATAATTTATAATTATTACTATTAAAATATAAATTGAATTATTATTATAATAATTTTAAATTTAGTAATTTGATGAATTTTTTTAAGATCTTGCTTTAATTTTACTATTACTTTTTAATTTTGTAGTAAATTTAATCAATAGATCTTTTTTATTTAATTTTTAAACTTTAATGAAAAATTTTTTAAGAAAATTTATTTTTATTAACTTATAAATGTTAAAATAATTAACCTGTTTGATATTATATATTATTAATTACATTCTATTTAAATATTAATAATATTTCAATTAACATTTATTTATTGTAATATTTATTATAAAATTAAATTTAATATTCATAATATTATTTAATCAGGATTATTATGTTAAAAATTAATAATCTTTATATTTAAAATAAATTTTTTTAAATAATTTATATAAAATATATTAAATTGAGTTTAAAAATTTAATTATTTTAATTATATTTTAATATTTGTTTTTAAATTTTTTTAGTAATTTTTTTTGAATTTTTTTTTTACATATTATTATAGTTTCATTTATAACTTATATATATTAAATTAGTTTATTAAGATAATTATCTTTACATTTTATAGGGGGATCTGATTATAATTTTGTTTAATAATAGTAAATTGTAACTAATTTTAAAAGTTATATCATTTTTATTAAATTTATATAATATTTTACATTAAAATATTTAATTATACTAAATTTTTAAATAGTAAATATAAATTAATTGTTCAATAAATTAAATTATTAAATTAATTCCCATTTATTAAATATTTGTTAATTATTTATACAAAAATTTAATTACAAATTAGTTTATATAATATTATAACTTAATTTAATGATTTTTAATTTATAATTTTTATAAATTTTATTTTAATAAATTTTATTTAATTATGTTATTTTAATTTAAACTTCATTATTAATTTAATTATACTAATTATAAATAATCAGTAACTTTAAATATTAATTAACAATATTTATAATTTAAAAGTTTATTACTATTATATTTATTTTTTTATGACTTAATATTAATGATTTATTTGATATGTATGTTTTAATATTAAATTTAGATTTAATTATTTTAAAATGTTAGCTTATTCATTTCATTTTTGACAAATATTATAAATATTAAATAGATAATTATAGATGGTTAATATAATGTTATGGATAATTATTAAATTTTAATAGTAATAATATTTTTGTTAATATTATTAGAATTTATGATTAAATTCATTCTTCAAAGTTTAATATTTTATTCAAGTTTAAAATGATGATCGTTGGAATTGATTTATTATGTAATTTTTAAACCTTATTTCGAAATTTTTTTATATTTTATAATGAATTTATTATTAATTTATAATGTAATTTTTTTTAAATTAGTTACTAATATTTAAATACTTTTTGTACATCTATGTAATAAAAATTTATAGATTATAATCCCAATTAATTTAATTTATAATATTAATTAAGTTTGATATCTATGTATTTTAAATATTAATTTTTAATTATAATTTTTTTTAACATACCATTTTGTTATTTTTACTAATTTCTTTATTTTATACAAATTCTAACTTCTTTTTAATAATCTTTTAATAGGTTAATTAATAAATATGTTCAATTATATTTACAATAGTGTAAAATGATATCAATATTTACTTGATGACTTTTTCAATTTAGAAAGCTATATTAAATAGATATTTCATAATTTTTTTAGATAAAATTAGTATATTAATTAAATTTTTTAAAAAGTTAGAATTTTAATTTTATAGGTAATTAAAGTATAATATTTTTAATATCGTTAAAATAATTTATAACTTTATTATTAAATGTTTTAAAGGAATTCAATTATATTTAAAATTGAATATCTTATTTTGTATTAAATAATTTTTAAGTTGATAATTTTTAATTATAACTTAATTTGTAATATTTAATTTATATCAATTCAAAGATGTTTATTTTATAAAATTTCTTAATTTATAAGTAAATTTTTTAAAATGATTTTATTAATTATATTAATTTATATTTATTGTAAAAATTTTTATTTAATTAAATTTTTTAAATTAGATTTAAAGATATTGTTAATTATTTGATTTATAATAAGATTTCATAATTTAATAATTTAAAGTTGATAATTTATATTAATAATTTTCAATTTTCTATTTAAATTAAATTTCATTTGAATATATTATATGTTAAATTAATAATCATAAAATTTAATTTTATGAAATTTAATATTTTAATTTAAAATTATTTGATTATGAATTAAATTTAACATTTTAAATTTTGGAAATTTATTTTTAAGGGTTTGTAAATTAATAATTTTTAAATATTTTATATAGATTTTAATATATATATATACTCTAGG
Organism: Mytilus coruscus; assembly: GCA_017311375.1. Classification (NCBI taxonomy): domain Eukaryota; kingdom Metazoa; phylum Mollusca; class Bivalvia; order Mytilida; family Mytilidae; genus Mytilus; species Mytilus coruscus. The sequence continues at coordinate 55,888,395 of CM029600.1, forward strand.
TATTTTTTTAATTTAATATAGTTATTATAATTTATTTTTTATAAATTTATTAAGTAAATCTATATTGAACTATTTAAATTTTTTTAAATTTGATATTAATGATATAATTGGATATCTATTTTAAAAAGTATTATTATCAATTAGTTTTAAAATAATTTATTAATTCATTTATATAATTTTTAATTTATATTATATTGATTATTCTAAATTTATTATTGAAATGTAATTGTTTTTTAATTTTAAAATAAGTTATTAATATTTTATTATAATTATATTAATATTATATTTTAATTAAAAATGTTAAATATATTTTTATTAAGATACTTTAAAATTATATGAATTTTAATTTTATTTATAAGTGTCCATATATTTCATAATGAAATTTATTTGATTAATAATTATAAATTAAACTTAAAGTTTAATAATTATATAATTAATAATTATTTTGAATAATTTGGAAATTTTTTATATTATAAATTTATTTTATAAGTTATATTTTAATAAATTTTTAGAAGCTATCATTCAATTTTAAAAATTAATAGTAATAAATTTTATGAATAATTATTAATAAAATGTTTATTTTAAAAAATTTATTCTATTTTCTCAAATTAAATATTTATTTTAATTTTATTATTGTTTAGTAAATTATGTAAATATGCATTTATAATAATTTTTATTAAACATATAATATTTTAATATTAAATTTTTTGATAAAATGTTTTAAAACTAATTTTGATAATTTATAATTATTAAAATTTTTTTAATAAATTATTTATAAGTTAATAATAATATATATTTAAAAAATTATATATTTAATTTTTAATAATATGACATTTAATTTAGTAAAAGAATATTTTAAATATTTTAAGTTTATATCTTTATAATAAATTTTTGGTTACATATTATTTTGTTAATAATGTAGTAAATCATTAAATTTTAACATTTAAAGAAATTTCTTTAATCTCGATAATATTTAATTATTTAATAAAAATTAATATATTATAAATTACATTTTTTTAATTTTATTACAAAAATTTAAATTTATATTTGAGAAAATTATCATTAAATTTGATCTTTTTTGATATTTAATTAAGATTTAGATTATTAATTAAAAAATATTTATTTAAAATTTAAACTTTTATAATTATTTAATTTAATTATTTTTAATTATTTCATTTAAAATATAAATTAGATTATTATAAAATTTTTTATAGTATTAATTATTTCTAATTATGATTTATAAGTTAATAATATTCTTCTTAATTACAATTTATTTAACTAGAATATTATGAATAATTAATATAGATCATACATATCTTAAATCATAAGGTATATCTATGAATAATGTATAATTACATGTAAATTAATTGTTAATAATAACTATATTAAGATTATATATTTATTTAGTATTAATTTAATAATTTTTAATTCAATCATATTAATAATATAATATATATACAATGTTATATAATTTGGATTATACTTAAAGTCTTATATGTTAATTGATATTAAATTGTTTAATATAGATCACAATTATAGTTATATAGATTGTACTTATTAAAGTATTGATTATATAATTTAGACTTTAACTAAGCTTAAATAATTAGTATCTAAATTAACTAAATCTATTCAATGATTCATTGTAAGTCAGATAAATACTATAAATAAGAATATTTATATAATAATAAATCTATCAGATTAAATAATGATTAATTATTTTTAACATATAATTACATGTTAATATTTCTAAGTATTCATTAATGATAATGTAATTTAATTATATATCTTACAAACTTAAGTATATTAATTTACATTCATAACATGAACATTACATAGTTTACTGTAAACGTATATATGTTAAATTAATTTACGTATAATCAAATTTATATAATTAGATCATTCATTTAGATATATTAGTCATCTAAGTATAGTAAAATATGACTAATGACATATTAAGTAATGATATACTATACATTCAATTCAAGATTATGATATCAATAAATAATAGTAGCTATTAGAACAGTTAGATTACATATTAATATTTTATATAAATGTAAATTAGTATTGAAAGTTGAATGATTATTCAAATATAAGCTATTAATTTTGTTAATCATAATTATCAATCTAATTATGATATTTGCTTATTAGTCTAATTTTGATAACTAATATAAAGTAATATTATATGTATTCTATAAATTATCATTCAATGTATAATTAATGATTTATGTATGTATATAATGTATTAGATATTAAATCGTTAGTTCATTATATTCTATTGAGTCATTATTCTTATTAGTTAATTACTTAATAATTAACTGTTACATGACTTTTAACATTTATACAATAGTTAATAAATTGTATATTATATATAATTGTAAATATCTATGTTAAAGCTTATTAATTTAGTCTAGAATCTTGATCTTGAATTTTGTATATACATATTGATAGTAAATAATTATGAATCAGTGATGATATTATGTACAAATGATATTCAATATATTAATTGACAATTGTATAACTTAGATCCTAATATACTTAGTCAATAATAGTTGATATAAATTAGATTAAGATTGATAATCATGATATAAATAGATTATTAATGCTTAATAATATAATTAAGTATCTATTTAAATTTAAAGTATAATTAGTTAAGTCTTTAATGTTAAAATTAATATTTAATAATCTACATGTTATGAATTCTCTATTTAATGCATTATGATTTAATTTAATAGTTAATATGTTCATTATACTATTGATTAAAATATAATTTATATAATACTTATATACATACTATTTACATTCCTAATTTATAATAGTCTATAATATGTTATACTGTATTCATTAGAATAGTTATAAATTTATAATAGTAATTATAGATAAATGTGATTCATATGTAGATATAATTATCGCTTATTAGAGTGATATAATCATAAGAATCTAATAATCTTATGTGAATTTTAGTCATTTATCATGAATATTGCTTATATCAAATACTTAATTAATTAATAGCATTATAATATGATACTATCGATTTATGTATTATATATATATAATATATCATACAACTATGTTAATTAATGATTATACTTTAATATATGACATAAATAACATATGAAATAATAATTTATAAATTATAATATTACAATTTATATTAAATGTAATGATTTATTATCAGTAATTAGATATGATTATATGTGAATATATATTTACATGAGACTATTCATTGTTGAATTTTTAATTTATAGCTAAATATCTAAGATTTTGATTGTATACTTGTAGTATTGAGTATAATACATGTAGTACTTAGATTAATATAATATAATGATAACAATTTATATTAATGTTAATTAATCATGATAGAAATATTATGATCTATATTAATGTTATCAGTAATAAATGTTGTATAAATGTCAGAAACTTTAATTCATAATATTCACAATGTCATTAGTATTTTACAAATTTTTCTATTATTATATAATTGTTATTGTTAATGATTAAATTAGTATTTATTTATATCATATTATAAATACTATATATGAAATTTATATATCATATATTACTAATAATATATATAAAATTATATCATAATCATTCATAATAATTTGATAATTTAATTAGTATAATATAATATTCACATTATTTATGAATCATACATGTATATTAAATGTAAATTTATACACATTTGTAAATATACTATGTATTCATGAGTCATAAATTAATTATAATATGATATAATAATGTTATAATAAATCTTAAATATAATCATTAATAAGTTTAATAAATACATTTAAATTTTATTTGACTATATAGAGAATGTAGACATAAATAATTAATAATTGTTAATATTAACAGAATGTTATTATTCAATATATTTAATATTATTATTAATTTTATGAATATTATTAATTGATAATAGTCTAATGATTATTAAATATTATATTTGAAGCTAATATTACTATATTGAGTAATATTATATAGACATTATAGTAATAAGAAATTAAAGTCTTATCATATTATACTTAAATATTAATTAAGTTATAAGACTATATAAACTATATAATAATAATTATGATAATACATCTCAATTAATTGTTAGAATTTAACTTACATATTACATATAATATATTATATGATATAATATGTAATATAAATTTTACTATAAATCATTATAAATAATATATCAATATATAGCTAGATAATTTTAAAATGTACTAAATATGTAATTATTCATATCTAAATCTTACTAATATATAATAATATTAATGATATTACATATATCATATAAAGTAATAAATTATTCATTAAAATAAATATGTAATAATAATTTATAATTATATTTATACAATTTCAAAATATAATTATAAATGATTAGATATATCATTTAAATAAATTGATAAGCAATATAATTACATTCATTAATTGATATATAATACATATTATATATATGATCATATATTCTTCAAATTTACTTTAGTCATTAATATCATATGAAATCTTCAATATATTACATGATTATATTATAGTAATATAATATTAAATAATTTTTTAAAATATATCAAATTATCATACATGATTACATAGTTCATTATGTATATGATATATAGATACGATTTGTAATGTATTCATTTAGAATTTATAGTGAAATTCGATTAGTATACAAATTATCAATTGTCAGATTATTTTAATTAACTTAATGTATAATTAATTATATGTAAATGTAAATTTTATTATAATGTATTATATACTGTTACATCAAGTTATATAATATATACTTCAATATATTAGAATAATAGATTTTAGTAATAATATATTGACATCTTATGTCTATAGCTACTATGACACATTGTTGATATTTAATTAATTAGAATTATAATTATCAATATCAATCATGATAGACATTTCATATTCAATTAGTAACTGAATGTATCGATTATATTACAAAATTTAATAATCTATGATTTAAAATGAAAATGAAATACATTACAATTGAAATGTATTTAGACTAATATTACATTAAGTAACTTCTAATAAACTAATAATTAATTTTCAATAGTCAATCAAATTGTATTAAATAACTTATTCTAATCAACATTAATACTTACTATATAAGTAATTATCAAAGATTCTTAATGTACATTGAGTTGCAATTTTAATAATTTACAATTTTGTATATCTATTATGATAACTTTTAGAATTTATAATTATTTATACATTCGAATGATGACAATGATTAAATTATTAATTGATATCATGAATCTTAAGTTCTTCATTATGTATATACATCTTATAGTCTTACAATATTATACATTATTAAACTTCATTAACAATTTTCTGTATAACATTACATATGAATAATTATACATTGCAATGAATTGCATGATGATTTACATTAATTATTTAATTTAATATTTACTATAACTTCATTATTTTTCAATTAACTTATTACAGTGAATAAGTTTAAGATAACTACATATAATTAAATAAGTACATTTACAATATGCTATAATATTAACTATAAATATAATTACAATATAATCTCGAAGAATTACTTATTAATATAATGTATATAATAGATATATTATATCATATATCAATAATTAATTATAATTGATATATAGATTTAATAAGATATAATTAAAATTCAAATATTAATCTAACTTGAGTATAAATACATAATTTAAGTATATATATTAATAACTACTAACTTAAATGTAATAATAGAATAAATTACAGTCTTCAAATTATTATGATCAATTTTAATCATATTATAATCTATCTTACTATTTCAGATTAATTATCTATTAAATGATTAAAATACATATCAGTATACAGCTAAATAGTCAAATTAGAATTACTAATCATTTAATATTACACATATTCAATATTTATCAATATTATCATAATCATACAATTAGATCTCGATAATATTAATTATATCAGATTCAAGTATTCCAATTTGTCAATATATTCATTAGATCAATTGCATGTTCCATCTTTCTATGCAACAATTTCATAGGTAGGGTGTCCTAACAGCTGTCCTAAGACTAAGCGCAAAGAAAATGGACTTTTAAATTTTCACCGTTATAAATAATTATGAGATTACAAATTAGAAACATTATTACTATTATAATTATCTAAAGATAATAAATAATATTTTATCTAATAATTATACGTTCAAACTTTATCAATTAAAAACAGAAAACATGTACACAACCTTTTATATAATAATTGTAAAAAAATATTTGCAATTTGTAAAAACTAATAAACGATAATCGGTACCAATCATTATACATTGAACGATTGTTTTTATATATCCTTCACTTTAAAGTATAGTCTTCAGAGTCGGATCCAGGGATATTGAAAGGGGGAGTAATTATCGATAAAACTGAGTCTATAATGGCGAGTAGAGAGTTTCTATATTTTTTAAACATTTTCAGTTGAAATTTTATATATTCTCCAATCAAGAGGTGGGTTTCACTGCTCTATCATGGACTCCGTGTTATATCTAAACGTCTTTGTAGTATATAAATTTATCTTAGTGAAATAACAAATAGACAGAGTAGTATAGTCAAATGTCGTTATAGTATAAAACATTTGCTTCATGATATATCTCTATCCCTAATGATATGATTATGCAGTGATCGATATTATACAATTATTATTAAGCCTTTGTATGAGGTCGATACAAGGATATATTGACCTGAAAGAAGTATATTGACTGAGGACGAAGTCAGAGGTCGATATAATTCTTTGGGTCGATATATCCTGTATTGACCTCATACAAAGGCTATAATTGTTACAATTATGGTATATTATTAATTTCAGACCATAATTGTATCAAAATCGTCAGTGTAATATATTCGATCAGTTGATTTTGTTTGAATATTATATATATCATATTGTCTCCTAGACAATAGCAACATATTAGTTGTTATTTCATTTATTTTTTATGGTTTTTTTTTGTACATCTTATGAATTTTAAGATTTTTTTTCTTCAAATAATCGATTATAAATATTTTTTTTAAAAAACTTTTAACAATATCATGAAATTCATTACATGACGTCACAAAGTATATCGGTTTATAGATATTCTAAAAATAGCCGTGCAATATGCTTTTTACTATCCGCCGTTTTCTATCTACCTTCGAAAATATAGTTTAACATGTGACTATCCCCGAACGAATCAAATTAGTTAAAATATACGAATTGATAATATTATTCTATATGAATAGTGAGAGATATATTATATGTCTCTGGTATAGTGCAATCGTAAAAACTTATGCAAATTGATATTCGCAGATGCGGATCGATCGAGGATTTTTAAAGGGGCATAAGCAGGACATCGTTAGAGGTGAGACTTTTATGACGTCTAGTATGTATTAAGCATAAATGTCGGGATCCATGATGGGATCCCAGTATTCTCCACCCCCACCGCTAAACCCACCTCTCATTTACTGAGCAAAAACTAACCTCCAATTTCTTGAACTGTGATGAATATTAGATATACGAAACTGGAAGACTACCCCGTCTATGTTCAACTTCCTTCCTTCTAATGTGCACTTGTCTGTCATCTTTGTTGCACGTACATAGGGAATAATACCAAGTGATAATATTATACAAAATTACCGATCCGTGTCGAACGGCTTGTTATAATTATCTTGTGTTTCCATTTGAAGTCTTCTCGACATGTGGTAACACTAGGGGGCATACGATCAACGTACGCGTGCATTACATAAAATTGATAAGGCTTTTAAGCGGCGTTTGTTGTAATTAGTATTATTTTAACAACTTCTGGTAGATATACGGCACTAGTTTGCTAACATGAATTAAACAAATCGAAGGTTGTAAATTATTTGAATCTGTGTCATTTCATAGAGGTTATTAATGTGTGGTCATTTTATATCATTCAAATAACATACTTTGTTAATAAAAACGGACAACTACAAAAGTATAATGGTCTGGATGGATGGTCCATTGGTTTTGTATAATTCTTCAATTTTTTAAAACATTTTTTTTTCTATTCTTTATAATTTTGCTCATTTTTCTCTATTTGAGATCCTTTTATTTTCTGTTCTTTATAGTTTCTCTCTATATGTTATATATTTTATCCTTTATTCTGCATGAACTATTTGCCACTGCACGTTAAGCAACCAACAATCTACATGTATCAATAAATCGACTTTATAGAAAAGATGTATGATCTTACATCAAAACAATGCATATAGCCACCCGTTCATCTTTTTCTACAAAATTATATGTGTGCAGAACACACTGATGACATTACTAGACCGCATATATGACACTTCGTCAGGCTATACCTGAGGGTGTGGATGGGGGTTTACAGAATAGAGAATAATAAACAAAAAATAGATAATGGTGGAGGAAGCCGTAGTGCCAAGAGAGAATCTACGAATTTTGGTTTGAAAACTGATAATCATAGTGAATCAAGATTGTAGTTGAACGCAACTGCCATGTGCGAGGTTTAAACCATCACAACCTCAGGCCCTAAAACGAAAAGATGAAGAAACAAAAATCGCGAGCATGTGTTTTAAATGTACACTGTCAATAAAATCTAAAAGAAACAAAAAATGTATTACTATATATATAATCATTGTAAATACCTTTTTAAAGTTAATATTATATATAATCAATTATAGATATATATTTTCCAGCTTATAATCAAAAATGCATTAATTGTAATAGAAATTTCAATAATTTAAAAAAAATTAAAAAGAATTTTGAGACTTGAAAATATATAGGCGAAACAAAAATGTGGATATGTTTTTTGGTATCCCATTCTCTTCAAAGCTAATGATAAATCTGTGCATGCTATATATCCAGTGGCGTAACTTGCATTGTATTTTAGTGAGTCAAAGGAGGAAACGACATCAGTGCGGACTAAGGATACTACGGGGAAAAAAGGAGGGGTTAATTCAATAGCGAACCCGTCGACTAATAGAGCTCTCAGCATTTTCAGATAAGGACTAGAACAAAATATCTATAAATCCAGTAGATAGGTTCGTAATGAAATGTTCGCATTGTCTTGTGTAAAAAGCTCTATTGAAATCCCCGCGGGTTAAATCAACTTTGTAGTAAGTGCTTTGGTACTTTCATATTTTATATCATTTTTTCATTAATTTGCCATTAATAACCCTCAATTTTATAGAATTAATTCATAACTATTTGTATCATTTGTAATCATCAGTCAAATGTGTTTTACAAGGATCACCAGTTCTTCACCTTTCATTTGATATCTATATAACTTACCAAAAATTATTCTGCATAGTTTTTATAAATAACCCGGATAAATCATTCTCGAACCATGATAGTGATTGTATTTTATAAGAGGATAATGAAATTAGAGAATTTTATTTATTTAGATTGATAACCATGATGGAACAAACCACTTTTTTATGTGCCTTTTTACTATAAGGTGCTCGCGTCATTGTTTATATAAAAATTGATGAGGATGACGATAATAATGATGTCTAATGTCCAGTGGTAACTATTACATACATATACCAGAACGACAACATGCTTATGTTATTAGCACATTTTGTACTAGACAAGCCGAGTCAGATTTTTTTACACGTTTTTTCAGAAGATAAAAATAACTCTTCATGAAGACATGCCACTCTGTCAAGACACATTATTCTAACTTCAATCTTACCAGTCTTCAAATGCTTTCATTACCTGTAAACCAATATGTTTTCTTAACCTTCATTATTTGTTTGGTCGGAACAATGTCATATATAATATCGTGGAAAAGCTAATGTTTTTTTTTACGGAAAGCAGGAACATAAGCTAAGTCGACTAGTATTCCGGTATTCTGGACTTCAACGGAAAAACCCTACATGCAAATATATAAGGGGGATCAGTATACCGTTATTTACACATCAGACTGTACTATATATACCTGAACTTTGGATACACCAGACCAGGTACTTATCTGGGTAACAGGCAATGTATGCCTTCAATTTTATAGAATTAATTCATAACTATTTGTATCATTTGTTATCATCAGTCAAATGTGTTTTACAAGGATCACCAGTCCTTCACCTTTCATTTGATATCTATATAACTTACCAAAAATTATTCTGCATAGTTTGATGTTTACACCTACACGTAAGAACTACTTTGTTTTAAATACGTACTACTTTTCTTTTTTGAACGTGCCCAAAATGGTGGTGTAACATCTGACGAAGTCTATTCAAATTTTTTTACAAAGTATTTCGCTCTGGCTGGTGCTAGGGGCTGTCTTACACTTGCAATGTGGTGAGAGCCTTTTTTCTCGGTGTTGAAGGTCTCAATGCGACTTTGAGCTTAAAAACCGCAATTAAAGCGCTGTTCCTTTGCTTTTGTGTGGTTTTTATGTGCTTATTCTGATTTTGTGTCACGGATCGATACCCCATATCCTTTGTTTTTCAATGGAAAAAGAGATGTTCCTATACAAAAAAAAAAAAAAATTTAAGAATTTGTATATTCAAAACTTCGAGCTACTAGTTGGAAATAAACTAAGACATGATGTACATGTACCTCTTTTTTAGGGGACACTGAAGTGTAATATTTATTCATTATTAAAAGGACGCAAAACGTTTGCTGCCTCATGAAATTCTGATGATTGACTTAGTATAAAACTACATGTTGGAGAAAGAAGATGGATACCTCAAAACTTGAAAACACCTTTATTTCGGTTGTGTTTTATTTTTTTCTATTTTGTATTTGTTTTATATATAACACTATGATTATGTTTTAAACAGCACAATGAATTCCTAATGATAAATAGTATAATATATAATTTGCCCAATAGCTATATATATATATATATGATTGAAAGAAATATTTATAATAAGTTTTTATTAGGATAGGAAACACAAACGAAAAAAAGGTGTCTATGTCTGGCTTTTGTGACTTTTTGTCACAGGCGAATGACCGTTAAAAAAAACAACACTGACAAGTCGATGTCTTATAAAAAATTGATTAATTCTTAAAACAACTGTAGATATTTAACGTAAAATTAAGTAGGTGGTCATTTGCACGAATTAAAATATGATTAAAAAAAAAAAATCTTCTTTTTTTAGTTTTTACATCAATTGTTGTTTACTAAATGTTTTAATTTTATTTTACTTGAAGTGATGTTCTTTGAAATAAATTTTCTAACCTGATATGAGAGAGCCGTGTTGTCGTGAATGGTGCATCGGACTACTAACACAAAGGTTCCTGGTTCGATCCCCGCTCCGGAGAGAAAATTTCAGGGACTGAATTTTCAGCTCTACCTCGACACCATTTGTGAGTATGGTCTTGGGGAAACGATGATAGTCCGTCAGAAGGGGACGATAAATGGCTGACCCGTGTTAAAAGAGAGCCATATCTCTTGCACGTAAAAAACACCCTTGTAGATTTCGAAAAAGAGTAATCTAATGCCGCTACAAGGCAGCACTCGTACCCGCAAAGTGGAAAGGGATTAATATAAGTTGCAATAACTTCTTTCCTAATCCACTATAAATAAATATGTTTAAACTAACCTGATATGACCATAAAATATGGTCTTTGCCCTAGACAGGATGTAGTGAATAGTTAGTAATGCAAAATCCCCCCAAAGCGTGTGTATCAAGAGGCAAACATGAATAGTACCCCCAAAAAAAAAAAAAAAAAAACACACACACCCACCCCACCCCACCCCAATTGTTTAAGGTTGTAAACATTTCATCTTTACACAAACAACAGCAGTCTTGACGACACAAATTTACGTTTCCACAGAACCCTTTGCTATTTTAGTGAGAATAATTATATAGAAACCTTTAACAGTTTTAACTTGATGATGTGTCTGTATAAATTCTACATATTTCAACTTGAATTTTTTATAATTTTTAATTTTTAATGATTTTTAATTTTAGGAACTAAACGAAAAATAGAAGTGTAATATAAAATCTTACGATTCTTTATACATTCTACAAAAGCAATTTGTTATTATATGCTAATTACCCATATCATATTTTAATGACCACATACCGTGACCATCATATAAACCTAATAAACATCCGACTGTAAAATTTCGCACGATAGATAATGACGAACAAACGACGGAAATTACATAATAAATCCACAGCGTGTGCATTTGACTCTATCTTACTATATTTGTCAGTACATGGAGGAAAGGTCCGTTTCAAATGTTATTCAAAGATTAGGAGCGACGATTCATTTTCCATTTGTTTATTGTTTTTGTCGTGGGTGTAACGACACCAGGAACAGATCAGGATAGACAACAGAAGTCTGTAAGTATCTATTTTATGTATTTATATTTTAACATAGATATTATAAGCCTTTCATGTCTTCTGTTTACAAATTTTCATAACTATGCACTGTTTTAGTAGACCACAGATGTTCTTTTCGAACTAAAAGAACCTCCTTGAGAAGACACACCTCAGTCGAATCTTTCTTCTCAAAAGAATGCCTTAATGTACATCAAATTAATACTTGTTATGGGCAGGCATTTTCGAATAATTCTAAACAATGTATTAATTCTGACTGCAGGAAGTTTAAATGGTAAATCATATACTTTGTGTCTCATTGAAATGTACACATTAACAGTGAATTTTTCATAAATATGATACAAAAGATATATTATGCAAATACGTATCTCAACGATCCAGAAAGAATGGAATTGGTCTCAACATGAAAGTATTATATTTCATTTTACTTCCATGGTCTCAAGCTAGGGTTTCGTCTTAAGAACCTTCGCCTAGCGATAGGAGGTATGGACCTCATTTTTTATATATATATATATATGTATTTGTTTGTGTATTTATTTAATTTTGTAAAATACTTCTTTATATCTAAACTTATTTTCACTTATTCAATGCGTTCTTGATCTTATCGGTATGATGTAACAATAACCGTTCATATCAGAGACATAAAATACAATGTAACTATAATAAATATAAATTTATATGAGACACAAAACTATTATCATAATACAAGTTATAGCTTTTCGAAAAAAGCTAGCCGTCTCTTTGCTGATTGAAGTGGAAAGTGTTCTCGCTTTGTAGATTAATTCATTCAGAATAGCCTTGCATATCAATCACCAAATTTTACCACACGCGTTATGAAGCAGTAAATCGTTTAATGTTGTGTGTCAAATAAGGTCCTTATCGTACTAATCCTTCAAATCATGGTTGTAAATGCTTTACATATTTATCAAACAATTTATTCTCTCATCATGAAATATCATAACCATGTTAAAATTTTCGTGTGTTTTTCGTGTATAAATAACCTCATCATAGATACCAGGATTCAAATTTTGTAATTACGCCAGACGCACGTCTAAAAATGTACGTAACAGTGTGCGACTCGATTGAATGTGAAACAATCCTGTGTGTGTTTACAAACAGGAGATTCGGCTATTTATAGATAAAAGTTACCTGTGTACCGATATGCATGATTGGTGACCAGGCAAAATCTAATAGCTAAAATAGAGAGTTCAAATCCGATACTCTACGGGATTGACAGACATTTACTAGGTTTGGATTGTCCCAACCAATCAACGAACTTTAATTATTAACGTCTCAGTAATATCTTCCAATCAGGTAGTAAGAAGCATTCAGCCTGCAGACTGTCCATCGTTCAATTCTTAATAACGTCTCCGAGGAGACGTTAATAATATTGTATGGATAATGAATTTTGCACAAAACTTGAAGAACAGCTTTAACATAAAAGGGGGTAGAGAAGGTAAACATTCAGACGAGAAAATGCGTTTCATTCTCTTGAAGAGTTCAAAAGATGAAACGATGACACAATTTGCGGATAATTAAGCGTTCTATTATTTAATTTTTGGGTTATAAATCAGACCATGGTATTTTTTCGTTTGAAATGTTTCTCATGTCCTTTTATAGCTTAATTACTATACGGTATGGTTTTTTTTTCCTTTCTAAAAACGTGGTCTATATACGTCATTAGGACTCTTGTGGATTGTTGTCTTGTAACGTTAGCAACCATACCCCATCTCCTTATTATATATATAAATATATATATATATCAATTTCTTATGTTATGAGCATTAAATTTGCAGGAACGCTTACTATGGACGTATGTTGCCCTGCTTGATAATATTCCTTGCCTAAATTGAGACCGGGGACAAAATACATTCAAGTCGGTTATTTTAATATTTTCATACACGGATGTATGCATTTCACTTGATACGTTCCTGTAAGTTAAACAGTTTAAATCAGTCGATTAATACAGTTCACTTCCTTTATTAAATGAGTGGAGCTTTTCAAACTTTGAGTAATACCATTGTCTGACTTTTCTCTTGAAGAAAAATAGTAAAAGTGTAGCATATATATCATGTGTATTTCACGATTATACTCTGGAAGAAAAATAGTCCAGCATAAATACAAACATACTGGCTTCAGCCATAATTATTTTAACCATTGGCTACATTGCTTTTATTTGTAAGGATATAGAATTGAATTAAAAAAATGTAAATGTTCAAACATGAGATTAAAATTACTGCTTGTAGACTATAATTATTAGCACATGACATTGGCAAAATCTCTTTTTTCTTATAGTGCTATAATCTGGATAACGCACATCTAAGGTGTGCATTAACTACATAAGATATACTGCATGCACTGTTCAAATGAACTATTATCTTCAGGGGCAGATCTAATATTTTTCCAAAGACATAAGGGTGTAATTCCATAAAAATAAGTTTGTCAATTTTAGATTAAACATAATTTATTTTCCAATCAAAAACGGGGGTGGGGGGCGTAAGTCACCTCCGAAATTAATATTTTGGTTTGGAAAAGTATTAATGAATTAATCATAATGATAAACAATGATGGATAAAAAAGAGAAACTTTAAAAAAAAAAAACATTAAATTTCATAATCTTTGTTAATGGAAAAAATTAATTTTCTCAGAAAGGTATCTCTATCTTCAGAGGTTAATACGAAAAGTTGTTGTCTGTTATGCTGTTATGTGGGTTTTTTTCGCCTGTATATATATGCGAGACATAGGCATGATAGGTATTGCAACCCAGCGGCGGCGGCAGCGACGACGGTGTACACTATTTGTTTGAAGCATTATATTTCATAAGTTAGAAAACCTGGATGCTTCATACCTTATGTTATGAAGTTTCCGTCTGTCATATGTCCATTGTCCCGGTGACCTCATTTTCATGGTTCAGTAACAGCTTGGTACATTTTGTTTTGTTAAAGGAAAAACTCACTTATTATGAGTAATAGGATAACTATATTGGGTATATGGGTTCCTAGCATCATTTACATGTTAGTCAGCTAGGTACGTGTAGGGTTAACCTGACCTCGACCTTATTCCATGGATCAGTTATCAAGGATAAAGTAACGTAATCAAGTCCGTATCTCAGATACTATAACTAGTAAGTCATCTATATTTGGTGTATGGATTATTGAAATGATTGTAAGGTGTACGTGTACAGGTTCCGTCTGACCTTTGGCCTCAATTTCATGGTTCATTGGCCAATGTATAGTGTTTGTGGTTTGGTCTATTTCTCAGATACTTTAAGCAGTAGGGCCACTATATATGGTGTATCACGTATGGAATAATTGTCAGCTGGACATGTCCGTCTGATAGGTCTCAATTGATTTCGACCTCATTTTCATGGTTCGTTGGGCAATTTTTAGTTGTGTGGTTGGGTCAATTTTTCGGGCATTACAAGCAATTTTTATAGGTCAATAATATGTAGTATATGGAACAATTGTGACATGTCATGTCTATCTGTCGGGGTTAACATGACCTTGACCTAATTGTTTGATGTTAAGATGTTGTGGTTAGATCCGATTCTCAGGTACTATTAGCAATATGACAACTATTATAGTTGTACATTGATAATGTTAAGTTTGTGTGATAATTGTAGTAAAACCCCATACTACAGACTTTCAACATGAATTCAATGATAAGTAAAAAAAGACCAGACATGTGCACTCTTATTTTGGTAATAAAATGTTTAAAGTGTTGACTAAAGTACATGTACCTAAATTTCAATATATTTTTGTTTCAGAGTGCTGAAGGAGCATCTTTAACATTTTGAGAGGAAAATGAAGATTTTGTTGAAGGGAGAATGTGTTGGGTACATTACTCACATTTTTGCCTGAGGAAGCTGCTGTTCCTTTGGGAACATTTCTTACTTGTTTTCTGATATGTTGAATGGAGTAAGTAAAAATATTTTAGTCAACACCAGTCCTGTGTTTTGTTTAAGACTAAATGAAACCTGTTTTTAATTGTTATAATTGTTATTTGTGTCTTCAGTTCGCTGTCTCCTAGGCATGAACCATTCATCTATTTTAAGACTCGATGATTGATTGATTGGTCATGACTGGTTGAATGTCCAATGGCAAATATTACATGCATAGTCAGGAAGTTGGGAATGATACATGCCAATCCTGATAATAATAAAGAAAGGTGCTTGTTCTTAATTCTTAAAAACAATAACAGAGTAAGTGTTCCTGCGTTAAACTTCAAATATTTCTTGTAGAGTGAGAAAACTGGTATGAAACACCAGCAAAAAAAGACAAGATTGTTATTCAGTCCTGACCCATACAGTGTCTCTGACGATGAAGATTAGGTATGTAATAATGAGTTTTTTATTTGATAGATTGTTGACTTTTAAATTGTAAAAGTTTGATTAGTAAAAAAAGATTTAAGCTTTATGAATTTAATAAAATTCTTATAAAATAAAATGTACTATGCAATTGTGTACCTATATTATCTCGTTTAATTCAATGACAAGTCATGATTGCACTTTACAGCAGACATGTTATACTGGAGTTACTAAAACTGCAAAATAAACTTCTAAACAAATAGTAATTTGAAATTATTTTTATTAAGTTAATTCCTTTATTGTATACAAATTCAACAATTACTGTACAGGTGCATAGTATAGCCATGAATATTATCTTACTTAATCCAGAGGCAATAGATATAAGAAGATGTGGTACGAGTGCGAATGAGACAACTCTCCATCCAAGTCACAATTTATAAAAGTAAACCATTATAGGTCAAAGTACGGACTTCAAAACGGAGCAAGACTATTATTAACTATAATAAAGAGAGTGAAAAATAACATAAACAAAAAAGACATCATAATTAAGATTAAAAGAAAGACAGACATTTTTTTTGACAATTTCTTCATATTAACAAAATGACTATTTTGATATAATTATGTATATCGTATACCCAAAAGGAAAACAATTTTTTTCATATTTGAAATTGTTTTGAATTTGTCGTTTTTTCTTTCAGATCAGGCCAATCCAGAAACAAGAAAAAGGACAATTTTAGCATGTACATCTACGGAGACATGTATAAAAAAACAGATTTGTTTTCAATTTAAGAAGAACCTGTTCAACTTTTACTATTTTTAAACTCTTTAATTTACATTTATATGTTGATATTTTGTTTTTTAAATTGCTGCACACAGTATTTCTGTCATCTTGCTATTCAGTCCCACATAACAAAATCAGCTGAAGAAATTGATATTTTCATATTTCAAAAAAGTGTCCTTTTGCATTGTTGATAGCAGATATATGTTTTGTCTTAATTTGAGTTTAAAAACATTGACATCCCAACTCCAAATAAAATACATTTTTATAAATGTTACATGTAAATAGACATGAAAGATAGAAATATATAGGGACACATTTTTTTTATGACCTAAATGTATTTCCAAGGTAAATTAATTGTGAGAACATATTAAATATTATCAAAAGCACTGTTGGTATAAAATAAACTTATTCTATGTAGTAGGTAGACTAGTCCTACAGATCAGTGTATTTTTCCAAAATAAATTTTATATATTTTATAACCAGAAATAGTGTGAGTATAGAATAAATTTATTCTGTGTCTTAACCTTAACATAATTACTGTACTTTCATAATAAATTTATTTTATATATTATTATATAAAACAAAATCACATTGAATGTAGAATAAATTTATTCTGTGTCTCAGCCTCACCATATAGATGACTTTACTTTCAGAATAAATTTATTTTATATATTATTATATAAGACAAAAATCACATTGAATGTAGAATAAATTTATTCTGTGTCTCAGTCTCACCATACAGATTACTTTACTCTCAAAATAAATTTATTTTATATATTATTATAATCATCAATCACATTGAATGTAAAATAAATTTATACTTTGTTGCAACCTCACCATACAGATTACTGGACTTTCAAAATAAATTTGTTTTAAATATTATTATAATCATTAATGACAATGAATGTAGAATAAATTTATTCTATGATTTTCTCGAATAATAATAGATATTAAGGCTCTATATAATAAATTTATTTTATAAATGATCATATACAGAAAAGCACCATGCATTTAGAATAAATTTATTCTATGTTGCATCCTTTACAGAGAATTGACTGAAAATAGGCAGCAAAGTGTAGAATTCAGTATAAATTTATTTTGAAATGTAACAAATAAATTATTATATAACAGAATTGACTTTGTTTTTCATGTTTTTTTCTCAAATACATGGGTTATAGAATAAATTTATTACGTTCTGGTCCAAATTTGGCCTCTAATTGCACTTGTCAGAAATTAGAGTGAAAAAAGAGGAAAATTGGTTTTTTCCTTTTTTATTCTGCTCTCAGTTTTATGTAGGAAAAGCTTCTTTCACTGATTTTTAAGACATCATGTTGAGTGTAACATTCATAAACTGTTTATTAAATATATGTCAGAGTATAATAATAAGTTAATAACAATTTAACACGTTTTAAGTTAAAGTCTCAAGAGAATTCAATAGTCATATGTTATTCTGTTAAGACATGTAACGTCACAGTACCCAAATTGCACCTACTGAACAAAAATAGCTGTGGAAATCTTACAATTTTTATTTGAGACTAAACAATTTGTATTTGTATGATTTGACATAATACACATATTTAAGCATAGGTAAATATATTTAAAATGAACAAAACGTTCACAGTATATATCAACAGATACTAGTAAAGTATTTACTGTTAAAGTAAAATCTACGGAAACGTCGCCATGCGACGTTCACAAAAGGTCATCTTTTAAAAATGAGCAAATAAAATATGTTACAAGCATCCATTTCTTAAAAAAAAAGAATAGTAAGCATGGACTAATGTCAAATTGTTCTAAATATTTGAAGAAATAGAACAAAACATCTGTTATACGATTTTTAAGGATGTGAATTTAAGCATGGATGCAATTTGGGTACTCCCCATTACAGAATCATGGATCGTTTGGAGGTCAATTCAGACCCATTTTTCTATGATTCAATATGGATTCAAAATTAAATCCGTGTAACTATATAGTAAATTAGGATACATCTACAAAATAAACCCAGAATGGAAACTTTTGTTTGGAGCATAAAAAAACGTAGGTGAAATAACTGTCAAAATAGGTGCAATTTGGGTACCCTCACGTTAAATACATTTGCACATTCATTTGAATTAACAGATTAAGATACTCAATAAACCTCAGATTATTATGTCTATATATCACCACGAACAGCTGTTTAGTCAACAACAGAATTGTGCTACTTTTTAGATAATGATAATGGTGATCTCGGTTTGGGGTCCAGATCCTCGTCCCAACCCCCACATCAATAATTTCAGGAAAAATATTTTTTACTTACCGAGTTCATACAGTTAAAAGATTCCATATTGTTTTCGTGTCACAAGTATGTCTTTCTGACAGGTATTTAAAACATTTCCTTTTGTCATCAGGTTAACAGCAAGTCCTGTTCGACCCGACCTCTTCTTTTAATGGTTTACATTTTGGGTGTGTTTCAATTGCCCTGGATACCATGCACAGAGTCCTCCTTTTCCTTTCTCCATTTTGCTTGAGCAATCGTTGGGAATGTGTTAAACATTACGAAAAATTCAGGTATTTGTAAAATATCAGAATATCCTATTGATGAAATTATTTCATTTTCACAAGTTCAGTCATGTCAGTAGAGCACTGGGAATGATTCCAGCAGTTTTATTTATGGTAAAACCTCGAGCGGTAAACAAAACACATTATAATGTGTTTATAATACTTTGGAATACATTTTGTCATGGTCCTACATGTGGAATTGTTTTCTGTAGACATACACAAACGTTTGTGTCTTCTTGTCTGAAGAGTAATTCAGGGGAAGCTACTCCTGCTACGCAGGGTAAATAAAAGGGCTTTAATTGAGATTATAGAATTCAGCAGTTGTTATATTTAATTTGAGAACATCTATTTTTCTGAGAGCAGGATTAAGTATTTCCAGACAAATAAAGCATTCGATTTAATTTCAATATTCTATTTGTAACAACAGTAATTTCGAAAAACCATGGTATCTAAAAATTGAATTATGCAAAATTTTCAAATATACCCCTCTCAATTTTTTGTATTTTGATTTAGCAATGGTTAAACTATTTAATAATTATTTTAGCCATATCGGGAAAATCTGGGATGAAAATTCTCAAAGCTTTCAAAACAGGGTAAAATGGGACTCCCAATACACAAGGAATTTGACCCATTTTGGGGCTAGGCTCTTGACATAACGGCTAAATAATATATTTTTCTGAATACATTTTTTAAATATGTCATAACCATACTAAGTCATAACAACAAACACAATTTTCTTTTTTATTCTCTAAAAGGCCATATACATCTAGCTGTAATTGCACATTTTTAGCCTTTTTTACTTACCAAAATTGACCAAAAAATGTTCAAGTCGTTACCATAGCAACCGCAAAATTTTAAGTGAAATTTGATGTATATTTCAGTATATCTCAATTGTTAGAACATTTTTACAAATTTTGAACCAATTCTGTGACATGTCATTTCCACATGATTTTGATGCTTACAGAGAATGACTCTTAAGGACTCTTTCACAGTAAAGTTCTTTGCCGCACTTATCTCACCGGGCTGGTCTTATTCCAGTATAATTAAAAAGAAAAAAATCATACAAATCTGCAGTAAAAGAAGCTTACATATTTCCACATAAACTTATGAAAGCTGTGGCTAAATTAAAAGAGCTTGAACATCCAGGTTATACATCAATTGATTTGACTGATGAATATTTACAGCAGTTTGGGAGTCTTCTTTCAGAAGAAGAAGATGACTGTGACAAATTAAAACTGAAAAATTTTCAAATGAAAATATTTCTGACAACAATAACAACCTTACTCTAAGTTTTCATTAACGGTAGTAGTTGTTGAACAATTAACTGTTAATGATGATAACTTATACGAGTATTAGACACACAGAAGCAAGAGTCTGTTAACTCATTCACCCCCAACAGTATATTTACACTGCAACAGTGATAAGCCAGTATCAGTTATCAGGCTGTGCCCCAGAGCATTTTTATCTAATTAATTGTTCTACTATCAGACGTGCACATGCATGATATTTACCTTGATTGCTCAGTAATTATCCAACATTAATCCATAAAAATTTCAGTGAATAAATAAAGAAGAAAAAATTGTCTTTCCACACATATAAATTTTATCAAAATATATACAGAATAAATCACATATTTATCCAGGTAAGTAAAAATATTCCAAAAAATATATGAATCTCAATGAATATATCCTCTATTTACAAGAACAACTGTGGGAATAATTTCCTGTGATATGGCCTAAAACATTCTGTGCACAAATTTACTTTACGATGAGCACACCCAGTTTTGGGTTCCTTTCTAATTTTATTTTGTGAGCACATTTTGCATGTTTTCTTCTTTGGCATATTTTCGATCCAGTGATTATTTGGTTGGAGTAATGGTCTTGGATCGACTGACCGTTTCCTTTTCCCATGAAACTGACCTAGCATTTGGTGAGCTAGTTTCATTCTAAACTCTAGCTAAGTCATTTGACGTGGCCTGTTCTTTTTTGTCACTATTTGGTGATTGACAGACTCCCTCATAAGAAGGTATGCGTTGACAATACTGATGTCCATAAGGAAGTTGAAGAGGTATTTCCACCATTTCATGCACTCTCGAGATGTTGTAGGTAGACCTCAACTGATCTGCATGGTCTACCCCATTCATGAACATGTTATAATGTTTGACTGACAGAGGACAAGTCACCTCTTTGATGGTACCATCTTTTTGCTTATGATTGACTTTGTCGGGTTCACCAAAACAGTTTGTTGATAATAAGTTAATGTTTTTCTTGTCCCTCCAAACTGTGACTCGCATATAATTTTTTTGCTTGACAACAAACTGGCCTTGTTCTTCGAGTTTGATACGGTCTAAATCAGCAGGTAATCCTTTACGGTTTGCTCTAACTGTGCCACACGCATAAGTACCATGCTCCCATAAATTTATAAATAAATCTGGTGAAGTGAAGAAACTATCACAATAAAGATGATGACCCAACCCAAACACAGGGGTCATGAGATCTAGAACAACTCTTTTGCCAAGGTTTTGTTCTGGGTTATTGGTTGTCTTTCCAGTATAAACTTGAAAGTCATTTATGTAACCATTAGTTGGATCTGCTGGAACCCAAACTTTGATCCCCCTTTTTGAAGGCTTCAAGGGAACATACTGTTTGAACCCCAATCTGCCATTAAAACCAATCATTGCTTCGTCAATGGATACTTCCATATGTGGTTTGTATTCTTGAAGGGATTTATCACGAATTATTTCGAGTATTGGTCTTACATGGGCCAGTTTATCATGTCCGGGTTGAATTCGGGGTGGATTTTGTGTGGTGTCTGCCACATGGAGATATCTTTGTAACTCCTCATATCTGTTTCTTGAAAATTTTTCCTCAAGACTAGAAGCATGAAAAAGTTTATCTTTGTACCAATACATATCCATATTGGGGACAGGTACAATTCCCATAACCATCTGACCCCCTAAGTATGCTTTGATTTCATCACTAGTAGTTGGAGTCAATTTTCATTTTGCCTCCCATTTGTGTAAGCATTTGTTTGTGTTGCTATTTCCGAATAAAGTCTCTCCAGGAAAATTAAATGAAAAAATCTATCTCCGTCTTTTCCTTGTCCATTTGCGTGGTCGGACCGGGCCGTGGACCGGTAAAATCATTTATTTGAACCGGCCAAAGTTCATCACCCCATCTTGCTATTTCAGCAAGTGCAACATCGTCATCATCGCTATTAAAACCTTCATTTTCATCAGAATCGACGTCTGAAAATTCGATATCAGAATCAATATTATTCAATGCATAAATATGCTGCAAATATCTTTCTTCTGCAGCATTTATATCCCGTAATTCAAAGACATCAAACTCACTTTCACTCTCGCTACTATCAAAAATTTCAGCCATTGTTATCATTTTTATTGAAAACCGCGCATACACACGTGTAACAAGAATGTCTAAATACGGCGTAACCTTTGCACTTAGAATAAATAAATTTCACACAATGAAACATTAAATCCTTTTCTATTGGACAGTATTCTTTAAATTCTGGAAATCCCCTAAGAAATAACCAATCGGAGTGATTCTTTCAGCGTGGTGTCGACCACAAGTACAGACGGGATCGGCCATTGAACTAGGTAAACAAACCACGACTGTAGTCGTTAGCGGCCTGTGAGTGGTATATTTTTATCACGACGGGATTGGGGGCGAATGAGTTAATACCTCTTATTGGTGTTCCCACTGTCTGTATCACTCTGGTCAGCTCTTCATAAAATTGCATATGATGGCTTTGTGACGTCATATACATTAACCCAGCCTAAATAACTTTGCCCCGGACATATCACCGACATCAAAATGAATGAACCAACATTGATAAGTTTGACCCGAACTTATCAAGTCATCTTCTGGTTTGCTTGTAAAATATCAGCTGCTCGACACAATATGAAGCCTTTTTGAACTCGATCGCTGTGCTCACTCTACAAAAAGCTTCATATTGTGACTCGCAGCTGATATTTTACAATATCAAAATGCAGACAACCTGATAATCGATACAGATGAAGACAATTTTGAATTGTTTTATATTTGTCATTTTGGGGCCTTGCATAGCTTGCTATGCTGTATGGGTTTTTATATGACGGCAAATTTTTGTGCATCTGTATTATGTTATGACGATGTCTGCATCTGCGTCTGAAGACATTTTGGTTCGCAGACAATAATTTGTTCAATAGCTTGAATTAAGCCCATGCCTGTGTATACACTGAGCTATCATTTGGCACCAGTCGTTCCATGGTTAATGAGAAAACACTTTAATGGACATAGAAAGGACCTCCAAAATTTTAATTAAAGGTCTTGATGTCATCACAAAGCACCAGTCGTACCCAGGATCATATGGAATGTTTTAGTGGCGTCACTTGGCAGGTGTCGTCTCCAATGTGCTTACATGTCTATGTCAGCCTCAAGTTATCACTTTGCATCTGTTGCTCAGTGTTTGTTAAGCTGTCATGTTTCCCACAGGACCAAAGTATGAAATTCTTGTTAAAGGTTCATAATCACAAATTTTAAGAAACATCTTTTTTATGGTAGGATTTCATCAACTCATTGAAATACACATAAAAACCTGTTATTCCAAATTGATTTCGCAATGTCAAATATGAGGTCAAATGTTAGTTTTTTGTGAATAACAAATTTTTTGTGAATAACAAATTTTGAGGAAACATCTTTTTCTGCTAGGATTTCGACAAAAAGATATACATGTATAATATGTATTCCACATAATTCTCTGATGTTAAAATTATTGTTTAAACTCACCATGTAGGGAAACGCCCAACATAATACATAGTTCTTGGATTTTAACAAAACATATATTCATCAAGAACACATCCTGAATTAATTGATTGTGTCAAAATTTATAAAAATTTTCACCTCATGAACATGAATAACTTTGTATACATCAGTCCCTGTGCTTCACACAAAAAGGTGTCAGTTTTCTAGTATAAAGGTTGTTGATTAATTTTACCTCATTTTTACCTCAAACACTTGTATGATGCACATTGCACCAATTTGATATGTGGATGGTGCCTTGTATGAATAAAGTGTACTTTTTGGGTTCCCGGTTGTTTTTTTTTATAGAAACAGCACAATCACAACCGTTCATTACACTAAACTAAATTCCTATAAACACTTGCTTTGTAGACTTTGTTTATTGCTAGATTATTATGCAATTTTCTCTGCTCGCTTTTCTTCCTTTCTTGGTAATTAACTAATTAAGAAAACATATGAAAGATCTAAGGCATTGATATAATAGTTTTTTGAAACCATCTTTGTGTGTAGTGCAAAATACTTTGGAACTGTTGTATGTTTAAAAACTGAATTCTGAATATATAAAAAGATACCAGGGTTATAATTTGATGTGCTTGATGCTTTTTTAATCTACGTAAGAACCATCAGTGGGGCTTAGACCAAAATTAATCAATACGATACATGCTTTTTCAGATACATTAGCTGTGATTGCCAGATCCATAGGAAACGAAACTTTTATGCCATTGGCACAAGACTCAGCAGTTTTAGGTATAAGTTTGTTGGAAACAGTTGATGACCCTGATCTTAGAAGATGCGTGTAAGTAGTAAACAAACCAGAATGGATTATATAATTAAAAAGATATTCACCCTGGACACTGTTTTCCGTGTTATCTCTGCTTACTTGAAACAGTAAAAGATATTGGTTTATTCGTGTTTTCCAAATGAAGTATTTTATAGAAGTTATTTCTCTTTTTGCAACTCATAAACCGTAGTAAACCATAGTCATAGCGCCTTTTGATATGATGTCCTTTGATTCCATTGAGAGGAAATTGAAATCACGGGCAAAGTTCAAGGTCATCTCCATTTTTACCATTTTTTTTTTCGGTTTTATACGATCACGGTCGTGTAATGTTATGACATTGTCTGCGTCATCGTCAGAAGACATTTGGTTTCCAGACAATAACTTGAGTATAAGTGTATGAAATTGTACCACAAGGTTCCATACCACAAAAGGAAGGTTGGGATTGATTTTGGGGGTTATTGTCCTAACTGTTTAGGAAATAGGGCAAGAAAGGGACCAAGTGAGTTTTTCTCATCACTTGGCGTCCGACGTAACCCCAAAACATTGTTCATCTGAGCTCAGCTCTTTAAAGGAACAACTTGTTATGATTGAAACTTTATAGTGCCAGGAATGTTTGACCAAGAGGGCGGAGTCTATAAAGATGGACATATGATCCCCCATAACCCCAGTGCAAAGAGTGTGAAATCTCGCACCTCGCGAGACGTTACTATGGACACTTCTCGTAGATTTCGAGATTTAAATAAAGATACTTCCGGCCAACCGGAACCTGTATCAAATGATGATACAGATGCAAATTATGATGCAAGAAGCAATGCAAAATAGAGGACAAATAGATCTTAATACCAATCTCACAGATCACAGAAAATCAGGAATTGATTCGGAGCAAGAAGATGTTGGGATGGCATTGGGAAATTTATGTGAAGTTACAGATAATGTACAGTTAGATACATGTGCAGCGGACATGCCATCAGATACTGACGACGACTTTATTTTTGTCGTCTGAGGTTTAACAAGGTCCTAAAATATCAGATTCTTTGGCCAATATAGTTAACACTGGAATGAAGGAGAAGGTATCAGAGGACAAAATCAAGTCTATGCTTACGTCCTGAAACTGTGAGGCACTGGTGCCTGTACATGTTAACTTGCCCATTTGGAAAACACTAAATAAACAAACGAAAAATGTTGACATTATGATTCAGAAAAATCAGGGCATCTTATGGAAAGGCATTGTTCCACAATCAACTTTAATGGACAAGCTACTTGACTTAGTAAAAACTAAGAAGGGAATTGAAGCAAGTGAAGTGGGAGATGTGCTTAGCCTTGTTAAGGATTCATTTGTTTTTATGCAAATGGCATATTCTGATTTAAATGTCAAGAGATGACAACTCATCAAAACTAATCTAAGACCTTGTTATCGGTCACTTTGTCCAGATAATGCTCCTATAACAGACAAATTGTTTGGTGACAGTATAGTCGACAAAGTTAAAGAGGTAGATGTCGCAAACAGAATAGGAAGGAAACTAGGAAAGGTGAAGTCTGTTCCCGCAACCACTTCGACAGACAACAGGGACCATAGGGTGAACAACAACTACAACACTGGTTCAGCAAACAGATTCCATGCACCTTACAATATACCAGATAACCGGTTCAGATTCAAAATGCAGAATACAAGCTATAGACCAGCATTTTCTCATTCTAATGATCAATTTTAGGGAAAAGACCAGTCTGGAAGAAGGACTTCGAGAAGAAAAACAGGCACTTAATGCGGTTGACATGGAGTGTGAATCTTTTGAACATATAAGTTCACAGACTGATTTTAAGGTAACATGTATTTACATTCATGAACACGCCTGACAATTTTATTGCAGGAAAAAATATGTAAATTTTTTGGTTGCTAGATTGCTTACACAAGATAATTGGATTCTTAGTTGGTTAAAGGTTACAAAATTGAATTTGACACTGTACCGCAGCAAACTAAAATACCTGGACCCATTAAGTTTAATGAATCAGAACAGTCTTTAATTAATAGAGAAATTGAAAAATTTGTACTAAAAAATATTGTTCAAAAGGTTGAAAAACCAGGAGATAAACAAAAAAGAATTCATTTCGAACAGTTTTATCAGACCAAAAAAAATGGGTCTCATAGGTTAATATTAAATTTGAGAGAACTTAACGAACAAGTAGAATACCACCATTTTAAAATGGAAACACTTAAAACTGCATTACAGTTAGTTAAACAGAATGTCTGGTTTGCATCTGCTGATTTAAAGGATGCATATTTTTCTGTTAATGTTGTACATTGTGATAGGCAGTTTTTAAGATTTTATTGGAATGGAACAAAAATTCAATTTACTTGTTTCCCCAACGGATTGAGTGCACCGAGAATATTTACTAAGCTTTTGAAACCTGTTTTCTCTACACTTCGAAAAAATGGATATTTAAATGTGGCATACATTGATAACAGTCTTCTTATTAGTGATACATATCAATATTGTTGGGATAATATTATAGACACATGTAATCTACTCGACCAATGTGGGTTTACTATTCACCCTAAAAAATCAGTGCTACATCCATGTCAAGAAGTAACTTTTTGGGGTTTTGTTATCAATTCTATAACAATTACAGTAAAATTAATACCTGAAAAGGCAAAGACAGTTAAGACTATTGTAGTCATGTGCAATATGTTTGTTAAAAAATGGGAAACAAATATTCGAGAGTTTGCTAAATTAGTTGGAAAATTGGTAGCTTCTGGACCTGCAGTCCAGTTTGCAAACCTCTATGTTAAACCTTTTGAACCAAAGAAAGACAAATCATAAAAATTTAATAGGGGAAATTATGATGCAATAATGTATTTGGATGGTGAAATATATAAACATTTAATTTGGTGGATAAATAATATTGAGAAGTCCAGCAAACCTATACCAAGAATAAAACCTAGTATGATTCTTCAATCTGATAGCTCAAAATCAGGATGGGGAGGCCTGATTAAACATCCGAAATTAACTATGGCCAAAACAGGGGGACATTGGTCTTACCATGAACAAACTAAACATATAAATGTGTTAGAGTTCTTAGCAGCCTTATAAGTCTAAAAAGTTTTTGTGCTACTAAAAATAGTATTCATATCAAGATATTTTTGGATAATGCAGTAGCTGTTCAGTATATAAACAATATGGGAGGAAGGAAGGATGAGTTAAATGAGTTAACAAGAGAAATTTGGAATTGGTGTGTAAATAGAAACATTTGGTTAAGTGCATGTCATTTGCATGGGAACACTAATGTAGAGGCAGACAGACTTTCAAGACATTTAAGTGATGATATGGTATGGAAGTTAAATGAAAAAGTTTTTCTGACTGTTCAAAAACTGTGTGGTCCGATTAATATAGACCTCTTTGCGTCACGACTTATTTGTCAATTGAACAAGTATGTTTCGTATATTCCGGATCCAGAGGCGTGTGCAATTGATGCATTTTCTTTTTCTTGGAATATGTATAATGGCTATGCTTTTCCTCCTTTCAGCATAATTGGGAGAGTGTTCCAGAAAGTAGAAGAGGACAAAGCAACATTGATATTGATTGCACTAATGTTCACTACTCAACCATGGTTTGCAAAAATTCTTCATTTGATCGCTTGACAATCTTACATACTACCAAAGAAAAATCTGTTGAAAGATTCATCAGATCATTCAAGGCAGCATCCTTTAAAGAAAATGCAGTTAGCAGTATTTCCTGTATCAGGACAAGACTCAACAGTTTTGGCTTACCAACAGCCACTATAAACATTCTATATATGAGATATGGAGAATTTCCACAAAAAAGCAATATGGAAGTTATCTCAACAAATGGGTGGAATTTTGTGATAAAAGACAAGATTAATTCATTTGAAGCATCTAATACTATAGTTTTATAATTTCTGACAGACCTTTTTGCAAAAAGGTCTTGGATGTAGTGCTCTAAATACAGCTCGCTCAGCTCTATCATCAGTGTTGGATTTAGGGAAAGTCAATTCTATTGGTAATGACCAATTTATTTGTCGTTTTATGAAAGGTGTATATAATAAAAGACCAACTTTACCAAGATATGAAGTGACATGGGATGTTGTTGTGATGTTGAAGTTTTTATGTACTTTATCACCTGTAAATATATTGACTTTGAAAAACCTTACTTTAAAATAAACTATGATATTAAGTTTAATGACAGCTCAAAGAACACAAACATTACATCTCATGGATATCAATGAGTGTGCTGTTAAAAATGATGAACTAATTATAAAAGTGACAAAATTGATCAAAACTTCAAAACCAAGGCGGTACTTTGACTAATAATGGTTTACTTTTACAAATTGTGACTTGGATGGAGAGTTGTCTCATTGGCACTCATACCACATCTTCTCATATCTATTTGTCAGACATTCATTTGCCAGCATATAACAAAGACAAATCTTTATGCTTTGTGAATACATTAAAAGGACTAAACCATTAAGAGGACAATATACAAAGTTGTTTATTTTGACAATGAAATCTCATAAACCTGTGTCAAAAGACACTATCAGCAGATGGCTTAAATTAATAATGAAACTTGCAGGGTTAGATACCAATTTGTTCAAACCACATAGTTTTAGATCAGCCGCAACTTCATCTGCTAAAAAAGCAGGTATTTCTGTAGATGTTATAATGAAATCAGCCGGTTGGAAAGTTTTATGACAAACCTATAGTAGACAATAACAAGAATAAGGAATTGAGTAAAAACCTTCTTGATAACTATTTCAGTCATGATCAGTAAATTTATCTATATCTTAAACTATGTTACTACGTGTTGTAAATGCATTCTTTTCATTACTATGTAAATAGTTTAGCATATATGATTTCTGTTTAATTTAGAAATTTAGTGATTAGATTGATACTTACATATATTCAGAACAAAACTTTTGTGGTGTGGTATATGGTCATTGAGATTTGTAACTGTTCAATTTGGACTTTCAGTTATATTCATGGACACGTACAATCTTCATTGCGTCTCGAGTCTTCACAATTGATTGGTTGTGTTGCAAATTCATGTGTTGCTATAACATCTCATTGGATATTTCAGCAGCATTGATTTTGTAAAATTGGAAAATTAAATGAGTGTTGGAACAATACGAAATTTGATTATAATTTTACAAAATCAATTCTGCTGCTGAGGTATCAAATGCCCGCCCAGAACCCACACAGATTACTTGTCCAAACACATTCATCAGCATCTTTTAAACCTGACGTCACCTGGCCTAATACGTCATCTCATGTGATACCTCAGCAGCAGAATTGATTTTGTTAAATTATAATCAAATTTCGTATTGTTCCAACACACATTCAATTTTCCAAGTTTTACCTATTATTTTTGAAAACCACTATGAATAAAAAAATTCTTGCGGAGGCAGAAATGTTCAGAATGTTGAGCTCTACCTATTGTTTATTTATGTCAAAACTGTCAGACGACTTCTTTAAAGAGTTATTGCCCTTAAATGAGGAATTTTACCATTTTTTAAAAAATTTTTGCCTGTTATCTTGAAAATTATAATAGATAGACATGAACTTTATATAGCAAAAATGATCAGCAAGACAAGATCTACAAATAAGTCAACATAGTTGAAATCTTCAGTCGACTCCTTATTAGTATTATTGCTCTATACCAAATTTTTTAGTTTTTATACGACCGCATTCGTATAATGTTGTGACGTTATCTGGGTCATTGTCATCGTCAGAAGACATTTAGTTTCCAGACAATAACTTGAGTATAAGTGTATGGATCTTTGTGAAATTGTACCACAAAAGGAAGGTTGGGATTGATGTTGGGGGTTATTGTCCTAACTGTTTAGGAATTAAGGGCAAAAAACAAGCAAAACAAGATCTACAAATAATTCAGCATGATTGAAATCTTCAGTCGACTCCATATTAGAGTTATTGCCCTATGATGACGATTTTTGATTCAGCCATGCTGGATCTATGCGATCACTCTGTTTTTGGATATTGTGCAGAATACTAAGTTGAAGACATATCTTGAAACTAATTGTGTGTTTTTATGACTTGCAGAAACTTTCTACACCATTTTAATCATCAACTGCCAACTTTTGACATGTTATTTGCCCTTAAATTAAGAAAAGATTGGTCGAACAACCCTTTTATTTTAGATATACACTTGCATATAGTTCTTTTGTAAATCAAAATTTATAATGATTTACTATTTAAGAATTAATTTGAAAAAGTATTTGTACATCAATTGAATCAGTTGATAAGAATTTACGACGAAAGAGATGATTTCAGCTTCCCAAATGTGAACTTTCCCTTTCTATGTAGCAACATTCCAGCAGCGCCTGAATACAGAGTATATATCTCCCAGTTGATACGATATTCCAGGGCTTGTATTTCCTATCCTGACTTCCTTGATAGAGGGTTGCTGCTCACAAGGAAGCTATTAAACCAAGAGTTCCAAGTGGTGAAGTTGAAATCATCCTTTCGTAAATTTTATTGATGCCATCACGAGTTGGTTGACCGTTATGGAATATCTGTTTCACAGAAGATGACAGATATGTTCCGATTGTCATAACTACAATCCAGTGCCCTTTTCCCTGAATGTGACCTATGGAATTAGATGTATCACCGGGTTTGACGGATGCCACATGTGAAGCAGGATCTGCTTACCCTTCTGGAGCACCTCAGATCACCCCCCCTCCCCACTGGTGTTGTCAGTTTTTTTGTTCGACTTATGAGTTTGAATGTCCCTTTGGTATCTTTCGTCTCTCTTTTACACCAACTAGTTGCAATTATTACATTATTTCGTATAATTCAAACCTGTAGTTAAGACATGTACATGTACTGAAAAGAATATAAAGGTGTTTTATTTATTTTGTAAAAAAATCAATATTTGTTAATTGTAGATATTCTCTCTTTGCTGCCTTGTCATCATTACTACAACAAGAAATGGTACCATACATGGAGAAACTGGTTATGTTCATGATAAACTCGATAAAGTCAACAGAAGGAGTCAAGGTATTCATTTTGACATATTCTTAAGATTTATTGCAAAAAAATGAAACCTTTTAAATTTCCCAGAGTGAGTTCCTCTTTGTTAGGCTATTTAAATGTTTGCGAGTTCCATTGTATAAATACAGTAGCTACTGTTCTCTGAAGAGTTTATTAAATGAGCCTTTAAATTTTTCCTTGATAAGCCAATCATTAATTGGTTAATTTAGCTTGACAAAATATTTAACTCTTAGTGATGAAAATACATGTACCAATACTAAATAATGACACATATTCTCAGACCGAAAGGTAATAATTAAAACACACTACTGAAGAACAAATTTTCTTTTATTTGGTCAGTTCATGTTTTTTGAATACAAATAGTTATATGAATTTTTGGCACATAATTTTTACTCACCATGTAGTTGGGTGCAGACTAAGCATAATATAAAGTAAACGCATGTTATTGCTGCATGCATATATTTCATTTTTTATCTCCAATTTCCTCGTTTTCTAGTTGACACTTGTTTACTATAATTGAGTTAACGCAGTCAAAATGGAAATTTCTAATGTTTACTCTAGTAAACGTCTGTTCAGTTAGGAGTTAACTGACGTTTACACCTTTACCTGTATCTGCACTTGGAAAAGGCAGGTTTACTCTAACCGTTAACTATTTGTGAAAAATATAAATAAACTATATATCTTGTTGAAATGATTTTTGTCGAGCCTGCAACTTTTGTCGCAGACAGCTCGACTTAGGGATAGTGATCTGGCAGCGTTAACTAACTTCTTAAAAGCTTAATATTTCAGAAGGTAGAAGACCTGGATGCTTCATACTTTGTATATAGATGCCTTATGTTATGAAGTTTCCGTCTGTCGTATGTCCATTGTCCTTGACCTCATTTTCATGGTTCAGTGACTACTTGAAAAAAAAGTTCAGATTTATTGTAATGTTAATTTCTCTCTAATTATGAGTAATAGGATAACTATATTTGGTATGTGCTTACCTTACAAGGTCCTCGTGCCTGTCAGACAGTTTTGACTTGACCTCTACCTCATTTCATGGGTCAGTGAATAACGTTAAGTTTTCGTGGTCAAGTCCATATCTCAGATACTATAAGCAACAGGTCTACTATATTAGGTATATGGAATGATTGTAAGGTGTACATGTTATTAAGGGATAAGGGGCCAAAAACAAGCATTTTTCTTGTTTCAGGACAATAACTAGTGTAAAAGTGTATGGATCTCTATGAAATTGTACCACAAGATTCCTCCAAAGGAAGGTTGAGATTGATTTTGGGGGTTATGGCTCAAACCGTTAGGAATTAGGGGCCAAAAAGAATAGGACTTTCATGTTTACGGACAATAATTGAGAATAAGTCTATGGATCTCTATGAAATTGTACCACAAGGTTCCATACCGAAAAAGGAAGGTTGGGAATGATTTTGTGGGTTATGGTTTTACAATACTGTTTTTATACTTTGTATAAATAGCTTTTTTCTTGAGAAATTTCAATGGGGTTTAATTCAAAGTCTTGAATTCTTGGGGTGCTATGATATGCTGAATCTAACAGTGTAATTTAGATTTTTGATATTGGACCCGTTTTAAATTGGTCCACATTGAGGTCCAAAGGGTCCAAAATTAAATTTAGTATCATTTTAAAAAAAATTGAATATATGGGGTTTTTCGATATGCTAAATCTAAACATATATTTAGATTTTTGATTTTGGACCTAGTTTTCAAGTTGGTCTAAATCGGGGTCAAAAATTAAACTTTGTTTGATTTCAACAAAAATTTATTGTATGGGGTTCTTTGATATGCTGAATCTAACTGTGTACTTTGATTTTGGATTTTTGACCCATTATCAAATTTGTCACATGGAGGTCCAAATCGGGGTCCAAAATTAAACTTTCTTTGATTTAATCAAAAATTGAAATCTTGGGGTTCTTTGATATGCTGAATCTTACCATGTATTTAGATTTTGGATATTGGACCATAATAATTTAAAGTCCAATTTCAAAATATTAAGTTCTTAGACTACATTCATTCTGTGTCAGAAACCTATTCAATGTCAAATATTTAATCACAATCCAAATTCAGAGCTGTATTGCACAATTAATAGAAATTGTTAGTAGATTCATAGTTTAGAATAGATATAGCATCATATTCTGATTTTAGAAATATGTATAAATATAGTTTGAAATTTACTGTTCATTAAATCAGATATTTTGATAAATAATTAAAGGTATGTTTTATAGATTTTTAAAGACATTGTATTAATGATGAATGATATTTTGGAGAAAAAAAATTCATTGTTTTGGTAAATTTTTGAAGAACTTTATGGTATTGTTTGTTATTCTGTTTAAATTAATTTTCAGAATACTATATATATTTTTTTTTATGAAGCGAACCCTTTAAAACTTAGCTAATATTGTCCATTAATAAATAAATTAATTAAATTCTTGGTGTACTTGGATATTATGGTCCATTAATAAATAAGTAAATTAAATTCTTGGTGTACTTGGATATGATGAATCTAACCATGTATTTAGATTTTGGATATTGGACCATAATAGGTAAAATCCAATTTCAAATTTTTCAGTTTTAAGACTACATTCATTCTGTGGCAGAAACCTATGCTGTGTCAAATATTTAATCACAATCCAAATTCAGAGCTGTGTCAAGCTTGAATGTAGTGTCCATACTTGCCCAAACTATTCAGGGTTCGACCTCTGCTGTCGTATCTATCGGCACCCCGCGGGAGCATTTTATTGCAGTTTATAGTAGGTTGAAATATGTTACCATTTCAAAGATGTACACAAAAAACTATACGCTAAAGAATTATCTCGTGGTAACTTTTGAATGGGGCAAGTATGGACACAACATTCAAGCTTGATACAGCTCTGAATTTGGATTGTGATTAAATATTTGACACAGCATAGGTTTCTGACACAGAATGAATGTGGTCTAAGAACTTAAAAATTTAAAATTGGACATTCACCTATTATGGTCCAATATCCAAAATCTAAATACATGGTTAGATTCAGCATATCAAAGAACCAAGAGTTCAATTTTTGATGAAATCAAACAAAGTTTAATTTTGGACCCTTTTGACCTCAGTGTGGACAAAGTTGATAACAGGGCCCAAAAATCAAAAATCTAAATACATGGTTAGATTCAGCATATCAAAGAACCCCATATATTCAATTTTTGTTGAAATCAAACAAAGTTTAATTTTGGACCCCGATTTGGACCAACTTGAAAACTAGGCCCATAATAAAAAATCTAAATACATGTTGAGATTCAGCATATCAAAGAACCCTAAGAATTCAGTTTTTGTTAAAATCAAACTAAGTTTAATTTTGGACCCTTTGGACCTTAATGTAGACCAATTTGAAAACGGGACCAAAAATTAAGAATCTAAATACACAGTTAGATTCGGCATTTTATTTATTTCTCAACTGATTTCAGCAATGTTTGTATCAAATTGCTTATCTTGTCACAAGGTTTCAACATTTTTGAATCAAGATGGCCGATATTAAGATAATTTTTCCAAAAAAAAAAAACATGTTTTCCTTCATTACTCACTCATTTCTGAACCAATTTGAACAATATTGGTATCAAAATGTCTGTCTCATTACCACAAATCAGATTTTTGATATTAAGATATAAAGATGTCATAAGAGAGTCTTTAAGAAACAAACAGGCCACCATTTTCATGAATTTCTGCAGAAAAAACACGCTTTCCCTCATTTCTGGTTCATTTTTAGCTCACCTGGCCCGAAGGGCCAAGTGAGCTTTTCTCATCACTTTGCGTCCGTTGTCCGTCGTCGTAGTCCGGCGTCGTCTGTTAACTTTTACAAAAATCTTCTCCTCTGAAACTACTGGGTCAAATGTAACCAAACTTGGCCACAATCATCATTGGGGTATCTAGTTTAAAAATATGTCCGTGACCCGCCAATCAACCAAGATGGCCGCCATGGCTAAAAACAGAACATAGGGTAAAATGTAGATTTTGGCTTATATCTCTGAAACCAAAGCATTTAGAGCAAATCTGACTGGAGTAAAATTGTTTATCAGGTCAAGATCTATCTGCCATGTAATTTTCAGATGAATCCGACAACCCGTTGTTGGGTTGCTGCCCTGAATTGGTAATTTTAAGAAAATTTTGCCGTTTTGGTTATTATCTTGAATATTATTATAGATAGAGATAAAGTGTAAACAGCAATAATGTTCAACAAAGTAAGATCTACAAATAAGTCAACTTGACCAAAATGGTCAGTTGACCCTTAAGGAGTTATTGCCATTTATAGTCAATTTTAACCATTTTTCAGTAAATTTTGTAATCTTTTACAAAAATCTTCTCCTCTGAAACTACTAAGACAAATTTAACCAAACTTGTCCACAATCATCATTAGGGTATCTAGTTTAAAAAATGTGTCCGATGACCCCGCCCGTGAACCAAGATGGCCGACATGGCTAAAAAATAGTACATAGGGTAAAATGCAGTTTTTGGCTCATATCTCTGAAACCGAAGTATTTAGAGTAAATCTGATGAGGATAAAATTGTTCATTAGGTGAAGATCTATCTGCCCTGAAATTTTCAGACCAATCAGGCAACACGTTGTTGGGTTGCTGCCCCTGAATTGGTAATTTTAAGAAAACTTTGCACCTTTTGGTTATTATCTTGAATATTATTATAGATAGAGATAAACTGTAAAACAGCAATAATGTACAGCAAAGTAAGATCTACAAATAAGTCACCATGACCAAAATTGTCAATTGACCCCTTAAGGAGTTATTGCCCTTTATAGTCAATTTTTTACATATTTCATAAATTTTGTAAATTTTTGTAAATTTTTACAAAATATTTTCTACTGTAACTACTGGGCCAAGTTCATTATAGATAGAGATAATTGTAAGCAGCAAGAATGTTCAGTAAAGTAAGATCTACAAACACATCACCATCACCAAAACACAATTTTGTCATGAATCCATTTGTGTCCTTTGTTTAATATGCACATAGACCAAGGTGAGCGACACAGGCTCTTTAGAGCCTCTAGTTTATTATTATTTTAACCGATTTCAGAAATCTAGGTATCATGAAGCCTGTCCTAACACCACACATTATGATTAAATTTGGGGTACCATTATATGAAGATCTCATAGGAAAGCCCTAAAGAAACAAAAATGGCCACCATTTTCATGATTTTTAGGCGAAAAACACGATTACGCTCATTTCTGGCTTATTTTAAAACCAATTTCAACAAGCTTCATATCGAAATGTTTGTCTTGTCTTAAAACATGGATTTCAATTTTGACCACATAAATACTTAGATAAAAAAGACAGTCATTTGAAATGAAAATATAAATGTCCTAAATCAGGAACCTGTAATTCAGTGGTTGACTTTTGTTGCTGTATTACATATTTGTTTCGCCTTCATAATTTTGTGCATAAATTACTTAGTTTTCTCATTCGATAATGTTTTGCTTTGCTCATTGTTAAAGGCAATATGTGTCCCTATAGAAGTTAGTTTCTGTGACATTTGGTCTCTTGTGGAGAGTTCTCTCATTGGCAGTAATACCACATCTTCTTTTTTATATTTAGAATAAACCACAAACTGACAATTTATATATTTCATATTTTTTGTTAATTTCATATTTTTTGTAAATGTTTTCTATTTCAGGAATGGCAAATGATCGACAATTACTGTCTTTTAGCACCATCTCAAATTCAGATTCAAATATAAAGATATTTTCCACTAAAATTATGTCATCCTTATTTGGCCAATGAAAAGCAATTTTTTTTTAATTTGTCGGATGCAGACATTTAACTTTCTCAAAACTATCATCTTTTATTTCCTCCACTTGACCAGGATACCAACTATCTGAATATGCAATTGCTGCGACATCTCCTAATTTAAAGTTATAAACTACTGACAAATCTGACACATCATTGCTATCCGTTTCATTTGAAGAGTGTGACAGTGCCTGTTTTGAACACTTTCTTGGGGTACATAATCACTTTTTTTTACGGTTTTATTTTTTTCTGAAATTTTTCCCCTTAAATTTTGTATTTTCTCAATAATAGAACTCCTCTACTCAGCCATAAATTGCTCTCTTTCTTCTTTACTTTTTATGATTAGTTTTGTATGAATATCAGATTACTGTTGGTCTTTTTCAGGGGAACCAGACAATTTTAGCAAATTTGATAAGTTTTCTAATAGTTCACAAAGTTCTAATGGCCTTCCTTGAATCGAAAATTTGAATACGGCTTTGTCAGAGGGATTTTTTTTTTAAAATGAGACGCAGAAATTTCATTTGATCTTTCACAGCTTGGATCTTCTTGGATTTTGCAATATTATTTAAATTATCAGCTATCTCTTGCTGACATGTCCATTCTCCACCAAACTTTTCTACATCCGCTCTAATTTTATTTAACTCGTCGATTTTATTTTGTTGTAGCCTAAGATTTTCCTCTTTCCTTTTATTAAGTAACTCTATGTGTTTTTCTTTGATAACAATTTTCTGTTTTCTATAATTTTTTATCATTTTAGGAGCATTTTCCCGAGCTATTTTTAAAACTTCTTTCTTTTATCAGGTTCTAAACTATCCAATCATTGTAAAGTTTTATTGTTCGAAAATAGAATCATTCCTTCTATTGCTATTGTACTCGCATTTGGTTTCTCCCTTTGTAAGCGATCTAAATTAGCGAAGTCACACTCTGAAATTATGTTAGTTGTTGAAACATTTCTAGAAATGTTTTTCAATTGTTCAAAATTTTGCACGCTATCGACACTAAATTTGCCACCAGGAAGGTTATCACCAAGCTGACGTTTTATTATAATAAGAAATTTTGTACACAGAATTTGTAAAGCTTCAATTGTTAAAATATCAATCTCGTTATCACAGTCCAAAAACAAGCTGTTGTAAACCTTGTCTTTAACGTATAATCAGGATAAATGACTTTCCATGAAGTAAATCAGATGAATCTTTAGAAAATTCATCTAGAAAATTGCAGAAATTTAGCCAAACATAATTCAAATCAAGAATACGCTTGGCCTCTTCGATCTGTCTCCATAAGGGACCGGTACATAATTTATCAATAATACCCAAAGCACGACAACCTGCCAAGTACACATTATTGTTAACATAATGTGCTACGCATGACACAAGATTATTCTGTTTATCATCAAAATATATTTCAATAAATTCTTTTATGTGTTTCTAATGATAAAATAAGGATGCTGCCGTTGAAAATAAAATACTAATTCGATGTCCGTAAAAAGTAGACATATTTTGTTAAATTGGTGGAGTCAAGCTTTCTAGATAAGAGTTAAATAACAGTCCATAACCGGATTTGTGATCAGCACCAGGACTCACAGTTTGGTGGAAGCACGAATAAAGTCTGGTGTACTATGAGAAAAAGAGTTGCTTGGCAATGTATCTGAAACAATAATTGTTTTTGCCAATTCCTTAAGGGCAGCTTCAGCTTGAGACCCTAAATTTACAAGAACATGTAAATTACATTTGAAATGATTAATGTCTAACAGACTTTTTTCATATCTGCATTAAAAGTGTCATAATTATCAATAACTAGGGGGAGGCACTCTGACTTCCACTTTTCTAATAAGTTTTTGAGTGAAGTATTAACAACATGTCTGTCTGTCATCATGTTTTTAATTGTAGCAATAATTTCTGCAGCTTTTTTATTTTGATTTTCCCTTATTTATTAGTTCTCCCAAATTTGTAAATATTGTCTTTATCATATTAAAAAAAAATTCTGCTGTTCCTTGCGACAATTCCAAAATACCCAAACTGTATTGCCCTGATGATGTCCCAACTTGTAGCCCCCCATATTCCCGTCCTTTTTCTCTTTGTACCATCAGTATATGTAATGTGCATGCATCAGAGTTAATCATTGCATCAACACTTTGAATTTGCGCTAAAGCTTTAGCTTCCACGAGCATTATTTCTGCAAAAGTTTTTTTAGGAAGGCGATCAATTTTAACTCCACCAAGTTTATTCAAAACGGTCTTTACGATATGTTCAACATTTTTTACACCTACATTCGCGGCCAGTAAAACGGCATAAACTTCACGAACAGTGTCATTATATTTTCCATTCTCAAATGTTGTTATCTCTTTATTTTTCATAAGTTCTTCTAATCTTTCTTTCATTTCTTCATTTTCATTTTCCAGAAAATAAACATGTTGCTTTAAATTTAGATTTTCTTCTAGCATTTTTTTCCCTTCATTATTTTGTTTAATATTTCTTCTTATTACTGTATTAACCTGTTTGGTCTTGAGATTGTTAACTTTTTTGTTGTACTATTTTAACAAAGTCGCTCTTTGTTTGTACTTTAGTCTTATTTTTCATGTTAGTGCATGTTAATGCTGTTTTTGATCTTTGAGCTTTTTATTTTCTTCCATTAGTTTCCATATTTTTTCACTTCTGCGTCTGATTCGCTTATTTACATTTCTCATTGACAAAGATCCCAATTTTTGTTGACACTTGTCTAGTTTTTGCGAAAGAGTTCTCTGTTCTTTATTTAGTTTATAGACCTGAAATTGGGCCTCATATTTCTCCTTTTTCAAATTAGTTATTTTATTCGCCTCATTTACAACTTTCCCTATGTAGTATGTTATTTTATTTACTTGTGCTTGTTTACAACATTCACGGCAGTGGAGTTCAATATTAGGGTCAACTTCTTTTGGTGCCAATGGTGGTTGATATTCACCATTTAAGAAATTGTCTCTTTCTTCCAATTTCATTTTGTTTTTTTTATTGAACATTCTATCAATATTAAGCCACAACCTTCCTAAGTGAGGTATTGATTCAAGCTTGCAAATATGCTTGATCCAAAGACGACATGTTTTATCAGTTATATTATTCCGCCTTTTGTAATGTCTAAGTTCAAAAATTAATTTTCTTGACACAAAACCAACATTTATTTCTTCAGGATTAAGAAGCCATTTTTCTGTAATGCCCTGATTTTTGCATTCAATGCCTAATTCCTCATTTTTTGTAACTTCAAGAACACTATTATATAGAAGTTCTTTCTGTTTCTTTTTCTGTACTTTTTCTTTCAAATTTTTAATTTTCCTTACAAAGGCAGAGACATTTGAACAATCAAGATGGACATTTTCAATACAATTTTGTACATTATACTTGTATGTAAGCTGTGGGTCAGAATCTACATAATCTAATATGCATATCCAAAAATATGCCACTTGAAAAACTTTGTCTTGAATTCTTCCAAGTGGCCAATCATCTACAAAAAATATGCATGCATAATAAATAAATTACCATCCCCAAATTTAAAAAAACATATATCCAAAAGAAGTCAGCCAGCTGACAATAAGTAAAACAATTTATTTAACAAAAGGCATACGTTGACATCTGATGTTTTCAGTCCAGCTGACATCAATGCAAGTGGTCTTCTTCTGCAAAAGAAAAAAAAAGGACCACAAAGCAACACAAAATATGTAAATAGAGTCAAAGAAATATTGAAAGAAGCAAGCTTTAAATGCAACTGTATTTACTTCGAAAAGAATTAGCGATGCAAGTAAGATTGACTATTGCTTGCTACATCTCCAGTGGCAAATATTCCATGCATTGCCAAGATAATGTTAACCCTTTTTGGCTGTTGTTTATTTGTTGAAAATGATTTTTTTAACTTCTCCTGTTTGACAATTGTAAAATGATATTAATGTTAACAGTATATATAAAATTGAGAATGGAAATGGGGAATGTGTCAAAGAGACAACAACCCGATGTTTGCAATGTTAAATTTAACTATAGTATATGGTATACTAGTATATGCAAATATATATATTATAGTGATGTTAAGCAATCACCAATCAATCAAAACATCTAATTCATGGCATTTACAATGTATCCCAAATCTTTATTATTGCAGGTTACATCCTGTTAAAAATGACATCTTTGATCTTTATCAGTTTACTAAATAAAAGAATATTAAGTTAACTAGAACAGTTTTTTGTCTTTGCATTGGGTTGCTGTCTCATTGATTTATATCCGATATCTCTTTAATTTCAAATTCAT
This sequence comes from Mytilus coruscus, assembly GCA_017311375.1. Lineage (NCBI taxonomy): Eukaryota > Metazoa > Mollusca > Bivalvia > Mytilida > Mytilidae > Mytilus > Mytilus coruscus. The sequence goes on from CM029600.1 coordinate 55,930,940, forward strand.
GCAATAAATATAAACTAACCGGTATAATCCTTTTCACATAGCAGACCTTTCAATGTAGTTGTATTGATATTTGGAGCTAATAATTCCCATGAAGTTGATACTGTAAAAAGATAAGTATAGAATTGATAATATTTGCCAAGACTTCCTTTCTAGGTGTTTTTTGTCGTTAAATATCATTATTTAATAAAATGTTCAAATAAGTATTTAATAAAAAATATTTTTTCTAAAATCGGGAGTATATTATAACAGAACTTTATAAGAAGACAAATTCACAAAATATGTACTCATCTGAAACTAAAAGTTAATTTTAGCAGGAACTCATGTTAAAAAATTAAAGACCAAGTTTAAGCAAGAGTACTACCAGGATATCTTGGGGGTTCCTTCATGTCCTTCCACATAGCGTTCACAGCTGGCTGTCTATTAGCGACGTTAATGTTGGTCTCGATAGTAATTTTCTCTTCCATAGTTCGTTGTTGTTTATAAATTTCACTGAAAAATAAAAGTATGTTCCTGACGTTTTTTCTGCGGACAATTAACCAATTTTGAAAGAAAAACAATAGTATTTGAAGATAAAAGAAGAGGAATTTCCTTACATTTTGTCTGTTTCAAGAACAATTGATTTGAAGATTTCAATCTAAATTTTGACCTTGATTTCGACCAGATATAAAAATTCCTCCTTGAGAACAAGGTGAAAGGGTATCTCCTCTTTCATTGGTTACTAAATTTATCGAGAAGTGACGTCAGGAACATACGATATTTTAAGTTGAAAACAAACAATTTTCGGGTTTCCCGGTGCGAACATAAAACGTCAAAAATACCGTTAGAAAGCTATTAATAATCGTTCAATACAAAAGAATATACTTCAAAGAAAACAATCTCCTCAGAATATTCATGTTTTAAACAAGACAGTTTTATAATTATATTTGAAGAGAAACGATGGAAAAGTAGTTAATTTTCAATTCAAAGATGACATGATTTGTGTATTTTTTTCTCCCAGAAAAAATGGCGGCCGTATTTTGACGTTGCTGGCCTCTCTATCTTGGACGAGTTCGAAAATCAGTGCTGATCAATAATTTTTAAAAGAGTTATGGCCCTTGGAAACATTAATTATATTGAAAATTGCATCGTTAGCGTTCTCATTTGTACAATTCTTGCCAGATTTTTATGAAACTTATATCATAGGTTTATATCAGCAATGTCTTGGACGAGTGCGAAAATCAGTGCCGATCAATTATTTTGTCCCTTGGAAAAATAAATTATATGGAGGATTGCATTGTTAGCACTCTCATATGTACAATTCTTGCCAGAATTTTATGAAACTTAAATCATAGGCATATATTAGCAATTAGCAATGTCTTGGACGAATTTGAAAATCAGTGCTGATCAATAATTTTTAAAAGAGTTATGCCCCTTGGAAATATTTATTATATGGAAAATTGCCTTATGAGCGCTCTAATGTGTACAATTCTTGCCAGATTTTTATGAAATTTATATTATTGGTTTACATCATCAATGTACTTGAAGAGTTCAAAAATCCGTGCCGATCAATTATTTTGAAAAGAGTTATGCCTCTTGAAAATAGTGATTATATGGAAAATTACAATTTATCGCTCTCATGTGTTCAATTCTTGCCAGAATTTTACGAAACTTATATCATAGGTTTATATCAGCAATGTCTTTGACACTTTCGAAAATAAGTTCTGATCAAATATTTTAACGAGTTATGCCCCTTAGAAATTTTAAATTATAATGGGAATCACATTGCATTTGCCCTGAAGCCTTCGTTTCTCTTAAGATATTAATAAAAAAAGTTTTATAAAGAAAAAAAAAAAAAAAAGCTTTTTTTAGTTATTGCCCTTGTATCTTGGATAGATAAAATGTGTGCAACGCAGGGGACATTGGAACTCTGATCTTTTATTATAAAAAAAATCTATCGAAATAATCCCTCCTTTGATATCAAAAAATCCATCCCAAGATATAAAAAGTACTCAGTTATCAACTAGTACAAGAATATTATTTAAAAAAAAAGAAATATTGGCACTTTTTATTGTTATTGACGTAAAAATGAGTAGCACGATATCCATCCTGAGGTGTACTTTTTGTACATCAAGATGGATTGTTTGACATAGAAGTATTTTTTATTGTTCTCAACATAAGTGTTTGTAACTGTAGACTTATAGAGCTCTCAGTTTGTGTAAATTATCCATCCTGAGGTAACAAAAGAACACAATTTTAAAGCTAGTACATAATCAAGAAAAAGGGAAAATATTGGCACCTTATCTAGGTTTAATACCACCAAATCATAGTACGTCACACCTGGTTTCATATGAAAACATTTCTCTTGAATTGGACAGTCTTAGGAAGTTAAACCTGCATTTCATTGCAAAATTGAATTTTTAAATGGTAGGGGACTATGTATTGCCATGCAATACTCTCAAAATGCTTGTTATCTTATATGCAATGAAATGTTATGTGAAATTTTTACTGCAGTACTGGACAGGATGAAATTTTGCCCTTGCCAAGTATTTCTTTATGTATGTAAGATAAATTCTTCACAATTTTTTGAAAAATACCAATTTAATAGGAAGAAAACAATGGTGGTATTATTCCTATTTAGGGAAGCAGCACATGCACCTTTGACCTTGTATGTACTCTTATTTTTAATTCACCTGTTTCTATGTGATCACGCAGATTTTGAGATGGTGTAGAATTCTAAGTTGAAGACATATCATGAAACTAATTATGTGTTTTTATTTCACCTGCCCAAAGGGCCAAGTGAGCTTTTCTTATCACTTGGCATCCATCATCCGTTGTCAGTTGTCGTTAACTTTTACAAAAATCTTCTCCTCTGAAACTACTTGGCCAAATTTAACCAAACTTGTCTACAGTCATCATTGGGGTATCTAGTTTTAAAAATGCGTCTGATGACCCTGCCTGCCAACCAAGATGGCCGACATGGCTTAAAATAGAACATTAGGATAAAATGCAAGTTTTGTCTATTATTTTGAAAACGGTTATAAATAGAGAAAATCTGACGGGAGCAGATATGTTCAGAATGATGAGCTCTACCAATTGTTCGTATACGTCAAAACTGTCAGAAGACTTCTTATAGGAGTTATTGTCCTTAAATGACAAATTTTACAATTTTTTTTCATTTTTAAACAACCGCAAAAAAATTGCGTCCGTATAATGCTATCATGTTGTCATCGGCGTCGTCGTCTTAAGACACATTTGGTTTCCAGACAATAACTTTTGTTTAAGTGAATGGATCTCTATGAAATTTTACAAGAAGGTTCAATACCTCAAAAGGAAGGTTGGGATTGATTTTGGGGGTTATGGTACCAACAGTTTAGGAATTAGGGGCCAAAAACAAGCATTTTTGTAGTTTCCGGACAAAAACTTGTGTGTAAGTGTATGGATCTCTCTGAAATTGTACCACAAGGTTCCATTTCACAAAGGGAAGGCTGGGATTGAGTTTGGGGTAATTGCCCTAAACGTTCAGGAAATAGGGGCAAAAAAGGGGCCAAAAACAAGCATTTTTCTAGTTTCCAGACAATAACTTGTGTTTAAGTGTATGGATCTCTCTGAAATTGTACTACAAGGTTCCATACCACAACAGGAAGGCTGGGATTGAGTTTGGGGGTAATTGCCCCAAACCTTTAGAAATTAGGGGCAAAAAAGGGGCCAAAAACAAGCATTTTTCTAGTTTCCACACAATAACTTGTGTTAAAGTTTATGGAACTCTCTGAAATGGAAATTTTCCTGAAAAGAAAATAATCTTCAAAATTTCCAAAAAATTGGGGGTTTCAAAAAGTTTGGGAGGATTTTTTTTTCTAATTCTTTTTTGGGGTTCATATTTTTTTTCTTGAAAATTTTTTTTTAAGGGGATTTTTTTTTTTTTTTTATTTTTTGGGGTTCCATACTTTTTTTCTTTCAAAATTTTTCAAAATGTCAAATTTTTTCAAAAAAATTTTTTTTGGGGGAACAAATTTTTTGGTGGCATTTTTTTTTTTTTCATAATTTTTTGGGTTTTTTTTTCCTAAAAATTTTCCATTTTTACATTGATTATTTCTCATTTATATATAAAAGCAACAAATTCTGATATGGCAGGAGGTACACACCAAACAGGGTGTGTAAATTATTTTATCGGTAATTTGGGCATTTTTCCTTTGATGTGTACTCTCTGATAATGTCAGTATCAGTGGACTGGTCGTGATATAAAAATTATTGGGTCAGTTCGCAATTGACTTGCGCGGGTGCACCGCGTAAGGATCTACTTTCCCCTTCATTCACAAAATCGCGCGTGATATTTTTCGCAGAAACGCACGAGTTTTTTGGTGAATGAAACACTTGTCATTGTTTGAACATTTCAATAGAGTTAGTTTAACCTGAATATTTGAACAGGAAATGTATGAAAAACCCAATAAACTTATAAAAAATTGCGTTATCTGCACTATTATTGATAGTTTTTCTTGCTATTCACAATAGGGACATATAACTAACATATCGTCCATGCCGATCTGAGTTTTTATTCATACATAGCCTGGTGCTGTTCCAAGTAGTTTTCTTTTGTTTCTTGAGAAGTATTTGTTTTACCTGTTCAGTCACTATAAAGTGTTACAATTCATATTTATACGCAACACATAAATAGTGACCAAAAAGGTACCGCTATCGCATGAGATAAGCTAGAAAAAAATGAAATGTACACATTTTCGACATTTTTGTGGGACCATCATATACAATTATAATAAGGAGATGTGGTTTCATTGTCAATATACATGTATAGACAGATATTCATAGAACAAAGAACAAATAAGCAAACAAATTCAAATGCGGATCTAGGATAAATTTTGAAAAAAAGGGGCGCCTGAGGTCCCAAAACTAGACAACGTCTGGTGTGGAACAGGTAAAAAGTCTGCATTAACCATCAATGTAGCCTTAATAAGGGATGTCCCGGGTCGCCTTCCCCTAAATACGCTTCTGAAATTAAAGGTAACCGCAGGGCCTTCAAAGTTTCATATTTCTGGTCCGGTTGAAAAATTAATAAATAAACATGACTTTGAAAAAAGCAAGAATTTTAAGCTTAAAGAAATAGACTAAAGTTGAGTAACATCTATTAAAATGTTTGATGCAATTATGAAGTCGACAAGAAATGAGCTTGTTCAGATAATTTACAGTCAGCCTACAGACTTGTTGCCTCCTTAAATGTCTGCTTACACAGTGCTTTCATAAAATGATTTGAAATCGATGTGATCGTTTTCATGATGAACGCTGAGCGTATAATGACAAGATAAATGTAATTTTATCCACCCAACTAAGTAAAATATAACTTGTCGTTGAACTTCTAAAATAATGTCTAATGATAAATCTGCTGATTCATATCGTATCATTCTATGCTGATGCTTTTTTGAAAATAAAGAAATTTAACTTACCGGTATGCTACCATTATATTCGGCATTATTAAAGTCATGTCCACAGAAGAATTAATGAAACGCATGCAATAATTCATTTTCAATACTTTGTGCAAGAGAACGCCATGTTTACTGCACTGTGACAAAATTTAAAATGACGTAATGCAGCCTGTGACGTCAAGTGTGATTCGCCGTGATTCGACGCGAAAAAGTAGTTCGTTTGTTATTTTCTCTATTATTGTAGTGATTTTATTTTTCATAATTACCGATAAAAGAATAAAGGACTTTTGTTTTGATACTGTCCTAAGGTCAGTATCAAAAACAAAAAGTCCTTTATTCTATATATATATAACAGATTAACTAAGTATTGTGCAACAGCACAGTATTGCGTAATAGCACAGTATTGCGCAATAGCAAGAAATCTTCAATTGAAAATAAATACAAATCTTTTAACCAATTTTAACGGGATTAAATTAAGTCTTTAATTTTTGGGGGTTTTATTACTATTTTGGATATTGGGCCCCATTTTTATACGACCGCAAAAAAATTTTGCGGTCGTATATTGGTATGACGTTGGCGTCGTCGTCGTCATCCGAAGACACATTGGTTTTCGCACTCTAACTTTAGTTTAAGTGGATGGATCTCTATGAAATTTTACCATAACGTTCAATACCACAAAAGGAAGGTTTGGATTGATTTTGGGGGTTATGGTACCAACATTTAAGGAATTAGGGGCCAAAAAGGGCCAAAAATAAGCATTTTGGTAACTTCCAGACATAACTTGTGTGTTAGTGTATGGATCTCACTGACATTGTACCACAAGGTTCCATATCACAAAGGGAATACTGGGATTGATTTTGGGGGAAATTGCCTCAAAATTTTAGGAATTAGGGGCCAAAAGGGGCAAAAACAAGCATTTTCTAGTTTCATGACAATAACTTGTGTAAGTGTATGGATCTTTCTGAAATTGTACTACAAGGTTCCATATCACAAAGGAAAAGCTGGAATTGAGTTTGGGGGTAATTGCCCAAAACGTTTAGGAATAAGGGGCCAAAAAGGGGCCAAATATAAGTATTTTTCTAGTTTCCAGACAATTACTTGTGTTCAAGTGTATGGATCTCTCTGAAATTGCACTGCAAGGTACCATACCACAAAGGGAAGGCTGGGATTGGTTTTGGGGGTAATTGCCTCAAAATTTTAGGAATGAGGGGCCAAAAAGGGACAAAAAACAAGCATTTTTCTAGTTTCAGGACAATAACTTGTGTGTAAGTGTATGGATCTTTATGAAATTGTTCCACAAGGTTCCATGTCACAAAGGGAAAGCTGGGTTTGAGTTTGGGGGTAATTGCCCTAAACGTTTAGGAATTTGGGGCCTAAAAGGAGTTTTGGTCCCAACAGTTTAGGAATTAGGGGCCAAAAGGGTCCAAAATTAAACTTTGTTTGATTTCATCGAAAATTGAACTACAGGGGTTCTTTGATATGCCGAATCTAACCGTGTATTTAGATTCTTAATTTTTGGTCCCGTTTTCAAATTGGTCTACATTAAGGTCCAAAGGGTCCAAAATTAAACTTAGTTTGATTTTAACAAAAATTGAATTCTTGGGGTTCTTTGATATGCTGAATCTAAACATGTACTTAGTTTTTGATTATGGGCCCAGTTTTCAAGTTGGTCCAAATCGAGTCCAAAATTAAACTTTGTTTGATTTCAACAAAATTGAATATATGGGGTTCTTGATATGCTGGATCTAACCATGTATTTAAATTTTTGATATTCGAACCAGTTATCAAATTGGTCCACATTGAGGTTTAAAGGGTCCAAAATTGAACTTTATTTGATTTCATCAAAATTGAATTCTTGGGGTTCTTTGATATGCTGAATCTAGCCATGTATTTAGATTTTGAATATTGGAATACCACAAAGGGATGGTAAGAATTGTCTTTGGGAGTTATGGCTCAAAGTGTTAAGGAATAAGGTGCAAAAAGGGGAAAAGGGTTTGCAGGTTAATGGACAATTACTTAAGTACAAAACATAATTTAAAAGGCAGTGTAAGGTTGGTTATTGAAACACATTTGAATATCTCACCTAAACTGCTTTTAAATTATTTATATTGAAATTTGCCAAAACAAACTGCTTTTAAATTATTTATATTGGAAATTTGCCAAAACTTTATTATTAATAAATTCCATTGAAATTTGCCAATAACTTTAGTTTAATGAACTTCATTGAAATTTGCCAATATAAAATATTGCTGATGAAGCTTTTTGTTTATCTCACCTAAACGGCTTTTAAATTATGTATATTGAAATTTGCCAAAACTTTATTATTAAATTTCTGATTTATATATAAAAGCAAATAATAATGATAAGCCAAGAGATACACACCAAACAGGATGTGTAAATTAATATATTAAGTATTGTGCAATAGCAAGAAATCTTCAATTGCACAGTATTGCACAATAGCAAGAAATCTTCAATTGCACAGTATTGCACAATAGCAAGAAATCTTCAATTGCACAGTATTGCTCAATAGCAAGAAATTGATATTTGGGCTCGGTTATCAAATTGGTCCACATTGAGGTTTAAAGGGTCCAAAATTGAACTTTATTTGATTTCATCAAAAATTGAATCATCAAAAATTGAACTATTGGGGTTCTTTGATATGCCGAATCTAACCATGTATTTAGATTCTTAATTTTTGGTCCCGTTTTCAAATTGGTCTACATTAAGGTCCAAAGGGTCCAAAATTAAACTTAGTTTGATTTTAACAAAAATTGAATTCTTGGGGCTCTTTGATATGCTGAATCTAAACATGTATTTAGTTTTTGAATATGGGCCCAGTTTTCATGTTGGTCCAAATCGGGTCCAAAATTAAACTTTGTTTGATTTCAACAAAATTGAATATATGGGGTTCTTTTCTAGTTTCAGACAATAACTTGTGTTCAAGTGTATGGATCTCTCTGAAATTGTACTGCAAGGTACCATACCACAAAGGGAAGGCTGGGATTGAGTTTGGGGGTGATGAATCATAAGGGGTTCAAAAATTTGGGGGGGGATTTATTTTTTTTTCCTTTTTTTTTTTTCTTTTAAAATTTTCCATTTTAAGTTGGTTATTTCTGATTTATATTTAAAAGCAAATAATAATGATATGGTAGGAGATACACACCAAACAGGATGTGTAAATTATTATATAATAAGTATTGTGCAATAGCAAGAAATTTTCAATTGCACAGTATTGCACAATAGCAAGAAATCTTCAATTGCACAGTATTGCGCAATAGCAAGAAATATCCAATAGCACAATATTGCACAATAGCAAGAAATTGTCAATTGTACAGTATTTTGCAATAGCAAGAAATATTCAATTGCACAGTATTGTGCAAAAGAAGATACTTCGTATAAATTGCTTATTTCTTGACCAATTTCAATGGGGTTTTATTCTTGAATTCTTGGGGTTCTTTGATATGCTGAATCTAAACATGTATTTAGATTTTTGATTATGGGCCCAGTTTTCAAGTTGGTCCAAATCGGGGTCCAAAATTAAACTTTTGTTTGATTTCAACAAAATTGAATGTATGGGGTTCTTTGATATGCTGTATCTAACCATGTATTTAGATTTTTGATTTTTGGGTCCCGTTATCAACTTTGTCCACATTGAGGTCCAAAGGATCCAAAATTAAACTTTGTTTGATTTCATCAAAAACTGAATTATTGCGGCTCTATCATATGCTGAATCTTATTGTGCATTTAGATTTTTTATTTTGGGCCCTGTTTCAAATTAGTTCATATTAAGGTTTGAAGGGTTTAAAATTAAACTTTGTTTGATTTCAACTAAAATTAAATTTTTGGTGTTTTTTTATATGCTGAATCTAACCATGTTGTTAGATTTTGGATATCAGACCATACTAGGTAAATTAAATGCCCATTTCAAATTTTTAAGATCTTTGACCACATTTATTTTGTGTCAGAAATCTATATTATGTAAAAAAAATTTATCACAATCCAAATTCAGACAGTATCAAGCTTGATTATTGTGTCCAAACTTGCCCCAACTGTTCAGGGTTCTACCTCTGCGATCATATCAGGTTGAGCACGGCGAAGCATTTTATTGCCTATTATCTTGAAAACTATAATAGATAGAAACTATGCAAAAATGATCAGCAAGACAAGTTCTACAAATAAATCTACATGGTCGAAGTCGTCAGTCGACTCCTTATTAGAGTTATATAATAATAATAATAATTCTTTATTTAAAGAGGGTTACACAGTTAGCTGTAAAACTAATCTTCCCTGAGGCCCTCATGAAATACAATGAAATATAACAAACAATTACAAAATATCAAACAAACACACATATATGAAAAAATGAAATAAAAAAAATTGTTATGAAATATACAATTTTCAAAACAGGTAAAAATTACAAATTCATATAGTATTGGCATCATTCAGATTACCTCAACAATATCTTAAGTTTGAGTAAGTGTGTGAAAATTATTATACATATAAAATTACACAGCTTCTTAATGTTCCAACAAGTAATTTTTTAAATCTTTTTTGAATGAGCTTGTACTTGGGGTTGATTTTTTCAGGGATATTGGTAAGTTATTCCATAAAATAGATCCTGAATATATAAAAGATTTCTTATACAGCTCTGTTTTGGCTTTTGGAACTTGTAAATTTTTGCAAGATGCATTCCTCAAACAATATTGGTTTATTTCTGGCATTTCTTTAAATTTTTCATTGAGATATATAGGGGCTTCGTTCTTAAGGCATTTCTGCATCAAAACAGATTTGTGGTATGAGATTCTGTTCTCTACTGTCATCAACCCAAGCTGTTTAAACAGTGGAGCTGATGATGAAAGTGGATCAGCATCTAAAATAAGTCTTGCAGCCCTTTTCTGCAATTTTATTATTCTGACTAGCTCATTTTTAGCACAACCACTCCAAATAATACAACAATAATCTATCAGTGGGAGAATATAGCCATTATAAAATAATTTTCTTGAATCAATATTTAGAAATTTCTTGATTTTAAAGAGTAAATGAAGTCTAGATGATATTGATGAACATAAGTAATTAACATGGCCTGTCCAGGACAGATTAGAGTCAATTCTAACACCTAAAAGTTTTTCAATTGATGATTTTTGAAGAATATTATTCTCAATAGTTAGAACTGGTTCTGCTTGATTTAAACGCAGCCTTTGTCTTGTAACCTATAACCATACATTTCGTCTTATCTGAATTTATGAACATGTTATTTTCATGACACCATTTTTCAACACATTGGAGATCATGTTGTACTTTTAATTGCATATAAGCAATACTCTTTCCTGATGTATGCATAGTTGTGTCATCAGCATACAAGTCTGTATGGCAGTTTTTGATGTGTAATGGAAGGTCATTTATGTACAAATCAAACAAAATGGGACCAAGTATTGAGCCCTGTGGAACACCAAAATTTATAAACTTTTTATCAGAAAACTGATTATTTATATGGACTTGCTGTGTTCTTTCACTCAAATATGATTTAAAAAAATCAACAGTATCTTCATGGAAGCCATAAATTTGAAGTTTTTTACATAAAATTTCATGATCAACATCAAAAGCTTTCTTAAAATCCAGGAGGACTGCCAAATTGATATTTCCATTATTTATTTCATGTAGCCATTTATCAATGATATTAATGAGGGCAGTTTGACATGAATGGTTAGGTCTAAAACCAGACTGGGAAGGGTGTAAAATTTGAAACTTTTTCAAATAATTATACAGATGTTTAGATACATGTCTCTCTACTAATTTTGATAATGTTGGCAAAACAGATATTGGTCTGAAATTGCTAGCTACGTTTTTTTTACCAGATTTGAAAATTGGAACTACCTTGGCATTTTTTAAAACAGATGGATAAATACCAGTATCAATCATTCGATTAAAATGTATGTTAAGGAAGATTTTTATTGCACATTGATGATGATTTTTACCAATTTTTTGCTTTTTGCCTTATATCTTAATTTTTTTATAGATAGATAGAAACTTAAATAAGCAAAAAATGATAAGCAAGACAAGATCTACAATTAAAACAATATGGAGGAAATCATCCGATGACTCCTTATTTGAGTTATTGCCGTTAAATGACAAATTTTACTATTTTTTTTTTACATTTGGCCTTATATGATAAAAATTACAATAGATAGTTAGACACAATAATGATCAGCAAGGCAAGATCTACAAACAAGTCAAATTTTGCCGATATAGTTAGTAGACTGTCACTCTTTATAGGAGTGATTGCCCATAAATGAGAAATTTTTTTACCCTCTCTTGTGCTTTGAGCAAAAACTAAAGAAGATAGAGAGAAACTAAACAGACTAAATGATCAGCAATACAAGATCAACAAAACAGAGATTTTTGTCATGAACTCTATTCTTGTCTACAATGTTGGAAAGTGTTCTTTGTTGAATATGCACAAAGACCAAGGGAATGGAAATGATATGGATCAAACGTATTGAATATACAGCTCAATTTGTAACTTAATACACAATTTATTGTCACTTATTGACCTCAATAGTATACCTATAATCACTTTTGATATACATTACATAAAATTATTCTGTAAATTATGTCTCAAAGATTAATGATTAAGGATTTGAAAATGCATTTTTTGCAAAGAAAAGATAAAAAACAAAATAAGTATAAAAAATGCAAGCATGGTCTATTTTACTTGTAAAATCAGTGGTATAGTCATCTGATATTAGTCAATAATTTAGGTTAATTTAAGTTATAATTATAATTAATTTGCAGGAAACAATGAACAAATATGCATAACTCTAACCTGGGCATATTCTGCAATTAAATTTATTTGTTTATTCCCCATTATATTGCTATTTAACAGTGTTATGTATTTGAATACAGGAAAAAAAAATTCATAATGAAGAACGAACACCAATTTGAATAAAATTAATTATTTAATTTTTGTTGTTGAAAAAGTGCATTTTCAATGCCTTTTTCTGGAAATTATTATGTCAAACTTCAATAAAAAAAATTATATACTACACCTTTCTTTGAAGATTTCTATTTCCAATCATGTCAAAATTGTTTATTTTAAAAAAAGGAGATATTTAAAGTCAGTACCCCTGTTAAGAATTGAAATGAAAGTATCTTCTAAGATCCCATAACCCCTGTTAAGAATTGAAATGAAAGTATCTTCTAAGATCCCATAACCCCTGTTAAGAATTGAAATGAAAGTATCTTCTAAGATCCCATGGCATGTTTGGGCAATTGAATATAAATTTGTTCAGTAATATTATGGAAATTAATAAAAGTGTTCATCGTCAGTGTCATATAATTTTTATCAAAATCAATAGATGATCCTAAGATGAGTTAGAAAAATTGGTCAGTACCCCTGTTAAGAATTGAAATGAAAGTATCTTCTAAGATCCCATAACCCCTGTTAAGAATTGAAATGAAAGTATCTTCTAAGATCCCATAACCCCTGTTAAGAATTGAAATGAAAGTATCTTCTAAGATCCCATGGCATGTTTGGGCAATTGAATATAAATTTGTTCAGTAATATTATGGAAATTAATAAAAGTGTTCATCGTCAGTGTCATATAATTTTTATCAAAATCAATATATGATCCTAAGATGAGTTAGAAAAATTGCATCCCAATGTTTGAACATAGAAATACTCCCTAAAGCAACCATTTACAAGTAAATTTAGGGAGACACAATTGTTATATCAACTGAATTTAATTCAAGAGTGATATATCAATTTTTTTAGTTCACTACGATACCTGAAAATATGATTTGAAATTATGCACACAACTCTTCTAGTCTTTCCGTCAGTGATTTCGATTACTTTGATTGTCAGAAGTACCTTAGAAGAAGTACACTATTTTCTGAGAATTTCATGAGCTGAAAGGGATGATTTTCAAATGAAATAATAACACTGGTAATTTTTTAGTGAAATAATAATTAAAACAATGACGTTCTACATTTCAATCCTTGTGTTGTCTGTTTTTTTATGCCCCAACTAGGGGCATTATGTATTTAGGTCTGTGCGTCCGTTCGTTTGTCCATTCGTCCGTCCGTTCGTCCGTCTGTCCCACTTCATGTTAAAGTTTTTGGTCAAGGTAGTTTTTGATGAAGTTGAAGTCCAATCAACTTGAAACTTAGTACACATGTTCCTTATGATATGATCTTTCTAATTTTAATGCCAAATTACAGTGGTGACCCCAATTTAACGGTCCACTGAACATAGAAAATGATAGTGCGAGTGGGGCATCCGTGTACTATGGACACATTCTTGTTTTTAAACTTATGATTTTAGATTGTCCCTGTGTTTCTTCTCTGTTAAAAGGGTTTTAAAAAAGGTTACCTTTCAAGCTAAAATCACTTATCCGAAGTTGTGATGGTTGTCTTTATATGAATGTCTTACAGACTTGACAGAAGCTTGTATAAAGATTTTTAGTCCCCTACCGATGAAGTCGAAGGGGACTTTAGGTTTGTACTCTGTCCGTCTGTCCATCTGTCCGTCCGTCAGTCCGGCAAATCAGCTTTACACACTTTTTTTCTTCGTTCTTGAAGATATTGATTTGATATTTGGTATATAGTTTTATCATGACAAGTTATAGATCAAGTTCGAATTTTGTTCCGGTCTGATGATTTAGTCCAGAGTTATGGACCATAACTCTGGACCATATCTAATGTTAAGAGTACTATGTTAAACCATATTTCTGTGCAAAGGGAGATAACTCATTTTTTAAAAGACATTCTTTGTTACATTATTTGAAGAATTTTTTGGCAGGTTTGTTTGTAATTTAGTATAAACTAATTTTCTGAATGCTATATATATATATATAGAAAAAATTATGAAGAAAAATCCTTTAATTAGATAATAATCTGTTTTAATTAATGTATATATTTCAATACATTACATTGTGTAGATAAAAGTTGTTGACATTTTATAGATAAGTTACAAATCTATATTAGTTTGTGACAAATGAAAGAAAAATATTTGGAAATATTAATTATATTTGATGATAATTTGAAAATAGATATACACTGTATTACATCATATCTAATTTTAGAGAACTATTAATCATATCTAATGTTTTTTTTCACTCATATAATCAGTTTTCACACTGTTTTTAGTCATGCTTGAAGGTATTGACATGATATTTACTTTTTGTTTACTCCATGACAAGTTATAGAACAAGTTAGCATTTTGTTCCAGTAAAAGGAATTTTTACCCGGTAGGGGACTATGTATTGCCATGCAATACTCTCAGAATGCTTGTTATTATTGAAAATGAGATAAAAAAAAAATGTTCGACTACCTGAAGCCAAAAAATGGCTGGATCACACCACTGACAATGCTTTGATTTAAAATTTCATGCTATTTCACTGAAATATTGCAAACCTGAATATATTTGAAATAGGGCTGTACCATGAATATTAGTAGGCAGAGCAAGTCATACTCAGTGTTTTGGGGAGCTTTTTCTGACATCTTATTTCCTATATTGGGCTATAAAAGAAAATTTTTTCCTAAGTAATTCTTTAAGAAATATACAGTAATAAGTAAATGAAATGTTTTTGATGCAGAAACATCGTATTATTCACTAAAAGCCTATATATATGTCCCTCTCTGGAACGTGGCGTAAACTTAAGTTTTACGTAAGGACTTTTTGAAACCTCCATGGAGTCAGTAAACTTTTATATGGATTGCTCATTCAGCTTGAACACTTAAATTACTCATTTATTATGACATTTCTTACTTAAATGTGTGAATGTTACCCCAAAATTTTTATTTATAAGCCTATGAAGTTAAAATGTTAAGAGAATGAGAGGTATAAATGGACCAAAAGGGACCTTATAATGAAAACAAAGAGGTACATTAGTGGTGTTTATCATCTTAGAGTAATATTTTGTATCATATTCAACTGTCTTTATACAGATGAGATGAATATTTGATCATTTATTGGTGAATTTATTGGTCCACACTATATTCTATCATGATGTGCCGTGATTTGGATTTTTCAAAGAAATTTTGCTCAAATCTCTGTAGATATCGTTATACATTATACTAAATTTCTCTCAAACTATTCAAATGATTATGACAAAACTTGACAGTATTGCCTGAAATAACCAGTATTTCACAGAAAAATAATAACATTAGGTTTATTCAACAAAATGTCTTCTTCATATATATATATATATATATATATATACATGAACCTTTATGTCAAACAATCCATCTTGAGGTACAAAAGTCCTCAATTATCAGGATAGTACATGAATACATGTATTAATAAAAAAAAAGAAAAATTGGCACTTTTTTTTTCTAATCAACATAAGTATTAGTAATTGTAGACTTATTGAGCTCTCAATTTGTGTAAAACTATCCATCCTGAGGGTACCAAAAATACAGAATTTGAATACTGTTGCACATCAATCAAGAAAAGGGGAAAATATTGCCTCCTTATAAAGATGATAACAAATATAGCAATTTGAAACTTAAATTCCTTCCTTTTTATGTCAAACAATCCATCCTGAGGTTATAAAAGTACTCAATTATCAGGCCAGTACAAGAATATTAATAAAAAAGAAGAAATATTGGCACATTTTATTGTTCTCAACATAAATGTTAATAATTGAAGATTCAAATGGCTCTCAATTTATGTAGAACTATCCATCCTGAGGTACCAAAATAACAGAATTTTAATGCTGGTACATAATAATCAAGAAAAAGGGAAAATGTTGGCACCTTATATGAAAATTTTACCCTTTATTGCTCACAAGCTCTTTGATTAATAAATTTTCCCGATCCATTTGCTACATGTATCTTGGGGATGCTAATTTTATATCAAGCTGATATAATGTGCACTCTCCTTCTTATACTTATAGACTCACTATAAAGATGAAGAAGAGCAGGTGATTATGTTTAATGAAGCTGATTTTTGTGATGAAGAAGATTTGACAGCTGGTGATAGTGAAGAAGAGGAAGATTCCAAAATTCATGGGTAATTTGAAATATTTATTATCAATATACAAAACTGAACAGATGGCAGTTTCAGGTAGATCAATTTTTTATTGCCATCAATTATGTGACAACATTTTGTCTTTGAAGTAGCTTGGGTTCCTGGCCAATCTTTGCTTTGCATTGTAAGTAAGCTAGGATAACAGTTTAATTCTTGTAGACTGATTGCTTACCTTCGTTAATGTCCTTGTTTACATGAAAATACAAATGAACTAGTTTTTTGGTTTTTTTCATTCTTATTTTAAGATAAAATTTGAATATGTTGACTGTTTTTATTTGATATTGAAAATAGGTAAATTTGATGTAACAATCCTTGGTCAGTATATTTAAATGAATTGAATTAAAAATGTTACTGTCCTCCAAATGACTGACTAACAGACAGTGCTCGAAAATAAAGGTGGCCCAGTCGCCACAGGTGACCATTTACCAATTTGGACCACCAAATTTGATAAAATATGAACAGTTACTGGCCCAAATAAATTCAAGTCGGGCGACCATCTGCAGTTCGTGTTTTCTGTAATTTCCCTTTGGTAAAAATATCTTTCTACAGTTTCCTGCTTAAGAGTCAGACCTCAAATAATATTGTTGTGCTAAAGAAGTGAACCTGATACCAGTGTCATCCAGTGATAGTGACCAATAAGATACATTTGATATTTCACAAGGTGAACTTAATATGGTACATCTTCATTCCTTTAATATCTATTTAAAAATTAGTTGGATAAAAAGACTGCTATCAAACCCGGGTGGTGGCTGGCAACAGTTGTTACAGGCAGACCTTCCACAGTATGGGGGTGACAGGGTTTTACATATACAGAAAGAAAAGCTGATTGAAATTTCTAAAAGATGTAAAAATTCCTTCCGGAAGGATGTTCTCTACTCTGCTTTTCAATTGCAAAACCTAATACTGAGATTTCTGTCAGTGACATTTTATCCTTAGATATTTTGAACTTTTCTTCTTTGGATGATTTCCCATATAATATTCAATGGAAACAGGGAGGTGTGCAGTCAGTAAGTGACCTTATTAATCATGAAAATATGTAATTTGAGCAATTTCAAGAAAGAGTAAAAATCAACAATTTTATCAAATATTATATCAAAAATCCCTAATACTTTGAAAAAATGTCTTAAAGAGAATTGTTTAAAGCAAGATTTGGATAAGCCTAACACTGGTGAAACATTCTTAAAGAGAATTATGTGTAATGTGAAAGCCAAATTTGTATATAAAAATTTAGTAAATGAAGTTATTCAACTACCACCAGTCAAGTTTTTGAAATGGGAAGAACTGTTGGTTATTGATACAACAGAATGGTCAGAATATTTCATGATAACCAAAAAGTCCAGTATAGATGTTTATTTAAAAACCTTTCAATACAAATTTTTGCATAGAATCATAGCAACTAATACCTTTTTGTACAAATTCAAATTAAAATATACCAAGTTATGTACATTTTATAAACTTGGCAAAGAAACCATTGAACACCTATTTTTAGAATGCCCAATAACTTTTCAATTGTGGCAGTTTTTTTGTAAAATTTCTTCTCAACAAAGAGAATTTGTTTCTTGGTTGCAAACATGAAAGTTTATTATTGAATCTGTTAGTCATAATTACAAAGAATTATATATATAAATGTAAATTAAATGAAACAAAACCAAATATGGTTGAGTTAAAGAAAAGAATAAAGAAATACCAATTTCTTGAATATCATATTGCAAAGAAAAATAATAAAGTCCAAGTTTGTGAAAAAATTTGGTCTCCTTTACATATAATATTTAACTAAATATTGTTTCATATTATCTATTTTTAGTTAAGTAAAACAAAATAGTTATATACTATGAGCAAAGTTATGCTTGTCTTAAAAATAATTGTTTTAAAAAGTAAGTCAAAATACATATTGAAGCAAAACAGGTGAGTGAAAAGCAGTTGTATTGTATGAGAGAAAGTCAAAGAGAGAGAGATTAATCAAATAAAATTTATATGTAACCTTAAATACTATAATTAGACAGCATTACATATTGTATACTGCATTATTTTCTATATTTAACTCCTTGATACCCCTATCAGGTGGTGGTGTAGGAGGTATGTAAAATCCTGTATTGAAAAACAAATAAAAGATTAAAAAAAAAAAACTATGACCAAAATCTGTATTCTTACTATGATAACTACAGACACACAAATGGAACAGCTGACAGAAGAATAAACGATCCCAATAGTGAAAAAATACTCTTTCCACACGCTTTAACAGACATTTGGCTAGATCTCCTTTAATTACATGTAAATGTATATTTCCAATCAATTGATTGATTTAAGCCGCTTAAATTTGTTTAATTTATATATCTTTTTAATGAGAAACAATGAATTACATCAACAGAATTTTGATTAATAAGTTATTATTTCTTATCCTTTTTAATTTACAAACAAATGTCTTTAATATTGATGAGGGGGGGCAATAGGGGCTCCGTTAACATGATAACAACACCTCGATTTTGGCAAAAACAGTTAACAACAAATATAAAATGCTGATAACAGTTAACACCAACTTTAACTGAATAACAGATAACAGTGGTGTAAAAACTTCAATAACACTTAACAACCATATTGAAAAAAACGAAAAATGTTAAGGTATTTGATTGTTCTATCCGATTTTGAGGAATTTTCAAAAGAAAACGGCGGGTGTCTTGCAAAAAGCAGGAAATGCTCACCCTATCAAAGCACCTGAGTTCACTCCAGTTTTGTGTTCATGTGTTGTATGTACTTTTAGTGTATTGTGTACACCGTTTGTCCTATATATATGCTGTCTTCTTGTTGTCTCGGTTTTGCCCTTTGTCCATGGATTTCCCTGAAATGTTCCAAAGTTTTTGAATATTGATTGATTTAAGGGGCATTAGCTGTCAAATTCTTGTTCACCGATATGACTCAAATTCTCATATTTGATTTATAACATACTAAAACGTTTATCCAAATTACAATAAGTCTGAAATAAACTATTAACAATGCATAGACTCGATAACATATATCAGCATTCCGTGATTATTTTAGTCTAGACGCCATCTAATTAACCATCAAGATGACCTCCGAAGACTGCCGACGGTCACATATCCCGATATATAAACATATATATAAATAGATAGCGACCTCGTGCAATTGGACTTTTCTAGGTCTGTTTGATTTCATGTTATAGGTTAAAAAAATAAGTTAATCATTGTTTTTACCTGTATAAGAATGATTTTTGGTGGATCGAATCAGTCAAGGTAATGGTTCCCCTTTGTTTCACTTTCAATGTTGACATTCTTTTCCTTTTAATGGCTGAACACGACTAATACATACGTAACCAATCTCTAGCTAATGGGTTAAATTGAAGGTCAAATGAATACGGATTCAATGAGTTCGAATTATTCACTTGCAAGTGAATAATTCATCAGCGATGTTTCTTAGCTTATTTTGACAAAATTGAACTAAACTGGCTGCTAAAGCGAATTATTATTTCACTTTCATTAATGATTGAACATATCTCGTAGCTAATAAAATTGAGAATGGAAATGGGGAATGTGTCAAAAAGTCAACAACCCGACCAAAGAGCATAAAACAGCCCAAGGCCACCAATGGGTCTTCAACACAGCGAGAAAATCCTGCACCCAGAGGCAGGCTTCAGCTAGCCCCTAAACAAAAATGTGTACTAGATCAGTGAAAATGGATGTCACACTAAACTCCGAAACATATAAATGAACTAAAATTAAAAAAACATACAAGACTAACAAAGGCCAGAGGCTCCTGACTTAGGACAGGCGCAAAAATGCAGCGGGGTTAAACATGTTTTATGAGATCTCAACCCCTTTAAAGATCTCCAAAGACAGTTACATATATGCTGTTTATGTTACTCCTTTGAGGGAGCACCGTAAAGAAAGAGATTAACAGCAAATTTAATGTGATTAGTGTCACTGTCAATCTTTAAAATTTTTATAAATAACAGTTAACAGAGATAAATTATGTCAAAAACGGTGAACACTTTAAGTGTCAAGTAACAGATACAACATGTAACAGGAATCCCATTTTCATATAAAACAGTTAACAACATTGCCAATTTTAACAGAACAAATAACAGACAGTGGGTTGAGAACAGTTAACAGTTTATATATATTTCAAATAACAGTTAATAACACCTTGAAAAAGCCCAAAACAGGTTAGCAGAAAAAGGTTTTGCCCCCCTCATTGATAGATATTAAGTTGGTAGCTTCTTACAATTGATAAAAATATGCTTGTGTAACTTCATGTATAAATGACAATTTAAGACATAAACTGAGACAACTGTTACTTTAATTGTATTCTAATGTAGAATTGAAAAATAATAGAATGCAAATGGCCCTTTATATTTTTATAAAAACTAAAAATTATAGCGCCACAAGTAAACAAGCACTTCTCTTTTAAGCTTCGCCACTTCTCCCTATTAATATCAAAAAGAGAAGTAACTTCTCCCTACGATTCTTAAGTAGTGTGAGCCCTGATTTAGGCTATGAATTAATAAGTTATCATTTCAAGATGTTGGCCTTTCATAAATACCAATAGCAGTGCTAAAAAAAGACCAAAGAAACATGTAAACAAACAATTCTGAAATTAATCAATGTGCCTGCACATGTCAAGGTTATTCTTCTGTTCTGTACAGGTATAATCATCCTATTTGAATCAGGACACTCTTACTCAGGATAATGCTTTCACTTAACTTATAAATGAAAATTAATAAAAGCTTCTTGTACATTGTTTGGGCCATTAAAATTCTATTTGGGCTACCAAAATTTTAGCCTCTGAAAAATGTGGTGGCCCAAATTTTTTCATTTGGACACCATGATCAAAAAGTGAGTTTCGATCACTGACAGTTATTTAATATATATAACTGCAAATTATTTACCATTAATTAATTGAAAAAAAAACTGGTACATGTAACTGTATAAATGTTTGAAAGAGATAAAACCGTTTTGATTATCAAATCAATTGCTGGAAAAGAGGACAGAAAGATAATGCAATTATTTAGTAAATTGTTTATTTATTTCGGTTCTGGGTGAAGTAATAAACTGTATGCTGTTGATATCTGATGATATCAGAACATAACATGATAGTTTTCATATGAACCACTAGAAATAGGTCAGTGATATTTGGTATGCAGATGTATTAGCATAGGCACATCTCATTTCCATGGCAATTATTTGGCCCCTCTCCCTCATTCATGGTCTATTGACTTTGAAATTTTTGCTTAATTAACATGTATTAATTTGTGATTAGGTCAGTTTAAGGGGAACCACTAGTTGTAGGTCAATGATATTTGGTATGCAGATGTATTAGCATTTGCCCATCTCATTTCCATAGATATATTTAAGACCCCTTAGTCTTAAACTATTGACTTTGAATGTTTTGCATAGATCCTTGGGGACACTCTGCTGTTGCCATCTAATTTATGGTCATTTATGAAATTTTACTACTGGTTGTTTCAAGAATTTCTGGGGATAAACTGTCAAATTTCATACAACAACACTACTTGGTTTCCTCATAGCCACATACTAGGCTTCCTGATAGCCTCGTTATAGGCTTCCAGATAGCCTCATGCATTTATTTGGAACCATCGTTCCAATTCGATTGTGTGATGTCAAGCCAGGGGTCTTTACTTTGCTACTTCCCCGTACGCACATAGGTTTTTGGTTTACGGATGGAGCAAACATTTTTATTTTAGCTGAGAAGATTCCCCAAGGGCCAAATCAAGTGATGAATATAAAATTAAAGTTTTATTTCAATTATGATTTATGTTTCATTCAAATCTGGATACCACTGGCACTGCTACACAATACATGTATATACACAGGAGTTTATTTATAATGGGATAGAGCAGGACTTCAAATTATGTTGATTATATTGTTGATATGAGTACTAAATGCTTAATTTTACATATAATGAGTTCAGATGGAGAGTTCTGAATGAGATAAGGGATAATTAGAATATTGCTTATATTACATGTACAAGGAACTCATTGTGTGTGACTTTGAGGATTTTGTTCATTGGGCTCAAATTTCAGCAAGTTCGAATAAGGATTGAGACTTACTCAGGCAGGTTTTTAATATCAGGTTAAAAGATTTTTGAAAGGAGGTAACTGTTTTTCTTGATGTTTACTAAGGTGTTATAAACTTTTCATTATTACAAAACACACATCCACTGACCAAAGGAGAAATACAGTACAAATAACAGACAATCAAATATAAGCACAACATTACAAGTAATGCAGTAAATTGATATAAGGTATCTCTCCAGATAAACCGTAGACATTTTCTTGACTCAAGAGTTACACTTACTGAGTAATATGTGTCACGGAGATCAAAAACACCATAAAACAATTCTGAGTCATGAGTCTCATGGCAGATTCTAATCTTTCCATTTTAAAATGGTTATATTCACTCAAATAATCAGTTTTCCACACTTTTTTTCGTTATGGTTGAAGATATTGATTGGATAATTGGTATATAGTTTTATCATGACAAGTTACAGACCAAGTTCGAATTTTGTTCCGGTCTGATGATTTTGTGCAGAGTTATGGTCCTTGGACTTAGAAAAAAATTCACTTAAATAATCAGTTTTCCACACTTTTTCCATCATGCTTGAAGATGTTGACTTGATATTTGTTATATAGTTTACACCATGACAAGTTATAGATCAAGTTAGTATTTTGTTCCAGTACAATTAATTTTTAACCGGTAGGGGACTACGTATTTCCATGCAATACTCTCGGAATGCTTGATCTTATTTTGTATGCTACTGTGGATATTTTTATAATAATAGCGGATTTTCTTATATTTTTTCTTTCGTTAATATATAGGCCATGCAAACCTGTATGGTTGCCAGGTTTAAACTATCTGTTCAGATAATTTTATGACAGCTGCTTTGAAATAGTATCCAATTGCCGCTGTACTTAATACTGGACACTAAATATATATATATAGGCCATTTTTAGAAGGACTTTCAATACAACAATTGTGCAGTTTTAAATTCTTTTTGAACTGAATCAAAGATGATTGATAACTACGATTTTGAAAGATCATGTAAATATTTGAGTACACCCCCCTAAAAATATAAGGTGACTTTTTTTTTTTTTTTTAACGATATATATAAAATTGTAACACATCATTATGTATTATTCTCTTTTGTATATACATTCTTTAGGGTTTTAAAAACTTTATGATTACGACCCTGTAGGTGATTTCTATAGAGTATTTTCAAATAATTGTAATGTCATCTATTTTACTTGAATTTGATTGGTTATTTTATTTCGTACATCAGCAATGGAATTTAGTGAAATTTTTTTTGACGTAAAAATTAGGTTAATCTTATATTCTACAAATGAGAGGATTGAATATTATTTATTTCAAAAATATCTGTCCAGGTTTTCATTAAGAGCCGGCACCCGGCGGAATGTCGGCGTTTCAAAAGACGGAAATCGCCGGTTCAAATGCCTAAACAAAAAATATTTTTGAAGAGAATAAAATAAAAACAAAGTTTTATTAACCTTTTGTCTCATGGAATTTTTAGTTTCATAGATTTTTCAAAAACGATGGCTTTTAATAACCGACTGGACCATTTTGTCTGACTAAAAGTAAACTTAAAATCGGCGTCAGTAAGACGTTTGCCTGCATTCAAATACGATCTTCAATCAATCGCTTGAATGATCGAGATTGTCAATGGTAAAAGCAAGAGAGATATCGAAATAAAAACGTATGTTATCAATGGATAACTCATGAGAAACCAAAATTAAAAAGTTTAAGGAGGCAATTTTTTAAATTGAATGTCAATAAATTAAATGAAACTGAATGAAATGAAAGACCAAAAGTAAATGATTTCTATACCAGCAAAAAGACAAAATCATTGGAACCATTTACAGGTAAAACTTTTTATTTGAAGTTATTAAATTTCAAAGAAGCCTTAGAAGGTCTGTACAGTCTCATGTTTATATAAATGAGGCCTGCCCAAGCTTGCCTTCTATGCCCTTCTTATAATGTAACAAGTATTTCATTAATTATTGCCATAACTCTTGGGAAGGGAAGAGGGGTTGAAAACAGTGCCTAGGCTAGGAAGGGTGCTGCCCATTTTTTTTTTTTTTTTTTTTTTTGACCTTTTCTCTTCAGTTTGTAGTATATAGTTCCAGGTTTATCACTGCCCATTTGTTGTCGATGGGGCCATCAAAGAAGCCTAGGATAGGAGGAAGGCTTCCCATTTTTTATTTTTAGTTGGACCTTTCCCCTCAAGTTTTACTGAAAAAGCAGGTAGGAGGATAAATGCCAAGGCTAGGGAAAAGGCTCTCTTTATTTTTTTCAGTTATAATTTTCCCCTTGCTGATCATTAGCCCACTCGTTGAAAAAAGTACCAATGTTAGGATGGGTCCTGCCTCAGTTTGAATTTTGTTTACATTAAGCTATCTGGAATGGAAGCCTTTGTTAAAAGTGCTGGCTAAGAAGGGGTTGACATTTTCCCACTTCAGCATATATGTCCTTTCCCAGGTTTGCATGTTTTTATTGAAATATAGAACGCATGAAAATAATATTTCTTTTCTGGATCAAAACTGAAATTGTCAGATTTTGCAGATGACATTATACATGTAGGTCTTTACATAAATATGAGAAGATGTGGTATGAGTGCCAATGAGACAACTCTCCATCCAAATCACAATTTGTAAAAGTAAACCATTATAGGTCAGAGTAAGGCCTTCAACACGGAGTCTTGGTATTAATAGTTTATGCTGACCCTCCGTTGCTTTCTTACTTTTTGCGAAATCTGGCAATACAATAACAATAAAGATTATTTTTGATATATTTTTATTTGTCTTATTTTAATACGCAATATCACAAGATTGACCTTACAAGCTAAAAAAAAAAAGATAACATTCCTATGAAACCCCATTTTTTATGCACTTGTAAATAGTTTGAAAATGCCTCAGAGTGCACCGTTTTCAATGTAAGGTCCAAAACTTTTTCGGGGGGGCAGGCCCCCCTGACCCCCTCCCTTTTTGGTCAGCCACTTCAAATTAGTAAACAGCCTATTCATTGAAAACCCTGTCTGTCTAATGCAAATATAAATACAGTGCTTTAGAAGTGAACATACATGCGTTGATTTAAAGACAGACGTGTTATGTTATATTTGTATTTCTCTAACTGATTAATTGTGAACTTTGATTTATTAATGCATCGTTGAACATGATAACATGGTTATTTAAACTCACTTACAATACCTTCTAATTAAGAAAAGGCTTTAATTTTGAAAAGACATCAGAACAATAGATTAAGTTAGAGACACAATGGATAAGCATTGGTTCAGGAAAAACAAACCATGAGCCCTCCGCCCGGATTCTTTTTCAAGAATCAATGGTATCCATTGTATCTATAATACATAAGCAACAAGCTGAGCAAAGCCGATATGTGAAATTAAAAAAAGTTATCCACAGAATTTGTTTACAAAAATATATTGTACACATTGTATGCATGTTAAATCATCAATATAAATTTTAGAACTCCAATTTTAACTTGAGTTGTACTTACTGTATGATAAATGCACATATCTTTACAAACCAAGGTCACAAAAGCTCCTATAAAAATACATCAAAAGTGCAAACATTAAATAATTTTAAATATTAACTGATAGATGTATATGTGCAGATTAATAGTATCTTTCTTCTAAATGTATTCAACTCATTGTAATTAGTCCCTTACCGACGAAGTCGAAGGTGACTTTAGGTTTGCACTCCGTCCGTCTGTCTGTCTGTCCATCCTTCAGTCCGGCAAATCAGTTTTCCACAATTTTTTTCTTCGTGCTTGAAGATATTGATTTGATATTTGGTATATTGTTTTATCATGACACGTTACAGATCAAGTTCGAATTTTGTTCCGGTCTGATAATTTTGTGCAGAGTTATGGTCCTTGGACTTAGAAAATTCACTCAAATCAGTTTTCACACTTTTGTCATCATGCTTGAAGATACTTTATTTGTTATATAGTTTACACTCAAATATTCAGTTTTCTGCACTTTTTTTTCGTCATGCTTGAAGATATTGATTTAATAATTGATACATTGTTTTATCATGACAAGTTACAGATCAAGTTGGAATTTTGTTCCGGTCTGATGATTTTGTGCAGAGTTATGGTCCTTGGACTTACAAAATTAACTTAAATAATCAGTTTTCCACACTTTTTGTCATCATGCTTGAAGATATTGACTTGATATTTGTTATATAGTTTACACCATGACAAGTTATAGATCAAGTTAGCATATTGTTCCAGTACAATTAATTTTTAATCGGTAGAGGACTATGTATTGCCATGCAATACTCTCAGAATGCTTGTGTCTATGATTTTTTTGTACGACCGTAACATTTTTTGGGTTCGTATTATGTTATTGGGAAGAAGACATTTTGGTTCGCAGACAATAACTTGAGTATAAGTATGGATCTCTATGAAATTTTAGCACAAGGTTCCATACCACTAAAGGGTGGTTGAGATTGTTCTTGGGGGTATTGTCCTAGCGGTTTTGTAATTAGGGGCCAAAAAAGGTCAGTTTTACTGGTTCATAGAAAATAAATGGGTTTGCAGACAATAACTTTAGTATAAGTGTATGGATCTGTATGAAATTTTAGCACAGGGTTTCATACCACAGTAGGAGGGTTGGGATTGATTTTGGCGGTTATTGTCTAGCTGTTTTGTAATAAGGGGCCAGAAAAGGGCCAAAAACAATTATTTGTCTGGTTTCTAATTCTAATTTTCCTAGCGGAATAATTCTCACAAATTTCAAACAGCAAGAGACTCAACTTGAAATCTTACTTATAAATATAAGCTTACAAACCAATAATAGAAACATTTGGTTTAAGCATTTCCAAACTGAAACTGAAGTGACAAAGACAGACAGATGGACGGACAGACCAAAACAAAACATATAAAGTCATGGTCTTTTAAGAACACTTTACACATAACAAAGGTAAAATCTCTTTGTTATTACTCAGGATAATGCAATGCTAAGGTGTACATTAACTACTGCACAGTTCAAATGTACTCATACCTTTGGTGGCTGATCCTAGACTTTGAAAGGGGTGTTATTCCATAAAACAAAAACAAACAGCTGCGCCATGAGCACATGTTACGCCCGTCGCTTTTTCAAAGAATAAATTTCAATAACTTCTCAATGTCATATCACAAATTCATGAAAAACTAAAGGGAGGTTATGTTAATATATATAAACCCAACACCAAAGTTCGGCCGTTAGATTTTCTTGTTTGAATTGTTTTACGTTGTCATTTCTGGACCTTTTACAGCTGACTTTGTTGCATGGGCTTAAGCCCCAGTCCCACTAGACCACGATCGCACCACGCTCACCGCGATCTAAAATAAATTCAGATCGTGGTGAGGTCGCGGTATGAGCGGCATGAAAATATTATTTTTCGTTGATTTCACGATGATACTACGTCCTCATTACGCTTCCACAACGATCCCGCTACGATTATACCACGTTCTCACCACGCTTTTTCTACGATTATCATGATCTTACTACGCTCATCACGTTCTCACTACGACCATACCACGAGTTATCCGATTGCAACACGATCTTACCACGCTTCTGCGATTATAGTCCGTTCTTACCACGATTATACTACGTTCATACGGCGATCTTACTACGTTCTCAACAATAACGTCAACATCGTGTTCCATATAAATACTGTTCCATTCCTTATATTTCTGATTAATACTTAGATTTCTCGGAAACAACACAGTCATGCCACCAAAATCTACCAGAACGCGTGGGCGTGGTGGTAGGTGTAGGTGTAGAGGCAGAGGGAGGTCTGATAGTAACGAATCCTGATCTAGCAGAGATGTCGCACCGACCAATGCAACCTGAATCTTTTTTCTTTTTTTTTCAAGTTTTTTTTATTGTCATATAAACCAACTCATACGATTTGTGACAAATTATATACAACCTATTGCTAGTCCATCAAGCTGAAATGACGATGTTTTAGTGAACGAAAGCAGGGATGACAGAGATGTGTCAAGCAGGGTTGAGCTGTTGGAGAAAAAAGACAAGAGGTCCAAATTACATACAGACAAACAAAAGCTGGGGGGCTTTTATATAGTTAATGTCAAAATGACAATTACCATGATGGTCGTAGTAAGAACGTAGTCGGGTCGTAAGAAGAGCGTGATGAGGACAGCATGGACGTGCTAGAATCGTACTATGGTCTTGAACAGCTTGGTGTAAACGTGGTATAGTCGTAGTGGAAGCGTAGATGGGTCGCGGTGAGAACGTGCTGGTCGTAGTGAGGTCGTAGTAACGTCGCTGTGAGATCGTAGCGCAGTCTCTCCGAATAGAATCCCGCTTATCGCTACGCTCTCGCTACGATGTAACAGCGACCTTTGCGATCTTACCACGACCTAACTGCGCTCTCACTACGCTTCTACGATCTGGTTTCGCCACGACCGCACTACGATTGTTTTTGAACATGCTCAAAGATGACCCACTCATCACGATCTTGAAGACCTCACCACGACTGTATTACGACCTTACTGCAATCTACACGATCGCACTACGATCGTCTAAATTTGTATTTTATTCACAGATCGTAGTGCGATCCTGGCCTAGTGGGCCTGCGGTATAAGCTCATTGTTGAAGGCCGTATGATCACCTATAGTTGTTAATTTCTGTGTCATGTTGGTCTCTTTGAAGAGAGTTGTCTCATTAACAATTATACCACATCTTCTTTTTTATGACAGAAAAAAAGGACTCCAGAAAGGTTCTCATAAGATCAAATGGTCACTTTGAGAAATTTTTTAGTTAACCATGCCATTTAAGGCAAAATATACAGTTGACAGTGACACCAACAAAATTCAAACTTGAACTCTGTTTTGTGGTAATAAGCATTGTGTATACATGTTTCATAAGATTTGGTTGAGGCAAACTAAAATTAGAAAATGGAAACCAACTTTGTGACGACTAATGTACTGACAGACATGGGTTAAATCTACACCCCCACCAAATTGCGGTGCGGTCATAAAAGTGTTTATTTTAGTGTTTGCCCTTGTACCTTGAATCGATCAAATGTGTGCAATTCGCGGGACATTGGAAATTTGTTCTTTTATTTCACATTGGACACTAAAGTCTTGTATTCATTAATGATTACAACTTGTTTGGACTAGAAAGCATTGATAATTACAAAGAAAAGTAAGATTGGTATGTACTGCGCTGTTTCTAGTGTTGCGGTTAATTGAATAAGACCATGTGTGGAATTTGTCTTCAAATTATTACTGTTATTAATCTTGTGATCATGCAGACATTCTCAGCTTAGTGGTTTCATTCCAAATCTCGGGACAGTCTTTTATAAAGGTTACAGAGACAGATACAGAAAATAGGGGCGTAATTCATGTAAAGGTTTAAAAAAAACGTTGAGAATAGCAAAACGATTTTTTTGAAGATTCAACCTAAAGAAATGATACATTTTTACATGTTTACTTTCTTAAAGGAGAGGAAGGAGATTTCAGAAGAAGGATAAGAAGTGTGCTTCAGCTGACCCTCCCCAACAAACACACACACACAAAACAAGATATAATGTTGTCGGAATCATGAACTTATGAGATATATGTAGAACGATGCATAGTAAGGAATAATTCATAATTAATACAATCATTTTGCACAATAATTTTGATTTGATAATTTTTGCCGGTAATAGCATAATTATTTTACCGGGATTAGCACAATTCCAAGTTAGCAGATGTATCTATTTGTCTATCTCGGGGATCCTAAATTCCAATTGCGGGATAGCAGTAAAACAAAGGAGCTATTAATGATGTGTTAATAGCTATATATTAAAATGATTCCATTATACTGCACTTCTGATATTAGCGATAACCAATTGACTATTATTATTTTTTAAGTCACCACCAACTTAAAATTTGATTCAATTTGCCTGTCCGTCTATCCGTCCGTCCATGACACTTCAGTTTCAGTTTAGAAATGTTTTGGCCAAATGATTCTATTATTGGTTTGTAAGCTTAATATTATGTTACAGGTCAATTTTGTGATTTATGCTGGTGGAATAACATCTCAGACGGGTGTGTGCCCTAAGAAATTCAGAATTTTCTTACAATTGTTAAGGGCCATATCTATCATGCCTTACCATAAGCCAGGTTGGCCCGGCTATTGCAATCCCATGAAGTTCATCATCTGTTTACTTTCAAAAATGGATTATCAGATGATGAACTCGAAACAAAGTCCGACCAAACGCAAATTTCTTTTCAAGTATCTACTTGTATGAAACATTTTAAAAAAAAACATACCCCCCCCCCCCCTTTTTTTTCCAAACCCCAACCCCAATGTTACATCATATATTACATTTATTGAACTATCGGAAGAAGAAAAACCAGACAAGACTGTGAGTGATGCAAAGAATAAAGTCATATTCCAATTTGAAAATAAACACCCTCTATTTATGTATTTTTACATAAATTTCTATTTATGCAGTTTTGAGTGGATGTTGCTATGGATAATATGTGTTTCCATGGTAACAATTGAAATCAACAACACTTAACGATAGTAATTTAAAGTTTGCGTTAGCTTTTATTTTTCTTATCGGTTATGAAACAATTCAGGACATTTAAGCTCTTAAACTGCAATATTCTGCAAATAAAACTCCCGTTTCAAGGAAAAATTCGGTTGCTATGGTGATAAAACTAAAGAAAATCCCACGCATTTTTCTATTTAATTTGGTAAAGTAGTATCCAAACTTCATAACTACAGTGCTAACTATTCTGTACACGTTTGCACTTTTCTGAAAAACACCAGAGAAAATTTGATAATTTCGCAAAAATCCCAATTTCAGAAAAATTGAAAATATGCATTTTTTGGCAAAATTTTTTT
This sequence comes from Mytilus coruscus, assembly GCA_017311375.1. NCBI lineage: Eukaryota > Metazoa > Mollusca > Bivalvia > Mytilida > Mytilidae > Mytilus > Mytilus coruscus. The sequence goes on from CM029600.1 coordinate 55,962,293, forward strand.
AAAAAATTACAAATTTGGTTGACATGCAATCTTCACTCAAATGAAGCTTAAACCAAGTTGTATCAATGTTACATATGAACATTAATGAAAAATGCACGATTCTATTCATAATCGGACTCTGAATTGTGGTGATTTAGCTGATTTTTGAAAGATTTTACTACGCTTAACAACCAAAAAATAGATTGTTCTTTACCATGGCAACCACTCATATTTTCCCACTCAAAATTATTTTTTGAGCAGTATTCATTTACTGCTTCTACTAGGCCCATTTTAGATAAAATCTGAAACCTTCATATATCGCACTCTGCCTGGTTCTTACAAAGAGCTGTACTTAATAGCAATTTTTCGAATCCGTAAGAAGCAGAAACATGCCAATGACACTATAGCTTTCAAAAGAAATTGATTATAATATCCTACTATAACTTTTGGAATAGATTGAATTAATTTCCTAAGAATATTGAGGTTACAGGCAATCTTGTATCAACTGAACTACGTAAGTGTTTGGAACCTTTTAGCATTTTTTGACAAAAAAGGTATCTGTAGGGTCTTGTAAAAATCTTATTTTGTGTACATAGCTTATAGCAGAAATGTATGAAGCTATCGTAGAGGGTTGATAATTTTTAATAAAAAGATACGAAATAAAATGAGCGATCATGACATGAGTAGATGGAAGTAATTGACTACCAGAAAAAAACTTTGTACAAAATTTTTGATACACATTTAACATTCTGTTATATGATGAAACTGTATTTTAAAATAAGGATGCAGTAATGAGTTGATCAGTTAAAAATTCAAAAATTGAGGTGGAATGTACACAGGAGAAGGATTTAGCCATGGAGCTATCCGATGAACTTTCTGAAAAGAAAAACGAGACGACAGGTCACAAATTACATTGGTCTTTCCAGGAATATGTTTAGCTCGAAAAATGAATATTGTATTTTAAAGCAGCTAGTACCAATCTACGGACCAATTTCATAATATTCTTTTCTTTTGAAGATGTTTTATTTATAATGGCAGCAATCGCTGCATTATCGGTTAAAAACTAAATTTTATGGTTGGCTATAAAAGCACCCCAAATATCAATTGCCAAAATAATCGGGAAAAGCTCTTTTATTGTAATGGGCAAATTTCTTATTTCCTGTGGCCATTCACCTGCAAACCATTTATTGCCAAAAACAGCAGCAAACCCAACAAGTGTCCCAGCAGCATCTGAATAAAGTTTCAAAACATCTGAGGAAACCCATTCGTTAAATAAAAAACATGATTTACCATTATAATCCTTAATAAATAAATCCCATAATTTAAGATCTAATCTTGCTTCAGAATTTAACTTGATTCTATAATGTGGAGATGTATGACCTAAAGTCTAATCAATAATCTGCGCAAGAAAGCTCTACCTGGAACAATGACCCTGCAGGCAAAATTCAAAAGACCCAATAATGACTAACTCTCTTAGAGTTACACTACGTTTACATTTGTATTTACTGAGTAATAGTGAAATTTTTAAAATTTTTTCCTCAGGTAAATGAGCAACCATCTGTACGCAATCAATTTCAATTTCATATATTACAAGACAGGTTGTTGGGAGTTGTGTTTTTTTTCCATTTTTATGGGAACCCCCACTTTCTCTGCAAGGCACATAAAAGTTTGCAATGCTGTCAAACAATTATTAGTACCAGATTTTCCTACAAAGAAAAAATCATCAAGCAAGTGAGATACCCCATGAATGTGAAATTTCTCATTTAAAATCCATTGAAGTGCTGTGGAAAAAGCTTCAAATAACTGACAGGACGAGGATGTCCCCATTGGTAGGGATGCATCATAATAAAATTTACTATCCCACTGAAACCCTAATAAATGATGATCTCTTTCTGAAATCGGAATTAAGCGAAATGCGTCCTTAATGTCACTTTTAGCCATTAGACACCGTGAACCATACAACTGGACTAATTCTATAACTGTCTCAATATTTTGGTATTGCACTGCTGAAAATTCTGGAGAAATACCTGAATTAACTGAATTTCCTTTAGGGTAGGACAAATCATGAATTAATCTAAATGAATTCGGCTCTTTCTTTGGAACTAACCCTAAAGGGGAACAAACAAAATTAGGGAAAGGTGCATTTTTGAAGGGACCTTTAATTCACCCCATCTTTAATTCTTTTTCAATTTTTGAAAAAGAAGAATTTATTGAAAACCCATTTGTAAAACCATTTATCAATTTCTCTTTGATTGTAACCCGATAAATATTTATTCAATGCATGAATTTTTACCGGAGAATGAAGGTTTGGCAGAGGTTGTTTGTTTAACTTGACCCTCTGTACAAGTGAGGGTACAATGTTTATTGCTACAATGGACACACCGGTGTTTGAGTTTACAGTTTGTTATGTACATTCCCCTGACTTACAGAAGGCCAACAATAGCCGATGGGGAACTGAAATTGTTGTTGGACCCTTCTTGGAAATGTATTTTTAGAGGTTTTCATAAAGGAGCTCCTATCCTGAGTCATGGAACTGTTTGACCATTCAGTCAGAGATACATACCTCCATTACTCGTCATTTATGGTATCACATCTCAAATTTAGAATTTTTCTAACCCTTCTAAATTTCTAATCATATGTTTTAGCTGCTTGTAACCCCAAAGATTTACATAAACCACGAATAGTATAACCATACTTTATCAAGGCCAAAGCAAAATTCAAAAACTTTCCTAAATAAATGGACATAGATATGTCAAAAGCATTCATCCACTGATGAATTGATTGGAGCTCCCTTTTGTTTTTCCTATTTGAAATAGTGATATTAAAATTTTCAAACAAAGTTGAGGAATCTTCCTCAATATTAGACAGCAGCAAAAAAGCAAAGTTCACATAATTATCTGCCCAAACATCATCTTTTAACTTACAACTAACATGAAAATCTAATGGTATAGAATGTTTTAACATATGACATGCAAAGGGAATGTCTACATTAGCAGAGCTTGAGTGGAACTGCTCACCAGCTATTACATCCAGATCCGATGATAAGGGTGGCTAAAGTATTGCTTATGATGAGTTGTGGTCATCACTTTTATCATGTTGTACAGTTGCCAAGAAGGATTCAGTATGGTTGAAATCTCGCTGGTTGGCATCACGTTATTGTCCTTTACTAGTTGAATGCCGGAACTGTGCAACTTTGCAAATAATGCTTTAGCAATGTCATTTGCGGATGGACTGGTTTGAAGATTATTGTTTGAAGAACTCGTAGGAATATTGTCCGGCAAATCAGCTCGTTGTGGTTGTGTCCTAGTACTCCTTCGTTTCTTTGCCATTGGTCAATTTAATGTCGGCAAAGCAGTAGTCTCCACCTCAAAAACATCCCCAATTGTTGCCTCAGTCAAATGTCTGGGAGCAGCTTTCCTTTTTGTTCTTTAATTAAAAAAATATATACTATTTTAATTGTTAGTACAATATTTTCTTAATGTGACCAATTGAGGAAAATAATGATCCAATAAATATTTGTAAGCCTATACATGTATAAATGAATACATAGATTCAACCAATATTGAATTAAACATGTTGAAACAAAAATTTAATATACTGATATAGTAACTCCAGAACTACAACCATTTTAAAAATAGAAAACATGTAAAATTAAATTTTACAACCAATTTACCCTATTGTGACACAACCATATAGGGTAATAAACCATTAAGTATGTTCCTCTGCTCGAATCAAAGTCAATACACATGTATGTACATGAAAAATGATTAAATAGTTAATCCACATGTAAAACATAACATGTAACTGAACCAGGTAATAATATAAGACATTAGTAATGTCAACCATTCTTGTGTCACAACCATAATAAACCAAACAAGCCAGAGGAAACGTATATTAAGTAGTAATGGAGTACCATATTTTCAGTATATAACCATAATATTTGTCAAGTTACCACATGACAAGAGCCTCCATATCAAATTTTTATATAGTAGGTAATTGCATCAATATCAACATAAAAGTGATAAAATAAATATCTAACTTCGACCTGGACTACCTACAGCTGCATGAACACTCTTTGCATATTTGTCCATGCCTGTAGCATTTAAATGCACCTTGTCATTTGATAACAGTGCTCGAGTGTTTTTCCAAAACCCGCTGTGCTGCCAGTAGCTAATATCGCAACGTTGATATATATTTTTTCGTAGCTTTTTGTTTATCTCTATAACCTTGTTATTATAGTTGTCTTCCAATCCCCCGGAGTATCTGGGGAGCAACTGACCTATAATCACGTGCTAAACTTGATAGCATTTGATTATGTAATCGGCAAAAACTATTATATCTCTCGCTAATCTAGCGGGATTTGATTCATCGGATAAATCATTGCCGCCGATTTGAAGAAAAACACAATGAGGCTTATAATCATCAATAATGTTGATAAATTCTTGCCTTTGAACGCTTTTTGGACCCGGACGAAGCATACTTCCACTCAAACCGAAATACTTGACTTGAATGTCTGTACCATCAAACCCCAAATTAAACCATCCCTGATAGCTATTTCTAAATACAAATGATTCCAATCTATGAATAAAAGAGTGACCAAAAATTAATGCACGTCGGACCATGGTTCAAAGGCAAAAATTAAAGTTATAAATAAAATGATTAAGGTTCGCTTTTACCTGAAATATAGCTGTACTTTCAACAAAGACGGACCTTCCTCAGATCTTTAGAATTTTACAAGTAGTTGGAAATCTGCTTTTGAAAAGTCTTTAAATGCAGATCGCTGAATCTCACACACACAAATCTGCAAACAATAAGTAAACCTCCTTTTTGCAAAAAATAACACCTTACAATTTCAGCTTCAGCTATACACAGCGATCTTCCTTTTTTGCAAAAAGTAACAAAATATTTTCTAAGCTTCAAAAAAACGATGTTTCTTCTTTGAGAGAAATTAGCTGAATGACTGCATGTCCAAGCTCATGCAATAATCTGATCTTAATTGCCCCTCCCAATAACTGGCTAATCCACTTCCTTATTTGACCATAGCATACACTGATTATGCAGACCTTGACCTCAGGCGGGAGATAAAGTTTCTAAACTTATGATGTAAAATACTGCCCTAGACCCCATGTGGCTAATCCCTAGATAAAATTACTACACCATAGATATTACTTAATCCTCAATGATTATCTGAACTTGCAGACAAAAATGTTTTTATTTCCAATAAATTTATGTTATTGGCAACCTTGTATCAACAGAATGTCTCAACTGTTTTGTAACTTTCAACATCTTTTTTGGGTCCTGTAAAAACTTAATTTTATGTATAAAACTGATGGCTGATATGTATGATGCAATTGTAGATGATTGATAATTTTAAATAAACAAATGTGAAATAAAATGAGCAACCATGACATGAGTAGATGGAAGTAGTATAACTCCTGGAAAAAATTTCTGACAAAAAATTTGAATACACACTTAACATTCTATTATATGATGACACAGTAGCATCAGATAATGATGCAGTAACAAGCTTATCAGTCAAAGATGCAAAAATTGAGGTAGAATGGCCACAGGAGTTGGATTTAACCAAGGAGCAATCTGATGAGCTTCCTGAAACGAAAAACGAGACAACAAGTCACAAATAACGTTTGTTTTCCCAGGAATATGTTTCAGTGAGCTTTAAAATAGATGTTGTACTTTAATGAAGCTAGCACTAATCTTCATATCAATTTCATAATATTCTTTTCCCGAGATGCATGATGTTTTATTTATAATTTCAGCAACAGCTGAATTATCTGTTAAAAACAGTATTTTATGATTTGCTAATAGAGGAACCCATATATCAACAGCTAAAACAATTGGGAAAAGTCCTTTCACTGTAATGTGTAAATCAATCAACTCCGGTGGCCATTCACCTGAAAACCATTTGCTGTAAAAAAACAGCAGCAAAACCACCATATGTACCTGCAGGATCTGAAAAAAGTTTTAAAAAATCAGATGAAACCCATCCTTAAAATAAAAAACAAGATTTACCATTGTAATTTTCAATAAAATTGTACCATAATTTCAGATCTGATCTTGCTTCAGAATTAAGATTGATTCTATAATGAGGAGATGTATGGCCTATAGTCAGATCAAAAAGCCTGCGTAAAAAGGGTCTTCCAGGTATGATAACTCCGCATGCAAAATTTAAAAGACCCAATAGGGATTGTAATTCTCTAAGTGAGATACTACGTTTACATTTGTATTTACTTAATAGTTGCCAAATTTTCTGAACTTTTCCTACAGGTAAACGACCAAACATCTGTGTAGAATCAATACCATAGATAATAATGCAAGTAGTAAGAAGTTGTGTTATGTTTGATTTGATTGGTACCCCCAATTTATCGGCAAGACAAAGAAAAGTTTGTATTGCTCTATAGCATTCATTTGAGCCAGCTTTGCCGACAAAGAAAAAAATCATCTAACAAGTGCGATACCCCTTAAATTTGAAATTAAGAGTTTAAAATCCAGTGGAGTGCTGTAGAAAAAGACTCAAACAGCTGACACGAGGAAGAAGCCCCAATTGGAAGGGAGGCATCATAATAAAATTGTTTGTCCCAATGAAAACCTAATAGATGATGGTCTTTTTAGCAATTGGTATTAAGCGAAAAGCATGCTCAATATCTGTTTTGGACATTAGACATTTTGAACCATAAGATTGGACTAAATCTTTAACCGTCTCAATGTTTTGGTATTGTACAGCTAAAAATTCTGGGTAAATACCCGAGTTTACAGAGTCACCCTTAGGATATGACAAATCATGTATTAATCGATAAGAATGGGGTTCCTTTTGTGGAACTAAACCCAAAGGGGAGCATACAGAAAGAGGGAAAGGGGTTTTGTAACAGGACCCTTAACCCTACCCGGTACAATCTCTTTATTCAGTTTTGATTGCACAACATGATAATTCTCCCTTGCACTTGTATGATTTAGAGGAAAATATCCTTATTTAGGGATGTAGAAAAACAAGAATTGATTGAAAATCCAAAAGTAAAACCATGAATCAATTTATCTTTCAACTGGGTTTCATAACCTGCTAAAACATGATTAAGATTTCTAACCTTTATTGGCGTTGGAAGTTTTGACAAAGGATGTTTGTTTTCCTTTTTCTTTTGGACATGTAAGATTACAGTGTTTTTTGCTTTAGTGTACACATTGGTGTTTAAGTTTACAAAACTTTGCTGTACATTCCCCTGTTTTATAGAAGGCCCAGCTATAGCCATTTGGGAATTGATACTGATGCTGGGCCTTCCTTTGAAAAGAATGTGAACCTGAGTTAGACGTTTTTGAAAACGACTTCTTATTCTGACCTGAAAATATAGTTCGACTGTCAAATATAGCTGCGGATCTCCAAAGTTCATCATTAATTTCATCCCATCTCAACCCTAAAATTTTCCTTATCTTTCTGATTTTTCATCATATAATTTTGCTGCTTGGAAACCCAATGACTTACATAATGACCTTACGTTAAAACCATAATAAACGCTTTAGCAGAGCTCAAATTCTTTTCAAGATATATTGACATAAATATGTCAAACGCATTTGTCCATTGGTGAAAGTACAAAAGCTCTTTTTTAGGTTTCTTATTAGAAATTGTAATATTTAAATTTTCAAACAATGTTGAATCATTACATGTATCATCAATATTAGAAGGTAACAATAAAGCAAAATTAACATATTTGTCACACCAAACATCATGTTTCACGTTATTGCTAACATGATAATCTAAAGGTATAGAATGTCTCAACATTTGACATGCATACGGAGTCTCTTCATTTGAATTACTTGAATTTAGCAGCTCACCATCAGAAAGAGTACTCAAATTTGGATCAGAAGAATTGGTGGTTGAAAAACAGCTAACATTGGCCCCTGCGAGTCAGTAGTTGTTGAATTTTTTGGTTGCATAGGTGACGACAGCACACCAGTTACTTCATTAATTGGGATCACAGTGTTATCTTTGACCAGTTGAAATTTTGGAATTTTAAAAACAAGGCATCAGCAATGTCATTTGCGCTCAGACCAGCTGATTGTTGTTGTGTAGGCGCTTCACGATACCCATCATCTAATTGATTGCGAGGAGCTTCTTGTCTGACCCTGCGTCTCCGAACTGGTGGCCTATATATTGGTGGTAACTCTTGGCTTGGATTTTGTTCCTCCACTAAATTACAATCTTGATCATCTTCCGCAAGGTTTTGTGGAGCAACCTTTCTTCTTGCTCTAATTTTCTGTTTTGGCATTTTGCTATAAATACATAAAACCAAAAGTAAATAATAATCCTGTATTATCTTCAGATTTTAAATAATGTTACGTGTATGTAATATTCTTAACCAAAATGTTATGTCCAGCAAATTCATGCATAGTTGACATGATGATATATCAATAAAATGTATTCATGTTGGTCAAAATTAAAATGGACTATCTAATGATATGCTAATTAATACTCCAAGACCAAAAATTTGTAAAACCAACCAATATGTAAGTACTTAAATTGTACCAAAATCAATCCCTATTGTGACACAACCATTATAGGAAAGACATTTTTTAATCTCTGAATTAATAAACTAATAATATACTAAAATAATAGTACATAAACCATGATTATAAATAAATAATCAATGTGTAAATATAAACAGAGACATATAATATTATATATCTCTAATATAAAGAATATAAACCAACCATAATAAAATATAAATAAGACATTTTTCATGTCACCATGTGTCACAACCATATGCATATAAGCAAACCAGTCAGAGATTTATATAAATTATAAAATTGATATGGTTATGTAGTAGTAATATGCAAAGAATTCATAGATAACTAAATAATTGCATTGTATGCAAAAAATCATAAACGGTAGTTTAGAAAGCAAGTATGCTCGACACTACATGTACGTGAAGGGCTACCAACAGCAGCACGAACACTTCTAGCGTATAGTTCCATACCTTCATCATTAAGATGAACATTATCTTTTAATAATAAATCTGAGGTGTTTTTCCACAACCCCCTATGTTGCCAGAAAGTCACATTATCTCGTTGTTCTAATTAATGCCGGAGTTCTTTGTTTACAACAATAACCTTGTTGTTATAATCAGTTTCTGGTCTTTCGGAATACCTCGGGAGCAGTTGACCAATTATCAAATGGTTAACATGATAGCCATTAATGGTGCAATCGGTAAAAACGCAGATATCTCTTGTTAATTTGAAGGGCTCATTTTAAGGCCATAAATCGTTGCCACCGGCTTGAAGAAAAACAGAATGTGGCTTATATTCTTTAATTATATGCATCTATTGTTGCTTTTGAACACATTTATGTCCGGGACAAAGAGTGCCTCCCCTAAACATTGTTCATGAGTAAATGTCCTGTACCAAGTCAGGAATATGGCAGTTGTTATCAAATAGTTCGTTTCTATGTATGTTGGCGTTTGTTTTTGTTGCACTTCAGTGTTCCTGTTGTTCATTTGTTTTCATCTTATAGTTGATGTGTTTCCCTCGGTGTTAATTTGTATCCCGTATTTGTTTTCTCTCAATGGATTTATGACTGTTGAACACAGGTATACTACTGTTGCCTTTATTGACCTTATAATTTGTTGATTCTTCGATGATTGTCTGGTAAGCCCTTTCTACAGTATTTCACTTAAAATTCAGAAAACAATCTTTTTCTCTCCCAGAACAAAGTCGAATGACCGCATGTCCGAGCATATGTAGAAATATGATATTAATTACTAATCTCAAGAACTGACCAATCAGCTAATAATACTTAGATGATCATGCATGGCACATGAAGTCCTTGACCTCATGTTGAAATACTTAAACAAACAATACACTATCTTACACTCATGGCATTATGAAACTCAAAATATCGGAAATTCCAGCCAAAAAATCTTTTATTTAAAATAAATGTTATTGTTTCTGGAGGGAAATGAGAAAAATTGTTTGATTCCATTGAAAATGGAGGTCAGGGGAATTCAATATGGAGTTTAAAAAATGTTCATGTATGTTATTGAAAAAAATGTTTTTTTTTTTTTTTTATTAAAATAATAAAAAAAATTGTTTGTCCAAAGAAGGTGAATGGTTGGTACTTTGAGAAAATATTGATTTCAAGAACTTTGAGATTCTAATGATGTCACAATTACTTAGGCTAAACAGCATAACAATAGGGGAAAAAAGGATTTTGGAAATGATGGATTGATTGATTGTTTGCTGCTTAAAGTCCAGTGGCAAATATTTCATGCATGTTCAGGACGAGAACAAATTTGCTACAAATACAATACGTAATTCCTGTAGTAGAGGCCATCCGGGATGAAGATCGGGAAAATTTTGACAGCCATTGGAAAAAGAGAGTATATTGGACAGGGACAGAAATTTTGCCTTGCAACAGGCCACCTACGGACCCCTCAAAGAGTTGTTACAAGGGTTCTTAACATGCAGAGATAGTGGCACTCCCTCTACACGAGGCATCAGATTTAATGTCACCATTCTGAACTGACATGGCTGAATACTTGACCATCCCTCACAGCAAAACGGACGCCCCATTTCGGCAAGGGTTTTACTGCCAATTGGAAGAAGACTTAAGTTACCATATTTCTATTCAGTGGCCACCATTGGGAGGATTTTGGAAATGAATATGCTATAAAAAAGAAGATGTGATATGATTGCCAATGAGACAACTGTCCACAAGAGACTAAAATGACACAGAAATTAACAACTATAGGTCACCGTACGGCCTTCAACAATGAGCAAAGCCCATACCGCATAGTCAGCTATAAAAGGCCCCGAAATGACAATGTAAAACAATTCAAACGAGAAAACTAACGGCCTTATTTATGTACAAAAAATGAACGAAAAACAAATATGTAACACATAAACAAACGACAACCACTGAACTACAGGCTCCTGACTTGGGACAGGCACATACATACATAATGTGGCGGGGTTAAACAGGTTAACGGGATCCCAACCCTCCCCCTAATCCTGGGTCAGTGGTGCAACAGGACACTACAAGAACTGTACAAAACAATAAACAAATAACGCATATAATCAACAGCAACAACCACTCAATTACAGGCTCCTGACTTGGGACAGGCACATATAGAATGTGGCGGGGTTAAACATGTTAGCGGGATCCCAACCCTCCCCCTAACCTGGGACAGTGATATAACAGTACAACATAAGAACGAACTATAAAAATCATTTGAAAAAGGCTTAACTCATCAGATGGACAAAAATACAAGTGGACGTGGCAGGGTACTTGTACATCCAAACAACAAAAAGACACTAGGAACAGATCTGAGAGTACTCGCAGTTATCTGACAGCTAGTTCAAAGCCACTAACAACTAATAAAAAATCATGCATCTAAGACTAAATTATCAATCCGTACACATCCAACATCCAATGGATTTAGTGTAAAGACGTCATAAACAGTCAGAGAAAACATGACCTTGTGCAATGCCAAGATACAGGTATCGACAGATTGTAGATCCATGAATGTGTATATGTATAAAACATACTAGTAATATTTAGTTTGCTTTTAATTTACTGATAACAAAATCAATATTTATACCAATAAAACAATATTCAATGATCTTATTACAGTGTTGAATTGGTAACCTTTAGAATAAGTTTATTTAAAGGAGCGATAAGTTTACAAGGATCATTTCTAAATTTCCGGGCACGGTTAATACCATTTCCGTAAAATGAGGATGTGCTATCCCGTTTGAAATAAGTTTTCTACAGGTACAACCAAACTTCAAAACCAAATCTTTATATCTATGGAAAAATTTAGTAAAGGTTTTAAGTAATTTATGGTAACGATATCCCTGGTTTAATTATTTACCAGTAATACATAGATTACGTTCGTTAAAATCAAAAACGTCACAACAGACACGGGAATAGCGAACGAGCTGTGAAATATAAACACCGTAAGATGGTGCCAAAGGAACATCACCATCTAAAAATGGAAAATTAACAATAGGGAACGAAAAATCATCCCTTTTGTCGTAAATTTTAGTGTGGAGTTTCCCGTTTAAAACCGAAATATCTAAATCTAGGAAAGGACAGCTATTACCGTTTAAATTTGATTTATTTAAAGTAAGTTCCTTGGGGTAAATGTCAGCAGTATATTGAGAAAATTCTTGATTATTTAACGAAAAGATATCATCAAGATAACGGTAAGTGTTGTTGAATTTATCAATTAAATGCTAGACTGGTACTAACTGTAAAAAATAACCTTGTCCAAAACAGTATGAAAAAAAATATTTTGTCTTGCAAGATATAGTTGTGTATTAACGTGAAAATAATTTTCTAGCTTAAATAAGCAGTACTATCAACAGGTTTTAAATGAATTTTCCATCATCAAAAAATCCCCCCCTCACTGAAAATCAAATGGTCCACTAAAACTATTTAAATTTAATCATGCTTTTAACTCAGCATTTTTTTAGTTTTTGACATATAAATAGATAAACAACTTAATTCATAATATTATTAAAATCATTTTTATTCAATATATGTAACTTCCTTAAATATTCGTAATAAACTCCACGTTCTTAATATCTAGTTTTAAGTACACGTAACCCACAAGACTTACACTGACTATCAACTGCATGTAGTCAAAACCTGATTTAAACTACATGTAAACATTGATTTTTATCAATGGGAACGTAATACAGTTTATTTTAAGTGTTTAGTACACTTACACCTCACCAAGTTTAGCTCAACATGAACACAGCCTAAAACATATTTTTTTTTGAAATTATATCATTCATAGAAGAAATGTTTCATAACTATAAAAAAAAGTATTTCAACTAAACGCCAAAATAGCAAACAAGCACTGTTGCTTTCCTTTTTTGTAAAGGCTTGTAAGGTTTTGTGTCTTGAAATAACCTGTATTTCAAATGCGTAATATTTCAATGGCAACATCAGTTGTTTTAGATTCTGATTCTTTCAAAATTAATTTTAAGATTCCTCATGAAAATCTGAATTGAGATTTATGGAGAAAGAGGTAGGGCCAATTTTGCTGGTATTTGTTTTACTCTCAGAGTCAAAATGTAAAATCCTACTGGAATTCAAACATAAGAGTCTTTATCATATTCTTTAAAAAATTTCCAACAATTTTTCCAACATATTTCCATAACATTAAAAATGTAAGTCAGTGCTATATGTTGATGTTGCAGGTATTTTGATACATAACTGCATATATTACATATTTTTTGTAAAATTTTGCATTGAAGGACTTCACTATTCAACATGAAAATAGACAGTATATAGCTATGCTTCAAACTTAATTTTGGTTTTGGTTAAGAATGTGCTTCCTATACATATTTGGATAAATATACAAATTTGAATGTGCTTCTTATACATTTTTGGATAAAAACACAAATTTACAGTTTTGTGCTATCTTCAGGCATTTATAATTTGGTTATCTATTTAGAATAAGCCATAATATTGTGAGTACCTCAAAAAGTACACACACAAAGCTCTGATAACTGTGTATTTAAAAGATAGAAAGAAAGACTTTTGATAATGGCAGCTATTGAAAAATAAATTCAGGGAAAGTTTTGGCCCTACCGCTTTGATTTTAAAAATCAAATCAACCTTTTATGAATATGAATACACTCAAACAATATATAGACATACTGTTTTAAAAAAAAATCCTCTTAACTGCAAATCGAGCTCTAAATCTTCTCGAGTGTGAAAATGTAAAGATTAATTTTCAACAGACGATAAAATAATTGTACATAGATGTGATAACATATGAATTTTTATTAACCCTTATTGATAAAAACACACAAATCTTTTGACTGAAATTTAGCCAGTTGAATGGATTTCAATAAAGGTCTTCCCAAATGACATGTTGTAAAATTTTTAAAAAATAATCACAAAAGGTCTAAGTCAGAAATGTTTTTAACAGCTGAGAAAGTATGAATTTTATTCGTTCTCCAGCAAACAAAGTCATGTTTTTTACGAAATTTAAACACTGAACATTGAATTGCCAATATCGCATGTCCATGCTTTTTATACGCCTGTTTACGGGACCATTGTCCGTCCGTCTGTCCATCCATTGTCAACACTTCGGACAATAACTCAAAAATGCTTTCACCAATTTTCATAAAACTTTGGTGAATTGTTTATATTTATTGACATAAGCTCCCTTTCGTTTTTTATAAATTTTAGATTTTATGTTTCGGAGTTATGGGATTTTATTCATAAAAAATAGGGGATTTTCCAGTTTTCTGACTATAACTCAAAAATGCTTTGAGCAATTTTCATGACACTTTGGTGAATTGTTTATATATATTGTCATATGTTCCCTTTCGATTAAAAAAAATCTGATATTGCATTTTGGAGTATTGAGACTTTATTCATAAAAAAGGGGTATTCCAGTTTTTTAGACAATAACTCAAAAACATTTTGAGCAGTTTTCAGGAAACTTTGGTGACTTGTTTATATCTATTGAAATAAGCTCCCTTTTTTTATATAAATTTCTGATATGATGTTGCGGAGTTATTGAACTTGATTTGTTGAAAAATCGTCCAAAACTGTCAATTTTTCACACTTTGGACGATTATAGAATTTTATTACTTCAATAATCAATGGCATCAAACTTAGTTAAACTTGAGGTAGCCTTAATAGTGCCAAATTATTCATGTTTTGTGTCAACGGGTACCACTGTGTGTGCATATCTTCTTTTTTTTTTTTTTTTTTTTTGGGGGGTCTAATATATATATTATAACAAAATCAATAGATATAGGAAGATGTGGTATGAGCATGACTATTTATACTGGCAACATAAATAAAACATAAAGTCTGTGTTAAAAGTAAGGAAAATAAACATGTAAAAAATGTTTTGGGGCCCGGAAGTCCTAACATTTTCAAACCATTGCTAATTCAGTAAAAAATAGTATAGAATAGGTTTGGTCTCATATACAACTACATCCGATCAGATTGTGAATACTGTATTGAATTTATTATCCAGAAAATGCCCTGCATCTTTCTCTTTTTTAGTTAACCCTGTCGACCCTCTGATTGTGCCCACAAAACCTACCAAATTGTTTTACTATTAAAATGTTATCATTCTAAATGTGGTTGAAATATTTGACACTTGATGTAAGAAAACAACTGCAAGTTATTGGTTCTTATACATCCTTGTCTTTCAAATATTCGACTTTAAGCGTTCCTGATGAAGGTAAATCCAGAAAAGCGCTACGGACGCATGAACTTTTTAATGTGTTTATTTCAGTTTTTTACTCCAACAGTCTACAGGGATATGAAATTATGTATGCCATTTATTCGCCAGCCATCAGATATTTGGTGTATCCGAGTAAACAGTCCGTCAGTACTTCGATTGATATCCTGCATCCTCTGTTTATGAAATATTGTTCATTTTTCTGTACGAGTAATAAAATCCTGTCTACATGTCTTTCCTGTATCATGAATTTATAAAGACAATACGTTTGATATATTATTTCTTATTTTATTCAAAAATCATAAATTTTTCATCTGTTTTTTATTATTCTACATTGGAAATGCATGACATACCGTAAAATTATATTTCAGGATTTGCACTTTGTATACAATGATATGATTGGTTTAGGGTTTGCTTCATTTTCAGAGACTGTTTCAATCATTTGCCATTTAGTTTAATGCAATGTTTATTTTGTAAATAAGACAGACCTTTGTGAAAAGTAAATCATGTTGAAATTCTTTATTAACAGAATAAGTGTAGAGAATGCCTACTTAGATGAAAAAGAAGATGCTTGTTGTGCATTGGGAGAATTAGCTGGAAATGCAGGGTAAAAGAAAATATTTTATATTGAATGTAGTACATTTTGTAGATCTAATTTTATATAATCATTGCTTTTCTGTTGGCTATTGATAACATAGAATTTGACATCATTAGTTGAATGAACAATAAAAGACTACAGTAAATAGTTTCAAACCCTGCTCAATGTAATTTCCAGGGTAATCTTTGCAACCATAACTCTCAGAATCTTTAAACTTGATACACATTAACACTATTGCCATCATGTGGGATCTGTCATCGTTAACTTAAAAATACTCTTCTAAATCACATGGCCAATCTGGACCAAACTTTCCAAAATAATTTCAATTATGCCCACAGCACAAAATATATGTCCAACCATGGCACAAAACAGAATATAGGGGTAAAATGCAAGTGTTAAAAGCATTGTAGATAGAGAAAATCTGGAGGGGACAAAAATGTTCAAATTGTCAAGATCTCCAAATGTGCATTATGATAAAAAAAAAATGACAACTTGGGAGTAATTGCCTTAAAACAGAGCTATAAAAATAAATATGATACCAAAGGGACAATAAAAAAACATATTCTGAAGAAAAATTGACAATACCATGATAAAAAAGAAAAAGCAACAAAAAGACAAAAAAAAAGAGTACAAAGCGCTACTTAGAAAACTAAAGCCTGAACAATATGAACCCCTCCAAAACCAAGAGTGATCTCGAGGGGACCAGATGGGAAAATTGGAACATATCTATCTATACCCACAGAACAAAGTTCTATCGGGTATAATGTTTTTGACCCGTCAGTTCGTCCGTCAGTCAGTCCTGTTCTTGTCATCGCAACTTCTCTGAAGCCACAACAGAATTTCATGAACTTCATAGATAGTTAGGACATACTATGTAGATGTGCATATCGACGGGAAATTTTGATTCAATTTTTATACGACCGCAAAAAAATTTTGCGGTCGTATATTGGTATGACGTTGGCGTCGTCGTCATCGTCGTCGTCCGAAGACACATTGGTTTTCGCACTCTAACTTTATTTTAAGTGAATGGATCTCTATGAAATTTTACCATAAGGTTCAATACTACAAAAGGAAGGTTGGGATTGATTTTGGGGGTTATGGTACCAACAGTTAAGGAATTAGGGGCCAAAAATAAGCATTTTGGTAACTTCCAGACATAACTTGTGTGTTAGTGTATGAATCTCTCTGACATTGTGCCACAAGGTTCCATATCACAAAGGGAATACTGGGATTGATTTTGGGGGTAATTGCCTCAAAATTGTAGGAATTAGGGGCTAAAAAAGGGGCAAAAAACAAGCATTTTTCTAGTTTCATGACAATAACTTGTGTGTAAGTGTATGGATCTTTCTGAAATTGTACTACAAGGTTCCATATCACAAAGGAAAAGCTGGAATTGAGTTTGGGGGTAATTGCCCAAAACGTTTAGGAATAAGGGGCCAAATGTAAGTTTTTTTCTAGTTTCCAGACAATTACTTGTGTTCAAGTGTATGGATCTCTCTGAAATTGTACTGCAAGGTCCCATACCACAAAGGGAAGGCTGGGATTGATTTTGGGGGTAATTGCCTCAAAATTTTAGGAATGAGGGGCCAAAAAGGGACAAAAAACAAGCATTTTTCTAGTTTCAGGACAATAACTTGTGTGTAAGTGTATGGATCTTTATGAAATTGTTCCACAAGGTTCCGTGTCACAAAGGGAAAGCGGGGTTTGAGTTTTGGGGTAATTGCCCTAAACGTTTAGGAATTTGGGGCCAAAAAGAGTTTTGGTCCCAACAGTTTAGGAATTAGGGGCTAAACGGGTCCAAAATTAAACTTTGTTTGATTTCATCAAAAATTGAACTATAGGGGTTCTTTGATATGCCGAATCTAACCGTGTATTTAGATTCTTAATTTTTGGTCCCGTTTTCAAATTGGTCTACATTAAGGTCCAAAGAGTCCAAAATTAAACTTAGTTTGATTTTAACAAAAATTGAATTCTTGGGGTTCTTTGATATGCTGAATCTAAACATGTACTTAGTTTTTATGGGCCCAGTTTTCAAGTTGGTCAAAATCGGGGTCCAAAATTAAACTTTGTTTGATTTCAACAAAAATTGAATATATGGGATTCTTCGATATGCTGAATCTAACCATGTATTTAGATTTTTGATATTTGGGCCCGTTTATCAAATTGGTCCACATTGAGGTTTAGAGGGTCCAAAATTGAACTTTATTTGATTTCATCAAAAATTGAATTCTTGGGGTTCTTTGATATGCTGAATCTAACCATGTATTTAGATTTTGGATATTGGAATACCACAAAGGGATGGTAGGAATTGTCTTTGGGAGTTATGGCTCAAAGTGTTAAGGAATAAGGTGCAAAAAAGGGGGGGAAAGGGTTTGCAGGTTAATAGACAATTACTTAAGTACAAAACATAATTTAAAAGGCAGTG
This sequence comes from Mytilus coruscus, assembly GCA_017311375.1. Lineage (NCBI taxonomy): Eukaryota > Metazoa > Mollusca > Bivalvia > Mytilida > Mytilidae > Mytilus > Mytilus coruscus. Next base: position 55,980,519 of record CM029600.1, read on the forward strand.
TAAGGTTGGTAATTAATTGAAACTCATTTGAATATCTCACCTAAACTGCTTTTAAATTATTTATATTGGAAATTTGCCAAAAACTTTATTATTAATAAATTCCATTGGAAATTTGCCAATAACTTTAGTTTAATGAACTTCATTTGAAATTTGCCAATATAAAATATTGCTGATGAAGCTTTTTTCTTTATCTCACCTCAACTGCTTTTAAATTATGTATATTGTAAATTTGCCAAAATCTTTATTATTAAATTTCTGATTTATATATAAAAGCAAATATTAACAAGTAGTCCTGTGTTAGGATGCTAACACAAAAGTCGCCAAAACGGCCCCCAACCATTGTTCTGCTGTTTCCATGGTAACGGAATCCATTTTGAAATTTCATAGTCGGATAGCACATCTACACATGACAGGTCACATTACTTACAAGTTTCATAAAAATTGGACCAATTTTCAAATTTAGGCATTCTTGTTTCCATGGTTACGGTGCCCATTTTGGAAATTCCAAAGTCAAATGCCACATCTACATAAGACAGTCAACATTTCTGTAAAGTTTCATTAAGTTTGAAGTATTTTGAATTTTTACATTTTGCAGTTTCCATGGTAACGGCAGCCATTTTGAAAATTCCAAAGTCGGATGGCACATCTACACATGACAGGTCACATTACTGTCAAGTTTCATAAAGATTGGACCAAATCTAGATTTTTCGCATTTTGTTGTTTCCATGGCAACGGCGGCCATTTTGGAAATTCAAAGTCAATTTCAAATCTACATACACTCGTTAACATCTCTGTAAAATTTCATTAAATTTGAAGCATTTTAAAAATTTCACATTTTGCAGTTTCCATGGTAACGGCGGCCATTTTAAAATTCAAAGTCGAATTACAGCTACATATGGTGCTACCTGTAATAATCTATCATTCTATAACATAAAAAGTACATAGGAATAATTCAACACTATCACATGACTAATCACATGACTATTGTTCTAGAATGTTCCATGAAAATTGACCCCTTAAATAATGCCAAGATGACCCCGGGCTGAAATAAAAATGTGGAATGGACACCTGGATATCGGTCTCTTGTATTACACAAAACTTAAAGGTTCTACCAGTAACGAATCAATAGTTGAAAATGACCCGCCCATGTTCCGGCCCCAAAAATGCCAAGTTGACCCCATTTGAAATAAAAATAGCGAATGCACCCTAGGGATACTACCCCAACATCATACCAAATATAAAGTTTCCATCATTTAAGGCTTGGAAGAAAATGGTCGGACAAATTAGGGTTAATAATAATAATAATAATAACAAGTAATCCTGTGTTAGGATGCTAACACAAAAGTCGCCAAAACGGCCCCCAACCATTGTTCTGCTGTTTCCATGGTAACGGCAGCCATTTTGAAATTTCATAGTCGGATAGCACATCTACACATGACAGGTCACATTACTTACAAGTTTCTTAAAAGTTGGACCAATTTTCAAATTTAGGCATTCGTGTTTCCATGGTTACGGTGGCCATTTTGGAAATTCAAAGTCAAAGTCAAAGTCCAAATGCCACATCTACATTTGTGTAAAGTTTCATTAAGTTTGAAGCATTTTGAATTTTTGACATTTTGCAGTTTCCATGGTAACGGCAGCCATTTTGAAAATTCCAAAGTCGGATGGCACATCTACACATGACAGGTCACATTACTGTCAAGTTTCATAAAGATTGGACCAAACCTAGATTTTTGCATTTTGTTGTTTCCATGGCAACGGCGGCCATTTTGGAAATTCAAAGTCAATTTCAAATCTACATACACTCGTTAACATCTCTGTAAAATTTCATTAAATTTGAAGCATTTTTGAAAATTTCACATTTTGCAGTTTCCATGGTAACGGCGGCCATTTTAAAATTCCAAAGTCGAATTACAGCTATATATGGTGCTACCTTTAATAATCTATCATTATATAACATAAAAGTACATAGGAATAATTCAACACTATCACATGACTAATCACATGACTATTGTTCTAGAATGTTCCATGAAAATTGACCCCTAAAATAATGCCAAGATGACCCCGGGCTGAAATAAAAATGTGGAATGGACACCTGGACATCGGTCTCTTGTATTACACAAAACTTAAAGGTTCTACCAGTAACGAATCAATAGTTGAAAATGACCCCACCCATTTCCGGCCCCAAAAAGTGCCAAGTTGACCCCATTTGAAATAAAAATAGCGAATGCACCCTAGGATACTACCCCAACATCATACCAAATATAAAGTTTCCATCATTTAAGGCTTGGAAGAAAATGGTCGGACAAATTAGGGTTAAGAATAATAATAATAATAATAATAATAATAATAATAAGAAACGGGACAAAAACATAAAGTCTCCAAAACTCCGTTTTGGCGACTTAATAATAATAATAAACGGGACAAAACATAAAGTCTCCAAAACTCCGTTTTGGCGACTTAATGATAAGGCAAGAGATACACACCAAACAGGATGTGTAAATTAATATATTAAGTATTGTGCAATAGCAAGAAATTTTCAATTGCACAGTATTGCGCAATAGCAAGAGATCTTCAATTGCACAGTATTGCGCAATAGCAAGAAATCTCCAATTGCACAGTATTGCTCAATAGCAAGAAATTGATATTTGGGCCCGGTTATCAAATTGGTCCACATTGAGGTTTAAAGGGTCCAAAATTGAACTTTATTTGATTTCAACAAAAATTGAATCATCAAAAATTGAACTATTGGGGTTCTTTGATATGCCGAATCTAACCGTGTATTTAGATTCTTTATTGTTGGTCCCGTTTTCAAATTGGTCTACATTAAGGTCCAAAGGGTCCAAAATTAAACTTAGTTTGATTTTAACAAAAATTGAATTCTTGGGGTTCTTTGATATGCTGAATCTAAACATGTACTTAGTTTTTTTATTATGGGCCCAGTTTTCAAGTTGGTCCAAGTCTGGGTCCAAAATTAAACTTTGTTTGATTTCAACAAAAAGTGAATATATGGGGTTCTTCGATATGCTGAATCTAACCATGTATTTAGATTTTTGATATTTGGGCCCGTTTATCAAATTGGTCCACATTGAGGTTTAGAGGTTCCAAAATTGAACTTTATTTGATTTCATCAAAAATTGAATTTTGGGTTCTTTGATATACTGAATATAACCATGTATTTAGATTTTGGATATTGGAATACCACAAAGGGATGGTAAGAAATTGAAAACAACACGTTTAATAATTTCATGCGTCCGAAGCGCTTTTCTGGATTTACCTTCATCAGGAACGCTCAAAGCCAAACATTTGAAATCCGAGGATTTATAAGTACCGAAACGGTTGAAGAGCTATATGACAAAAATATCTAAAATAAATAGCCAAATTCATCTAAAGTCAACTTTGCCTGAGGGAGTTGAAACCTAAGTTTCTTAATAATTTCAAAATTTATAAAAAATCTAAAATTGTCTGTTTATAAATTTTGAAATTATTAAGAAACAGAATTTCCAAACACTGCAAAATCTACAAAACGTAAATGTTGGCATATATTAATATATTTTTGAAGCCATAGTAAAAGTTCCCATGGTAAATACAAATAATCAGAGACCACAAAATAGAAAGTATATTACTCTGACATTTATTCATAGAACATCCTTTTGTAATATTTTGTATATAAGAAGGTTTCTTTGTTAAAAGTTGTCAGCTTTAATACATGAAATAATAACAGCACTAGTTTAAAATTGATTATAACTTTATGTTTGGTATTTATTAAGGGATACAATTTGATGACGTTATATTCAGTGAATTCAAGTAATATATACAAAATATATATATAAAATTTTGGAAAGCAGACACCTATAAGATATTTTGAGAGAAAATCATCTACTTTTGACATGGGGCCAATTTCGACCCTTAAAGCCACTACTGTTTCAAGCTTGAATGTAATGCCCATACTTGCCCCAACTGTTCAGGGTTCGGCCTCTGCAGTCGTATCAAGCTGCGTCCCGTGGAGCATTTTATTACATAATATCTTACAAGCTATAATAGGTAGGAACTTTAAAAGGCAAAAATGATCAGCAAGACAAATCTACAAATATGTCAACAAGGCCGAAATTGTGAGTCGACTCCTGATTGAAGTTATTGCCCTTTAATGACGATTTTTCACATGTTTTCACATTTTTGCCTATTTACTTGAAAACTTATAGTTAGATAGAAACTTTAAATAGCACAAATGATCATCAAGACAAGCTCTACAAAGTAGCCATAATAGGCGAAATCTTCATTCGAATCCTTAATGGAGTTATTGCCCTTTAATGATAATTTTTTTTTTTTTTAATTTAGAATTTTGCCTATTATATTTTAGATATATAAAAGATAAATAGAAACTTTAAAAATGGAAAAATTTTCAGCAGGATAAGATCGACAAATATGTCAACATGACTGAAATGGTTAGTTAACTCTTAATAGAGTTATTCCCTTTTAATGATTTTTTACTTAAAAAAAGTGGCCATTGTTGAAGATGCAGGTGAGCAACACAGGCTTTTTAGAGCCTCTGGTTTGCTGTTAACATTTACAGACAGTCTGGTATTAAATTTTTGATGTTTGTAAACCTTCATGGATTGTTATTAATCTTGGACAGAAACTAATCTTCTAGATCAAGAAATACCATCTAAAGAAAAGAAATTCTGTATTTTATTGAGAAAAGGACTTACTTTTTACAGTCAACAATAAACTTCTGCGGAACCCTTGACAAATATTTTATCTTGAAAAGTATGATAGATAGGTAGAAACTGTAAACAGCAAAAGCTATAAGCAATACAATATATTTTCCATATGTTATTCAAAGTTTCATGACTATTTGTTTGATGCAACTAATTTCCATTAAACTTGAATTAAAGGATATAACAGATACAGTTAAGTCTGTCTCCTTTTTTGACTTACATGTAGAAATTGACAAAACTTTACAACAACAAAAATGTCATCTTCCCAATTTTGAACTTTTAATTTCTATGGAGCAACTTTCCAGGAGCGCATGTGTGAGGAGGTTATCTATCAGAAGAACTCTCTTACCTTATCGTGCTGTACAATAACATTTGGGACATTTGTTTCAGGGAACTGGATTTGTCGCGGAATTGGAATTGTCGCCCATACAGTACTTCTGTCATTTAAGAATCAAAATATGACTACACTACGAGCAAAATTGATCCTTTTGCAGTTAGGCGTCGAAATTCATTAAAATGCCAACTGCTTAAAAAGAGGAATGGTAACGGAAATGAATCATGCCCACTGACCCAAAGGAAATTAAATATTTCATGAATTAGACTTGGAATTCCTCCTACAATTCACGTAGGAAATAGGTGATAAGCTACGAAGTGAGATACCTTCTCTCTATATAATATATCAGTGACCGCTGTGGATAGTAAACTTGGAATTGATAGTTCATAGCAAATACAAGTTATTTCTAGATTATTTATGTTCATATAATAGCAAAAACCGCAAAAATAGTTGAAAATAATAGGAAAAGAAAAAAAAACGGATTTTGGAAAAAAAGGGAGGGCTAAAACAAAATTGTCCTGTCCCTAAGTACCTATGGTCACAGAGTTTGTACTTACATGAGCAACAATACGGATTTAACATGTGGACCAGGAGCACCTGAGATCACCCCTGGTTTTTGGTGGAGTCTCTAGTTTTCTATGCTGTGTTTTGTAAACTGTTGTTTGTCTTTTTGGTCATTTTTCGTTTTTTACTATGGCGTTGGCAGTTTGTCATCGACATATGAGTTTTAATATCCCTTAGGTATCATCCACCTCTCATTTACAGGGTTTTTAAACAGAATGGGAAGCTTTGGCATATGTGTATCTATTGTAATTATTTAACTAAGAAAGGTTATAAAACAAGACAAGGGTGCTTTTTTTATGCCTTATTTGTTTTTGATAGGTGAGTGATTTTGACTTTTAGGAGTCTCTTGTTTACTGTTTAATGAAAACGTCCCCCTGTGATTTTGATCTCAGCTTTTTCACTTCTTAGGAAGAAAGATAAGAAGTTAGCAATATCCTTTAACACTACGTTCCGCTATATAGATGATGTTCTCTCACTAAATAATACAAAATTTGGTGACTATGTTGAACGAATCTATCCCATCGAACTAGAGATAAAGGATACTACAGATACAGTTAAGTCGGCCTCATATCTTGACTTACATCTAGAAATTGACAATGAGGGTCGGTTGAAAACAAAACTTTACGACAAAAAGATGATTTCAGCTTCCCAATTGTGAACTTTCTATTTCTATGTAGCAACATTCCAGCAGCGCCTGCATACGGAGTATATATCTCCCAATTGATACGATATTCCCGGGCTTGTGTTTCCTATCATGATTTCCTTGATAGAGGATTGCTGCTCACAAGGAAGCTATTAAACCAAGAGTTCCAAATGGTGAAGTTGAAATTATCCCTTCGTAAATTTTACGGACGCCATCACGAGTTGGTTGACCGTTATGGAATAACCGTTTCACAGATGATATCGGATATGTTCCTTATGTTGTAACTACAATACCCTTCCCTTTTCACGAATGTGACTTACCGAATTAGACTATTTACCGGATTTGTAATAGCATAAGCAACACGACGGGTGCCACATGTGGAGCAGGATCTGCTTACCCTTCCGGAGCACCTGAGATCACCCCAGTTTTTGGTGGGGTTCGTGTTGCTTAGTCTTTAGTTTTCTATGTTGTGTCATCTGTACTATTATTTGTCTGTTTGTCTTTTTATTTTTGGCCATGGCGTTGTCAGTTTGTTTTCGATCTATGAGTTTGACTGTCCCTCTGGTATCTTTCGTCCCTCTTTTTTCAACACATTATTCAGTAGTAATCAATATGTAGTCAAAACTTAACTGTGCCGCTCTAGTAGTAAATCTTCTTTTGACTTGTGGTAGTCTGGTGGTCTGGAGGTTGTGGTTTCGAACCCAGGCTGGGCCAAACTGAAGCGTTGAAATTTGTAATTGCTGCTTATGCGCTAACCAAGCGTCATTTAGGAGTAATAATCAAGACTGGTCAACATGGGTTTAGAATATTGTGTCCGGGGTAAGGTGACTTGTCTTCCTGCGGACTGATACTTTGTGAACTAGAATGTAAAAAATCTGACTCAGCCTGTCGATCTACAACAAATGTAGTACAAAGCAGTGTTTATATTCATATCACAATATTATGTTCTAGTCCTGAATATGCATTCAATTTGCCACTGGACTTTAAATAACCATCTATCATCATCTTTAGACTTGTTAGGTAATAATAATTGAATTTGATTTACAGGTCTATATTCTTTCCATACCTAGAACAAAGTTTTGGTGTAGTGCTGGAAATGGCCAATTACCCTACACCTGGTGTGAAGAAGACAGCTTTAGTAGCAGTAGGCAATATGTGTATATGTGTCCACAAAGCAAACACACAAAATGCATCTGAGGAAATAAACACAGGTATATAGGACTATGTAAACATATTTTTTTACTTCTATGAATGTGACAGAAAATAAAGCGTCTGCAAGGCCATATACACATTTCTCTAAAAGCCAGACTTTTCCATTTAGCATTAGCATCCTTAGGTGGACAAAGATGAACTTTTCTATGCATTTTCTCTCCTTGCAAAAAGGCAGTATTAATGTCAATGGAATTGATGGACTATTTCTAATGCATTATTATTGATAGAAGGAGTTTGTCTGAAGTAGATGTGTCCATCTAGTGGATACAGTATGACTGACAAAAGTCCTCAATTTGATAAACATTATGTCTCTTCAAATTTTCAAGTTCAGCTTTTTGAGCATCAATCTGATTAAAGAATGCTTCTGATTCCTCGTCATCCTCTATATATCCTGATCTTTGTCTGACTTTACGACTTCCAATTCATCAACTGTACATAAGGCTATTCATTGACATTTTGTTACCTCTGATGTCTTCTAATTTACCAATTCTTAATATTTGTAGATGCTTTACCAACTCTAATCAGAATAACTCCCTGTGGATTATCAAAGTTCATCTTTTGGTTCGTTTTTAAAAATATAACTTAAATAGTCTTTTTAATCAACACTAAGTCTACTACTGTCTACTTGAGAACTTGCTTGCTCGTTGCTCTGTTCTGTCACTGTAGTATATTAATTATCCATATTAATTCCATGCCTTTTATTCAGAGGATTATCATTTTCCAGTTCAGAGTCACCTCCTGTCTGATTTTCTACTTCAGATTTTTGCCCTTGATTCACAGGATTATCCGTTTCTAGTTCAGAGTCACCTACCTGACTTTCCAATTTCTTCTACTTCATTGTTACTTTCATTGTCTGATATTATCAAATAAACACAAATGGTATGCTGGGGCAATGTCAATGAAAGTATCCTAGGATATGTCCTAAGATATGTCTTGGAACATTATTTGTGATGGTTTTAGAACGTGTCTTAGACATGTCTTAGGATGTAGTACAAAGCTATCGTAGGAGAGTCAAGTTTAACAATTTGATAAATGATCCAATAAGAATACAATATTGAAAATATAAAAATAACTTGACAAAAAGATATTTGCAAGAACTAGCAGAAAATGCCAAAATGATGACTTTCTTATCAGATAAACAATGTATAACATCTGGGGTCACTCATTATAAACAAACTGAAAGGACTTCAATTCAAATTGTGAAGCTAATCAGTTGTGTAATTTGAGATCCCCTCAAATCAGAGGGCATTCTTCGGGCTGTACTATAAAGTAGTGATCCATACACATTCACAATTCAATTCAATTATTGGCATTCACAGCCCAGCTAATGGTAGTTTCCTAAGATAGATTTTAAATTTCTCTGGTTTTGTTAACTGTTTCAGTTAAGAGTTGAATTATGACTTACTACAATTCCATTTGACCAGGAACTGTATCCTGCTGTTGTTTTAACTGACATTTTTAGAATTTCAGACATATCACAAAAATCTTGAGAATTGAATTCACCACCATTGTCTGTGTATACTCCAAATTCAGGAGCACCATATACACTAACACATATCTGCATAAATACGTCAATAATAAACTTTGAATCTTTTTTCCTGATAGTGGTTGTTGTGCTTAAATGGCTAAATAAGTCAATTATGTGCAAGTAGTAAAAATTATGACCAATTTCAGGTAAATCCATTTCATCAAATTGATTAAAATCATTTGCATGGGAGAAGGCCACCACTGGCTTTGACTTGGGACGTTGAAACTTGAAACAAGCAATGCATTTGGAGCAAATTCAATAGGGATAATAGCTTTTCAGATGAACCATGACCTTCTGACTGTTTATACAGTTTTTGGTATAATCTCACTAACTACATTATCTTGTCCAGATCTACTATCTTTAATGTTTATGCAGTAATGACCATTTGAAGTGAAATGCATAGTCACCTTATCAATACAGAGATCAAGAACTCTTTGTGCTCTTTTGAAAGAATATTTGCTCAATAATAGAGATATTTCACAATCAACTGTTCTATGTACTAATTTAAAGAGCCAATTGTGGCAGGTAACTTTACACTTTGATATAAACACACTGTTTAACCATCACCAGATTTGAAAGATGATTGACTTTTCTTGCATGTTATTTCTTTACTTTCAGAGTTGAAAGTCACGCGTAAAAATTGGTGTAACCATTTAGATCCACACACTGTTTTGGTACATGCTGTATCAACAACAAAAGCATCAAATGCATCAACTACATTCCATATTTTCCATTCATTTGATGTGTTTGAGCTTTTGATTTTGCCATTTGATAAGAGACTTTCTGTTTTGAATTTTCCTTGGAGTTCGGTATTTTTGTTATAATACTTTCTACAACAATTTCTTAATGTGTAGTGTTTTGTTTTTGTTTACAGTTTCAGATGTACTTTTTATTTTTGTTTGTCTTCTGTCAATTTTACATGATATGTTTTCTGTGGACAATCCCTTAACCAGTGATATTTTGCATCACCACATCTTCAACGAGATAGTTGAATTTAGTCTAGACTGTACATGTTTATGCCCCACTTACGACAGTAGAGGGGCATTATGTTTTCCGGTCTGTGCGTCCGTTCATTCGTTCATCCGTTCGTTCGTCCGTCCGTTCGTCCGTCCGTCCCGCTTCAGGTCAAAGTTTTTAGTCAAGGTAGTTTTGATGAAGTTGAAGTCCAATCAACTTGAAACTTAGTACACATGTTTCCTATGGTATGATCTTTCTAATTGTAATGCCAAATTAGAGTTTTGACCCCAATTTCATGGTCCACTGCACATAGAAAATGATAGTGCGAGTGGGGCATCGGTGTACTATGGACACATTCTTGTTTTAAGTAAATGATCTGTCTAGGCGATTGCTTACACCAATTCTTCTTGAACTTAGCCCTCTCTCAAAACGATATTCTCCTACAAATGCAGATTCTTCTTTAACAGTAACTATATGGTCATTATCCCTCTGTGATTTGGGTGCAAATATTCTTTTCTATTAAGGGCTGCCTTTATAGTATCAAATTTTAAAGGCACTGGCTACGATTACGTTGAAAACATAACAATAACTTTTGTTACGTTGTACCTTAATTACCGGAATGCTAGGTTGGGTTAGGAACCGATTAATTACAAACGTAACAAAAATATCTGTGTCTACGGTTACATTATTGTTACATTAGATTTATTAAACTTTTCTTTGACTTTAGTTTTGTGTTGCTGAATTCTCCGATATGCTTGATAATTATTATTATTATTATTATTATTATTATTTTATTATTATTATTATCATTATCATTATTAGTATTATCATTATTATTATTATCATTATTATTATTATTATAATTTCAAATAATGTTTAAATAGTTTTGAGTATTAATTGTTTTAATGTTCTTAAAGATGATAGTTTAGTAGTGTCAAAGGCGAGTATTCACTTCTGTGTATTTAATTGCACACTTACCTTTATTGCTGTCATTATATTTTGAACAATGGACGAAGTTATTCCTATTAGCAAATTTTCTTCAGGGGTGAAAAATTAAAAACTTTTGTTGCGTTTGAATAAAAAAAAAGGAAAAAAACGATTTAAATTTTATACAGGAATATAAACCAAGTTCGCAAAAAATTTATACATCAAAAGCAAAGTTTGACAACAGTGAACTAAAATATTATGAACTTGTGTATGCATGCATTCATAGAGGACGCAATTTCGTTTCATAATCAGATGGAATACGTCCAAACCAAAGGTAGGTTTTTTTCTTCCTATATGAATATCAATTGGTCATAAAATCAATACGAATGGTATAACTTCGAAAAGGTAAATTGCAGAGTGGAACTGTTAGTGGGCAAAACTGACGTGCACATTGCAGCATCACTCTTTTGTGATGGTTACTAAAAATGCGTCGGACTAAAACATGCACCCAAAAGCACATATAAGATGCACAGAATCTTCCATTGAAAATAAAATATATAATCTGTATGCAATATTGTATAATAGACAACTTTCGAGTTCAATGCATTTCCGTCAAAAACTTTGGTTTTAGTGAACATCATTCGTGCGTTTAGGGGCGTCATTACTTTCGTTCCAATGTTGAGCAAGTGGTTGGAGAACTATGATGCTATATTGCACGAATTATTCGGCAAATTGAATTCTCATAATTGACAATCTGCACTGCTGTCATTAGGGAATAGTGATTGAGTACCTACGAAACAAACATTATTTCTAGTTTATACTGCACAATGACGATCAGTAAGACGCTTGATGAACGTAAATAGTACAGGGAGACAGGCGATCCCCTCTATCTGGTAAATGACGTCATAAAGGCACGCATAATTGACGAGTTTTTTCCGGTGAAGGACAAACTCAAAAGTGGTCTATTGAATTGCTTACGAATAAAAGTTTTCAAGTTGTATTTTAATATATTACATACATATGAGGCAAACTATATATATATATATATATATTTAATCTAAATCTATCAAATTACAAATTGTAAATACAAAGATACATAAAAATAGAACTAAAGAATAAGGACTAAAAAAATAAACTAAAGAGTTAACAGGTTTGACCCTGATCCACTTGAAGAATATTCATAAAAAAATGACAATGCCATTAAAGGACAAAATTCCCAAAAGGAATCCATTCATTCATACATGCAAACCTCTCCAACTGTGAATGGGGTGTTGTGACAATGATAAAATGTCAAATTGTTTATTTACTGATGAAGAAAGTCATAAATTTTGTTAAATCATGCTAAATAAATACTTTTTATACGCCTGTTTACGGGACGTATTATGGTATTCCGTTGTCTGTCCGTCCGTCGTCAACATGTCCGACAATAACTCAAAAACGCTTAAACCAATTTGCATGAAACTTTGGTGAATTGTTAAAATTTATTGACGTGAGGTCCCTTTCGATTTATATAAATTTTAGATTTTACGTTTCCGAGTTGTGGGGTTTTATTCATAAGAAAAGGGTGATTTTCCAGTTTTTGGACAATAACTGAAAAGTGCATTGAGCAGTTTTCATGAAACTTTGTAGACTGGTTTATATCTATTAAAATAACCTCCCTTTAGTTTTTTTATAAATTTCTGATATGACATTGAGGAGTTATGAAACATTATTCTTTGAAAAAGTGACAGGCGTATCATGCGCTCATGGCGCTGCTCTTTATTATAGACTGTTGTTCACCTTTTGGCCGTTTTTGGTTTTTTGCCATGGCATTGTCAGTCCATTTTCGGTTTATGAGTTTGTCACCATGCCTTTGGTATCTTCCACGTTTCTTCTCTATTTGGAGCATTAAGCAATTTTTCGCTGGAACCTTTGTTTTTATACTGGTGAATAAAAAAAAAGTTTTAACTCATTTGCCCCTAATCCTGTTCATAGTTGCTTTGCAGTTGCCATTCCTTTATAGCCAATATGGCCCTCCATACTTTTAAGCTCACCTGACCCAAATGATACTTCATATATTTTATACCGATGCCTTATGTTTTTAAGTTTTTCGCCTAGTAATATGCCTGTTGTCCTTGAGCTCATGTTTCAACGACTTCTTAAAAGTAGATTTTGCTCAAGTGAGCTTTTCTCATCACTTGGCGTCCGTCGTTGTCCGTTAACTTATACAAAAATCTTCCCCTTTGAAATTACTAGGCCAAAATAACTCAAACTTGGCCACAATCATCATTGGGGTATCTCGTTTAAAAAATTTGTCTGATGACCCTACTGTTCAACCAACATGGCCGACATGAATAAAAATACAACATAGGGGTAAAATAAAAGTGTTGTCTTATTTTTGAATACTGCTATAAATAAAGAAAACCTGATAGAGGGCAAAAATGTCCAATCTGTTGAGATTTACCTATTTGACATTTATCAGCAAAATTGTCAGACGACTCGAGTTATTGCCTTTAAATGACAAGTTTTACTAAAAAATTTGGCGGTCGTATATTGGTATGACGTTGGCGTCGTCATCATCGTCTGAAGACACATTGGTTTTCGCACTCTAACTTAGTTTAAGTGAATGGATCTCTATGAAATTTTACCATAAGGTTCAATACCACAAAAGGAAGGTTGGGATTGATTTTGGGGGTTATTGTACCAACAGTTAAGGAATTAGGGGTCAAAAAGGGGCCAAAAATAAGCATTTTTTGACTTCCAGACATAACTTGTGTGTTAGCGTATTGATCTCTCTGACATTGTACCACAAGGTTCCATATCACAAAGGGAATGCTGGGATTGTTTTTTTGGGTAATTGCCTCCAAATTTTAGGAATTAGGGGCAAAAAAAGGGGCAAAAAACAAGCATTTTTCTAGTTTCATGACAATAACTTGTGTGTAAGTGTATGGATCTTTCTGAAATTGTACTACAAGGTTCCATATCACAAAGGGAAAGCTGGAATTGAGTTTGGGGGTAATTGCCCAAAACGTTTTGGAATAAGGGGCCAAAAATAAGCATTTTTCTAGTTTCCAGACAATAACTTGTGTTCAAGTGTATGGATTTCTATGAAATTGTACTGCAAGGTACTTTACCACAAAGGGAAGGCTGGGATTGATTTTGGGGGTAATTGCCTCAACATTTTAGGAATAAGGGGCCAAAAAGGAGCAAAAAAACAAGCATTTTTCTAGTTTCAGGACAATAACTTGTGTTTAAGTGTATGGATCTTTATGAAATTGTACTACAAGGTTCCATATCACAAAGGGAAAGCTGGGTTTGAGTTTGGGGGTAATTGCCCTAAACGTTTAGGAATTTGGGGCCAAAAACAAGCATTTTTCTAGTTTCCAGACAATAACTTGTGTTCAAGTGTACGGATCTCTCTGAAATTGAACTGCAAGGTACCATACCACAAAGGGAAAGCTGGGATTGAGTTGCAGGGGGATGAATCATAAGGGGGTTCAAAAAATTTGAGGGGGGATTTGTTTTCATTTTTTTTTCTTTCAAATTTTCCATTTTAAATTGGTTATTTCTGATTTATATATAAAAGCAAATAATAATGATATGGTTTGAATAGGTAAATTAAGAATTTTTAAGTTCTTAGACCACATTCATTCTGTGTCAGAAACCTATGCTGTGTCAAATATTTAATCACAATCCAAGTTCAGTGCTGTATCAAGCTTGAATGTTGTGTCCAAACTTGCCCCAACTGTTCGGGGTTCGACCTCTGCGGTCGTATCAAGTTGCGCCCAGCGGAGCATTTTATTCATTTTTGTCTATCATTTTAATTATATAACAGATTCAGAGAAACTTTGAAATATCAAAACATTATTCTCAAGACAAGATCTACAAATAGGTCAAAGTGGCTGAAATCGTCAGATGACTCCTTATTGCCCTTTAATGATATTTTTTATCAAATTTTGCCTTTTCCCTAATATCTTAATAACTGTAAAAGAGATATAGAAACTTAACAAGCAAAAATGATAAGCAAGACAAGATCTACAAATAAGTCAACATTATTGAAATTGTCTGATGACTCCTTATTGGAATTATTGCTCTTTAATGACAATTTTTACCCGTTTTTTAATGTTATTACCTATTACCTTGAAAACTATTATAAATAGATTGACACTTTAGATAGCAAAAATGATCAGCAAATTACGATCTACAAATAAAGTCAAAGCATTAATTCTGAATTTTTTCTGAACACGTTGCTGAAATTTTCAGAACCTCTTAAAAGACCTTTTCTTAAAAATGGCGGAATTTGGCACATTCCAGCAAGTTTTCAGCAGATTTTCAGTAAAAATTCAGCAAAGACATTTACAGTAAATATTCACCAATATTAAGAAATTATTCAGCATTAATTCTGAATTTTTTCTGAACATTTAGCTGAAATTTTTAAGAACCTCTTAAAAAACTTTTTTTCTTTAAAGTGGATAATAATATTCTTTATTAATATTCTGTCTGAAAGACACTATTTTTTGCAAAACAAATAAACATTATTTAAGAAATACAATAATTCCTTGGTGCCATATGTGAAATAGAAAAAAAAAACTGTTGTGTGTTTTTCTTTTTATTATTGTTATTTATTTTGTGTCAAGTTTTGATCGGGACGGATGAGTCGAACCCTTTCAAACTGATGATTAGTTTGTTTGTGTTGTTACATCATTGTACATACAGTACATATTTTGCTCATTTTTAAGCCGTAACTGACTGGTAATGGTTTTCATTTTTGTTTTTTTTTTTATCTATGAAAAGTTCGATCAGCAGCAACTATACCACATCTTATTATTGTCCCCCGCACATCGCGTAGCGGGGGACATAGAAACATAGTTCGTCTGTCCGTCCGTCCGGTCTTGTCAGCGCTCTCACGTGCACAATTCTTGCCAGATTTTTATAAAACTTATATCATAGGTTTATATCAGCAATGTCTTGGACATGTTCGAAAATCAGTGCCGATCAATTATTTTTAAAAGATTTATGCCCCTTGGAAACATTAATTATATGGAAAATTTTATCGTTAGTGCTCTCATGTGTTCAATTCTTTCCAGATTTTTATTAAACTTGTATCATAGGTTTATATCAGCAATGTCTTTGACGAGTTCGAAAATCAGTGCTGATCAATTATTTTTAAAAGAGCTATGTCCCTTGGAAGCATTAGATATATGGAAAGTTGCATTGTTAGCTCTCTCATGTGTACAATTCTTGCCAGAATTTTATGAAACTTTAATCATAGGTCTATATTAGCAATGTCTTTGACAAGTTTGAAAATCAGTGACGATCAATAATTTCTCAAAGAGTTATGCCCCTTGGAAATATTATTATATGGAAAATTGCCTTATGGGCGCTCTAATATGTACAATTCTTGCCAGATTTTTATGAAATTTATATTATAGGTTCAAAAATCAGTGCAGATCAATAATTTTAAAAGAGTTAGGCCCCGTGGAAATATTGATTATATGGAAAATTGCATTGTCAGTGTTCTCATGTGTACAATTATTGCCAGAATTTTATGAAACTTGTATCATAGGTTTATGTCAGCAATGTCTTTGATAGTTTCGAAAATAAGTGCTGATCAAATATTTTAAATGAGTTATGCACCTTGGCAATATTAATTATAATCGAAATCACATTGCATTTGCTCTGAAGCCTTCATTTCTCTTAAGATATTAATAAAAAGTTTTAAAGAAAAAAAAAGTGGTTTTATACGACCGCAAAAAATTTTTTGTGGTCGTATATTGGTATGACGTTGGCGTCGTCGTCGTCGTCGTCGTCGTCGTCGTCGTCGTCGTCGTCGTCGTCCGGCGTCGTCGTCGTCGTCCGAAGACACATTGGTTTTCGCACTCTAACTTTAGTTTAAGTAAATGGATCTCTAGGAAATTTTACCATAAGGTTCAATACCACAAAAGGAAGGTTGGGATTGATTTTGGGGGTTATGGTACCAACAGTTAAGGAATTAGGGGCCAAAAAGGGGCCAAAAATAACCGTTTTTGTAACTTCCAGACAATAACTTGTGTGTAAGTGTATGGATCTCTCTGACATTGTACCACAAGGTTCCATATCACAAAGGGAATGCTGGGATTGATTTTGGGGGTAATTGCCTCAAAATTTTAGGAATTAGGGGCCAAAAAAGGGGCAAAAAATAAGCATTTTTCTAGTTTCAGGACAATAACTTGTGTGTAAGTGTATGGATCTTTCTGAAATTGTACTACAAGGTTCCATATCACAAAGGAAAGCTGGAATTGAGTTTGGGGTAATTGCCCTAAACGTTTAGGAATTAGGGGCCAAAAGGGTCAAAATAAGCATTTTTCTAGTTTCCAGACAATAACTTGTGTTTAAGTGTATGGATCTCTCTGAAATTGTACTGCAAGGTACCATACCTCATTGAAGGCTGGGATTGAGTTTGGGGTGATGAATCATAAGGGGTTCAAAATTGGGGGATTTTTTCCCCTTTTCTTCCTTTTTTCCTTTTTTTTTTTTTTAAATTTTCCATTTTAAGTTGGTTATTTCTGATTTATATTTAAAAGCAAATAATAATGATATGGCAGGAGATACACACCAAACAGGATATGTAAATTATTATATAATAAGTATTGTGCAATAGCAAGAAATTTTCAATTGCACAGTATTGCGCAATAGCAAGAAATCTTCAATTGCACAGTATTGCGCAATAGCAAGAAATATCCAATAGCACAATATTGCACAATAGGAAGAAATTGTCAATTGTACAGTATTGCGCAATAGCAAGAAATATTCAATTGCACAGTATTGCGAAATTGCAAGAAATATTTAATTGCACAGTATTGTGCAAAAGAAGATTCTTTGTATAAATTGCTTATTTCTTGACCAATTTCAATGGGGTTTTATTCTTGAATTCTTGGGGTTCTTTAATATGCTGAATCTAACCGTGTATTAAGTTTTTGGATTTTGGGCCCTGTTTTAAATTGGTCCACATTGAGGTCCAAAGGGTCCAAAATTAAACTTTGTTTGATTTCATCAAAATTGAATTATTGGGGTTCTTTGATATGCCGAATCTAACCGTGTATTTAGATTCTTAATTTTTGTCCTGTTTTCAAATTGGTCTACATTAAGGTCCAAAGGGTCCAAAATTAAACTTAGTTTGATTTTAACAAAAATTGAATTCTTAGGGTTCTTTGATATGCTGAATCTAATCATGTATTTAGATTTTGATTATGGGCCCAGTTTTCAAGTTGGTCCAAATTAGGGTCCAAAATTAAACTTTGTTTGATTTCAACAAAATTGAATATATGGGGGTTCTTTGATATGCTGAATCTAACCATGTATTTAGATTCTTAATTTTTGGTCCCGTTTTCAAATTGGTCTACATTAAGGTCCAAAGGGTCCAAAATTAAACTTAATTTGATTTTAACAAAATTGAATTCTTAGGGTTCTTTGATATGCTGAATCTAATCATGTATTTAGATTTTTGATTATGGGCCCAGTTTTCAAGTTGGTCCAAATTAGGGTCCAAAATTAAACTTTGTTTGATTTCAACAAAATTGAATATATGGGGGTTCTTTGATATGCTGAATCTAACCATGTATTTAGATTCTTAATTTTTGTCCTGTTTTCAAATTGGTCTACATTAAGGTCCAAAGGGTCCAAAATTAAACTTAATTTGATTTTAACAAAATTGAATTCTTAGGGTTCTTTGATATGCTGAATCTAAACATGTCTTTCAATTTTTGATTATGGGCCCAGTTTTCAAGTTGGTCCAAATCAGGGTCCAAAATTAAACTTTGTTTGATTTCAACAAAATTGAATATATTGGGTTCTTTGATATACTGAATCTAACCATGTATTTAGTTTTTGATTTTGGGCCCCATTATCAACTTTGTCCACATTGAGGTCAAAAGGGTCCAAAATTAAACTTTGTTTGATTTCAACAAAATTGAATATATGGGGTTCTTTGATATGCTGAATCTAACCGTGTATTTAGATTCTTAATTTTTGGTCCTGTTTTCAAATTGGTATACATTAAGGTCCAAAGGGTCCAAAATTAAACTTAGTTTGATTTTAACAAAATTGAATTCTTAGGGTTCTTTGATATGCTGAATCTAATCATGTATTTAGATTTTGATTATGGGCCCAGTTTTCAAGTTGGTCCAAATTGGGGTCCAAAATTAAACTTTGTTTGATTTCAACAAAAATTGAATATATGGGGTTCTTTGATATGCTGAATCTAACCATGTATTTAGATTCTTAATTTTTGGTCCTGTTTTCAAATTGGTCTACATTAAGGTCCAAAGGGTCCAAAATTAAACTTAATTTGATTTTAACAAAATTGAATTCTTAGGGTTCTTTGATATGCTGAGTCTAAATATGTCTTTAAATTTTTGATTATGGGCCCAGTTTTCAAGTTGGTCCAAATCAGGGTCCAAAATTAAACTTTGTTTGATTTCAACAAAATTGAATATATGGGGTTCTTTGATATGCTGAATCTAACCATGTATTTAGATTTTTGATTTTGGGCCCCGTTATCAACTTTGTCCACATTGAGGTCAAAAGGGTCCAAAATTAAACTTTGTTTGATTTCAACAAAAATGAATATATGGGGTTCTTTGATATGCTGAATCTAACCATGTATTTAGATTTTTGATTTTGGGCCCCGTTATCAACTTTGTCCACATTGAGGTCAAAAGGGTCCAAAATTAACCTTTGTTTGATTTCATCAAAATTGAACTCTTAGGGTTCTTTGATATGCTGAATCTAACCATGTATTTAGATTTTGGATATTGGACCATAATAGGTGAATGTCCAATTTAAAATTTTAAGTTCTTAGACCACATTCATTCTGTGTCAGAAACCTATGCTGTGTCAAATAGTCAATCACAATCCAAATTCAGAGCTGTATCAAGCTTGAATGTTGTGTCCATACTTGCCCCAACTGTTCAGGGTTCGACCTCTGCGGTCGTATCAAGCTGCGCCCTGCGGAGCATTTTATTTTTAGTTATTGCCCTTGTACTTTGGATAGATAAAATATGTGCAACGTGGGGAACATTGTTCTTTTATTTTGTATGAACTTATATATAAATGTCTCAAGTGAAAGCTTCCATGCTGCTTTTGATACTTGGACAAGTATTGTACACCGTTAGGTTACCACATGTAAGAAGCAATACAGTATATCCTCATCTTTCACTTGAAACATTTAGTATCTATAATAGCAACATTAACAATAGTGCTAAAACACAAAATACTTCTTCCTATAGTATTTACGTGTCACGCATACCTGCCAACTTTCACGATTTAGGCGTGAACTACACGATTTTAGTATCGGGTCCGTTCGCACACATGACACGTTCGCACCCTACACATTCACACCCCACACATCTCGCCCCCTGGGTTTGTTCGCGCCCTATTTTTCAAATACAGGTTACATTATTAGATGCTTTTTATACGACCGCAAAAAATTGCGGTCCTATATTGGTATCACGTCGTCGTCCGAAGACATTTGGTTTCCGGACAATAACTTCAGTATAAGTAAATAGAAATCTATGACATTTAAACACAAGGTTTATAACCACAAAAGGAAGGTTGGGATTGATTTTGTGGGTTATAGTCCTAACAGTTTAGGAATTAGGGGCCAAAAAGGGGCCCAAATAAGCATTTTTCTAGTTTCCAGACAATAACTTGTGGAACAGTGTATGGATCTCTCTGAAATTATACCACAAGTTTCCATACCACAAAGGGATGGTTAGGATTGGCTTTGGGGAGTAATGTCTCAAACCGTTTAGGAATTAGGGACAAAAAAGGGGGAAAACAAGGGTTTCCTTGTTAATGGACAATTACTTTTAAGTTTAATGTTTTGTGTTTGGATTACCTCCTTACACTGCTTTTAAATTATGTATAAAGAAATGTTGTATTGTCGTGAGGTGATTAGCTGTCAATTTATTTTTAGAAGTTACTATTAAAAATGCTGATTAAGGAATATTAATTTTATACATGATTATGTATGTCATTTTCTATTTTAAGACTTTTATGATGTATTTAAATGGGTAATTATGGTTGCAAACTCCATTGGAAATTTGAATTGAGATAATGACCATATCTTGAGGGAAAGATGTTTTTGAAAAATTAGGGGGACATTTATTTTTTCTCATTTCAGATTTCAGAAATTAAAAGAAAATTTCTTCAAATACTATTTTTTGCAAAAAAAAGGTGGGGGAAAATTTTTTTTTAAATCAATTCGCAACAGCATAGTGTATTGCACAAAAGCAAAAAGGGGGTAATGTTTTTTAATTTTTATTTGGGGGGGGGGGTATAATTCGCAACAGCATAGTGTATTGCACAAAAAGCAAAAAATTGAATATAAATTCAAATCATATAACCAATTCTAAGTTCTTTGACTACAGTTATTCTGTGTCAGAAACCTATCATGTATCAAATATCAATCCAAATTCAGACCTGTAACAAGCGCGAATATTGTGTCCATTTTTGCCCCAACTTTTCTGGGTTGGACCTCTGCTGTCGTATCCAGCTGGGCTCGGTGAAGCAATTTATTTAGATGTATATTTCAAAATATTTCTATTTTCACGAATAAAAACTCGTGAATTTTTTTAATGTTTTTTTTTTTTTTTTGTGATTAGATGATTAATTATTAATGTTAATTATTAAGATCACTATTAATTGGTATTTACAAAGTTTCAGATGTCTGTCTAAGAAGTTCAGCAATCACTGAATTTTTCAGCACAGTCTGAACTTTTCAGAAAAAGAAAGTACTTTTTCAGCAATATCTTAACATCCCAGTAAGTTTTCAGTATTTGTTTAGAATATGGAAAAAGCGCTTCAGCAATTATTCAGATCAATAAATTTGGTTCAGCATGTATCCAGCTAGGGTCCAAAACCTTTTCAGCAAAGTTCAACAAAAGTTCAGAAATTTTATTTCTAGGGTAGACTCCTTATTGGAGTTCTTACGCTTTAATGACAATTTTTACAATTTTTTTATGATTTTTGCCTATTATATTGAAAACTCTAAAAGATAGATTGACTCTTTAAAAAGCGAAAATTATTAGCAAGACAAGATCTACAAATAGTTCAAATTTTGTCGAAATTGTTAGTAGACTTTTTTTATGAGTGATTGCCCTTAAATGATGATTTTTTTTATCCTTTTTATACGACAGCAAAAATTTGTGGTCGTATAATGGTATGGCGGTGTCATTGTCGTCTGAAGACATTTGGTTTCCAGACAATAACTTGGATTATAAGTGTATGGATCTCGATGAAATGGTAACATAAGGTTCCATACCACAAAAGGACGGTTGGGATTGATTTTTGGGGTTATGGCCCTAACCGTTGAAGAATTTTGGGCCAAAATAGGGCAAAAAGTTTTTTTAAAATATGATTTCCACCTATATGAAGATTATTACCCCTTTTTTTGTCTTGCCTGCGCAGAATGCAGGACATAGGGATTACAACCTGGCGACAGAGAACTCTTTGTATAAAGCTTTATTTTCCTGAAGGTAGAAGGCCTTGTATGCAGATGAATTTATTTTACGATGTTTCTGTCTTATTTTCATAGGTCAGCGACTACTTAGAAGAAATGTATAGTTTTTATACGACCTTTGCAGTCGTATATTGGTCTGACGTTGGCGTCGTCGTCGTCGTTGTCCGAAGACACATTGGTTTTCGCACTCTAACTTTAGTTTAAGTGAATGGATCTCTATGAAATTTTACCATAAGGTTCAATACAACAAAAGGAAGGTTGGGATTGATTTTGGGGGCTATGGTACCAACAGTTAAGGACTTAGGGGCCAAAAAGGGGCCAAAAAAAGCATTTGTGTAATTTCCAGACAATAACTTGTATGTAAGTGTATGGATCTCTCTGACATTGTACCACAAGGTTCCATATCACAAAGGGAAGGCTGGAATTGATTTTGGGGGTAATTGCCTCCAAATTTTAGGAATTAGGGGCCAAAAAAGGGGCAAAAAACAAGCATTTTTCTAGTTTCATGACAATAACTTGTGTGTAAGTGTTTGGATATTTCTGAAATTGTACTACAAGGTTCCATATCATAAAGGGAAAGCTGGAATTGAGTTTGGGCGTAATTGCCCGAAACGTTTAGGAATTGGGGGCCAAGAAGGGGCCAAAAATAAGCATTTTTCTAGTTTCCAGAGAATAACTTGTGTTCAAGTGTATGGATCTCTCTGAAATTGTACTGCAAGGTACCATACCACAAAGGGAAGGCTGGGATTGATGATTGGGGTAATTGCCTCAATATTTTAGGAATTAGGGGCCAAAAAGGGGCAAAAAACAAGCATTTTTCTAGTTTCAGGACAATAACTTTTGTGTTAGTGTATGGATCTTTCTAAAATTGTACTACAAGGTTCCATATCACAAAGGGAAAGCTGGGTTTGAGTTTGGGGGTAATTGCCCTACACGTTTAGGAATTTGGGGCCAAAAACACATTTTTCTAGTTTCCAGACAATAACTTGTGTTCAAGTGTATAGATCTCTCTGAAATTGTACTGCAAGGTACCATACCACAAAGGGAAGGCTGGGATTGAGTTTGGGGGTGATGAATCATAAGGGGGTTCAAAAAATTTGGAGGTGGGGATTTTTTTTTTTTTTTTCCTTTAAAATTTTCCATTTTAAGTTGGTTATTTCTAATTTATATTTAAAAGCAAATGATAATGATATGGTAGGAGATACACACCAAACAGGATGTGTAAATTATTATATAATAAGTATTGTGCAGTAGCAAGAAATTTTCAATTGCACAGTATTGCACAATAGCAAGAAATCTTCAATTGCACAGTATTGCGCAATAGCAAGAAATCTTCAATTGCACAGTATTGCGCAATAGCAAAAAATATCCAATAGCACAATATTGCGCAATAGCAAGAAATTGTCAATTGTACAGTATTGCGCAATAGCAAGAAATATTCAATTGCACAGTATTGTGCAAAAGAAGATACTTCGTATAAATTGCTTATTTCTTGACCAATTTCAATGGGGTTTTATTCTTGAATTCTTGGGGTTCTTTAATATGCTGAATCTAACCGTGTATTAAGTTTTTGGATTTTGGGCCCGGTTTTAAATTGGTCCACATTGAGGTCCAAAGGGTCCAAAATTAAACTTTGTTTGATTTCATCAAAAATTGAATTATTGGGGTTCTTTGATATGCCGAATCTAACCGTGTATTTAGATTCTTAATTTTTGGTTCCGTTTTCAAATTGGTCTACATTAAGGTCCAAAGGGTCCAAAATTAAACTTAGTTTGATTTTAACAAAAATTTAATTCTTAGGGTTCTTTGATATGCTGAATCTAAACATGTATTTAGATTTTTGATTATGGGCCAAGTTTACAAGTTGTTCCAAATCGGGGTCCAAAATTAAACTTAGATTGATTTTAACAAAAATTGAATTCTTAAGGTTCTTTGATATGCTGAATCTAAACATGTATTTAGATTTTTGATATTTGGGCCCAGTTTTCAAGTTGGTCCAAATCAGGGTCCAAAATTAAACTTTGTTTGATTTCAACAAAAATTGAATATATGGGGTTCTTTGATATGCTGAATCTAACCATGTATTTAGATTTTTGATTTTTGGGCCCCGTTATTAACTTTGTCCACATTGAGGTCAAAAGGGTCCAGAATTAAACTTTGTTTGATTTCATCAAAAATTGAATTCTTGGGATTCTTTGATATGCTGAATCTAACCATGTATTTAGATTTTGGATATTGGACCATAATAGGTGAATGTCCAATTTAAAATTTTTAAGTTCTTAGACCACATTCATTCTGTGTCAGAAACCTATGCTGTGTCAAATATTTAATCACAATCCAAATTCAGAGCTGTATCAAGCTTGAATGTTGTTTCCATACTTGCCCTAACTGTTCAGGGTTCGACCTCTGCGGTCGTATCAAGCTGCGCCCTGCGGAGCATTTTATTGTCATGTGAAATACTTGCTTATTAGAAAAAAAATATTTGTATACGACCGCAAAATTTTGCAGCTGTATAATAATTATGGCGATGTCAGCGTAGTTGTCCGAAGACATTTGGTTTCCAGATAATAACTTGAGTATAAGTGTATGGATCGCTATGAAATTGTACACAAGGTTCCATACCACAAAAGGAAGGTTGGGATTGATTTTTTGGGTTATTGTTCTAACTGTTCTAACTGTTTAGAAATTAAGGAACATAGCAAGCATTTTTCTAGAGCCTGCGAAAATTATTTCGTGAAAGCGAGACATAGCAATCCTTGATTCCGTCGTCGGCGTAATCATCATTTAGGTTCAGTCTGTGGTTAAAGTTTTTGTCAAACCTTCATGGAATTTTTTGAAATTTGGACAGAAGTTTGTTTATTTCAAAATATAGTATCCAAAGTAAAATTTTGAAAATATTTACTCTAATTTTTTCCGTATTTTACTAATAAATGAATGTTTTTTTACAGATAACTTTCAGATTTAGTCTAAGGTTAAAGTTTTTCAGTCATCAATAACTTTGTCAAACCTTCATGGAATTTTATGATTTTTTGGACTGAAGCTTGTTTATGACCAAAAAACAGTATCCAGAGCGAAATTTTGAAAATATTTTAATTTTCATTTTTCCGTATTTCACTGATAAATTGACTTAGTTTTTTCACAGTAAACAAGTAGATACAGTGTGGGGTTAAAGTTTGTTACACATCAATTACTTTGATAACATTCATACATGTAGAATTTTCTGAAACTTTGGCAAAAGCTTTTTTATGATTTACAGATAATGTCTGAAGCAAACTTTTGAAAATATATTTTTTTCATTTTCAGTATTTGTCTGATAAATGGACTTAGTTTTTTTACAGTTAACATTTACACAAAGTCTGGGATTACATTTTTTTGACATGATGAATTTGTAACCGTCTTGGATTGTTATGAAACTTGGACAGAAGCTAAATCTTCAACACAAAGAAATAGAATCTAAAGGAAAAGTTTGATTTTTTTTTTAAATTCTGTGTTTTACTGATAAATAGACTCGCTTTTTAAATCAAAATTACACTGACAGCAGTAATCGCAGGCGAGACACAGGGTTCCGCAGAACCCCTTACTATTTTTTCTTGTTTCAGGACAATACTTGTGAATAAGTGAATGGAGCTCTATGAAACTGTACTACAAGGTTCCATACCTCAAAAGGAAGGTTGGGATTGATTTTGGCCCAAATCGTTTCGGAATTAGGGACCAAAAACAATACTTTTCTAATACTTTGTACACATTGCTTATTTCATGACCAATATCAATGGGGTTTATTTCAAAGTCTTGAATTATTGGGGTTCTTTAATATGCTGAATCTAACCGTGAATTTAGATTCTGGATTTTGGGCTCCGTTTTTAAATTGGTCCAAATTGAGGTCCAAAATTAAACTTAATTTTATTTCAACAAAAATTGAATATTTGGGGTTCTTTGATAAAAGATGTATTTAGATTTTTTATTTTGGTCCCAGTTTTCAAGTTTGTCCAAATCGGGGTCCAAAATTGAACTTTGTTGGATTTCAGCAAAAATTGAATATATGGGGTTCTTTGATATGCTGAATCTAACCGTGTATTTAGATTTTGAATTTTATTGTTTATGGAATCCTTGCAAGGTGAAAATGTCTGTCAGACAGGTTTATCTGACCTCTATTCATTTCCTGGATCATTGATCAAGCTTAAAGTCATATGAAACTTCAAATTGAAAAAAAAAGTTGAATATATTTTATATACTTGATTGGCTAAGTTTTACTATAAAACAAGTGTACGAAAACTTTCTTGTAAAAGAAAATTCTTTATATTATCAATATCTTCATAAATGTACTGCAATTGAATTATTGTCGTCCCGTACAATAATTCGCCGATATTTTCCCGTTTGCAGTGACCTTAACTACGAGACCTCTCATTAGAACTTTGGCCACCGCACAGCTCAAGTAGCAGAGGGAGCATTAAGTGTTACCCTTGTCTGTCAGTCCCGTCCGTCGCGTACGTCCCCAAATTTGGTTTCCGTTCTCTTACTTTAGTTTGCCTCAACCAAATGTTATAAAACTTTTACACAATGCTTATTTCGCAAAACACAGATCAAATACGAAATTGGACGGGGTCACTTTAACCGTTCATGAATTATGCCTCTTTATAAACATAAAAATTGCTGAATTTTTCGTTTCCGTTCTCTAACTTTAGTTTGCCTCAACTAAATGTTATGAAACTGATACACAATGCTTATTACCACAAAACACAGATCAAGTTTGAAATTGGGTGGCGTCACTTTTATCATTCTTGAGTTATGCCCCTTATAAATGGAAAAATTGCTAAATCTGTCGTTTCCGTTCTCTAACTTTAGTTTTCCTCAACCAAATGTTATGAAACTTGTACACAGTGCTTATAATCACAAAACGGTCTTTACTATGTGAATCCTGCATCTGTATGTGGAAGTTGACTCATGCATATTTACAAGTGGGGGCATCGGTGGCCCATAGACACATTCTCCATTTATTTAATTCTGATTTGTATCAACAACCTCACAGCCTTAATTCATTCGGAAAGAGTATCTACGTCTTCTTTCTCGCGTTTAACCCATTGCCTGGCATAATCCTCGACTGGATCCATCAGTATTTTGAAGTTGTGTTTCCAATTGATGGAGTCAGGCTCATGACATTTCGGGCCTTTTGATTACACGTTTTGCAGAGAAGTGTTATTGACAATGTTTAAGTCACCAGTAATAAAGTGGCCAGCCGGATTATATATGAATGGGGAACAAGCACAGGTGCAGTCAGAAGGTTTAGAATTGGAAGTCGTCAATATTGAGATCCTGCAACACCTGTTTGTAATTGAAAATTTTAGTTGAAATTAGTTTGGTATAGGTATAAGAAATAATAGGTACAGACTGATCTTTAAAATAGGGAGGTGTTTTCGAGTGAACTGAATTATGATGAAGGATATTGCCGAAGTTGATGGCGTCGAGACCTTTGTTGGCAAAGGAAAGTTTTAGAAAGGATCTTTTCTCCTTTTCATCTTTTCCAATGCGACCTGGTTTGAAAAATCTTGACTTGCAATATCCGAGATGATAGCTGTAAGTTTGTATTATTTAGAATGGGGGTTTGTAACAGTGGTTTCAAAACATAATCTGCACAGAAAATGAAGTTTTGACAGGAGTAATTAATAAAGCTTTGTGCGAATGTGATGAATACCTAATGACTTTTGTATAATTGGTAGCAGGTCATTAATAGAGACATCATGGAGAAGTGAGATTTACCATTATTACCTATAAATAAAAAATCGAAAATGCTGTATGTGTTAAAGGCACAATAAAATAGAATGAAACTTTACAGAATTTCTTCGTTAGGTGTTCAATTGTATTTGTTGTGATTTCTGGGGTTTTCAGTTCTCAAATCATTGATATTGCCACAATATTTCACTTCAAAATCTCCCAATGGTATCATTAGATAACATAGCAGCCAAGTTGATAAAAAAAAACTTTTTGTGGACACTTGTTGAATTCAAAGTTAGGTGTAATGAAAATAATCTGTAACTTGAGACAGGTAGGAAAGGAAAGATAATTATTTTTTGTGTTGAAAACAATTTATGGTTTCATTTCAGTATTAACAAATATGTTGCAGTCAGTTGTTAGAAGAATCTTAGAAATAGTACAAGAAGATACAGATAGAACAGTTGTTATGACCGCCATTGATACTTTATATGAAATGTTAGAAAAAATAGGAAGACCTGTTTTAGATGTTCAAGGTGCAACTGGTGCCATTCTTGCAAGGATGAAAGAAGCATTTACAAACAAGGTTAGAAGGTTTGATATGAAAAAGTTTTAATGATCCAATTCTATGAGGTCAAAGGCACTCACTATATAATCAAGTGCGGTAGTTGCATCTGTGCAATTTTATTGCTTTTGTCAGCCCTCCTTGAAGATATAATAATGTGATAATTGATATTAAATTGAATAATAGGAAGTTGCATATTACATAAGAGTTTTGTTGTGTTTTACTATATTTTGTGTCACCTTTATTACCCATATTATGAAGGGATAGACCTTGATACTTCACATATTGTAGATGCCTTATGTTATTGGCCTCATTTTCATGTTTCAGCAACTGCTTAAAAGCACATGATTTTCTCAGTTTCTACAGTATATCTGGTACACAGAATCCTTGCCAGGTGTACATGTCTTCCTGGCAGAGCTTATGTACCGCTTAAGTCGACGCTAGGGGCCTTCTTGACCTTGTTGTAGGGTATGAATGATTCGTTCATTGTTGAAGACCCTACATCAACTGTCAAGATGAAGAACAGGAATAAAAGCCCTGTTCATTGATAATTTTCTATGTATTGTGTGCGATTTTGTCCCATGTACATTTACTCCATATTCTTTCATTTTCTATATGTATGTCCTTGACCTTATTTTCACGGTTCATTACTTAACATTAAGTTTTCCTCATTAGCTGCTATTCGCATTAGGTTACCTATATCTGGTATATGGAATGATTATAAGGTTTATATATCCTTCTGACAAGGTTCATCAGACCTTTAACCTTTTTCATGGATTATTGCGTATTCTTATGAACCCAGTATCTGATGGCTGGCGAATAAATCATACAGATTTCCATCTCCATGTAGCAGTAGCTTTCTAAAGTTGATTGTCAAACATTTCAGCCACATTTAAGACGTTGACATACTAGTATTAAATATTTAATCGTGGCTAGGTTCTGTGGGAACAGATGGTCGAAAAGGACAACAGAAAAAAAGTTAAATGTTTTTGCACTGTCGGAAGACTGGATAATGTTTTCAATGAATGTTCGCAATTCATTCAAACGTGATTGTGTATAAAACAGACACCCTACCTCAATACGAAATCGGAGAAGTTTAAGTCTCTATAATTCTATACTCACCCGCGACTTTCTACCATGCAAATAAAGGTTGAGGCAGACATACCGGCAACTTTTGTTAGCCTTCTAAAGTTGGAGGCAAACTTCTGATAAATATTTGTTGTGAACGTCCGGCAAATCAAATATGCAAATAATGTCTTGCGACAACCTTCCTTTGAACTAGATTTTAAAATAGTATTTGTTATGTACCTGCAGATGGGAAACCAAAGGTCGAATAGAAAAATTATATTATTTACCTGTTATTTTTAAAGAAAAGGTTGAAAGAGAGAATTTTGAATATTGACCATTTACATTTTAAAGAAACTTGGGAATATATAACCGGGAATAATAATCAATAAATTCATATATATTAAAAGACCCCATAAATTCAAAAGTATCATTTATCAACACCTTAAGAAGCACAATCATCCTTTTAAATATTTAACAGTTCAACCTTTAGAAGTAGTTAATAAGCAGCCTGGGGAATCTCATTCAAAATTCGTACGATCACGAAAAATAATTGAATTAAATTGGATTAAAAAAATTATAGACAGTCTATCCTCTCGGTCTTAATGACAATATCATGGGAATTGGTAATATATCTAGAACAGATTCTGTTAACATTTTGGATATAGTTTCTAAAACAGTTTGTAAAAACCGTTCTCATGGGCGTAGAATAAATCGCAATCAAAGAAAATTTCGTAATAACAATACAAATATTTCGGACCTAATTTCTATTTCAAAAAACAACGGTAGACACTATCTATTAACCAAGCTCTGTTCTTTGCCTGTTAATAAATTACATCAAATTTTGGAGGAATGCAACTCAATTCCATATTGCAGTCCTAAGTATGAAATCGTTCAAATAATAATTGCATATTGTTATTCTAAATTGTTTCCCAAAATTGATCGCCCTGAAGATCACAAAAAACATTTTATTAAAATTAAATATGTCAATAAAGGTTTTGATTTTGTAAATATTGCCGGTATTTTTAATGAACATTCTGTTAAAGAACAAATTCCTGGCTATTTTGATAATACTGAACTCCCTCTTATTTGTTATGTTTACAAAAAATCTACCAGGAAATATGTGTTTAATTGCAGAGAAGTGTGTAAAGATGTTAATATCAGTGACAATACACCTACCTCATGAAATTGCAGTAATTCCGAATACATTTATGGCCCCAGTTCCCATGTTATAACAGGAGACCTTAACATCGTTCGTGACCGAGAGTTGAAATCATTCCTCAGTGAAGGACCTAAATATCGTCCCCCGTTAATTATTAATTGGAATGAGTGTCGTAACATCATCCACGACTCACTCCGTACTTACTGCTCTAAATGGATAAAACAAGAAATAGCTCACAAGAAATCATCAGATTCTTTTTTTAATTCGGTAATGAACATAGTTGGTATATGTATTCAACATTTTAAAGATCATTTTACTCCTAACAACAACCATAATAGCCTAGTTTCTCGTATCAAACATAGCTAAAAGAACTCGCCAAGGAATTTGTTTTTGTCCCGGCTGATAAAGCTGCTAACAATATCATTATTGTTTGACTTAAATTTTACATTGAGGTTCTACAAAAGGAAATCACGAATTCACCAACATTCCAACTGACTCCATTTTCGGAAAATGAAATCTGTAACAAACATAAACTTCTACTACCTCTTTACAAGCAGAACCAAATACAATGCAAGTTCCAACTATGTACTGGCTTCCAAAGCTGCACACAACTCCCTACAAATATAGATTTATTTCGTCTTCAAGCCATTGTTCCACTACTAAACAATCTATTCTACTTTCTAGTACACTTGGTACAATCAAAAATCTGGTAATAAATTGTTCAAATAAGGCTTTTGAAAATAGTGGAATTAATTACTTTTGGAGTATCAAAAATTCGTTGGAAGTACTTGATAAATTGCATGCTTATATTGGTGATTTCGAATCTGTTCAAAGTTTTGATTTTTCTACCCTATATACCACTTTGCCTCATAATCTTATTAAGAAAAATTCACACACCTGATTAAATGGGCATTTAAAAGTCGGAATGCGAATATATATGTTCAAACTCTTTAGATCATTTTTAGTAACAATAAACAAAAGAACTATGTCAATTGGACCTGCTTTGATACTATAACTGCCTTTGAATTTTTACTAGATAGCATTTTTGTTCGCTATGGAGATTCCGTATATCGTCAGGTTATCGGAATTCCTTGGGACTAACTGTGCACCACTGATTGCGGACCTGTTTCTGTATTGTTATGAGTTACAGTTTACGACTAAAATCAGCAAAGACCCGTCGAAACAACATCTGATTAAAAAATTTAATAACGCTTTTAGATATTTAGATGATGTATTGGCTCTCAATAATGACGACTTCAGTATCTACACTAAAGAGATTTATCCTGTCGAACTGACTTTAAATAAAGCTAATACTAACAATGAACACTGCCCTTTCCTGGATCTTGATATCTATATCTTTAACGGGAAGCTTAATACCAAAATTTATGATAAAAGAGATGATTTTTCATTCCCTATTGTTAATTATCCATTTTTAGATGGTGACGTTCCCTTGTCACCATCTTATGGTGTTTATATATCTCAACTTGTTCGATTCCCTCGTGTTTTAACAACGTATTTGATTTCAACGAAAGAAATCTCTGTATAAATAATAATTACTGAAAAATTATTACACCAGGGTTTTCGATATCACAAACTAGTCAAAACATTTACTAAATTTTATCATCGTTACTAGGACATCATTCGTAAATATAAATCAACATGTAGACATCTTATACGTTCAGGTATTTCACATCCAATATTTTATGGTAATATTCTTTACAAAGCACAAAAATGTCGGCATTCACCTCAAAAGCTAACCAAACCTTTGAACAGACTTATTCGGAAAGGATATAGTTACGATACTGTTGTCAGGTCATAAAGGATTGCATATTTTGGTATTAATATTGATTCACTCATAGGGTCTTTGCATCGGAAATAAACACTATTATTCTTAAACCAGTTTTTGGCATGATACGGGTTATGTTCTTCTCATATATTTTATGATGGTATGATACTAAACCCCTAACGGGAGGGATTGTACTTGATTTTCATATGATGAAGACATAATCTTTCAATCAGTTTAATTGATGTCTGGAGCTGGCATGTCAGTAACTGCTAGTAGTCCTTTGTTAATGTATGTATCATTGTCATTTTGCTTAGTTTCTTTTGTTACCTATTCTGACATCGGACTCTGACTTCTTTTGAACTGAGTTTTACTGTGCGTATTGCTATGTGTTTTTTTTATTCTACATTGGCTAGAGGTATAGGGGGAGGGTTGAGATCTCACAAAACATGTTTAACCCCGCCGCATTTATGCGCCTGTCCCAAGTCAGGAGCCTCTGGCCTTTGTTAGTCTTGTATGTTTTTAATTTTAGAGCTTATGTACCGCTTAAGTCGACGCTAGGGCCTTCTTGACCTTGTTGTAGGGTATGAATGATTCGTTCATTGTTGAAGACCCTACATCAACTGTCAAGATGAAGAACAGGAATAAAAGCCCTGTTCATTGATAATTTTCTATGTATTGTGTGCGATTTTGTCCCATGTACATTTACTCCATATTCTTTCATTTTCTATATGTATGTCCTTGACCTTATTTTCACGGTTCATTACTTAACATTAAGTTTTCCTCATTAGCTGCTATTCGCATTAGGTTACCTATATCTGGTATATGGAATGATTATAAGGTTTATATATCCTTCTGACAAGGTTCATCAGACCTTTAACCTTTTTCATGGATTATTGCGTATTCTTATGAACCCAGTATCTGATGGCTGGCGAATAAATCATACAGATTTCCATCTCCATGTAGCAGTAGCTTTCTAAAGTTGATTGTCAAACATTTCAGCCACATTTAAGACGTTGACATACTAGTATTAAATATTTAATCGTGGCTAGGTTCTGTGGGAACAGATGGTCGAAAAGGACAACAGAAAAAAAGTTAAATGTTTTTGCACTGTCGGAAGACTGGATAATGTTTTCAATGAATGTTCGCAATTCATTCAAACGTGATTGTGTATAAAACAGACACCCTACCTCAATACGAAATCGGAGAAGTTTAAGTCTCTATAATTCTATACTCACCCGCGACTTTCTACCATGCAAATAAAGGTTGAGGCAGACATACCGGCAACTTTTGTTAGCCTTCTAAAGTTGGAGGCAAACTTCTGATAAATATTTGTTGTGAACGTCCGGCAAATCAAATATGCAAATAATGTCTTGCGACAACCTTCCTTTGAACTAGATTTTAAAATAGTATTTGTTATGTACCTGCAGATGGGAAACCAAAGGTCGAATAGAAAATTATATTATTTACCTGTTATTTTTAAAGAAAAGGTTGAAAGAGAATTTTGAATATTGACCATTTACATTTAAAGAAACTTGGGAATATATAACCGGGAATAATAATCAATAAATTCATATATATTAAAAGACCCCATAAATTCAAAAGTATCATTTATCAACACCTTAAGAAGCACAATCATCCTTTTAAATATTTAACAGTTCAACCTTTAGAAGTAGTTAATAAGCAGCCTGGGAATCTCATTCAAAATTCGTACGATCACGAAAAATAATTGAATTAAATTGGATTAAAAAATTATAGACAGTCTATCCTCTCGGTCTTAATGACAATATCATGGGAATTGGTAATATATCTAGAACAGATTCTGTTAACATTTTGGATATAGTTTCTAAAACAGTTTGTAAAAACCGTTCTCATGGGCGTAGAATAAATCGCAATCAAAGAAAATTTCGTAATAACAATACAAATATTTCGGACCTAATTTCTATTTCAAAAAACAACGGTAGACACTATCTATTAACCAAGCTCTGTTCTTTGCCTGTTAATAAATTACATCAAATTTTGGAGGAATGCAACTCAATTCCATATTGCAGTCCTAAGTATGAAATCGTTCAAATAATAATTGCATATTGTTATTCTAAATTGTTTCCCAAAATTGATCGCCCTGAAGATCACAAAAAACATTTTATTAAAATTAAATATGTCAATAAAGGTTTTGATTTTGTAAATATTGCCGGTATTTTTAATGAACATTCTGTTAAAGAACAAATTCCTGGCTATTTTGATAATACTGAACTCCCTCTTATTTGTTATGTTTACAAAAAATCTACCAGGAAATATGTGTTTAATTGCAGAGAAGTGTGTAAAGATGTTAATATCAGTGACAATACACCTACCTCATGAAATTGCAGTAATTCCGAATACATTTATGGCCCCAGTTCCCATGTTATAACAGGAGACCTTAACATCGTTCGTGACCGAGAGTTGAAATCATTCCTCAGTGAAGGACCTAAATATCGTCCCCCGTTAATTATTAATTGGAATGAGTGTCGTAACATCATCCACGACTCACTCCGTACTTACTGCTCTAAATGGATAAAACAAGAAATAGCTCACAAGAAATCATCAGATTCTTTTTTTAATTCGGTAATGAACATAGTTGGTATATGTATTCAACATTTTAAAGATCATTTTACTCCTAACAACAACCATAATAGCCTAGTTTCTCGTATCAAACATAGCTAAAAGAACTCGCCAAGGAATTTGTTTTTGTCCCGGCTGATAAAGCTGCTAACAATATCATTATTGTTTGACTTAAATTTTACATTGAGGTTCTACAAAAGGAAATCACGAATTCACCAACATTCCAACTGACTCCATTTTCGGAAAATGAAATCTGTAACAAACATAAACTTCTAGCTACCTCTTTACAAGCAGAACCAAATACAATGCAAGTTCCAACTATGTACTGGCTTCCAAAGCTGCACACAACTCCCTACAAATATAGATTTATTTCGTCTTCAAGCCATTGTTCCACTACTAAACAATCTATTCTACTTTCTAGTACACTTGGTACAATCAAAACCTGGTAATAAATTGTTCAAATAAGGCTTTTGAAAATAGTGGAATTAATTACTTTTGGAGTATCAAAAATTCGTTGGAAGTACTTGATAAATTGCATGCTTATATTGGTGATTTCGAATCTGTTCAAAGTTTTGATTTTTCTACCCTATATACCACTTTGCCTCATAATCTTATTAAGAAAAAATTCACACACCTGATTAAATGGGCATTTAAAAAGTCGGAATGCGAATATATATGTTCAAACTCTTTTAGATCATTTTTTAGTAACAACAAACAAAAGAACTATGTCAATTGGACCTGCTTTGATACTATAACTGCCTTTGAATTTTTACTAGATAACATTTTTGTTCGCTATGGAGATTCCGTATATCGTCAGGTTATCGGAATTCCCATGGGGACTAACTGTGCACCACTGATTGCGGACCTGTTTCTGTATTGTTATGAGTTACAGTTTACGACTAAAATCAGCAAAGACCCGTCGAAACAACATCTGATTAAAAAATTTAATAACGCTTTTAGATATTTAGATGATGTATTGGCTCTCAATAATGACGACTTCAGTATCTACACTAAAGAGATTTATCCTGTCGAACTGACTTTAAATAAAGCTAATACTAACAATGAACACTGCCCTTTCCTGGATCTTGATATCTATATCTTTAACGGGAAGCTTAATACCAAAATTTATGATAAAAGAGATGATTTTCATTCCTATTGTTAATTATCCATTTTAGATGGTGACGTTCCTTGTCACCATCTTATGGTGTTTATATATCTCAACTTGTTCGATTCCTCGTGTTTTAACAACGTATTTGATTTCAACGAAAGAAATCTCTGTATAAATAATAATTACTGAAAATTATTACACCAGGGTTTTCGATATCACAAACTAGTCAAAACATTTACTAAATTTTATCATCGTTACTAGGACATCATTCGTAAATATAAATCAACATGTAGACATCTTATACGTTCAGGTATTTCACATCCAATATTTTATGGTAATATTCTTTACAAAGCACAAAAATGTCGGCATTCACCTCAAAAGCTAACCAAACCTTTGAACAGACTTATTCGGAAAGGATATAGTTACGATACTGTTGTCAGGTCATAAAGGATTGCATATTTTGGTATTAATATTGATTCACTCATAGGGTCTTTGCATCGGAAATAAACACTATTATTCTTAAACCAGTTTTGGCATGATAAGGGTTATGTTCTTCTCATATATTTTATGATGGTATGATACTAAACCCTAACGGGAGGGATTGTACTTGATTTTCATATGATGAAGACATAATCTTTCAATCAGTTTAATTGATGTCTGGAGCTGGCATGTCAGTAACTGCTAGTAGTCCTTTGTTAATGTATGTATCATTGTCATTTTGCTTAGTTTCTTTTGTTACCTATTCTGACATCGGACTCTGACTTCTTTTGAACTGAGTTTTACTGTGCGTATTGCTATGTGTTTTTTTTATTCTACATTGGCTAGAGGTATAGGGGGAGGGTTGAGATCTCACAAAACATGTTTAACCCCGCCGCATTTATGCGCCTGTCCCAAGTCAGGAGCCTCTGGCCTTTGTTAGTCTTGTATGTTTTTTAATTTTAGTTCATTTATATGTTTTGGAATTTAGTGTGACGTCCATTTTCAGTGAACTAGTACACAGTTTTATTTAGGGGCCAGCTGAGAACCACCTTCGGGTGCGGGATTTTCTCGCTGCGTTGGAGACCCATTGGTGGCCTTCGGCTGTTGTCTACTCTTTGGTCGGGTTGTTGTCTCTTTGACATATTCCCCATTTCCATTCTCAATTTTATTTGAAGGAAATTGAATTGAACCAACTTAATTATTGAACAGTTTTTGCAAATATAGGAAGAATACTGTTCCACAGTATTCATGAACATGTTCAAAATGAAAAAAAGAGGGGCCTGTGTGTGACCCTTGCTTGTGTAAACAGTATGCATTGGTTGCCCTTTTCTTTAAAACTACACAGCGTAGACCATCTTTGTTCTCTGATTAGTTTTAAATAGTACTAATTTTAAAAGCAAGACCTCGTCTATTTTTATGCCTCTTTATAAACAAAAATTGCTGAATTTTTCGTTTCCGTTCTCTAACTTTAGTTTGCCTCAACCAAATGTTATGAAACTAATACACAATGCTTATAATCACAAAACGGTCTTAACTACATGAATCCTGCATCTGTATGTGGAAGTTAACTCATGCATATTTACAAGTGGGGGCATCTGTGGCCCATAGATACATTCTCCATTTATTTAATTTATCAACAACCTCACAGCCTTAATTCATTCGGGGCATCTACGTCTTCTTTCTCGCATCTGTGGCATACATTCTCCATTTATCTTAATCATGCCATGATCCCACCAATGCATAACATATTAAATTCATGTATTTTATACCATTTTTATAACATCAATTGTTTTATTTGTCTTGATGAATTGTTCAACAGAACAGGTAAATCACAGAATCTTTTTTGGTTTGCTTACATGTAGCTTAATCAGTACTGGATCAAGGAACTATTATAAAGGGAGAGTGGATACATATTAGAATGGGGAGGATGAAGGAGCCTAACCTTACATTATATTTATTATATTTAAGATATGAATAAGGAGATAATCAGTTGAAGTCAGTGGGTCACACAAAAAACAAGCATAGACATCTATTGACTTTTGCGATATTGAAAATTCAAAGTCTATAGGAAATATTGTTTGGTTTGCTTGAATTCAGAAATTGGAATAAACTGCCTGCTAAAATTCAAGGGCAAAGGAGCAAGGGGCAACACTGACTAACTCCTAGACTATTTGACTATGGAAAAGTTCTCTTTTTTTTTTGCCTTTCACTTTCAGAAGTTTGCCCCCCGCAACTGAAAGCATTAAGAAATTCATCTAGTTTGACCATCCAAATGTAACGTTGTCATTCTTTGATTGTCTGCAAGATAATAACCAGTGCCGATTGTGAGCGTGCACATAGTGAGCTCATGTTCCGGAAAATGTTTTTATGTGCAACAATAGGGAGAAATGACTAAAAAAAAATAAGGAAAGGGATAGAATTTATTTCTGTTCTTAGTGTACTTTTTGTCTGATCTATAGCATGAATCTGAAAAACTGTTTTTAATATTTTTAACTTCAACTTGTTTACACAAGTAGGCTTTCTTTCGAAGTAAAAATGTGTTTATAATGGCAAAATGCAAAAGAAACATTCCCAAAGGTCCGCAACTGAAAGCATTAAGAAATTCATCTAGTTTGACCATCCAAATGTATCGAAAGAAAAGGGATAGAATTTATTTCGGTTCTTAGTATTGACTTGAAATTATTTTATTTATAATTTCAAGCATTCCTTCTATAAAAATAATAAAATAAGCATGCTGTGTATTAGGCTCGATGTATTGTGTATATCACACACTAATAAATAGAAACTTATTATGTACAATCATGAGATTAGAGTGTATATTGTCCCAGAGGTGTAATGTAGAGTAGATAAATAAATATCTTTTTACCAGTCGTGATATAATATAACTCTTGAAAATGGATTTTAGATTAAAACATGTAGGCTTATAATGATTTAATAAAAAAAATACGGATGCACACATAAAAATATCTTTGGAACAATTATTCAATAAAAACTATTGTACACAATAAATCCATTCAAATTCATGTATTAATCCCATGTTAACTTTAGTTTAACGTTACCAGTTATGTAAATATAACAAGCCCCTGCTAAAAAGTGAAACTTTATCGATGGATAATGTAACATAACTAGTGATGCGAATACCTAGATATTATTCAAGAGGTAGATTTCTCTGTAATATTGTTATACAAGGAACATGCAAATATTCTGTATGTACCTGTACCAAGTCAGGAGCCAGTAATTCAGTGGTTGTCGTTTGTTGCTGTGTAACATATTTGTTATTTGTTCATTATTTTGTACGTAAATTAGGCCGTTAGTTTTCTTTTGGAATTATTTTACATTTGTCATTTCGGGGCCTTTTATAGCTGACTATGCTGTATGGGCTTTGCTGATTGTGGTGAAGGCCATACGGTGACCTATAGTTGTTAATTTCTGTGTCATTTAGTCTCTTGTGGAGAGTTGTCTCATTTGCAATCATACCACATCTTCTTATTTTTAAAGTCATAAAAAAACGTATTTCTTAAGTTGAAATTAAGTAAAACTGACATGCATCGCAATAATATTATCTTTTGTTATCATACTCGACTTGAAAAGACCACATAGAACATTATTCTCGGGACGTAAACCCCAGTTTTCGGGTTTTGAGCTAGTTTTAGACTGTTTTCGATTCAACTTATACATACGTCATTAAATCAAGATTAACCCGCACACTCAGATTTTTTTTTATATAAATTTCTTACGACAAAACATGTTTATATAACAAATAAATGTTCTTAAAAGATATTTTCATGAAATTTCATTGATGATAATGTATATGAAGCGATAAAGAATGCTATTTTGCACTTGATAACATCAGCGTATTTGTACGCAGTAAAGGATGTTTCAAAGCACTCTCAGAAATTGCCATAGCATAACTTCGGATTCCCTCGATGACCCCACCTGACAACTTACATGGCCAACATTGCTGTAAATAGAACATAGCGGTAAAATGCAAGTTGTGTTTATTTTCGTGAAAACCACTATAGATAGAAAAAATCTGATCAGGCAAAAATGTTCAGAATGGTAAACTTTACTTACTCAAAAAAGCGTCTAATAGAAGTTGTTGCCCATTAAATGATGATTTTTTTTCTAATATTTTGCGTTTTTGTTTATCATCTTGAAAACTTTAATAAATAGATAGAAACATTAAAGGACAAACATGATCAACAAGACAAGATCTACAAGTAAGTCAACATTAAAGGACAAAAATAATCAACAAGACAAGATCTACAAGTAATTGTAAGGCTTCTCCTTATTGAAGTAACTGTTTTTTAATGACAATATTTACCATATTTTTGTGTTTTGCCTATTTCCTTGAAAGCTATAATAGATAGATAACAACTTTAAAAGACAAAATCTACCAATCAGTCAATATTGATGAAAAGGTTAGTTTACTTCATAAAGCAGATATTGCCCTTAAATGATGATTTTGTTTTACCTAAATTTTTTTGCGTTTTTTGCCTATTTTCTTGAAATATTTAATAGATAGATATATAAAAGTTAAAGTGGCAAATAAGTCAGCTTGGTTTAAACTATCAGTCGACTCCTTATAGTAGTTATTGCCCTTATATGACTATTTTTTTATACGCCTGTCGAAGACGTATGATGGTACATCCGTCCGTCTGTCAACACTTCGTATGCTAAGTCAAATTTGCTTTAACGAATTCTCATATTACTTACCACAATATTAGAATTGACGGAAGAAAGCCCCCTTTCGATTTTTTTCATTTTCGGATTTGTCATTCCAGAGTTCCGGAACTTTGAGCCTGAGATTTAAGTATACCTAAGTGTACCATTAAAACGTTTAATCCCACTGCAAATGTTTGCACCTGTCCTAAGTCAGGAATGTGATGTACAGTAGTTGTCGTCTGTTTATGTAGTTCATACGTGTTTCTCGTTTCTCGTTTTTATATAGATTAGACCGTTGGTTTTCCCGTTTGAATGATTTTACACTAGTAATGTTTGGGGTCCTTTATAGCTTGCTGTTGGGTGTGAGCCAATGCTCTGTGTTGAAGGCCGTACCTTGACCTATAATGGTTTACTTTTATAAATTGTTACTTGGATGGAGAGTTGTCTCATTGGCAGTCATACCACATCTTCCTATATCTACTAAATTGATCTCCAAACTTTACCTTATTGTGGGAATTGATGAAAGGAAGCTCCCTCTAGATTTTTTTGATTTTTTAGTTTGTCTTTCCAGAGTTACGGAACTTTAACTGTTACATTTACGGTAATTTTTCACAAATCTCACACTAACTCCAGTATTCCTGGATTAATTTCTTCCAAACTTTACATTATTGTTGGGATTGATGAAAGGTAGCTCTCTTTTTTATTTTTTTTTTATTTTCCGGTTTGTTGCTCCAGAGATGTGGGACTTTCATTGTAAGATTTTGGTAAATTTTCACATATAATACCATGAATTTAGTTTGCTTGGATTGATATAGTGGAAACTTTAAATAATTGTTAGAACATAACAAAATGTTCGATTGAAAAAAAAAAAACAGTATCCTCAGGCATGTTTTTCTACAGAGCCATTTTATTTGCTTATGATTAAATGCCTTCAAAATATTTCACATTATTCTTGCAACAATTTCAATATGCACAATAAGGGCCTTTCATGCGCTCTTGGAGCAGCTGTTTATTGCCTATTTTCTTGAAAACTATATTTGATAGAAAGAAACTTTAAAAAGCATAGATGATCAGCAAGACAAGATCTGCAAATAGGTCAGTAAAAAAGAAATTGTCAGTTGTCTAATAGGATTTATTGCTATCAAATGACAATTTTTTACCCTTTTTTTATGTTTTTGGACAAAACTATAGAAAATAGAGAGAAATTTAAACAG
This sequence comes from Mytilus coruscus, assembly GCA_017311375.1. Taxonomy (NCBI): domain Eukaryota; kingdom Metazoa; phylum Mollusca; class Bivalvia; order Mytilida; family Mytilidae; genus Mytilus; species Mytilus coruscus. The sequence goes on from CM029600.1 coordinate 56,022,729, forward strand.
ATAAAATGATCAGCAATACAAAATCAACAAAAAAGGAGATTTAAGTCATGAATTATATTCTAGTCTACAAAGTTGGAGAGTTTCCTTTGTGTCCATTGCATGAAGACTTAGGTGAGTGACACAGGCTCTTTATAGCCTATAGTTATATTGATTCAGGTGGTTGGTACAGGCTCGTCACATTCTCTTATTTTTTGGTTATAAGGGCTTTAGTATTCTAGTTTGCCATTTTACAATATTTTTTGGACTTTTGGCATTCAGGTTTTTTATATGGTTGAGACTTGTGCTTGAAACACAGCAACTTTGATTGAGCAATTTGATAAAGCTTATCCTGCCGTGTCACTGTTAGTCATGCTAATTGGCATTCACACATAACGACTTGAAGAATTCAGTATTCGCATTTGTTTATACAATGATGTTTTTTTTTTAATTTAATAACAAGAACATTGTTAATTTATCACTCTTTTGTGAATGAAAAAAATTGAAAACCAGTGTATACAAGTTTTTTTATGCCCTCTTATGATAATAGGGGGAATTGTGTTTTCTGGTTTGTGCATTTGCCCATCAATCAATCCCATATCAGGTCTAAGTTTGGGTTAAGGTAGTTTGTGGTGAAGCTTTGGTCACATCAGCTTGAAGCTTAGTAGATGTGTTCATTATGATGTGACCTTTTTAAGATTTATGCCTAATTAGAGTTTGGAAAGCTTGAAGCTTAGAAGATGTGTTCATTATGATGTGAACTTTTTAAGATGCATGCCTAATTAGAGTTTGGTTTGCAAAGTCAGAATCTGATGTACAATAGTTGTCGTTAGTTTATGTAATTTATACGTGTTCATTATACTAGACCGTTGGTGTTTGAATGGTTTTACACTAGTACTTTTGGGGCCGCTTGTTGTTCGGTGAGCCAAGGCCGTACATTGACCTATAATGGTTTACTTGTATAAATTGTTATTTGAATGGAGAGTTATCTCATTGGCACTCACACCACATCTTCCTATATCTAATTAGAGTTTGGACCCAGATTTTGTGTTTCGACAGATAATGCGAGTGTGACATGGTTTGATATTGATACATGTTCATGTTTAATGAAATATTTTTTTCACTAGTTATCTTGCCAAGATGAGGATACCTTAGAAGATGATGATCAACAGGCAGAGTTCGATGGGATGTTGATTGAATCTGCAGGCGATGTCCTTCCTGCAATGGCTAAACTATTAGGGGGCGATATATTCTTGCCTTTTTTCAGAAGTTTTCTGGTAGATTTATTGAAAAGATTAGTAAGTATAAAAAAGCAGGTTATTTAACCAGTTTAATTATTTACAAATGTATGATATCATTATTCCCTGTGCATAACACATGTTCATCAAGTACTCCACAGACCAAATGTTTTAAAAAGCTAATGTATAAAATGTTTTAAGAGCATCAAAAGCAAAAGAAATCTTTCTAAGGGTCAACCTTGCAAATGGAAATTGCAACCTTAGTTTTATTAACCGCATTTTCGAAGGAAATATCGGTTATTAAAATGGTGATGTACGGCGGCTGGGCGGATCTCTGGCGGCTGCCAAACAGTGTCAGCACAATAACATGAAAACGCTTTAACAAATTTTTTTTTTTAAATTTAAATATGTTGTTTCCTGGGACTTAATGAAGGTCTAGTTCAATTTTCAAGATTTTAGTATATCTCCTTTGTGAGTTATCGCCATTTTTAATATCCAAAAGTAGAATTTTTAAATATTTTACTCTTGTTATCATGTAATGATCTGTCTTATCTCAGAATAAAAATTGGAGTGACAGATTTATTTGAAAATTATCTATAATTAATTAGATCTGGGTAATAACTTAGCATATGATAATAATTGGAGTGACAGATTTATTTGAAAATTTTTTGTTTCCTGATAAGATCTGTAGGACTGTATATATTAAGTTTAAAATTTACTAGTAGGCCTGTATAAATGAAGTTTGAAATTAACTGTTCATTATTAGACATTTTGAAGATAATTGAGTCTCCCTAAACCATATATATTCTTACCCCTACCCCCTTCAATTTGAGAATGTGCTTTTATCTTGTAAACTTTCGAGATCCCCACCCCTAAACCATATATTCTTGTATGGGACAATAAAACAAATCAAATGAAATATTGGGGGAGTCCCCAGGTTCACCCCCAACCCCCTTCTTTTTGAAAACTTGTAAACTGTCTATATCCCCACCCTGAAACCATATATATTCTTGTATGGGACAATAAAACTAATCAAATGAAATAAAAGGCCAGTCCCCTGGGGTAACCCCCCAACCCCTCCTGTTTGAGAACTTGTAAACAGTCGAGATCCCCACCCCTAAACCATATATATTCTTGTATGGGACAATAAAACAAATCAAATGAAATATAAGGCGAGTCCCCTGGGGTCACCCCTACCCCCTCCTGTTTAAGAACTTTTAAACGGTCGAGATCCCCACCCCTGAACCATATATATATTCTTGTATGGGACAAGAACACAAATCAAATGAAATATAAGGCGAGTCCCCTGGGGTAACCCCCACCCCCCTTTTTTTGAAAACTTGTAAACGGTCAAGATCCCCACCCCAAAACCATATATATTCTGTATGGGACAATAAAACAAATCAAATGAAATATAAGGCGAGTCCCCTGGGGTCACCCCCAACCCCCCTCCTGTTTAAGAACTTGTAAACGGTCGAGATCCCCACCCCTAAACCATATATATTTTTGTATGGAACAATAAAACAAATCAAATAAAATATAGGGGAAGTCCAGGGGGATCACCCCCACCCCCCTTCTTTTTGAAAACTTGTAAACGGTCAAGATCCCCACCCCGAAACCATATATAATCTTGTATGGGCATTGCACAGCACATACTGAAAAAGATGCAAGTTAAGAGTCGTATAGAGCATATGCGTATTTAGTTTGCTGGTACCAGTTTTAGCTTGACATTTGTAGTCGTCTGTGGTAGACTTTAATAAGAACATGGAGCTGCAGCTTTTGGCTAATATTAGATCAACAGTTAGATCAAAACTGTTATCTGTAAATGGAATATCATTAAAAGGTCCAATAATGTATCCTCTTGACCTTTCAGTTTTCAGTAATTCCCAAATACAAATGGAACTAATTTGATGCTGTTTCAAAATTTGACATATATTATAGAAGGGTCTTTGAACTTGTGTGAAAACTAATTTTAAATTATTATAAAATAACTTTTAAAAGACATGTCCAGATGCTTAGATAACTGTTGTTCCAAAATATTTACATTTACAGGTGTTGAAACAGTCATGTCAAAATATTGAGGTGAATCTTAATTTTCTCCGTGTTTTTGTCCCTTTTTTTTTTGAGTAACTTGTTTTTTACCTTGTTACAATTGATTTTAGAACGATCACCTTTACAAACTTAACACACATGAACATTTCTGCAATAGGAAACTGAATATCCCTTTCAGTTATTGACCTTATAATAAATATTTCTCTTCCCAAATGAAAGAAACTGTCTTTTCGGTATTTTTGTTATTTTACTTTTCTCTTCAAATGTATCTTAAATATCATCATTTCTGTTTCTTAAGAAATTGATTGGAGGAACAAAAGCCAGTGTTTAAGCTGATACCACATATATTTCAAGAGTGAAGCCTATCATTTGTGAAATATAATAATAAATAAAATAAAATATAGTATTGTTTCTTATAGACCAATAAAGTGCCATACTATTATAGCATAACTGAGCAGATGCATAAAGAGAAACTCTTTGGCAGGGTGTTTGGATGCCATATTACTCATAAGAATTGAGCTCACTTCTAACGTAAGGGAAGACAGAACACATTATGTTTTTATAAATTCCTTAAGGATGGACAAATTCCCCAATTGACAATGCTCTTTTCTCCATAAAAATGGTACCATATGCTACAAATTTATTGTTTTGGGATATAATTTGACATATTTTGTTAAAAATGAGCCAGAAAATAAAACATGCTACATTGAAGAACAATTGATCAGTATGCTGGAGTGTAGTGTGAACAATAAATATAATGAAATTAAATACATCTTATAAAATATATAAATTCACATTGTGGCATATAGGATTCAGAAGCAAGCAACAATTGCTTATATTAATTTGTCTCCTTGGAATTTCTCATTGTTTCTTGATCCTGAGCTTTACTTAAACGGAAACCAGATTAAAATGGTTGATGAAACTAAATTTGTTGATAGGAAATTAACCTTACTCCCCCATATCAAAATGTTAAAATCAAGATGTGTAAAAGTTGTGGCTAGCACTGACTGGGGCGCTGATCGCAACATTTTATTAAATTGATATGGATAACTAATTCGGTCTAAACTACATTATTGTTCCATAATGTATGGTTCCGCAAGAAAATCATACGTTACAATTATCAATGCTGTGCATAACCAAGGTTTTTGTCTATGTCTTGGTGCCTTTAAAACCTCGCCAGTTGAGAGTCTATATGTAGAGGCCGACGAGCCTCCCATAGACATTTAAAGCTTGGTCTTCAGTATGCCATCAAGCTTAAGGCATATCCAGACAATCCTGTCTACAACTTTGTATTCATTTCCTTTTATGAAGATATTTTTGAAAAACAAGAAATTAAATTTCTCCATTAGGAATTCATTTGAAATCACATATGAGCGAGCACCTTTGAATTGAAATCCGTTGTTCCAGTTCAAACTTGTAAATGCCTTCCATGGGAACTTTCCGAATCAAAAATAATATGATCTCCGTTCATGTTCACCGATTTGACTCAATTTCTCATATTTGATTTATAACATACATGTGGTTCATAAGTGTTTCCCGTTTCTCGTTTTTTATATAGATTAGACCGTTGGTTTTCCCGTTTGAATGGTTTTACACTAGTAATTTTTGGGGCCCTTGATAGCTTACTGTTCGGTGTGAGCCAAGGCTCCGTGTTGAAGACTGTACTTTGACCTATAATGGTTTACTTTTATAAATTTTGACTTGGATGGAGACTTGTCTCATTGGCACTCATACCACATCTTCTTATATCTATTAAACGTATATCCAAATTACAAAAAGTATAAAATTAACAGTTAACAATGTATGGACTCGATAATATGTATCAGCATTTCGTGTGTATTTTTAGTCTAGACGCCATCTAATTAACCTTCAAGGTGACCTCCGAAGACTGATGACGGTCAGATAACCTGATTTAAACATAGATTTAAATGTAAATAGATAGTGAGCAGGTGCAATTGGATTTTTAGGTCTCTTTGATTTCATGTTATAGGTTAAAAAAGACATGAATCATCGTTTGTACCTGTATAAAATGATTTTTTGTGGATCCAATCAGTCAACGAAATAGTTCGCCCTTGTTTCACTTTAAATATTGACATTCTTTTTAGCTCACCTGGCCCGAAGGGCCAAGTGAGCTTTTCTCATCACTTGGCGTCCGGCGTCCGTCGGCGTCCGGCGTCGTTAACTTTTACAAAAATGTTCTCCTCTGAAACTACTGGGCCAAATTTAATCAAACTTGGCCACAATCATCATTGGGGTATTTAGTTTAAAATTGTGTCCGCTGACCAAGCCAACCAACCAAGATGGCCCCATGGCTAAAAATAGAACATAGGGTAAAATGTAGATTTTGGCTTATATCTCTAAAACCAAAGCATTTAGAGCAAATCTGACATGGGGTAAAATTGTTTATCAGGTCAAGATCTATCTGCCCTGAAATTTTCAGATGAATCGGAGAACCTGTTGTTGGGTCGCTGCCCTGAATTGGTAATTTTAAGGAAATTTTGCCGTTTTGGTTATTATCTTGAATATTATTATAGATAGAGATAAACTGTAAACAGCAATAATGTTCAGCAAAGTAAGATCTACAAATAAGTCAAACTTGACCAAAATGGTCAGTTGACCCTTTAAGGAGTTATTGCCCTTTATAGTCAATTTTAACCATTTTCGTAAATTTTGTAATCTTTACAAAATCTTCTCCTCTGAAACTACTGAGACAAATTTAACCAAACTTGTCCACAATCATCATTAGGGTATCTAGTTTAAAAAATGTGTCCGATGACCCCGCCCGCAAACCAAGATGGCTGACATGGCTAAAAAATAGTACATAGGGTAAAATGCAGTTTTTGGCTCATATCTCTGAAACCAAAGCATTTAGAGCAAATCTGACGAGGATAAAATTGTTCATTAGGTCAAGATCTATCTGCCCTGAAATTTTCAGACCAATCAGGCAACACGTTGTTGGGTTGCTGCCCCTGAATTGGTAATTTTAAGAAAATTTTGCAGCTTTTGGTTATTATCTTGAATACTATTATAGATAGAGATAAACTGTAAACAGCAATAATGTACAGGTAAGTAAAATCTACAAATAAGTCAACATGACCAAAATGGTCAATTGACCCTTAAGGAGTTATTGCCCTTTATAGTCAATTTTTACAATTTTCATAAATTTTGTAAATTTTGTAAATTTTACAAAATATGTTCCACTGTAACTACTGGGCCAAGTTCATTATAGATAGAGATAATTGTAAGCAGCAAGAATGTTCAGTAAAGTAAGATCTTCAAACACATCACCATCACCAAAACACAATTTTGTCATGAATCCATCTGTGTCCTTTGTTTAATATGCACACAGACCAAGGTGAGCGACACAGGCTCTTTAGAGCCTCTAGTTTTTCGTTTTAATAGGTGATCACGCCTAGTACATGTGTAATCCATCTCCAGCTAAGGGGTTAAATTAAAGGTCACATGAATACGGAATCAATTGAGGTTGATTTATTGACTTGCAAGTCAATTATACATCAGCAATGTTTTGAACTTGTTTTGACAAATTTGGGCCAAACTGAATGCCTATAACGAAATATTATTTCAAAATTCTGCTTTTATTAATATTTGAAACAAAAAGAATCGTATTTAATTTCTATCTAGATTGTAGCTATTGCCCCTTTAACTATTTATACTGATGGATCGAACGATTAGGGTGTCATCTGCTGTAGTCTTTAATAATAATAATAATTCTTTATTTAAAGAGGGTTACACAGTTAGCTATGAAACTATCTTCCCTGAGGCCCTCATAAAATTCATTGAAAAATAAGAAACAGAAAATTACAAAGTAATCAAACAAACACACACATAAGAAAAATCATATAAGAAATTGTTATGAATATACAATTTTCAAAACCGGTAAAATGACGAATTCATATAGTATTGGCATCATTCAAATTACCTCAACAATATTTAAAGTTATTACTGGTATGCATATAAAATACACAGCTTCTTAATGTTCCAACAAGTAATTTTTAAATCTTTTTGAATTTGCTTGTACTTGAGGTCGATTTTTCAGGGATATTGGTAAGTTTTCCATAAAATAGATCCTGATTATATAAAAGATTTCTTATACAGCTCTGTTTTGGCTTTTGGAACTTGCAATTTTTGCAAGACGTATTCCTCAAACAATATTGGTTACTTTCTGGAATTTCTTTAATTTTTTAGTTAAATATACAGGGCTTCATTCTTAATGCATTTATGCATCAAAACAGATTTATGGTATAAGATTCTGTTTTCTACTGTCATCCACCCAAGCTGTTTAAACATAGGTGCTGATGCTGAAAGTTGATCAGCATCTAAAATTAGTCTTGCAGCACTTTTCTGTAATTTTATTATTCTTACTAGCTCATTTTTAGCACAACCACTCCAATTAATACAAAAATATAACATACATGTGGTTCATAAGTGTTTCCCGTTTCTCGTTTTTATATAGATTAGACCGTTGGTTTTCCCGTTTGAATGGTTTTACACTAGTAATTTTGGGGCCCTTGATAGCTTACTGTTCGGTGTGAGCCAAGGCTCCGTGTTGAAGACTGTACTTTGACCTATAATGGTTTACTTTTATAAATTTTGACTTGGATGGAGACTTGTCTCATTGGCACTCATACCACATCTTCTTATATCTATTAAACGTATATCCAAATTACAAAAAGTATAAAATTAACAGTTAACAATGTATGGACTCGATAATATGTATCAGCATTTCGTGTGTATTTTTAGTCTAGACGCCATCTAATTAACCTTCAAGGTGACCTCCGAAGACTGATGACGGTCATATAACCTGATTTAAACATAGATTTAAATGTAAATAGATAGTGAGCAGGTGCAATTGGATTTTTTTAGGTCTCTTTGATTTCATGTTATAGGTTAAAAAAAAAGACATTAATCATCGTTTGTACCTGTATAAAAATGATTTTTTTGTGGATCCAATCAGTCAACGAAATAGTTCGCCCTTGTTTCACTTTAAATGTTGACATTCTTTTTTAGCTCACCTGGCCCGAAGGGCCAAGTGAGCTTTTCTCATCACTTGGCGTCCGGCGTCCGTCGGCGTCCGGCGTCGTTAACTTTTACAAAAATGTTCTCCTCTGAAACTACTGGGCCAAATTTAATCAAACTTGGCCACAATCATCATTGGGGTATTTAGTTTAAAAATTGTGTCCGGTGACCAAGCCAACCAACCAAGATGGCCCCCATGGCTAAAAATAGAACATAGGGGTAAAATGTAGATTTTGGCTTATATCTCTAAAACCAAAGCATTTAGAGCAAATCTGACATGGGGTAAAATTGTTTATCAGCTCAAGATCTATCTGCCCTGAAATTTTCAGATGAATCGGAGAACCTGTTGTTGGGTCGCTGCCCCTGAATTGGTAATTTTAAGGAAATTTTGCCGTTTTTGGTTATTATCTTGAATATTATTATAGATAGAGATAAACTGTAAACAGCAATAATGTTCAGCAAAGTAAGATCTACAAATAAGTCAAACTTGACCAAAATGGTCAGTTGACCCCTTAAGGAGTTATTGCCCTTTATAGTCAATTTTAACCATTTTCGTAAATTTTGTAATCTTTTACAAAAATCTTCTCCTCTGAAACTACTGAGACAAATTTAACCAAACTTGTCCACAATCATCATTAGGGTATCTAGTTTAAAAAATGTGTCCGATGACCCCGCCCGCAAACCAAGATGGCTGACATGGCTAAAAATAGTACATAGGGTAAAATGCAGTTTTTGGCTCATATCTCTGAAACCAAAGCATTTAGAGCAAATCTGACGAGGATAAAATTGTTCATTAGGTCAAGATCTATCTGCCCTGAAATTTTCAGACCAATCAGGCAATACGTTGTTGGGTTGCTGCCCCTGAATTGGTAATTTTAAGAAAATTTTGCAGCTTTTGGTTATTATCTTGAATACTATTATAGATAGAGATAAACTGTAAACAGCAATAATGTACAGGTAAGTAAAATCTACAAATAAGTCAACATGACCAAAATGGTCAATTGACCCCTTAAGGAGTTATTGCCCTTTATAGTCAATTTTTTACAATTTTCATAAATTTTGTAAATTTTGTAAATTTTTGTAAATTTTTACAAAATATTTTCCACTGTAACTACTGGGCCAAGTTCATTATAGATAGAGATAATTGTAAGCAGCAAGAATGTTCAGTAAAGTAAGATCTTCAAACACATCACCATCACCAAAACACAATTTTGTCATGAATCCATCTGTGTCCTTTGTTTAATATGCACACAGACCAAGGTGAGCGACACAGGCTCTTTAGAGCCTCTAGTTTTTCGTTTTAATAGGTGATCACGCCTAGTACATGTGTAATCCATCTCCAGCTAAGGGGTTAAATTAAAGGTCACATGAATACGGAATCAATTGAGGTTGATTTATTGACTTGCAAGTCAATTATACATCAGCAATGTTTTTGAACTTGTTTTGACAAATTTGGGCCAAACTGAATGCCTATAACGAAATATTATTTCAAAATTCTGCTTTTATTAATATTTGAAACAAAAAGAATCGTATTTAATTTCTATCTAGATTGTAGCTATTGCTCCTTTAACTATTTATACTGATGGATCGAACGATTAGGGTGTCATCTGCTGTAGTCTTTAATAATAATAATAATTCTTTATTTAAAGAGGGTTACACAGTTAGCTATGAAACTATCTTCCCTGAGGCCCTCATAAAATTCATTGAAAAATAAGAAACAGAAAATTACAAAGTAATCAAACAAACACACACATAAGAAAAATCATATAAGAAATTGTTATGAAATATACGATTTTCAAAACCGGTAAAAATGACGAATTCATATAGTATTGGCATCATTCAAATTACCTCAACAATATTTAAAGTTATTACTGGTATGCATATAAAATTACACAGCTTCTTAATGTTCCAACAAGTAATTTTTTAAATCTTTTTGAATTTGCTTGTACTTGGGGTCGATTTTTTCAGGGATATTGGTAAGTTTTTCCATAAAATAGATCCTGAATATATAAAAGATTTCTTATACAGCTCTGTTTTGGCTTTTGGAACTTGCAATTTTTTGCAAGACGTATTCCTCAAACAATATTGGTTACTTTCTGGAATTTCTTTAATTTTTTTAGTTAAATATACAGGGGCTTCATTCTTAATGCATTTATGCATCAAAACAGATTTATGGTATAAGATTCTGTTTTCTACTGTCATCCACCCAAGCTGTTTAAACATAGGTGCTGATGCTGAAAGTTGATCAGCATCTAAAATTAGTCTTGCAGCACTTTTCTGTAATTTTATTATTCTTACTAGCTCATTTTTAGCACAACCACTCCAATTAATACAAAAATAATCTATCAGTGGGAGAATATAACCATTAAAAAATAATTTTCTTGAATCAATATTTAGAAATTTCTTGATCTTAGAGAGTAAATGAAGTCTAAATGATAACATGGCCTGTCCAGGACAGATTAGAGTCAATTCTAACACCTAAAAGTTTTTCAATTGATGATTTTTGAAGAATATTATTTTCAATAGTTAGAACTGGTTCTGCTTGATGGAAACACAGCCTTCGTCTTGTACCTATAATCATAGATTTAGTTTTATCTGAATTTATGAACATGTTATTTTCATGACACCATTTTTCAACACATTGGAGATCATCTTGTACTTTTAATTGCATATCAGCAATACTCTTTCCTGATGTATGCATAGTTGTGTCATTAGCATACAAGTCTGTATGGCAGTTTTTGATATATAATGGAAGGTCATTTATTTACAAAACAAACAAAATGGGACCAAGTATTGAGCCCTGTGGAACACCGAAATTTATAATTTTTTTGTCAGAATATTGATTATGTATATGGACTTGCTGTGTTCTTTCTTTCAAATTTGATTTAAAAAAAAAGAAAAAAATCTACAGTATTATCATGGAAGCCATAAATTTGAAGTTTTTTACATAAAATTTCATGATCAACAACATCAAAAGCTTTTTTTAAAATCCAGGAGAACTGCCAAATTGAAATTTCCATTATTCATTTCATGTAGCCATTTATCAATGATATTAATGAGGGCAGTTTGACATGAATGGTTAGGTCTAAAACCAGACTGGGAAGGGTGTAAAATTTGAAACTTAGTCAAATAATCATACAGATGTTTAGATACATGTCTCTCTAATAATTTTGATAGTGTTGGCTGAACAGATATTGGTCTGTTAATTGCTAGCTAAATTTTTTTCACCTGATTTGAAAATAGGAGCTACCTTGGCAGTTTTTAAAACACATGGATAAATACCAGTATCAATCTTTCGATTAAAAATATATGTTAAGGAAGATGCTATGAAAGGAGCACTCAGTTTTAAAATCTTTGGACCTATATTGTCAGAACCAGAAGATGTCTTAACATCTAGTTTGATTATTTCATCAAATAGTTCTGTAACTTTTACTGGGGGAATGATGAATTTACTGTGATCTTTTTGCAAAAATTTAATTTTTACATAGTTTGTCAGAGTATTAAAATTTGAGTTGCTTGGTGCCCTGCTATGCCTTAATTTTTCAACACATGAGGTAAAATAATTAATGAATGCATTAGCAATTTCTTTACGATCTGTAGTTTTATGGTCTCCAAATTATAAGATAATCTAATCTTATTTAAAATTTATTTCACTAAAAGGTCCACATATATAAATATATATATATATATATAGGATGACACATGGGATTGTTACAAAATGTTTAGATTGATACATACTTTAAAATGATGTAATAAAATTGTTTTATTAAAATTCATTACAAGACTACTACTGTATGTAGTGCTACTATAAATATAACAAATTGGAAACTTTATAAAACAGCAAATAATCAACCATAATTAATTGACTTTTTCCATATATTTACTGTTTTAATAGCATATTAACTTTCTTGTCGCTAAATTTGTCTTCTCGTCTCTAATTATACGCCCGTCAAAATTTTTACGGGACATATTATGGTATTCTGTCCGTCTGTCAGTCCGGCGTAAACATGTCACACCGTAACTTGAGAACGACTTATCCAAATTTCATGAAACTTAACATAGTTGTTTCTTATGATGGTCAAACGATCTGTATACTTTTTGGTGAAAATAAGATTAAAACTTTTTGAGTTACTGGACTTAGTAACTAAAACAGGTGTGTGTTTTTTTCACATGCCGCGCCGTATCTCTAAAACGATTTATGATTATTGCTTAAAATTTTACACACTTTTTAGTTATATTAATCTAAAGATCTGTATACTTTTTGGTTTTGATTCAAAATTTTATTTTAGAGATATTGATTTATTTGTAAAAAAAGGGGGGTTTTCACATGTTGCGCCGTATGTCAGAAACTATTTATGATTATTACATAAAAATTCACACACAAGACGACGGTCGTATCATGCGCACATGGCGCAGCTGTTCATTTTTTCTTCTTGTGGCTAATTTTTTTCTTCTTGTTGCTTCTTGTCTCTAAAATTCTTTGTGTCGCTAATTAGTGAGACCTGTTGATGTAGGAGTCAGTGGAATTCTGGGATCGCGCACTACCCAATATGGTGTCCGTGTGGCCCTCATTGTTTCTCTGCGCGTTGGAAATAATATTTCCTCCAGACTCTTAAAAGTCTCACCATCGCCATCCCCTCGAATTTTGAGGAATTCTAATCCCTCTTGAATTAAGTTCTTGTGTTAATCTTATTAATGTTCAATGATTTGGCATTTCAGGCTCGTAATGCACGGTTGTCCTTGTCCCCGATCTACGAATTGGTCCCATGATTAAGAAGTACAGAGGTTTAAGATTTAAAGCAAAATACAAATAAAATCCGATTTAAAATCGTCTTGATGATAAATTGAAATGTTTCAAACTCTGGAGAAAACGATGCACTTTGAAGCACAAACTTAAAAAGGTTAAAAAAAAAAGTTCCTTTATAACTGAATTGTTTAAAAACGTAATCCGAAATACTGGAAACGAATACACATATATAGGAATGTCAGTTTAAAATACACATACGAATCCTGGATATGTAACTCCAAATTGCAAATCAAATAGAATTCAAAATAAATCTCAAAGAACAAAATATGGCTGCTGAAACTGCAACAAGCTTTATAAACTGACCACCTGTCCCTTCAATATCTATAATGTGATTGGTCAAATCCTTATCTTATCTTTGTAGACAAAAATAACTTATCAAAGTAAATATGTTTGTGTCTTGCTAATTTTAAACACATGATGGGTCAGGGTAAAAGATGATGAGGACATGTGCAAAATGTATAAACTCCAATTTAATAAATTAAAGTCCAAACAACAAGATTGTATTTATTCATAATTTTATAATTAAAATAATAAAAGACTTAATTTGACCCTTGAGAGTCAATTACTCAGCAAAGGAAACTTTAGATTCATGCCCTGTCAACGACACTTGGTATAGATGGACGAATCCCCATGGACATTGACACTCTGTCAACCAACATAAACAAGACGAGGTCCTATAAGGGATGAAGGGATGCTCAATCTTGTAGCGGGTTGACAATGGAGAGAGAAATATGAGTAGATATTTAACATTAAATGACTTTGGGGAAATGATTGGTTTAAAGCTCTTAATCTTTTTAATAAGCTTTGGATTTTTTTCAAATATTTTGGCCTCGTGCATCACTGAAGAGACATTTATTGTCGAAATACGCATCTTGTGCATAAAAATTGATACCTTTTATGTTATAAGACCAGTGGTCAATCTGAGAAGGGTCCAAATGTCAGACGTGAAACAGTGGAGTGACCCCAAGGTAATAAGTTGGAAAGGCTGAGTAACAAGCAAACATTTAATTAGACACTGGGAAATTCTAATAAACACATTATTAAATTTTACATAGATTAATATTATGACACAAATGTTTTAGGATAATGATAATAGAATATATAAGAGTTATTCTGAATAAATGTTACAAATGTTACATGTATATTAAGGAATACTTAAAACTTTAAGACTGAATTAGCTTTTACAAAACTATTACTGTGTATACTTAGAAGCTTTATCTGTTCTCATGTAGTGACAATAACTATTAGAATTCCATTTATTCAAAGTTTTGATTCTGTTCAGTATTGTATCAAACATGAGATCTACATGATCTGATCTTGCATCTAATTATGCTATGTACTCAGACTAGAAAATTGTCTTTGCCTTTTGGTCAATCTTGTATAAAATTTAGTTTTAAATTTATCCCCTGTCCTGTAAATGTCTAATCCTTATCTTATATATCTAGATAAAAATAACTTTAACTAAGTATATATCTTGCTGATATTAAACACCATGACGTCATTACCAGGTTTGTACATATCAATCAATCAATCATGATCACAAAAAATACCCCTTACCAAACCTTGTTAATTTCTATTGCACTTCATAGCTATACATGTTCACGTTGGTATTGAGCCTTTTTAAACGAAATATTATTATCGACATGCTATTAATGAGAATGTTTTGGTTTTATATTACAGAAAGAAACAAGTTCTGTGGCAGAAAAGTCATTCGCTGTAGGTACATTAGCTGAAACTTTGTTAGCCTGTGGGCAGGTCTCAGTAAATTTTGTAGATCAACTTTATCCTCTGTTTATGAAGATGATTAGAGATGAAGATGAGGAGGTCCGCAGTAATTCCATATTTGCCCTTGGTGTTCTTATGGCAAACAGTGGAGATAAGTTACTTTTGTATCCTTTCAGATCAACTTTTTATCACCATACAGAGTTGAAGGTATAGTTTTCTTAATGTCCATTTGTCATCAAACATTTGATTTTCTGATATTTTCATCAGCACAACATGACTAATTCTTCATTCTTAGTTCTAAAATGCTTAAAATTTAATGTAGATTTCTATAACTGTCTAAAATATTTTACTCACTAAGTACTGTGTAACAAGCCTTTTAGAAGTTAACATAATGTTTTGGAACAATACATGCTACGTGATTTAATATTTTCTATAAAAAGTAATGTCCCATTATTTAGAAATATATATATATGGGTTTTTTTCTAGTTTTAAGTTACATCTTGCCAAAATACTCAACTAATCTAAATTGACAATTAGCCATGAATTCATATTGATTCTTCATAATAAACCAGTTTTATGGACAAAGGGTATTAACTTTATTCCCAATATTCCTTAATTAAATTGTGTATACCATTCTCTGTTTGATGTTAAGCTTACAATGCAAATTGAAAGCAATCTTTATCTCTAAAAATTCACAAGCATAACAGTTTTTAGCCTTTTAGCAGAGCGTTTTCCCTAATACAACTATGCAAAAAAAAACAAGAATTGTGGAATTCCTTATTTAGAAATACACTCTAAGGAACCAGAACAAATTGGTTTTAAAAGCTGCATGTAATTAAGGTTTAGGGGTTAATTCTTTTTTTTTTGTGCAGTATTGTAGGCACTTGAAAATGTGGAAAATGTGTCTTTCCACATAGTTCTTTCAAACCAATGCAAGGTAGAAGACCTGGTTGCTTCATACATTGTTAGCAGATACCTAATGTTGCAAACTTTCTGTCTGTCATATGTACATTTTCCTTTACCTCATTTTCAGTTTAGTGACTGCTTAAAAAAATTACACACTTTGTTTTGGTCATGTGAAATACTCTGACACATATCCTGGTATTAATGATGAGTTTATTTATTATGAATAATATGATAACTATATTTGGTATATGGGTTCATTGCAATGTTTAGATGTGTATCAGACAGGGTTAATCTGACCTCAACCTCATTTCATCGATTAGTGATCAAGGTTACGTTTTCGTGGTCAAGTGCGTATCTTAGATACTATAAGCAATATGTCAAATATTTTTGGTGCATGGAATGATTGTAAGGTGTACATATTAGACTGGCAGTTTCCATCTGACCTTGACCTCATTTTCATGTTGCATTAGACAATGTTTAGTTCTTGTGTTTCTTCTATTTCTCAGATACTCTAAGCAATAGGGCCACTACATTTCATATATGGGATCATTGTTAGATTTACATGTCTGTCTGGCAGGGTTCATATGACCTTGACCTCATTTTCATGGTTCATTGGTCAAGCTACTTTTTCGTGGTTTTGTCAGTTTATTAGATACTATAAGCAATAGGTCAACTATATTTTGTATTAGGAATGATTGTAAGGTGAAAATGTCTGTCTGACAGGGTTCATATGAACTTGACCTTATTTTCATGGTTTATTAGTCAATGTTAAGATTTTGTGGTTTGATCTGTTTCTCATGTACTATAAGCCATAAGATCACTATATAAGATGTATGGAATGATTGTAAGGTGTACGTTTCTTTCGGCATGGTTCATCTGACCATGACCTCATTTTAATGGATCATTGACAATGTTAAGGTTGTGATACTACACAGTTTGTATTACAGACTTTCTACATAAATAATCTTTCACCTCTCTTCTTCAATCATAAGTAAAGCAGGCGTGACATTTCAGTGTTTGCACTCTTGTGTATTTGTTTTTGTCACAAATGTACTACTTGAACTTAATATGACAATAACTATTTGATATATAATGAGTCCTTATAGTTGATACAATAAAACGATGTTGCTCTTAAAAGGGTAAAAGAAAATGAGTAACACTGTGTGCATCTGATGAGCTTTTCTGGTAGCTTGTACAGTTCTCTGTACTGTTGTTTGTTTTATTTTCTTTTGGTGATGGTATTAATTGATTGTTATCATTTTATTGTTTTGATTGGCCCTTGGTAGTAAGTATCCTTTAAGTTATATGTTAACTATTTAGTTTAGTTGTTTATTTAGTCATCCAAGGAAGCTAATTCCAACGATAAAGTCTGGCTTTTAGAATTGTGTTTGGTCTTTCTGACGCTTCATTGAATGATATTAAGAAACCTTTAATGAATGTGGAGGTACTGAATCTAAAGTAGACCCAGCAGTATTTAATGGCACGACTCCAATGGCCTGGCTGGTGTATTAACATTGCATGTGGATGATTTTCTGTGGGTAGGAACCAATTTGTTTGAAACAGGTCATTTCAAAACTAAGATCGTCCTGAATATGCATGAAATATTTGCCACTGGACGTTAAGCAACCAACAATCAATCAATCAATCAAAACTAAGAAAATAATTTAGTGCCGGTAAAGAAGCTTCAAAATCTTTCAGATATTTGTGACTGGGTCTAAATCATACTGATGATACAATTATACAGAGTCAGACAGATTATGTTGACGTGTTAAACGCAGTATTAATAGATAGATAGAGGGCAAAGGACTCTTAGCTTTCATCAGTCTAACAAACCAAGATAAAAAGTAAGACAACTGTTGTAGCTGGCAAAACAAACTCGATGGAATTGATTGTGCTACATCTTCTTTGTATATTGAATTAATTTCAATAAATGTACTCCAGAAGGAGGTATTCCAGTCTGATGTGTAATTGAAATAAGGAACTTTTTGAGGCCGTACATTCAACGAAAAATGTATCTCAAAAGAGACTTAGACTGGAAATTAGTTGCACCAAGGAGATGATACAAAAAGGAGAGTTAACTGTTCATTGGATTGAAGCAAATGAAGAAAAAGTTAATGTGTTGACAAAGCACAGAACCTTTTACATTGTTTTGAGAAAGAACTTGTTAATACAGTTTCATGAAGGAAATTTATATTGATTATTTGACACTTACAAAAGTGATGAATATACATATTCTAGAACAGTAATTAATTTTTTTTTTAAAGAATAGAAAGAGAGATAACTTGCGATGTGATTAGTAATATCTATAAAACTTTAATTTTCATTTATGAACTTTACATCTACTTTTTAAAATAAAAACTAAAAGTTTTTAGTCATAAATTATGAATGAAACCAGATTCATCTACATACATGTAGCATGTTCTGTTTATGAAATGGTAGGAAATCACTATATTCTCAACTAGTTTTCCTTGATAAATTGGTTAATATGACTGATAAAATTATCACTCTTTTAATTTAGGATGAATTTACTTCGCATTTCACCATTAAATGTCTTATTTTGTAAAAACACTTGCACACATGCTTATTACATAAAGACAGTTCATAATTAACTCGTGACAATTAATTTTTTCTACCTAATTGAATAAAATTTTTAATTCTTTAATCGGAATTGGTGATAGCCTTAAGCTTTGCTTATGCTATCTGAATTTAAGCAAAACATAAGGGATCAGTAGCTTATGTCTCCAAAGTTTATTAAAACAGTAATATGCAGGGCCCTTTCAATTATCAAACAATACTGAGAGACAGTTACATAATGTAAAGAAATGCAAATAAAAGTGGGTGCATGATGCGGATTAAAAAGTTGATCTCAATGAATTGACCAAAATCATTTCTGGACAAAAAATTTTCATGACCTAAACTTAATACCATTTCGTTCGTTTGGCTTTTCAGATAATGTTTTTTTCTGACAAATATGACCGTTTCCAGACCATTGGTTGCATTATTCCTTAACAAAGATCAGACATTATACACAAGTTTTAAAAACTTTGTTTGCAATATTGAATAAAGAAGGCAACCCAAGAGTGATAGATAATATATGTGCAGCGACATGTAGAATGATAACAACACATAAGTCGGCTTTACCACTTGAACAGGTCTGTATGTTAGACTATTTCTTAAATTTTAAGATGTATTGACAGTGTATCCTATTTACTTATTTTACCTTTAAAATTGTAGATATGCAGTAGATTTTCCTGTGTATACAGCATTCATTGTGTTAACACAAACGGATCTTTTCTGTCATGGTCCATGTCACACTTAGTTAATCCTCAACTTCCTTAAAACAGCTAAACAGAATTCAACAAAATTGTCATTGATCCATATTCAGGACATGAAAATTTGGACCTACTATAGCCTACTATTTTAATTTTTAATCTGATTGTATTTATGGTTTCCATTACCAAAAAAATCTGCTAATATCAGCTTGTAAATTCAGAACTTATTGAAAACGCCTAAACAGAATCCCATCAAGTAGACCCAAATGTTGATAAACTCCTGTTCTACCTCCATGACAAATATAATGTTTTCCCTGCAGATAAAGCCCTAAACATCATCGTTTTGTGTGTAAATCACATTACATAAACTGCTTGATGAAGGAATTAGTTATTGACAACTCACTTGGAAACTCTACATATACTTCCACGACACTTATCAAGGAGGAAATCCTGAAAAATCATAGGTCTGTTTTATGTTCCTTTGGAATTTCAACCAAAGATTAAGAACTTGGTCTTCATTCACTGTACTGGATTCCTAAATACCGTAAGTGTCCTTACAAACAACATTTTATTGATGGGTTTTCCAAGCACGAAACCTATCAGCAATCAAAACCGGGATTCAAAGTTATTGTGAAATTACCTACTCGAGATGTAGAGTAAATCAGATGTGGATACTAAAATAAACCAAAGATTTGTTAAAGAACACACAATCTAAATCTCTTTCTACTTGCAATAGTATTAACACTTTTGACTGTTTACCCTTTTCACTAGTATTCCCCAACGTAGATTCAAGTTTCTTGTTTTATGGATTGATAAATCGTACTTTGTAAAAAATCTCTGATAAAACGAAAAATTCCCTGAAACTGACATTGTCAAGATGCTTGATTTCTTGATTGACAACATAGTTGTTACGTTCCGAGGACATGTTTTTCAACAAACTATTGGCATTCCCATGGGAACTAGTAGATCATCTTCTTGCTGACTTGTTCCTTTATTCATATGAGGGTGACTTCATACAGAAAAATTAAAAGAATCAAGCATTTACTTTTAAATTCACTTTCCGCTATGTAGATGATGTCCTCTCATTAAACAATTCAAAGTTTGGTGACTTTGTTGAACGCAACTATCCTATCAAACTTAAATACAACAGAATAGTTACGTCTGCCTCATATCTTGACTTACATCTAGAAATTGACCATGATGGTCAGTTGAGAACAAAGCTTTACGACAAAAGAGATGATTGTAGCTTCCAAATTGTTAACTTTTCATTTCTTTGAAGAAACAATCCATCAGCGCCTGCATATAGAGTCTATATCTTCAAGTTTATACAATATTCCAGAATTTGCATTTCCTATCATGATTTTTTTTTAAGGTTGCTGCTTACAAGGAAGCTATTAAACCAAAAGATGACAACGGATATGTTCCAATTGTCGTAATCACAATCCTTTTCCCAGAATTAGACTTATCACAAGATTTGTACTTACATGAGCACCACGACGGATGCCACATGTTGAGCAGGATCTGCGTTCCCTTCCGGAGCACCTGAGATCCCCACGGTTTTTTGTGGAGGTCGTGTTGCTCAGTCTTTAATTTTTTCTTTGTTGTGTTTTGTATAATGTTTGTCTATTAATCGTTTTTCTTTTCTTGCTGTTGCAGTTTGTTTTCGACTTTAATATGAATTTGAATATCCCTTTGGTATATTTCACCTTTTTTTTATTGTGGTTGGCAATTATCTTGACAACCGTAACAAGTAGAGAGAAATTTTAAACAGCGAAAGTACAATATCTACAAATTATTAATGGACTCAAACGTTATTGTCCTAAAATGGGGATTTTTGTCTTGCCTACGACGAAAATCGCAGTATGCAAGACATAGGTATTACAATCTGGCAGCGGCGACGGCGTAAACTATTTGTTTAAAGCTTTATATTTCAGAAGGTAGAAGATCTGGAAGCTTGTGTGCAGATACCTTATGTTACGAAGTTTCCATCTGCCATATGTCCATTGTCCTTGACCTCATTTTCATGGTTCAGTGACTGCTTGGAAAAAATATCCAGTTTTTTTTTGTTAAGTGAAATACTCACTTATTATGAGTAATAGGATGGTATATGGGTTCCTTGCATCGTCTACATGTCCGTAAGGTAGGATTCACCTGACCTAGTCCTTATTCCATGGATCAGTGATCAAGGTTAAAGTTACGTGGTCAAGTCCGTATCTCAGATACTATAAGCAATAGGTCAACTATATTTGGTGTATGGAATGATTGTAAGGTGTACATGTCTTACTGACAGGTTTCATCTGACCTTGACCTCAATTTCATGGTTCATTGAACAATGTTTAGTTTGTGTGGTTTGGTCTATTTCTCAGATATTATAAGCAGTTGGTCAGTTATATTTAGTGTATTGAAACAATCGCAAGGTGTACATGTCTGTAATACCATGTCTGGCAGGGTTCATATGACCTTGACCTCATTTTCATGGTTTATTGGTCAATGATAAGATTTCGTAATTTTATCAGATACTATTGGCAATAGGGCAACTAAATTTGATGAATGGAATGATTGTAAGGTGTACATGTCTGTCTGGCAGGGTTCATATGACCTTGTCCTCATTTTCATGGTTCATTGTGTTAAGATTTTGTGGTTTGATCTGTTTCTCGGGTACTATTAGCAATAGGACCACTATATTGGGTGTATAGAATGATTGGAAGGTGTAAATGTCTGTCTGGCATGGTTCATCTGACCGTGACCTCATTTTTATAGAACATTGTTATTGTTAGATTTATGTGATACTTGTAGTAAAACCTTCATATTACATACTTTCAACATAAATTCAATGATAAGTAAAACAGTCGAGACAATTCAGCGTGTGTACTCTTGTTGTTATAATTTTGAAAACTAAAAGTTTTGTTGAGCCTGCATCATTTTGTTGCAAAAGCAAGACACAACGATCCTACATTTCCTGGGTGGTCAACATGTAAGGTCAGTCTGTTTTTTAAACATCAGTAACTTTGTCAAACCTTCATAAATTAAATAAAACTGTGACAGATCTTTTTTTGATAAAAGTATCAAGAGTAAAATTTTGAAAAAAAATGTTTCCCACTTTCATATTTTTCTGATAAATGGACTAATTTTTTTGGCGTTAAACATAAGCTGCCATATAAGATTAAAGTGTTTTAGACATCAATAACTTTTTGTCAAACGGTCATGGAATTTTACAAAACTTGGACCGAGCTTTTTAAACTGTCATGGAATTTTTGAAAGTTGGACAGAGGTTTTTATGATCAAAATACAGTACGGAAAACATTTTGAAAATATTTTTTTTTGTATTTTACTGATAAAAGGTCGACTCTACCGATCAAAACTTTATACCTCCATATTTTGATAACATAGAGCCACCTAGAAAAACAGTAGAAGTTTGATTTTTAATCATACGTCAGTTTCATCAGAAGTCAGTAAAGAAAATAATGCTCCTTCAACATGAGACTGTGAAACATCGAAGTTTAGAGATGGTCCTTATGGTCATGTAGTTACAGGGGATCCCAACAGCATTCAAGAACGAGAGGTTAAACACTTTTTGAAAAAAGAACGAATATTGTTGATATATGCATATCACATTTTGAAAATAATTTAGAAATGAATAAAAGAGTACGTTATACACCCATTTCTGGGAATAAAAACAAACCAAGTACTCGCAAAGAGTTTTGTGTTTAAACCAGCTAACAAAGCAGCCAACAATGTGGTGGTGGTATGACTTAAATTCTACATGGAAGTCATTGAGAATGAAATTATACATTCAACTACGTTCAAGGCTGTGTGCTCTACAGAGAGTCAAATAGTAAATAATCATGTCACTACCACAGCTCAGCTTAAGACCCCCTCTTAACATTTGAAGGTCCCCACTATGTATTATTATCAAACTAAGACAGAGATTTTTGTCTCTCCTTGACGGAGTCAAAAAGCTAGACATCAGTATGCTGTTTCATGCGGCGGCTGTGGCGGTGTCAACAATGTATTAGTTTCTGATTAGGTCAGTTTATGGTGAACGGCTAGTTGTAGGTCAATTATATTTGGTATGCAGTTGTATTAGCATTGGGGCATCTTATTTCCATGGAGATTATTCGGCTCCATCCCCTCAGTCATGGTCTATTAACTTTGAAACTTTTGCTTAGTCTACGTGTATTAGTTTGTGATTAGGTCAGTTTATGGGGAACTACTAGTGGTAGATCAATGATATTTTGTATGCAAATGTATTAGCATTTGTACATTTCATTTCCATGGAGATTATTTGGCCCCGCCCCTTCAGTCTTAAACTATTGACTTTGAATGTGTTGCCTAGTTTACATCTTAAAGTTTGTGATAAGATCAGTTTAAGATGAACCACTAATGTAAAGTCAATGATATTTGATATGCCAATTGGCATTTACAAGTCTCATTTCCATGGAGATTATTTTGCCCCACCCCCTCATCATGGTTCATTGACTTTGAAACTTTTACATATAGTTAACAAGTTAATGTTTGTTTAAAGGGTAACGACTTATGATAAGTCAAAGGTATTTGGTATGCAGTTGTACATGTATTAGCATTGGCACATCTCATTTCCATGGAGATTGTTTGGCCATGTATCTTCAGTCATGGTTCATTGACTTTGAATATTTTGCATATCTTGCATGTTAAAGTATTGTAATTTTAATTTCAACATTTGCGTTATCAAAATTACAAAAAGGTGAGACATATCTCTGTGTTGACAGTTTATTATAATCAAAATACAGTACGGAAAACATTTCGTATTTAATTGATAAAAGGACGACTCTACCGATCAAAACATTACCTAAACTACACAAAAAAACCCGTAAAATATCGTTTCATCTTGGACTGTAGTAAGTGTTCTACTACTAATCTTTCAGTGCTTTTAACGAGTTCCTTAACTACTCTATCAAAGAACTTATCATTAACTTTAGTAGTCAAACATATGAAAATAGTGGAAGTAACTATTTTTGGAGTGTAAAAAATTCTTTGGATGTTTTAGATAAATTACTTCCTTTTGGCGGTCTTTTTGTTTCGGTTGACAGTTTTGACTTTTCCACTCTTTATACTATACTTCTACACAATCTTATACATAAGTTTTCCTATTTAATTAAATGGACGTTTCATAAATCTGATAGTAAATCTATTTGCTGCAACTCAGCTGCAACTCATATAAAGTCTTTTTCTCTCTAATGAGAAGTGTAAATATGCTAGATATACTTACTAGAGGTGTGATGACATGATTAAAGCTGTAAATTTTCTCCTCGTCAAAATTTATGTACGTTTCGGCAATAAAGTTTATCGACAGGTTGTAGGTATTCCTATGGGCACCAATTGTGCCCCTTTAATCGCAGACTTGTTCCTGTACTGTTATGAATCACAGTTTATGGCTAAACTCAGTAAAGACCCGTCTAAATTTGATTTATTTGATAAATTCAACAACACTTACCGTTATCATGATTATATTTTTTCTTTAAAAAATCAAGAATTCTCTAAATATACTGCCGAAATTTACCCAATGGAACTTACTTTAAATAAATCAAATATTAACAGCAATAACTGTCTTTTTCTTGATTTAGATATTTCAGTTTTACGCCAGAAACTCTACGCAAAAATTTACAGCAGAAGGGAAGATTTTTCTTTCTCTATTTTTTATTTTTTATTTTTGGATGGTGATGTTCCTTTGGCACCGTCTTACCATAAAATTGAGAATGGAAATGGGGAATGTGTCAAAGAGACAACAACCCGATCAAAGAGCAGAATACAGCCCAAGGCCACCAATGGGTCTTCAACACAGCGAAAAAAATCCCGCACCCGGAGGTGGGCTTCAGCTGGCCCCTAAACAAAAATGTGAACTAGTTCAGTGAAAATGGACGTCACACTAAACTCAGAAACATATAAAGGAACTAAAATTAAAAAAAACATACAAGACTAAAAAAGGCCAGAGGCTCCTGACTTGGGACAGGCGCAACAATGCGGCGGGGTTAAACATGTTTTATGAGATCTCAACCCTCCCCTATACCTCTAGCCAATGTAGAATAGACAGTTTGGTAATGGAACAGTGGCTTGAAGACGAAATAAATCTATATTTGTAAGGTGTTTTGTGCAGCTTCGGAAGCCAATACATAGTTGGAACTTTCATTGTATTTGGTTTTGCTTGTAAAGAGGTACCTAAAAGTTTATGTTTGTTACAGATGTCATTTTCCGAAAATGGAGTCAGTTGGAATGTTGGTGAATTAGTGATTTCCTTTTGCAGTACCTCAATGTAAAATTTACGTCAAACAATAATGATATTATTGGCAGCCTTATCAGCTGGGACATAAACAAATTCCTTGGCGAGTTCTTTTAGCTTATGTTTGATACGAGAAATAGGGCTATTATGGTTGTTGTTAGGAGTAAAATGTTCTTTAAAATGTTTGATGTGAATATCAACTATGTTCATTATTGAATTAAAAAAAGAATCTAAGGATTTTTTGTCAGCTTTTTCTCGTTTTATCCATTTCGTGCAGTAAGTACGAAGTGAGTCGTGGATGATGTTACGACACTCATTCCAACTAATAATTGACGGGGACGATATTTAGGTCCTTTACTGAGGAATGATTTCAACTCTTGGTCATGGACGATGTTAAGGACTCCTGTTATAACATGGGAACTGGGGCCATAAATGTTTTCGGAATTACTGCAATTTCATGACGTAGGTGTATTGTCACTGATATTAACATCTTTACACACTTCGCTATAGTTACACACATATTTCCGGGTAGATTTTTTGTAAAAATAACATATAAGAGGGAGCACAGTATTATCAAAATAGCCAGGAATTTGTTCTTTCACAGAATGATCATTAAAAATACCGGCAATATTTACAAAAGCAAAACCTTTATTGACATATTTGATTTTAATAAATGTTTTTTATGATCTTCAGGGCGATCAATTTTGGGAAACAGTTTAGAATAACAGTATGCAATTATAATTTGGACGATTTCATACTTAGGACTGCAATATGGAATTGTGTTGCAATCCTCTAAAATTTGATGTAATTTATTAACAGGTAAAGAACAGAGCTTGGTTGACAGATAATGTCTGCCGTTGTTTTTATACGACCGCAAAAAATTTTGCGGTCGTATATTGGTATGACGTTGGCGTCGTCGTCGTCGTCGTCGTCGTCGTCCGGCGTCGTCGTCGTCGTCCGAAGACACATTGGTTTTCGCACTCTAACTTTAGTTTAAGTGAATGGATCTCTATGAAATTTTACCATGAGGTTCAATACCACAAAAGGAAGGTTGGGATTGATTTTGGGGGTTATGGTACCAACAGTTAAGGAATTAGGGGCCAAAAAGGGGCCAAAAATAAGCATTTTGGTAACTTCCAGACATAACTTGTGTGTTAGTGTATGGATCTCTGACATTGTACCACAAGGCTCCATATCACAAAGGAATACTGGGATTGATTTTGGGGTAATTGCCTCAAAATTTTAGGAATTAGGGGCCAAAAGGGGCAAAAACAAGCATTTTCTAGTTTCATGACAATAACTTGTGTGTAAGTGTATGGATCTTTCTGAAATTGTACTACAAGGTTCCATATCACAAATGGAAAGCTGGAATTGAATTTGGGGTATTTGCCTAAAACGTTTAGGAATAAGGGTCCAAAAGGGCCAAAATAAGCATTTTCTAGTTTCCAGACAATTACTTGTGTTCAAGTGTATGGATCTCTCTGAAATTGTACTGCAAGGTACCATACCACAAAGGAAAGGCTGGGATTGATTTTGGGGGTAATTGCCTCAAAATTTTAGGAATGAGGGGCCAAAAAGGGGCAAAAACAAGCATTTTCTAGTTTCAGGACAATAACTTGTGTGTAAGTGTATGGATCTTTATGAAATTGTTCCACAAGGTTCCATGTCACAAAGGGAAAGCTGGGTTTGAGTTTGGGGGTAATTGCCCTAAACGTTTAGGAATTTGGGGCCATAAAGGAGTTTTGATCCCAACAGTTTAGGAATTAGGGGCCAAAAGGGTCCAAAATTAAACTTTGTTTGATTTCATCGAAAATTGAACTATAGGGGTTCTTTGATATGCCGAATCTAACCGTGTATTTAGATTCTTAATTTTAGTCCTGTTTTCAAATTGGTCTACATTAAGGTCCAAAGGGTCCAAAATTAAACTTAGTTTGATTTTAACAAAAATTGAATTCTTGGGGTTCTTTGATATGCTGAATCTAAACATGTACTTAGTTTTTTTATTATGGGCCCAGTTTTCAAGTTGGTCCAAATCGGGGTCCAAAATTAAACTTTGTTTGATTTCAACAAAAATTGAATATATGGGGTTCTTCGATATGCTGAATCTAACCATGTATTTAGATTTTTGATATTCGGGCCCGGTTATCAAATTGGTCCACATTGAGGTTTAGAGGGTCCAAAATTGAACTTTATTTGATTTCATCAAAAATTGAATTCTTGGGGTTCTTTGATATGCTGAATCTATCCATGTATTTTAGATTTTGGATATTGGAATACCACAAAGGGATGGTAAGAATTGTCTTTGGGAGTTATGGCTCAAAGTGTTAAGGAATAAGGTGCAAAAAAGGGGGCAAAAGGGTTTGCAGGTTAATGGACAATTACTTAAGTACAAAACATAATTTAAAAGGCAGTATAAGGTTGGTAATTGAAACTCATTTGAATATCTCACCTAATCTGCTTTTAAATTATTTATATTGGAAATTTGCCAAAAACTTTATTATTAATAAATTCCATTGGAAATTTGCCAAAAACTTTAGTTTAATGAACTTCATTGAAATTTGCCAATATAAAATATTGCTGATGAAGCTTTTTGTTTATCTCACCTAAACTGCTTTTAAATTATGTATATTGAAATTTGCCAAAACTTTATTATTAAATTTCTGATTTATATATAAAAGCAAATAATAATGATAAGGCAAGAGATACACACCAAACAGGATGTGTAAATTAATAATTAAGTATTGTGCAATAGCAAGAAATGTTCAATTGCACAGTATTGCGCAATAGCAAGAAATCTTCAATTGCACAGTATTGCGCAATAGCAAGAAATATCCAATAGCACAATATTGCGCAATAGCAAGAAATTGTCAATTGTACAGTACTGTGCAATAGCAAAAAATATTCAATTGCACAGTATTGCGCAATTGCAAGAAATATTCAATTGCACAGTATTGTGCAAAAGAAGATACTTTGTATAAATTGCTTATTTCTTGACCAATTTCAATGGGGTTTTATTCTTGAATTCTTGGGGTTCTTTAATATGCTGAATCTAACCGTGTATTAAGTTTTGGATTTTGGTCCACGTTTCTAAATTGGTCCACATTGAGGTCCAAAGGGTCCAAAATTAAACTTTGTTTGATTTCATCAAAATTGAATTATTGGGGTTCTTTGATTTGCCGAATCTAACCGTGTATTTAGATTCTTAATTTTGGTCCCATTTTCAAATTGGTCTACATTAAGGTCCAAAGGGTCCAAATTTAAACTTAGTTTGATTTTATCAAAATTGAATTCTTAGGGTTCTTTGATATGCTGAATCTAAACATGT
Organism: Mytilus coruscus; assembly: GCA_017311375.1. Taxonomy (NCBI): domain Eukaryota; kingdom Metazoa; phylum Mollusca; class Bivalvia; order Mytilida; family Mytilidae; genus Mytilus; species Mytilus coruscus. Next base: position 56,051,323 of record CM029600.1, read on the forward strand.
ATTTAGATTTTTATTATGGGCCCAGTTTTCAAGTTGGTCCAAATCGGGGTCCAAAATTAAACTTTGTTTGATTTCAACAAAATTGAATATATGGGGTTCTTTGATATGCTGAATCTAACCATGTATTTAGATTTTTGATTTTTGGGCCCCGTTATCAACTTTGTCCACATTGAGGTCAAAAGGGTCCAAAATTAAACTTTGTTTGATTTCATCAAAATTGAAATATTGGGGTTCTTTGATATGCCGAATCTAACCGTGTATTTAGATTCTTAATTTTTAGTCCTGTTTTCAAATTGGTCTACATTAAGGTCCAAAGGGTCCAAAATTAAACTTAGTTTGATTTTAACAAAAATTGAATTCTTAGGGTTCTTTGATATGCTGAATCTAAACATGTACTTAGTTTTTTGATTATGGGCCCAGTTTTCAAGTTGGTCCAAATCAGGGTCCAAAATTAAACTTTGTTTGATTTCAACAAAAATTGAATATATGGGGTTCTTCGATATGCTGAATCTAACCATGTATTTAGATTTTTGATATTCGGGCCCGGTTATCAAATTGGTCCACATTGAGGTTTAGAGGGTCCAAAATTGAACTTTATTTGATTTCATCAAAAATTGAATTCTTGGGGTTCTTTGATATGCTGAATCTATCCATGTATTTTAGATTTTGGATATTGGAATACCACAAAGGGATGGTAAGAATTGTCTTTGGGAGTTATGGCTCAAAGTGTTAAGGAATAAGGTGCAAAAAAGGGGGCAAAAGGGTTTGCAGGTTAATGGACAATTACTTAAGTACAAAACATAATTTAAAAGGCAGTATAAGGTTGGTAATTGAAACTCATTTGAATATCTCACCTAATCTGCTTTTAAATTATTTATATTGAAATTTGCCAAAACTTTATTATTAATAAATTCCATTGAAATTTGCCAAAACTTTAGTTTAATGAACTTCATTGGAAATTTGCCAATATAAAATATTGCTGATGAAGCTTTTTGTTTATCTCACCTCAACTGCTTTTAAATTATGTATATTGAAATTTGCCAAAAACTTTATTATTAAATTTCTGATTTATATATAAAAGCAAATAATAATGATAAGGCAAGAGATACACACCAAACAGGATGTGTAAATTAATAATTAAGTATTGTGCAATAGCAAGAAATGTTCAATTGCACAGTATTGCGCAATAGCAAGAAATCTTCAATTGCACAGTATTGCGCAATAGCAAGAAATATCCAATAGCACAATATTGCGCAATAGCAAGAAATTGTCAATTGTACAGTACTGTGCAATAGCAAAAAATATTCAATTGCACAGTATTGCGCAATTGCAAGAAATATTCAATTGCACAGTATTGTGCAAAAGAAGATACTTTGTATAAATTGCTTATTTCTTGACCAATTTCAATGGGGTTTTATTCTTGAATTCTTGGGGTTCTTTAATATGCTGAATCTAACCGTGTATTAAGTTTTTGGATTTTGGTCCACGTTTCTAAATTGGTCCACATTGAGGTCCAAAGGGTCCAAAATTAAACTTTGTTTGATTTCATCAAAAATTGAATTATTGGGGTTCTTTGATATGCCGAATCTAACCGTGTATTTAGATTCTTAATTTTTGGTCCCATTTTCAAATTGGTCTACATTAAGGTCCAAAGGGTCCAAAATTAAACTTAGTTTGATTTTAACAAAATTGAATTCTTAGGGTTCTTTGATATGCTGAATCTAAACATGTATTTAGATTTTTATTATGGGCCCAGTTTTCAAGTTGGTCCAAATCGGGGTCCAAAATTAAACTTTGTTTGATTTCAACAAAATTGAATATATGGGGTTCTTTGATATGCTGAATCTAACCATGTATTTAGATTTTGATTTTTGGGTCCCGTTATCAACTTTGTCCACATTGAGGTCAAAAGGGTCCAAAATTAAACTTTGTTTGATTTCATCAAAATTGAAATATTGGGGTTCTTTGATATGCCGAATCTAACCGTGTATTTAGATTCTTAATTTTTGGTCCCGTTTTCAAATTGGTCTACATTAAGGTCCAAAGGGTCCAAAATTAAACTTAGTTTGATTTTAACAAAATTGAATTCTTAGGGTTCTTTGATATGCGGAGTCTAAACATGTGTTTAGATTTTGATTATGGGCCCAGTTTTCAAGTTGGTTCAAATCGGGGTCCAAAATTAAACTTTGTTTGATTTCAACAAAATTGAATACATGGGGTTCTTTGATATGCTGAATCTAACCATGTATTTAGATTTTTGATTTTGGGCCCCGTTATCAACTTTGTCCAGATTGAGGTCAAAAGGGTCCAAAATTAAACTTTGTTTGATTTCATCAAAATTGAACTCTTGGGGTTCTTTGATATGCTGAATCTAACCATGTATTTAGATTTTGGATATTGGACCATTATAGGTGAATGTCCAATTTAAAATTTTTAAGTTCTTAGACCACATTCATTCTGTGTCAGAAACCTATGCTGTGTCAAATATTTAATCACAATCCAAATTCAGAGCTGTATCAAGCTTGAATGTTGTGTCCATACTTGCCCCAACTGTTCAGGGTTCGACCTCTGCGGTCGTATCAAGCTGCGCCCTGCGGAGCATTTTATTTGAAATAGTAATTAGATCCGAAATATTTGTATTGTTAGAACGAAATTTTCTCTGATTGTGATTTACTCTACGCCCATGAGAACGTTTTTTACGAACAGTTTTAGAAACTACATCCAAAATGTTAACAGAATCGGTTCTTGATATATTACCAATTCCCATGATATGGACATTAGGACTGAGAGGATAGACTGTCTGTAATTTTTTAATCCAATTTTATTCAATTATTTTCATTTTTATCGGATTCCCCAGGCTGCTTATTTACTACTTCTAAAGGTTGAACTGTTAAATATTTAATAGGATGATTGTGCTTCTTAAGGTGTTGATAAATGATATTTTTAAATTTATGGGGTCTTCTAAAACGATAAAGGTGTTCTTGCGTGCGTATAGATAAATAGCGTCCGGTTTCACCTACGTACTGAATATCGCATCCCGGTTTGTTTCATGTGAGTAAATAGATAATACTGTTAGTTTTTCAATTTATATCAGTTTCAAAATTACACGTGGACCTTACCGTATTGTTGGTGGAAAGACGGGGACATGTAAGTCATTTTTTGGCATGACACTTATCGATAGAAGGGTAACCACAATTTTTATTATTGAAAATGTTAGCGATTGTAGTATTTTTAGATAAGCAATTTTGAAGATTGAGATGTGTAGATACCCTTTGAACGAGTTTGGTATTTAGTATTTTTCCATTTCTGAGTTTCATTTTGTTATCCATATTTCCATTTGAAAGGAGCAAAGACTGGTGTACAGAATATGAACCAGCACACAGGAATTGAATAAAGTAAAAAGATAAAACTATATCACAACTCGTTCGCTATGTCCGTGTCTGTAGTGTCGTTTTGGATTTCAATGAGCATAATCTATGTATTACTGGTAAATTATTAAGTCAGGGATTTGTTACCACAAATTACTTAAATCTTTACTAAATTCTTCCATAGATACAAAGATTTGGTTTGCAAGTTTGGCTGTACATGTAGAAAACTTATTTCAAACGGAATAGCACATCCTTATTTTTACGGGAATGTTGTTTACCAAGCCAGGAAATTTAGATACGATCCGGATAAACTTATAAATCCTTTAAATAGACTTATTCTAAAAGGTTACCATTTCAACACTGTAATAGGTCTTTGAATATTTTATTGGTATACATCTTGATTTTGTTTTCAGTAAATTAAAACCATACTAAACATTATTGTTATACAAAGAAAATATGCACATTCACGGTACTACAATCTGTCGATACCTATATTGTGACATTGCACAAGGTCGTGTTTTCTCTGACTGTTAATGACGTCTTTACGCTAAATCCATTGGATGTTGGATGTGTACTGATCCATAATTAAGTCTTAGATACATGATTTTTTATTCGTTGTTATTGGCTTTGAACTATCTGTCGGAAGTTGTTGGGTGTATAGATACAATGCCGTTCTGTGTTTTTGTGAGATGTTTATCTGCTTTGTATCGATCTGATGAGTTATTAGCCCTTTTCAACTGATTTTTATACTAGTAGTTTGTTCTTATGTTGTACTGTTACACCACTGTCCCAGGTTAGGTGGAGGGTTTGGCGCCAGCAAACTAGTGTAACCCCGCCACATTATGTATGTACCTGTCCCATGTCAGGAGCTTCAGTGGTTGTCGTTGGTTCATGTTTGTCAAATTTGTTTTTCGTAAATTGTTTTGTTATAAATTAGGCCGTTAGTTTTCTCAATTGAATTGTTTCATATTTTTCATGTTGAGCCTTTTATAGTCGACTATATGGTATGGGTTTTCTCATTGTTGAAGGCCTTACAGTTGTCTATAATTGCTTACATCAACTTCATTTGACCTTGGTGGATAGTTGTCTCATTGGCATTTATACCACATCTCCTCATTTTATATTAGTTTATTGCAGTTAACATTAAGATGCAGTCTGGTGTTGAATAGATCAATACATTTGTTAAACCTGTATAGATTTTAATTTATTTTAATAAGCTTTTTATGAGTTACATATATATATCAGAATCAAAATTTTGAAAATATATTTTCATTTTCCGTATTTTAGTGATAAATGAACTTAGTTTTGTTTTGTTTTTTTTTTGCAGTTAACATTTACATACAGTCTGTTATTATACATTTTAGACATTACAAGCTTTGTTTAAACTTCATGGATTGTTTTGATACTTGGAATTAACTCCTTCAAGATCAAGAAAAGATTCTAAAGAAAAAATTGAAATTCTGGGGTTTTTTTTTATCTTTCCATAGATTACCGTTACAAATTTTCCGTAATTGTTATGAATTTTGGAGCAAAATAATGGTGTCAGGATTAACAGTTTACTTGTTTTTCGTTCATTACCCGTCCAGAACTGTTTAGATATAGTTTTGATCATTGTAACGCTTCATTTTTATATAATTTTGTAACAATAAGCGCTTGAGTGGTTCAGATTATGTAAATATTTCGGGTTTCTCTGGACGGTATCTTGATGATTCGTTCCAAGTCCGATTCGTACCAACCAATTCGTCTCGAGTTGCTTGGCCAATTCGTTCCAACTTTTAATAGAACAGTTTTTAACCATATGAACTATCAAAATAACCTTATTACGTTTATTTTTAGTGCTGTACCTATATAATTTATATATAATGTATATAAATATTTATTCAAAATTTATTTCTATAGTCTATATGGAGAAGACGGAACTAAGTTGAAAAACTTGTGTCTAATCCATTTGCTTTGTACAACAAAATATGTTTAAATTTAATTTAAATTTCTATAGTTTATTCTGGAAATGATATATTGACAGTATACAATATTTCTTGACAATTTAATATTATTAATAATATTAAAAGAAAAACTTCTAACTGGTTTTATTTTCAAAGAAATCATTTTTCATTATAAGTGCTTATTGTATTTTAATACTTTGCACATAAAAGTCCTTTATGCATTCATCAAAACAATAAATCCGTACTAAGCTTGGGTCGAAGCTTGGGTCACAAATGCATGTAAATAATAATTGAAACCATGCCAAGTGTACTATGTTTTCTCAAGTGCATCATACTTTACTCATTAGCACTGGTTGTTTGTGTAGTTTCCTTGTACAAAACCAAAAAGTTACTTCATTAAACCCCATGAAAATTAATTTTGAAACTGAAATATCATAAAGGCTCCAAATTCCAAATATTTTTACATTCCATCATGGAGTCTTCCTGTGTTGTTTGCACAAATTTGTAATCACTAAACTTAGTTTTAATACATAAGACATATTATCTCAAATTATCTTACAGGTTCACATCTGAAAACAAGTGGTATTTTTATATAAATAAAATTGAGTATTAATACACAGTATAGTGAAATGCAATTCATCCTTGGGATTGCATTGTCTCTTATCAACAACATATTAAGTTACTTCATATCAGGATACGGTCATTTATGGAAATGAGTGTATCCTTAGCTTTGTATGTCATTGTAAACTTTTAACCAATGAGAAGATTGGGTTTTCCTAGTTGCTGCTGTTGAAATCTCGTTCCTTAATTGTGTAGTGAGATTTAGTTAGAGAACCAATCAGAATAGGGCGCTCATTTCAAAATGTCCAATCAGATAATTAATTACTATGGAACGCCACAGCTGTCTTATATGGAACTCTGATATTACTTTATGTTGTTTTATTATTACTTGATGATATTTTGTCTTTACTTAATATGGTTTTGACATTACGTAATGATGTTTTGATATAACTCAATATGGAATAGTCATTCCTTAATGATATTTCGATATTACACGATATGGTTTCGTATTGACTTGATATAGTTTTGTCATTACTCAATATGGTTTTGTCATTACTCGATGTGGTTTCACCATTATTTAATGTGGTTGTGTCATTAGTCAATGTAGTTTTAACATTACTTGATGTGAATGTGACTTAACGTTATGTAGTTGTTTCATTACATGATGTGGTTTTGTTATTTTGTAATGATGATTTGCCTATTCTTTATATGGTTTTAACATTACGTAATGATGTTTCAAAATTTGACGATTTTACACTACATGATGTGTTTGTTCCATTATTTGATGTGCTCCTGTCATTCTTTGATGTGGTTATCCCATTACTTGATGAGGTAAAATCACGTGACCAATTCGGAAAAACCTGTTCTATTTTTAGATAGATTTCCATGTTGTATGTGCCTTGGATGAGTGTGGCCATCCATCGAATTAGAGTTCAAATTAAAGTTCGGGTTACTGTTTGAGTTAATTTTGAGTTAGTCTTCGATTTCGAATTCAAGTTATTATTAGAATTCAAGTTTTAGTTAGCATTGAGTTTCGAGTTGGACATCGAGTTTGAGTCACATTTAACTGAGGTAGAGTTCTAGTTACAACATTAAATTTGAGTCATTTTTGAGGTAGAGTTTGAGTAAGATTCAATTTAGGTCTCATTTAGATTAATTAAGATTTTGAGTTGAAATTCGAGCTATCTTATATGAGTTCGTAATTAAATTTTCTATCGCGGAACAAGGACTTTTGCTCGGGCTTCCGAAAAGAGGGCTCCGGGGTATGCGTACAAAAGATAAACAATGTTACAGTATACAAAACGCAACATAGAAGTTGAAATAAAGTTAGATGTGGTGTGATTGACAATGAGACAGCTATCCATCAGAGTTTAAATGCAGTGGATGTAAGAAATCATATATAGGCAACCGTGCAGCCTTCAACACACCGTATAGTCAGCTACAAAAGGCCACCATGCAACATGTCAAAAATTCAAACGAAAAACAAATGGTCTTATTTATAAATAAACAATCTACAAAAAGAAATGACACACATTTATACAACGACAATAATTGAACTTCATGCTCCTGACTTGGGGCAGGTACATAAAGAAAGTGCACGTGGCGGAGTTTAACATGTATGTGAGCGCTAAATCCTAACCTAACATCGGACTGTTACAGTTGTGTAACAGCACAACACGAGAAAAAATGTAAACTAGACAAAGTGATGCCCCGCACTCAACTCATTTAACCGCTTATACCCCAAAATGACAAAAAATGTTCATTTATCTCCCAAAAGAGCAAAAGATCATAAAATAAAACCCTGACCACATGCACACCTTCAATATATGTACAAACAGACAGTAAAGAGAAACTTCCTAGGATTCAAACTGTAGGAAGAGTTATGCGGAATAACTATACACCCATAATGGGACGGACGGACAAGGGTAAAACAATATGCCCCCAACTTTCAGTTGCGGTGGCATACGAAACAGTTTCATTTGGCTGTTTCAATAGATCGGTATGACTGGGTAATATAAATCCATCGAGGTGATCTCGGATGCTCCAGAAAGGCACCCGTCGTGTTATTCGAGAAAGTACAAACCCAGTGATTTGGTTTTATTTGGTAGTTTACATTCAAGGAAAAGATGACGGTTTTATGGTTACGACCACTGGAACATGTCCGTCGTCACATATGAAACAGATATTCCAAAAAGTTTATTTTTCAATTAGTGCGAGGTAGATCAGGAATTTAATTGATTACAAATAAAAGATTGATATTCGTATAAGTTCAAATGATCATTTACGCTAAAAAAATCGGAGAATTCTTGTTTTATAGTATTGATGCTTTGTCGCTTAGTCCGAGCACCCGTCCCCCCGTTTCCCTGTAACTTTAGTGTGAGTTGATTTGAAGTGTTTCATTTGTAAACAATAAAGTTCAAGTCTTTTGATTTGTGTCGAGCCTGCGACATCAATGTAGCGGCAGTGAGACATAACAAACCTATATTTCGTCGTAGATAGTGGCGTCGGCGTCTCCATCTCCATTTTTTAATTTCTATTGAGTTTAACCTTTCATTATACATGTTACTAAACATGTATGCCATGTATATTACTTTTAGAACATCATACTGTATTTGTTTACCTCGACTATTGTTTCTGTATTTATATTGTATGTTTCTCTGTAAACTTGTATTTAGTTTTTAGAGAATAAAGTATCTATCTATCTATCTATAGATCGTTAGATTTCTAGTTTTTACATTTTCATTTCGGGACCTTTTATAGCTTACTATAGGGTATGGGTTTTGCCCATTGTTGAAAACCATACAGTTTTGTTTTAGTTAAATAAAACCGAATTACATGTAAACTGTTTTGACATGATAAATTTGTAAACCTCCATGAAGTGTTTTAAAACTTGTATAGGAGTTATTCCTCAATTTCAAGAAAAAGCATCTACAGAAAACATTTTTTTTTTTTTTACCGATAATTTATAGATAAATGTACAGCCCATCAACATGACGCTTTTACACTTACAGCAGCAATATCAGGCGAGACACAGGGTTCCGTGGAATATTTTACAAATTTATTACAAAATACTGCTTCCGTTTGAAAACTTAGGATAAAAACAACAAGACCAAGTGGTTTGGGGATATCCCAATTATGTCCGAAATACTATAAACTTTTAATACTTTTTTCTTATTATTATCTGCCGTTCCCTTTTCATACCAAATAACTCTGAACAACCACTCGAACTTTAATTTGAACTTTAACTCAATGGATAGCGATACCCATCCAAAGCACATTAAACAAACAATATATTAAAATCTGTTTAAAAATAGAACATATTTTTTCCGAATTGGTCACGTGGTTTTACCTCATCAAGTAATGGGATAACCACATCAAATAATGAAACAAACAATGAAACAAACACATCATGTAGTGTAAAATCGTCAAATTTTGAAACATCATTGCGTAATGTTAAAACCATATAAAGAATAGGCAAATCTTCATTACGAAATAAAAAACCACATCATGTAATGAAACAACTACATAACGTTAAGTCACATTCACATCAAGTAATGTTAAAACCACATTGACGAATGACACAACCACATTAAATAATGGTGAAACCACATCGAGTAATGACAAAACCATATTGAGTAATGACAAAACTATATCAAGTCAATACGAAACCATATCGTGTAATATCGAAATATCATTAAGTAATGACTATTCCATATTGAGTTATATCAAAACATCATTACGTAATGTCAAAACCATATTAAGTAAAGACAAAATATCATCAAGTAATAATAAAACAACATAAAGTTATGTCAGAGTTCCACATAAGACAGCTGTGGCGTTCCATAAATTACTGTTGGTTCTTTGTTCTAACAATTGCGCGTCTTCAAGCTAATTCAGTTGCATGAAGCAGAAGCTTTATATTTTGCAGTTGGAAATTTTAAATTACGAATTATATATGTAAAATTTCGTTTATGAATCGTCAGCAGATCGTGCGCACGTTTACTGGAGCATTACTTTAGACTGTGCAGCGTGTTGTAATGGATGCTATTTTGTGGTTTCACAAAGAATTTGTGTAGTGGAAGCGTCAAGGCAGAAAGCAGGTCCGATTAGTCGGGATTTAATGTGAACTTTAGATCTATATTTGGAACAATACCACGTTTGCTTAAATTCATTTAAAGACTTGCGAAAATGGCGGAAAACGGCGACAGCGACCGTGAAGCGGAGATCTTTAATGACAGTGATGGGGAAGTTGTGGGCAGCAACTATGAAATTAAACGATAACACCTCTTCGGAGTTATTGAGACATGGATTTGACACTATGGAGGCAATTTCGATGATTGAGTCAGAAGATATGCTAACTTTCAACATCCCGTTAGGCCAGCAAAATGTTTTGCTTAGAGCGTTGCAGAAAACTGTTAAGACCGGTCGAGACGAAAATGGTGGAAATATTAATGGGTCGTCAATGCGCAACACAAGTGAGATCGGAGGCGGAGTCACCACAAGAGAGATTGGAGGCGGGGTTTACAATAAAGATGGCGACAGTAGTACTTCCGTAAATATCCAAGATGGCGGCAGAAGCACTTCCGTAAATATTCAAGATGGCGGCGTCCATGCGAACATTCCTAGAGCGGACGATACATATATCCAGGAAATTATGAAAATGATGGCAGTGCAAAAGGACAATAATGGACATTCAATCAATGATTTTAATGCTAAATCCTCTCATTCTCAAGGTAGAGACAATAATTTGCTTATCAATGACATTTTTTCATGGAAAGATCCGCAAATATTTTTAAAATCTGCTAGCTTTGATCCTAATGTAAATTATTTTGATATCACTGATTTTTTACCTAATACGTTAGGGGAACTGACAGAGTCAGAAGAAAAATTAGTTTCAGAAGCATCAGGTGGCAAACTTGTGTTTAAGTCAGGGCCAGCCAAGCCCAAATTAGAAACTTTAACTGTAACACAATGGTCCATGGCAAATTTGTCCATTATGCATAAGTTGTTAGCTGTAGGGGACCTTGCCTCATCACAAGTTATGGACTATTTGTCATACACCATGCGTGTTTACCTCTTCCTTTCTAGCTGCGAGTTGGTGTCTGTCTTGTTTTTTGATCGGGAATATCGGCGTCTGCAAAACAACACCAGTTCAAATGGGGTACTGACATTCCACATCTCCATTCTGTGTTTTGAGGCCAAAGTTTTGCAGGGTCAGTATTCCCGCACTACACCTCAAACTCAAGGCTCGAAAGGAGTGAGCAATAAGCAACATTTAATCACATATGCTTCTCATGCACCAGGTGGTAAGATGATTTGTAAGAAATTTAATAGTCGGTAGGGCTGCTTTATGTCTCACTGTAAATTTGAACATGTATGTGCTATTCCTGCATGTGCCGATAAATATCCAGCTTTTCAGCATACAAAAAAACTAAGAACAACGGTGAAGGCTTCGCGTGAACTTAATCTGTCTGCATGGACGGAAGAACTGGTTGGTGGCTTTGATAAAGATTTTTTTGTTGTTTGGCATTGAACATGGGTTTGACGGTGTCATGAATGTTCCCATACCAAAAAATATACGCTAAAAAAATCACACTTCAGCAAAACCCGGTAGCCCAATCTATACACAGGCCCATCGGCAGATCCTAACAGAAATTGAAAATGGAAACTATAGTTTTGTAAATACTCTTCCTAAAATAGTTAGTCCACTTGGAGTGATTCCGAATCCTGACGGTGGAGTTCGAATCATTCATGACTGTAGTAGACCAATGGGTTCTGCAGTGAATGATTTTGCAGGTGAATTTGACAAACAAAGGTTTCAAACAGTAGATGATGATTGAAAGTTAGTTTCAAAAAATTTTTATATGGCTAAAGTGGACCTAAAGGCTGCATATAGGTCTGTTAGAATAAGTAAACAAAGTCAAAAGGTTACTGGGCTTAAATGGGCATTTCCTGATGGTCATGAATACACTTTTATTGATAAAAACTCCTTTTGGGTCAAAATTGGCACCAGGCATTTTCATAGATTGTCCCAAGCTGTTAGAAGAATGATGTCACGCAGAGGTTTCACCATTGTAGCATATTTAGACGGTTTCTTTATTTGCGAGAGGACAAAAAGCGTTGTGCTCAGGCATTAGCAGTATTAATTGCATTGTTGCGAAAACTAGGTTTTTGTATAAGCTGGTCTAAAGTTACAGACCCATGTCAAAAAATTGTATTTTTGGGGTTGAGATAGATTCTACCACTTTAGAGACTAGGCTGCCTATATCAAAATTAACTGATTTAAAATCAGAACTTGCTGAATTTTTATTGCGTAAGCATGCTTCGAAAAAGCAGTTGCAATCCCTGGCGGGGAAGCTTAATTGGGCGTCTGCAGTGGTTCGAGGCGGGAGAGTTTTTCTCCGTAGAATCATAAATGGCATAATGCGCTTAAAGCAGGATTGGCATAAATTGCGTATGTCAGGTGAAATATTACAAGATATAAAATGGTGGCATGACTTTATGTCAACTTTTAATGGGAAGTCCTTTTTCTTGGCAAAGGTTCCTATCACTTCAGTAGTGACTGATGCTTGTAAATCAGGTGCAGGGGGTTTCTACCACAGTGATTGGTTTTATGTTAACTGGGTTGAAGATTACCCCTTTGCAACACAGCTACACATTAATGAGTTAGAGGCGTTTTCAGTGGCGTTGGCAGTAAAGCGATGGGCCCAAAATTGGCGTGGCAAGCGTATTATAGTTTACTGTGATAATGCGGCTACAGTAAGCTGCATCAATAAATGTACATCAAAAAATGCAATTTTGATGTCATTTTGCGTGAGTTGTTTTGGTTGTCAGCAACATACAACTTTCATATAATAGCTAAGCATGTGCCAGGCAAAGAAAATATACTTGCAGATCACATTTCGCGGTTACATGATTTAACTTACTGTGAAAAATTTTGCGGTTTTATGTTCAACCACCATTGCTTGTACGCGATCTGGTTAAGCACATGTCTGGTAACGTCCTTCGTTTTCTTTTATTTAGGCTCACTGGCATCCAAGGAGATGACAACACTGGATAGTATTGTGGCAAAATTTAGAAATCATACTTATGCTGAGTCTACCAAAAGACGTATCAGAACTATTTAAAATCCTATATGGAATTCTGTAGAAGAATTAACATTGCCCTTGTTCCTTTGAGTCCTTTGAACTTAGCAAGATATGTAGCCTATTTGCCTGCTAGACTACAGTTTAACTCCATAAATAATTACTTGTCAATTATCCGTTTGTCACATTTAGAAGCAGGGATTACGTCTCCATTGGAGTCATTTTTATGGATTCGGTACTAAAGGTGCTAAGCGTGTATTAGGATGCACAGTTCATAGCAAGTTGCCTGTAACGCCGAAGATTTTAAATGAAATATTCACTTTGTTGTCATTAAGCAGTAGTAAGGACTTATGCTTTTGGGCAGCCTGCTTAGTTGCCTTCTTTTCCTTTTTAAGAAAGTCAAATCTATTTGCTCCGTCTCTTTCAGCTTTTGATCCTTTGCGACATTTATCTCGAGAGGATATCACTTTTCATGCAGAGGGTGTCCGATTAAGAGTAGTGAAAACCAAAACCATACAATTTTCAGAGCGTGTGTTAGAAATCCCACTTCCAAGAGTGAACAACTCTCATTTATGTCCCTCTAAGGCTCTCCTTCTTAATTTCAAGCAGGTACCAGCCATAAGCTCCCCATCACCGGTCTTCTTGTACTTAGTGCAGGGCAAGGTAACACCTCTTACCTATGCCACCTTTGTAAAAATGCTAAAACATTACTTATCATTGTTAAATTATGACAGCACCAAATATTCGGGACATAGTTTTCGTAGAGGGGAGCATCCTTTGCCTTAGAATGTGGGATACCAGCTGATCATATTCAGTCTCAGGGTGATTGGAAATCAGATTCATATAAGTTATACTTGCATCCTTCCTTTGCTCATCGACAGAAAGTCATGAATAAATTTGCTGCGGCCCTTGGGAAATGATAACCTATACTTACCTACCCCTACTGGTTCCACTTTACATGTTTGGGAAGTTTGGAATACCACAGATTGTTCATTAACTAATTTGTGTATTGTTTGAAAACTGTACTGTTGTTTGTGGTTTTATTAATATGAAAAACTAAGCATTAAACTATGGTTCTTTTCCCAAACATGTGTTTGTTTTACTAGTACCCGACTAGATTCACTGGTTCGTAGACTGCATTCCGAGCAGAGTAGGTCAGATGCTATTCTGCATCCGTTCTGAATCTGGTCTAGATTCCAACACATTACACTGTCAGTTTAAGGGATTTAAGGGGAGGGAGGGGGGCGCTTATTTCTGAATGCTGTAGATTAATAGACAACTGAAGAAAATGTATGAATAAATGAACAATCGACTTCACACAATTCTGTGTTTGTCAACACATTGTTGATTAAAATCCAACCATAAATGACTTCAAATAATTTATTGAAAAACGTAGTTTTATTTGAAATATGTAGTTTATTTTGTAAATACTTAATTAGTATAGAAAACCCAGTTCGATCCTTCAACTGTATTCTTATCCCACCTTGAATGGTAATACCAATATAGTAATTGTGTTGTATCATAATTCTGAGATCAATCAGCATACATGTAAAGTTGTAATGTGCCTGATGTTTTAGTGGTCATAGTGTACTGCAAGTAACTTCTCATTGTGAGCTCTGTAGAGTTGACAATAAACCATGTGCATATAAATATGCCTAGGCAAGAAACAACTTAAGACAACAACTTAAGACAAACTCAATAAAGATGAACCAAGTGTGTGCACAGCTCAAAAGTGATGCCATATAATCTACTATAAGGCATTACAGGTTACTGAATACTGTTAAGACTCTGCTTGGTATGCATTGACATATACCCCATATTTGCAAAGAGTGCAGCTACTCATATACCAATTCCTACATTTACATATATGGATAGTTTGACGATGGATCTTATCACTAGTATAGTAATAAGAAAAGTGATGTCGACTTACTATTCTGATTCTCTAATTATATGGCTCCTAATATAATAATTAGACAAAACTAAAGTAGTTAATAATTTTATTACTAAAAACATAATATTAATATATTTACATACACAATAAATCACTCAAAATTACTCTAGTCAAAAAGATACTATATTACATAACTTCTAAATACAAAATAACTAAAACTTGTACTTGATTTGGGTTTGGGGCAGACTCAGCATTTTCTAAATTACTGACATAGTTAAACTAGGTGTAGCAGCTATTGGAAAGCTATCCGAGCAGAAAAGTAGTTGTTTACTCAGTGCAGCTTAGGCTACAAGAGCCGAAATAACAATGTCAGTAATGCACATGGAAGTAATGCTCAACTCGGTGTAGCGGTCAACTCGGGTGTAGTTAGCTACAAGAGCCGGAAGCAATGTTAGATGCTACTCGGTGTACCCAGAACTACAAGAGCCGGAAGACAAGTGTGCTACAAGAGCCGGAAGAGCATTACTTCAAATTGATGTGGATGAAGATAGCAAAAACTGCTAGACAAATTTAATAGCCCATTCAAACTTTAATGTACATGTACTGTACATCGAAACAAATGAAAACTACAGAATTTTGGGGAATTAATGAATTATGTATTCCCATTACCAGATTAATTAATTAATACGGCCATAAGTCAGATTGAATACATGAAATGTATGCGGTCTGAGTGCCCCAAAATTAAGTAAAAGTTATAACAACCAAAAATATAAATCAAACAATAATCTTATCATTATTATCACATGTATCATACTTCACTACATAAATCACTAATTATATTCTAAACCAAAATGGCAAAAGGCATACAAGTGATACTAAATAGATCTGCAATATAGTATACTGTAAAACTAGTATGTTCATAATACTTATATAATTATTAACAATTTTGCCAAATTAATCAATTCTTTGCTAAAGAATTTTGAGCTCTTTTCAGGTCAGACTCTGAAATTTTTATATATCTACAATAAGCATCTGAAGACCATCTGCCCATAACTTTTATCAAGTGGTCTTCAACCTGAACTGAACCGGCAGTTGTCGCTGCCCCTATGCGAAAAGAATGGCCACTGTAATAGGTAGAGTCAATACCTAAACTATCTAAAGCATGTTTGAATAAAGAGAGAAATTTAGCTCTGGTGACAGCAGCCCCAGTTAAATCAACAAACAATGGAGTTTCAGGAGACGGGTTCCTTTGAAAGCGATTATTCATATACAAACAACATATCCTATATGGGCAAATCTCGGTACCAGTTTCAAAAAGTTTAATAGTCACACCTTGTCTAAAAGGATCTGTTTTAGAAATTTTAAGCTTAAGATGTATGCTGTCGCTTAAAATAGTAATATCTGAAATACATAAATTAAAAGCTGGATCAAAATTTCCACAACTATCAACTGTGAATTCACCACATCTTAAAAAACCAAAAAATGCAACTGTACACATAGTTTCTAATAATAAATTCTCGTAACTACTGTCCTGGCGCAGCCAGAGACAGACTTTCTTTAAAATATCAAAAGTTATAGGGTACCTTGGTTTTGGTTTGGTTTTATAAGTACGCTTTACTCCATTAAGTATAGCTTTGAGTCGTCTTAACTTAGTTAAATCAGGATAATCTATGTTAAGTTCTAAACATTTGAACCTAATACCACACAAATACAGTTTAATAGTACTATAACTAATATGTAGTCTACTTGTACAATAAGCAACAAAAAGTAATAATAACTGTTCATTGACTGGAACACAGCCAGGCAAGATGAATGCGACAACACCGGTTAATAACAAAAAGATGTGTATGTTCTGAAACCAGTTTCATAAGTTTTCTTGTACCGGTAGAGATTGCTGCCTCCCATAACTACGGTGT
The DNA here is from genome assembly GCA_017311375.1 of Mytilus coruscus. Taxonomy (NCBI): domain Eukaryota; kingdom Metazoa; phylum Mollusca; class Bivalvia; order Mytilida; family Mytilidae; genus Mytilus; species Mytilus coruscus. The sequence goes on from CM029600.1 coordinate 56,068,087, forward strand.
CGAGCTCCATAACACTAGTTGAGGAGGAGGCACTTTGCATGGATACTCCTGTGCTTCTTTCGCAAGGCGACGAAATTTGTCGATCTGCAAACGAGACAAAGCATCAGCTTTAGAATTAAATTTTCCTGGTACATGTTTAGACAAAAACACAAAATTTTGTTGTGCAGCTATTAATGTTAATCTTCTTACTAAAGGCATTATATGTGCTGATTTGGAACGTCCTTTTTTCAAAATGGCTACCGTAGTCTCATTATCACACATGAAAATTATTCTTTGCTTTTTCCACATGTGTCCCCACAAAACTGCTGATACCACTATAGGGTACAGTTCTCTAACAGCTATAGATACTTCTTTTCATCAACTACTAAATTTGAAAACATTGATGGCCATGATTCAGCAAACCACAGTCCTTTATAATAGCCACCAAAACCGATAGAACCAGAGGCATCTGTATATAAACACAAATCATTAGAAGCTGTATTTTCTTTGTTATAAAACATGCTGACACCATTCCAATTTTCCAATTTGAAAGAAAAAGAGCCACATTCGAATATCATCCCTGCATTCACATGTTAGTTTGATATAGTGGTGTAAAGCCTTAACTGTTGTTGACACTAAGATCAGATGGGATACAAATGCTCTCCTGGGATGACGACTCTAGATGCAAAATTTAAATGGCCTAGTAATTGTAACACCTCCCGCTTTGTGCAGGATTTTTAATCAGAAACTCTTTCAAGAAAGTTGAAATTCGAAGAAATTTATCTTTTGGCAGTCTTGCCTCCATTAAATTGAATCCAGAATAATTCCAAGATATTCAATTACTGTGTCTGGACCTGAAGTTTTATGTTTAGCCATTGGAATCTTTGGTTTGTCAAAATGTAGTACAATAAATCCATATTTCTCTGTCCACATTTATGTGGATGTTCAAAAGTAATGAAGTCATCAAGAAGGTGCAAAATAAATTCTATGCCAAAATTATTCTTTGCTATCCAACACCCTGCTTGCGACAAGTTATCGAAAATTCTTGGGCTTGATCGACAGCCAAATGCAAGTTTGGTATAGAAAAAATAATTTGTTCGCCATTTAATACAAAACATGTGCCACTGCGAGGGTATTACTGGCATTAATTTGAACGCATCGGAAATATCTGTTTTACACATGGTTGTGTATCTTCCTAAATTCTGTATAATTTGAATTGCATCGTCAATGCGCACATATGATAAAGAGCAACTATCTTTGTCAATCATGTCATTAACACTTTGATGCACAATATTTTCATGCGGGAAGATAAGTCTACTATAAGTCTTGGCTTTTCTGAATATTTTCCTATAGCAACACCTATTTGGCTTACTCTGTATTTCTTAAAATGCAATTCCTTAAATGGCCCTTCAAAAATCCTTTATTTACTTCACTTTCAATAAGTTTATTGACAATATCTGGTTGAGTAGATGCTGATCTTAAATTTCGACATTCTTTAGTAGGAACATCTATATTAGAAATTAGGGTATCAAAACCAAAAGCAAGGCGATGGCGTAAATAATTCACAAATTGTTTATCCGGATGATTATTTAACTGTTGTTTTAAGGCATCTACATTTATTGGAGTATCCACTTTTCTCTCTCGTTAAAATCTAGTCATTTATTTATATTGTCTGTGTTGTTTTGTTTGAGATTTTCTTTCTTGAACACATGAATGCTGCATGGTTATTAGAATAGCAAATTGAACAAATATGTGCATATTGACAAGGTTGCCTATTACACCTCCTATCGTTAAAGTTATTGCAGAGTTCAGTTTCATTGTGTGTAACTCTTTTCCTGCCATAACGGTCCACATCCTTCACAGCAAAATTTGAACTCTTAGAATAATTAGCTGTGTTGGCCACTTTGTTTGTTCCTATATTTCGTAGTTGTGGACAGAATGAAGATAAATGCATAATTGATGAGCAATTGGAACATGAATTGACCTTGGCATTCCCCGCAACCATACTGAGCATAGTTGTATCTTTGATTGACCAATAAACTTTAATGTTGCAGTCTCTCAATGCTGCTGCTGCCCTGGCTGAAAACTGACAATGATAGTCGTAAAATTTAGCCCCATGTACATTGTATATATCAATAATATTGGCTTCATATCTGTCCAACTCAATTCTCCTATTAGGAATTTTGAACACATCACTCTTTGTATTTGCCAAAGGCAGTTATGAATTCACTTATGGTCAAAGATTTGAGTAGTATTGTATCTTCATGATTGGACAAGTTGACCGTGATAGACCCTTGTTGCTGAACAATGTTCTTGTCTGCTTCGTGTTAAGGGATTAACAGGGCCGCTAAGTTAACATCTTTTCCCTCCCAAATACGTTTCTTAATAACCTCAGAAACAATGTCAACATGTGGGATGCATTCTGATGGTACCCCAAATTCCGAAATAGGAAACGATACCCACCATTCAAAGGAAAAGTCTGGCTACCTTCAGCTCCTGAATTGGTGCTTGGACCGGGATCGTTGCTTCTCATGGCTTCGTATGCAGTGCTGAGGTTGTTAGCATCAACGGTTATTGGTCTGTCATTGATATTTATCAATTTGATGACTGTCTGTTGTAAACAAAGCATCGTTCCTTGCATGGACTGCATTGAATTCAACATCCCTGTCATAACTTCGTTGTTGACATTACTGGCACTGTGCGCCGCCATATTGGATGACGTAGTTCCGGCCATTCCACTGTGAAAATTCATCCGCGGTTCTGTCACGGCGCTACTTCTAGCCGAATTACTACCGCTGCCCGAAGTTAAATCTCTTTGAACTTGAGGAACTTCATTAGAGCTGATAATTATGTCTGTGTTCAAATTAGCACTTGCATCAGAAGAAGTTGTATTTGGTGCATTGTCTGATATGCTGACGTCTGTGAGGTGTTGCCTGTCATCTCTTGGTCAGCTAGGGCAACGTTCCTATGCGCGATATTGTCCATGTATATTTTCTTGAGCATATTCTTTCCCAGTGAAACAGGGACAAAATGTTATATTTTCTAATTCATCTTTCAACTTGTTAGCAGTCCAGTTAGCTGGGTCGGCACTGTCCCACTGACTAGACCTCTGTCTGAAACGAGGTGCACGGCGATCCGCCATGATCAGTGATGAATGAAAGGTCAATGTCCGAGTGTTACAGTTTAGATTCAACTTCACAATTAATCAGAGAAAAGTTATATCCTTGGAAAAACGTATATATCTCGAATGATGATAATAATGTCAATAGTATGAATAAAGTTGTAATAAAATATAGAATGATGTATAAACTTTGATAAGACACAAGACCTGGCAGTAACAATGTTAAACGATCAATGATGTCATAATAAATTAACAGCCAATCAAAAGTCTTGAAAATCAGAACTAAAAATAACTGCCTTATAGTTCAGTGTATAGCAACCAATTTAACAACATAAACATGACTCGTACTTATAAGTCTTAACAAAAATTTTAAGTAAAATTTCTTTTTCCATGCACCGTACACTGATCTTTACAAAAACTATAATATACGGAGACATATACATTAAAGAAAGAAGGAACAAATTATAAAGTCCCAGTGATAATGAACAAAATCAGTTGCAACGAATTAACCATTGACTTGGGACTTATTACTGAAAAAAAATCACAAATTACGGAAATCGTAATACTTTTTAACTGACCCCAACAAAGGTGTGATCTCCCGTACTTGGCGATCGCAATAGATATGTTTGGATTGGCACAAATTGACAAAGAGCTACTTCCCTTTTCCCGCCATGTTGGAGGGCTAAGTGCCCAAATTCCTTCATAAGTCAACCAAATTCATCTTGTTATATTGATCGCCAGACTTTAAAAAATGGCTTTTCTGAACAATTTTTATTTCTTAAAAGGGAAGTAATTAGCTACGAGATATAAAAAAAATAAAAGAATGATTTTTTTTTTGTGTTCAATCAATAATAATTTTAGCAGCCAATTTGGTTCAATTTTGTAAAAGTAAGCAAAGAAACATCGCTGATAAATTATTCACTTCCAAGTGAATAATTCGACCTCATGGAATCTGTATTCATGTGACCTTCAATTTAACCCCTTAGCTTGAGATGGGTTACGCATGTATTCATTTATTAAAAGGAAAGGAATGTCAACATTGAAAGTGAAACAAGGATGAACCATTAGGTTGATTGATTCGATCCACAAAAAATCATTCTTTAATAATACAGGTAAGACGATGATATAAAATTGAGAATGGAAATGGGGAATGTGTCAAAGAGACAACAACCTGACCAAAGAGCAGAAAACCGCCCAAGACCACCAATGGGTCTTCAACACAGCTGGCCCCTATTATTATTTATTCGCCTTATTGATTGTTTAATTTTTGTAAATACTTCTATCGGGGTTTTTATGCGACCGCAAATTTATTTCCGTTCGTATTGTTATGGTGTTGTCTGCGTCTGCATCTGAAGACATTTTTGTTCGCAGACAATAACTTGAGTATAAGTGCATGGATCTCTATGAAATATTAGCACAAGGTTCCATACCACAAAAGGATGGTTGGGATTGTTTTTGGGGACTAATGTACTAGCAGTTTTGTAATTAGGGGCAAAAAAGGTCACTTTTACTGGTTCATAGAAAATAAATTGGTTCGCAGACAATAACGTTAGTATAAGTGTATGGATGTGTAAGAAATTTTAGCACAACGTTCCATACCACAATAGGAGGGTTGGGATTGATTTTGGGGGTTATTGTGGTAGCTGTTTAATAATTAGGGGCCCAAAACAATTATGTGTCTGGTTTTAAGACAATAACTTGAGTATAAGTATATATATCTCTGTTAAATTTTAGCACAAGGTTCCACACCACAATAGGAAGGTTGGGATTAATTTTGGGGGTTATTGTAATAGCTGTTTAGGAATTAGGGGCCAAAAAGGGCCTAACAAAAACAATTATTTGTCTGGTTCACAGACAATAACATGAGTATAAGTTCATGGATCTCTTTTGAATTTTAGCACAAGGTTCCATACCACAATAGGAAGGTTAGGATTTATTTTGGGGGTTATTGTTGTAGCTGTTAAGTAATTAGGAGACAAAAAGGGGTCAAATACAAGCATTTTTCATGTTTCAGGACAATAATTTGTGTATTAGAGTATGGATCTCTATGAAATTTTTCCTCAAGGTTCCGTACTTCAAAAGGAAAGTTGGGATTGATATTGGGGGTCATGGACCAAAGCGTTTAATAATTAGGGGCCTTAAAGGGGCCAAAAAACTAGGATTTTCTGGTTTCTGGACAATAACTAGAGTTAAAGTCTATGGATTTGTATTTAATTGTGCCTCAAGGTGTTATAGCATTAAATAAAGTTTGGGATTTATTTAAGGGGTTATGCCCCTAACGGTTTATTTAAAAGGGGCCAAAATCTATATTGTTGTAATTCTTTGTATCAATTATTTTTTAAGCAATTTCAAAGGGGTTTAATCCAAAGTCTTGAATTCTTGGGGTCCTTTAATATGCTGAATCTAATTGGGTATTTAGAATTTGGATTTTGGGCCCTGTTTTGGAATTGATCCATATTAGGGTCCAAAGGGTCCAAAATTAAACTTTGTTTGATTTAAAAAAAAATAAATTCTTGGAGTTCTTTGATATACTGAAAGGACCTGTCTTCAAATTGGTCCACATTAAGGTCTAAAGGGTCCAAAATTACACTTTGTTTGAAGTTTAAAAAAAGTGAATTGTTGGGTTCTTTGATATGCTGAATCTAAGAGTGTATTTAGATTTTTGATTTTGGGCACAGTATTCAAGTTTGTCCAAAATGTGATCCAAAATTAAACTTTGTTTGATTTCATCAAAATTTGAATTATTGGTGTTCTTTGATATGTTCAATCCTACAGTGTTTTAGATTTTTGATTTTTGGGCACGGTTTTCAAAGTTGGTCCAAATTGGGGTCCAAAATTCATCAAAAATTTAGTTATTGGTGTTTTTTTATGTGCTCAATCTAACAGTGTTTTAGATTTTCGATTTAGGGCCCGTTTTTCAAACTGGTCCACATTATTAAGGTCCAAAGTATCAAAAATTAAACTTAGTTTGATCTTAAGAAAAATTTAATTCTTGGGGTTCTTTGATATGCTCAAATTAAGTGTGTATTTAGATTTTGGATTTTGGGACCTGTTATCAAATTGGTCCACACTGAGGTCCAAAGGGTCCAAGATTAAACTTTTTTAGATTTCTTCAAAAATTGAATTCTTGGGGTTCTTTGATATGCTGATTCCAACCATGAATTTAGAATTTTCGATATTGGACCATAATTGGTAATGTCCAATTTTAAAATTATTTAAGTACTTACACCACAGTCATTCTGTGTCAGAAACTTTGGTATATCAAGTATTCAATCAGAATCTAAATTTAGAGCTGTACTGCACAATTGTTAGAAATTTTAAGTTGAGTCATAGTTAAAAATAGATATTGCATCATATTCTAATTTTAGAAATTATGTATAGATATAGTTTGAAATTTACTGTTCATTATTAGATATTTTTGAAAAATGTAAGTTTTATAGATATTTCAAAGACAATGTATTAATGATGAATGATATTTTCGAAATTGTTTTTTTTTTTTCATTTTTTTTTTTTTCTAAATTTTGAAGAACTTCGTAGTGGGTTGGTTTGTTATTCTGTGTTAATTATTTTTCAGAATGTTAAATTGATAATTTTTATGAAACGAACCCCGTTAAAAACTTAGCTTATATTGTCCATTAACAAATAAATAAATTAAATTCTTGGTGTACTAAGATATTATGGTTCATTAATAAATAGATAAATTAAATTCTTGGTGTACTTGGATATGCTAAATCTAACCGTGTATTTAGATTTTGGATATTGGACCATAATAGGTAAAATCCAATTTCAAATTGTTCAGTTCTATGACCACATTCGTTCTGTGACAGAAACCTATGATGTGTCAACTATTTAATCACAATCCAAATTCTGAGCTGTATCAAGCTTGAATGTAGTGTCCATACTTGCCACAACTCCTCAGGGTTCGACCTCTGCGGTCGTATCCAGCTGCGCCTAGTGGAGCATTTTATTTTAATATAGAATAAAAGAACAGAGTTTTAATGTCTCCATCTTACTATTGGTTTTTTTTTTTTTTTTGTGTTATTTTGTTTTGTTCTTTAATAAAATTTAGAATGAAAACGAGTTTGTGTCAAAGAGACAACAACCCGACCAAAGAGCAGAAAACAGTCCAAGGCCACCTATGGGTCTTTCACACAGGGAGAAAATCCCGCATCCTGAAGCGGGCTTCAGCTGGCCCCTAAAAATAATGTATACTAGTTCATCGAAAATGGACGTCACACTAAACCCCGAAACATATAAATGAACTTAAATTTAAAAAACATACAAGACTAACAAAGGCCAGAGGTTCCTGACATGGGATAGGCGCAAAAATGCTGCAGGGTTAAACATGTTTTGTGAGATCTCAACCCTCCCCCTATACCTCTAGCCAATGTGGAATAAACAAACACAAAGCAATACGCACCGTAAAACTCAGTTTAAAAGAAGTCCGAATCCGATGTTAGAATAGGTTACAGAAGAAACTAAGCAAAATGACAATGATGAATATAAATTAACAAAAGACTACTAGCAGTTACTGACATGCCAGCTCCAGACCTCAGTTAAACTGATAGAAAGATTATGTCTTCATCATATGAAAATTAACCACAATCACTCCCCTTAGGTATTTATTATCATACCATCATAAAATATACGAGAACATAACCCGTATCATGCAAACTTTTTATAAATTGTTCTGTCATATTTCATTCATTATTTTTTTCCAACTGATATATTTTTTTTTAAACCACAAAACTGGTTTAATACAATACAAAATTTTATTCCAGTTTACCAGTATTATGATCACCAAGTACAGTAGATCCTATCCTGAAAACTATACTAGATAGATAGAATTCTAAATAGTAAAAATGATCAACAAGACAGAATCTACAAATCAGTCAACATGGCCCAAATCGTCAGTCAACTCCTTATAAGAGTTATAAATGTATTTACACTTTTGGTATTGAGCTGAATTTTGTCCCCGAAGGAGATCTGTCTCCAAATAATCTTCTAACTTTTAATTAAGCCGTCAAATTTTATAAATTGTAATGTCAAATTTTACGGTAACTTGTGTAATTTTAAGTAAGGGGAAAAATTTTGCATATAAGTGTAAACACGTTTATTAGCATATTTTTATACAACCGCAAAAAATTTTTGCGGTCGTATATTGGTATCACGTTGGCGTTCTCGTCGTCGTCGTCGTCCGAAGACACATTGGTTTTCGCACAATAACTTTAGTTTAAGTGAATGGATCTCTGTGAAATTTTACCATAAGGTTCAATACCACAAAAGGAAGGTTGGGATTGATTTTGGGGGTTATGGATGGTACCAACAGTTAAGGAATTAGGGGCCAAAAATAAGCATTTTTGTAACTTCCAGACAATAACTTGTGTGTTAGTGTATGGATCTCTCTGACATTGTACCACAAGGTTCTATATCACAAAGGGAATGCTGGGATTGATTTTGGGGGTAATTGCCTCAAAATTTTAGGAATTAGGGGCCAAAAAAGGGGCAAAAAACAAGCATTTTTCTAGTTTCATGACAATAACTTGTATGTAAGTGTATGGATCTTTCTGAAATTGTACTACAAGGTTCCATATCACAAAGGAAAAGCTGGAATTGAGTTTGGAGGTAATTGCCCAAAACGTTTAGGAAAAAGGGGCCAAAAATAAGCATTTTTATACGTCCGTTTACGGGACGTATTATGGTATACCGTTGTCCGTCTGTCTGTCCGTCGTCAACATGTCGGACATTAACTCAAAAACGCTTTAACCAATTTGCATAAAACTTTGGTGAATTGTTTATATCTATTGACGTGAGCTCCCTTTTGTTTTTTATAAATTTCAGGTTTTTCGTTTCCGAGTAATGGGGTTTTATTCATTAAAAACAGGGGGATCTTCCAGTTTTCGGACAATAACTCAAGAATGCCTTCACCAACTTGCAAGAAATTGTGATGAATTGTTTATATCTATTGACGTGAGCTCCCTTTCGATTTTTATGTATTTTAGATTTTACGTTTCCGAGTTACAGGGTTTTATTCATAAAAAAGGGGGGATTTTTCAGATTTTGGACAAAAACTCAAAAATGCTTTCAGCAGTTCTTATGAAACTTCGGTGAATTGTTTATATCTATTGATGTAAGCTCCTTTTAGGATTTTATAAATTTTTTCATTTATCATTTCTGAGTTATGGGGTTTTATTCATTGAAAAAGGGGGGATTTTTCCAGTTTTCGGACAATAACTTCAGCAGTTCTTATGAAACTTGGGTGAATTGTTTATATCTATTGATGTAAGCTCCCTTTACATTTTCATAAATTTCTAATATGACATTGAGAAGTAATTGAACTTTATTTGTCTATAGTCTGACAACAGATTTACTGTGTATTGCGCAACAGCACAGTGTATTGCACAACAGCAAGAAATCTTTAATAAATTCAATTCATATAACCAATTTCAAGTTCTTTGACTACATTTATTCAGAAACTTATAATCTGTCAAATATTTAATTACAATCCAAATTCAGACCTGTATCAAGCTTGAATATTGTGTCCATTTTTGCCCCAACTGTTCAGGGTTGGTCCTCTGCGGGCGTATCCAGCTGCGCTCAGCGAAGCAGTTTATTCTAGTTTCCAGACAATAACTTGTGTTCAAGTGTATGGATCTCTCTGAAATTGTACTGCAAGGTACCATACCACAAAGGGAAGGCTGGGATTGATTTTGGGGGTAATTGCCTCAAAATTTTAGGAATTGGGGGCCAAAAAAGGGGCAAAAAACAAGCATATTTCTAGTTTCAGGACAATAACTAGTGTGTATGTGTATGGATCTTTATGAAATTATACTACAAGGTTCCATATCACAAAGGGAAAGCTGGGTTTGAGTTTGGGGGTAATTCCCTTAAACGTTTAGGAATAAGGGGCCAAAAAAGTGGCCAAAAAACACATTTTTCTAGTTTCCAGACAAGAACTTGTGTTCAAGTGTATGAATCTCTCTGAAATTGTACTGCAAGGTACCATACCACAAAGGAAAGGCTGGGATTGATGTTGGGGGTAATTGCCTCAAAATTTTAGGAATTACGGGCCAAAAAGGGGCAAAAAACAAGCATTTTTCTAGTTTCATGACAATAACTTGTGTGTAAGTGTATGGATCTTTATGAAATTGTACTACAAGGTTCCATAAGACAAAGGGAAAGCTGGGTTTGAGTTTGGGGGTAATTGCCCTAAACGTTTAGGAATTTGGGGCCAGAAAGGGGCCAGAAAACAAGCATTTTTACAGTTTCCAGACAATAACTTGTGTTCAAGTGTATGGATCTCTTTGAAATTGTACTGCAAGGTACCATACCACAAAGGGAAGGCTGGGATTGAGTTTGGGGTAGATGAATCATAAGGGATTTCAAAAAATTGGGGGAGGGATTTTTTTTTTTTCCTTTTTTTCCTTTTTTTTTTCTTTAAAATTTTCCATTATAAGTAGGTTATTTTTTATTTATATATAAAAGCAATCAATAATGATATGGTTTGATTTCATCAAAAGTTGAAATATTAGGGTGTTTGATATGCTGTATCTAACTGTGTTTTTTTGGTCCCGTTTTCAAATTGGTCTACATTAAGGTCCAAAGGGTCCAAAATTAAACTTAGTTTGATTTCAACAAAAATTGAATTCTTGGGGTTCTTTGATATGATGAATCTAAACGTGTATGTATTTAGATTTTGGATATTGGACCATAATAGGTAAATTAAAAAATTTTAAGTTCTTAGACCACATTCATTCTGTGTCAGAAACCTATGCTGTGTCAAATATTTAATCACAATCCAAATTCAGAGCTGTATCAAGCTTGAATGTTGTGTCCATACTTGCCCAACTGTTCAGGGTTCGACCTCTGCGGTCGTATCAAGCTGCACCCAGCGGAGCATTTTATTGCCTATTATCTTGAAAACTATGATAGAAGGAATAACTTTATGATTTTAGATTGTTTTTGCTTTAGGTAATCCCGGTGATTGTACAATGTTTACCACTGAAGGAAGATTTTGAAGAAAATGAAACGGTTTACAACTGCTTATTACAGCTTTATTGTGATGATATACAATTAGTAAGTAATATGATGTATTGCCACCAATAATTAAAGGTTTAGCTCACATTCCCATTTTTGCAATCAATTTGCAAATAAAACTGTCTTCTGGAAACTTTTTAGATTTTCTCTGAATGCTGAACCTATGTGAACATTAAAAAGTCGGTGGAAAATTGACTGACTTGCTTTTAAGAAAACGTTGGCAAAAAATGCAGGGAGTAAGTTTTCTTGGTAAATATAACAATGGAGTTCAAATAAAATAATACAACATATTACAATTGTGAAAAGCCTTGTTGAGTGCTTAGATCAAGTTAGAAGGAAAATAAAAGATATTGTATATCAATTCATTACACAAAATCATTACGCACATATGAAAAAACCAATTCTCACTTCACTGCAGATTGAAGACTCCCTGTAGTCGTCCGTCGAATGTTAACTTTTACATAGATCTCCTCTGAAACTGCTAGGCTAAATTTAACAAACTTGGTCACAATCATTATTGGGGTATCTAGTTTTAAAGATGTGTCAGATGACCCCGCCTGATAACCAAGATGGCCGACATGGCTAAAAAAAGAACATAGGGGGAAAATGTAAGTTTTGTCTATTATCTTGAAAACCGCTATGATTGAGAAAATCTGACATAGCACAAATGTTTAAAATGTTGAGATCTACCTGCTGTCCATTAATGTCAAAACTGTCGGACAACTTTTTATAGGAGTTATTATCCTTAAATGTAAAATTTTAGCATTTTTTTTTTCATTTTTAGGTCACCTGGCCCAATGGGCCAAGTGAGCTTTTCTCATCACTTGGCATCCGTCGTCCGTCGTCGTTGTCCGTTAACTTTTACAAAAATCTTCTCCTCTGAAACTACTGGGCCAAATTTAACCAAACTTGGTCACAAACATCATTAGGGTAACTGATTAAATGTTCAGCAAAGTAAGAGCTACAAATAAGTCAACATGACCAAAATTGTCAATTGACCCCCTAAGGAGTTATTGCCCTTTTGAGTCAATTTTTAACAATTTTTCGTAAATTTTTGTAATCTTTTTCAAAAATCTTTTCCTCTGAAACTACTGAGACAAATCTAACCAAACTTGGCCACAATCATCATTAGGGTATCTAGTTTAAAAAATGTGTCCAATGACCGCGCCTGCCAACCAACATGGCCGAAATGGCTAAAAATATAACATAGGGGTAAAATGCAGTTTTTGGCTTATATCTCTGAAACTAAAACATTTAGAGCAAATCTGACAGGGTAAAATGTTCATCAGGTTAAGATCTATATGCCCTGCAATTTTCAGACAAATCAGACAACCCGTTATTGGGTTGCTGCACCTGAATTGGTAATTGTAAGGAAATTTTGCAGTGTTTGGTTATTATCTTAAATATTTTTATAGATAGAGATAAACTGTAAACAGCAACAATGTTCAGCAAAGTACGATCTACAAATAAGTCAAATGACCAAAATTGTCAATTGACCCCTTAAGGAGTTATTGCTCTTTATAGTCAATTTTTATACGACCGCTAACTTTTTGCGGTCGTATATTGGTATGGCGTTGGCGTCGTGGTCGTCGTCGTGGTCGTTGTTGTCGTCGTTGTCGTCGTCCGAAGACACATTGGTTTTCGCACTATAACTTTAAAAGAATGGATCTCTATGAAATTTTACCATAAGGTTCAATACCACAAAAGGAAGGTTGGGATTGATTTTGGGGTTATGGTACCAACAGTTAAGGAATTAGGGGTCAAAAAGGGGCCAAAATAAGCATTTTTGTAACTTCCAGACAATAACTTGTGTGTTAGTGTATGGATCTCTCTGACATTGTACCACAAGGTTCCTTATCACAAAGGGAAGGCTGGGATTGATTTTGGGGGTAATTGCCTCAAAATTTTAGGAATTAGGGGCAACAAAAGGGACAAAAAACAAGCATTTTTCTAGTTTCATGACAATAACTTGTGTGTAAGTGAATTGATCTTTCTGAAATTGCACTACAAGGTTCCATATCACAAAGGGAAAGCTTGGTTTGAGTTTGGGGTAATTGCCTAAACGTTTAGGAATTAGGGACCAAAAGGGCCAAAATAAGCATTTTTCTAGTTTCCAGACAATAACTTGTGTTCAAGTGTATGGATCTCTCTGAAATTGTACTGCAAGGTACCATATCACAAAGGGAAGGCTGGGATTGATTATGGGGGTAATGGCCTCAATATTTTAGAAATTAGGGGCCAAAAAGGGGCAAAAAACAAGCATTTTTCTAGTTTCAGGACAATAACTTGTGTGTAAGTGTATGGATCTTTCTGAAATTGTACTACAAGGTTCCATATCACAAAGGTAAAGCTGGGTTTGAGTTTGGGGGTAATTGCCCTAAAAGTTTAGGAATTTGGGGCCAAAAAACAAGCATTTTTCTAGTTTCATAACAATAACTTGTGTGTAAGTGTTTGGATATTTCTGAAATTGTACTACAAGGTTCCATATCACAAAGGGAAAGCTGGAATTGAGTTTGGGGGTAATTGCCCGAAACGTTTAGGAATTGGGGATCAAAAAGGGGCCAAAAATAAGCATTTTTCTAGTTTCCAGACAATAACGTGTGTTCAAGTGTATGGATCTCTCTGAAATTTGTACTGCAAGGTACCATACCACAAAGGGAAGGCTGGGATTGAGTTTGGGGGTGATGAATCATAAAGGGGTTCCAAAAATTGGGGGGGGGGGATTTTTTATTTTTTTCCTTTTTTTTTCCTTTTTTTCCTTTTTTTTTCTTTAAAATTTTCCATTTTAAGTTGGTAATTTCTGATTTATATTTAAAAGCAAATAATAATGATATGTCAGGAGATACACACCAAACAGGATGTGAAAATTATTGTATTAAGTATTGTGCAATAGCAAGAAATCTTCAATCGCACAGTATTGCGCAATAGCAAGAAATATTCAATTGCACAGTATTGCGCAATAGCAAGAAAAATATCCAATTGCACAGTATTGCGCAATAGCAAGAAATTTCTAATTGCACAGTATTGCGCAATAGCAAGAAATATTCAATTGCACAGTATTGTCCCGTTTTCAAATTGGTCTACATTAAGGTCCAAAGGGTCCAAAATTAAACTTAGTTTGATTTTCACAAAAATTTAATTCTTGGGGTTCTTTGATTTGCTGAATCTCACCATGTATTAAGATTTTGGATATTGGACCATAATAGGTAAATGTCCAATTTTAAATTTTTAAGTTCTTAGACCACATTCATTCTGTGTCAGAAACCTATGCTGTGTCAAATATTTATTCACAATCCAAATTCAGAGCTATATCAAGCTTGAATGTTGTGTCCATACTTGCCCAACTGTTCAGGGTTCGACCTCTGCGGTCGTATCAAGCTGTGCCCTGCGGAGCATTTTATTAACAATTTTTCTTAATTTTTTGTCATCTTTTACAAAAATCTTCTCCACTTAATCTACTGGGCCAAATAGAATTAAACATAGCGACAATTTTCAATAGGGTATCTTGATTGAAAAATGTATCCGATGATCCTGCCATCCAACCAACATGGCCGCCATGGCTAAAAATAGAACATAGAATTTACTATAGAAGTCTGGGAAAATTGTAAAAAAACAATTTCAAATGGTCACAACTTGAAAACTAATTTAAATAACGATAAGGGGTCTTCAGTAACTATTGTAAGACTACCATGGGATGGCCTGCTTTTAATTTAACTACTGGGCCAAATTAAACCAAACTTGGTCTCAATCATTATTAGGGTATCTAATACTATTTATTATGATTTTAACCTTATTTTACATGATTTCCAAAACCACAGTAGATACAGGTGAGCGACACAGGCTCTTGAGAGCCTCTAGTTGCTTATTATTTTGAAAACTATAATAGATAGAGAGAAACTTTTTGTAGGAAAAATAATCAGAATGACAAGATATAAAAATAAGTCAAACTGGCCGAAATCATCAGACGACTTATTATTGGAGTTATGGTAGTTCTCCAGTTAGGAAATGACATTAAATTGAACCTTAAAATGTTTAATCATCTTCTATTCCTGGCTTTCTAATACATTAAACCCAATGTTTGTGTCATACATGTGCATATGTATGTAATCAGTATCTTCCATAGATTTGATTTTCAAAAGTCAAAATGGTGAAATATAATTCCTTTTTTGTATATCCATGGCAACATTCTGCATTTATTTACCATAAAATATTGTAAAAAGGGGCATGAAAATGTCACATATTCCCCAAAAATGTTATTCAAACTAAAATTTCAATCCCTTTAAGTGATACCTTTTCTGAAACCATTGACATTAATCTACCAAATGATCAAATAAAAATTGGGGGTCTTTCGCCTCATTTTTTCTTAAAATTGAATCATAAAGTTCGTGCGACAAAAAGTTGGGAAAAAAAAATCACAATAATTTCTTGACCAATGTCTGGTAAGGATATGAAAATACAGACTGTCATACAGAAAACAGCCCATAATATATACATTACAAAATCTTGATGTTCGTATAAACCCACTAAGAAGGCTTTATTAATCCTCAGCTATCTAAAAATGATTTTTTATACTGCACACTAGCTTTCATATTTGAAAAATCCAGAGGGGCTAAAATGCGAAACTACAATTCTAATGGTGGAGTGCTACCTTATTTCCCTATTATGACGAATTTTACCTTTTTTTGGCTTTTTTGATAAAAAAAAATCTTACAAAAATCTTCCTCTCTGAAACTACTTGGTCAAATTTAGTGAAATATTTATAAATCTTTATAGTTGGATTAATATTTCATTAAAATCTCTGAAAATAAACCAGATTTGGTAAAATTCTACATGTTCTCCTTTTTAGTCCCCTACCGACGAAGCCGAAGGGGACTTTAGGTTTGTACTCCGTCCATCTGTATGTCCATCCGTCAGTTCGGAAATCAGTTTTCCACACTTTTTTTCTTCGTGCTTGAAGATATTTGATTTGATATTTAGTGTATTGTTTAATCATGACAAGTTACAGATCAAGTTCGAATTTTATTCCGGTCTGACGATTTTGTGCAGAGTTATGGTCCTTGAACTTAGAAAATTCACTCAAATAATCATTTTTCCGCACTTTTTTTTTGTCATGCTTGAAGATATTGATTTGATGATTGGTATATAGTTTTATCATGACAAATTACAGATCAAGTTTAAATTTTGTTCCGGTCTAATGATTTTGTGCAGAGTAATGGTCCTTGGACTTAGAAAATTCACTCAAATGATCAGTTTTCCTCACTTTTTTTCGTCATGCTTGAATATATTGATTTGATTATTGGTATATAGTTTTATCATGACAAATTACAGATCAAGTTTAAATTTTGTTCCGGTCTAATGATTTTGTGCAGAGTAATGGTCCTTGGACTTAGAAAATTCACTCAAATAATCAATTTTCCACATTTTTTTTGTCATGCTTGAAAATATTGACTTGATATTTGTGATATAGTTTACACCATGACAAGTTATAGATCAAGTTAGCATTTTGTTCCAGTACAATGAATTTGTAACCGGTATGGGACTATGTATTGCCAGGCAATACTCACAGAATGCTCGTTCACAGGTGGATTGAAACTTGTTAATTACTATTATAGCCATTTATGGACAAGACACCATATTTAAATGCTGTAATTGTGCGATATTGATGGTCAATCTGGTTGTCCCACCGACTCCTTTTACAAGTGTGTAATTCTACTCATCGGCTTGATCTACATTTACCATTTTCAAATTACGTTTGCAGCACTTGAACTGAACAGTTAAATGGCATAATATCGTGCACGGGTACTAGAAGCTTTAATTTGGATGGAAAAATGCAAAGAACCAATGAATAATCAGTATAATCAAATCTTTATACACCCAAAAGGAACATTATCTTAATGATCTCATATCAAAATGTCCAGATCTATCTTTAATGTTACAGGCCAGTTGTGGTTAAGTGGACTCTCAATTTTCCTCTTATTTCTCCATTCTTTGAAAGTTACATCATAGTTCTCACCAGGGTCTTGCTCCTCGGGAAAAATTATGTCAGGATATGTGCATAAGAATGAGATGTACATACCGTAACCTCATGGAAATGTCTTGTTCATGAGAGCCTCTAAAAAGAATCTGCTGTTTATGCATTACTAAGTTTCCTTGACTGGACACTTGTTTTCTAAACAATCATATAAGAAGAACTTAAAAAAAACACTCTTTGTTCTGCTAGAAATATGTTTACTAAGTTCCACTGTTCCGATTTTGCAATAGCAAAAAAAGATTGATCACAAGTTATAATGGATACATGTCTCGGAAAAATTTAACACATTGCTGGATTGTATTCATGGAATGTCGAATCGTTGTGACAGATTTTATCATTCCTGAAACATTGGTCAATGCGGACTGATATATAAAGGCTGATGAGCGATTGTTTTGGCTCTACATTCGTGGAATGCTGTCCAGACATACTTAATGTTTTCATTATCATCTGCTTCAAGCCATCTGTGTTATTATTTTGTTGTCTTATTTTTACCATGTAAGGATAATTGACTAATTATACCAGGTTGGCATACATGTATTTCTGGTTAGGCAATTGACAAAGTGCAAGTCTATTCAACAGTTATTATTAGATGTAAGTACGAAACACATGGTTGTATTTGGTTAGTGTTAAGGATATATCTTCTTCTATAGTTTTATATATATACTAAGTTATAGCAATAATACGAACAGTTGAGCTGGCGCATAATATATTGGTAAAAGTACCAGAGAGTACAAGGGAAATGCATATATTTCAAAGCATACGGTGATGACGAATATGCCAAGTTAGACTAAGAAATGTGAAATATTGAATTTGTCGTACTATGTTAAGATTCTTTAGCCGTAGTTGAACTCTTTTTGTTGTCAATATTGTCCACGGCTGCTGTTGTAAAACCACCAAGAATTCGCGGAAGGAACCACATATTCAATGTTGAATGTTTCATAGTTGGAATCGTTTAGTTCTGTAGATTAATGGATAATTGGATCATACATTTACTGTACATTTTGTCATTTAGTACCTCCTTTCCTGGTCCTAGCATCCAATAGAAGGGTTATATACATTAAGATATGGTTTTAGTTCAGTTAAATGTAACATTAAAGAAGAATAAAACCGCAGTAATTTCAAAATAAATAGCGTCATGTTTGCCTCAATGGAATAACTCGACTGCATCTGAATATTTGGTCAAACGTTTATCTACTAATGTTTTTAATGACTGTGGAAAAGACTTTTGCCTACATCATGTCTTTTTGAACTACCTGCAGCTTATTCACATATCGTTGTCATACAAGCAGATTGTTGCGGTTGCCTGTTTAATGGCAACACTGAAATAAGCAATAAACAGAAGAAGCAAGCACCTGCCTTGTTAATGGCATGACAAGCCTGAGATTATTGCATTTTTAGATTATTACTATGTCCTCTTCCAGTTGATCATTACATGAAAACTGTTGAAGTCGAGAAGTATACATTCTAGTTAAGTCTAGCTTAAATATTGGAATAACGCCAGTGTATATACGTGATCCCTCGTTGTACATTACTGTTCTGCAAGAATGGTACCTTAATTACGACTTTCTATACTTTCTTCACATTTCTTTTGATGTTTGGCTTGAGTATATAAATATTTGCATCACTTGGTAGTATAGGGCACTTAGTTTTACTGAAGGTACGTTAGAACAAAACACTTTGTATATATAAGAGATATTTGTTGATTTTGATATCTTATGGCGGCCATTTTTGAAAAGCCGCCATATTGAAATTTCAAGTTGGGTCCATAGCAAATATTGTTCTAAACACCCAGCAATACTACTATGCCAAATTTGACCTTACATTTGACCTCATGTAAGTGATATATGTTGATTTTGATATGTTATGGCGGCCATCTTGGAAAATACCGCCATATTGAAATTGCAAGGTGGGTTCATAGCTAATATTGTTTGAAACACCCAAAACTACTACCATGCCAAATTTGGTGCTTTTATCATCAAACCCACAATTTTGTCGCCGGTCTGCAGGACTACATGTACAGATTATCAGGTTGTCTGCTTATTGATATTGTAAATTATCAGCTGCAAGTCACAATATGAAGCTTTTTGTCAAGTGAGCGCAGCGAACGAGTTCAAAAAACTTCATATTGTGTCGAGCAGCTGATATAAACTCATCATAGATACCAGGATTGAAATTTTATATTTACGCCAGACGCGCGTTTCGTCTACAAAAGACTCATCAGTGACGCTCGAATCAAAAAATATTAAAAAGGCCAAATAAAGTACGAAGTTGAAGAGCATTGAGGACCAAAAATTTCTAAAAGTTTTGGCAAATACAGCTAAGGTAATCTATTCCTGAGATAGAAATGCCTTCATATTTCAAAAATTCAAAGTTTTGTTATCAGTTAATTTATAATTATGAACATATCATGATAACTCAAGTCAACACAGAAGTGCTGACTACTGGGCTGTTGATACCCTCGGGGAAATAAATCTCCACCAGCAGTGGCATCGACCCAGTGGTTGTAAATAAACTCATCATAGATACCAGGATTGAAATTTTATATTTACGCCAGACGCGCGTTTCGTCTACAAAAGACTCATCAGTGACGCTCGAATCAAAAAATATTAAAAAGGCCAAATAAAGTACGAAGTTGAAGAGCATTGAGGACCAAAAATTTCTAAAAGTTTTGCCAAATACAGCTAAGGTAATCTATTCCTGAGATAGAAAAGCCTTCATATTTCAAAAATTCAAAGGTTTGTTATCAGTTAATTTATAATTATGAACATATCAATGATAACTCAAGTCAACACAGAAGTGCTGACTACTGGGCTGGTGATACCCTCGGGGAAATAAATCTCCACCAGCAGTGGCATCGACCCAGTGGTTGTAAAACTCATCATAGATACCAGGATTGAAATTTTTATAATATAAATATGCAGACAACCAGATAATCGATTTATTGGGTTGTATTTGCATATTTTGCATGATAGAAACAAGTGTTTTCTTTGATTCAGCAGCAAACCAGAAGATGACTTGACAAGTTCGGGTCAAATTTATAACGTCGGTTCATTCATTATGACGTCGTTGATATGTCTGGGTCAAAGTTATTAAGGTCGGGTCAACGTATTTGGCGTCACAAAGCCGTGATGAAATTTTTTAAGAGCTGAGCAGAGTGATACGACCGATAAACAGCGGTATCCCATGGGATCTCTATAGTCCTTTCCATTTTTTAATATCGGATGAATTATACTACTACACCACATTGCTGGTATTATCCTATTTGTGAAGCACGCATTAAATAATTTCTATAGCACAATTAATAAGTTTGTGTTTTGCAATACTTCATTTAGCAAGTCGTCAATACCTACTGCTTTTCCTAGCTTAGCGTGTTTCATAGCTGATTTTCGTCTGCATTTTCCAACTTGTGGTTATGTCGTGTTTTCCTGTTATTTGGCATTAAAACATCTGTCAATCGAATCTACTCAATTTTCTTCAATTTTAGTAACGAAAATCCCGACAAACACATATTCATAACATTTTTAGAGAACAATTTCAATCACCACCATTTTCTCTTAGCCTCGTTCTCATAGTGTCTTATGCACTTCTATTTCTTGCTCATGTCAAACGTAGGGTTATGCGGCATATTTTCAGCATTTATATGCCTTGAACTTCTAAGAGTTTAAATTTAAACACTTAAATTCTGTTCTACCCCTCCCTTTACTTTGAGTCTTCCTGAGAATTCAATTTGTCGGCTATTCAACAGTATAAATACTGGTAAAATTCCCATGTTGTGTCTCTATGAGATTAAACATGGAGATTATATCTGGGAACGGGTAGGTTAACAAAAAAAATTTTATGAATATTAAAAGTCTCCCCAAAAGAGGCATGCTTTGTGAATCAGCTGTATTTACAAAGTGCAACCTATAATGACGATTTTGCCCATTTTTTGTGGTTTTGCCTTATATCTTAAAAAATATAATAGATGGATAGAAATTTTAAACAGCCAAAATGATCAAGACAAGATCTTCAGATAAATCTACAAGACCGAAATCGTCAGTCGACTCCTTAATGAAGTTATTGATCTTCAATGACAGTTTTCCCATTTTTTAGCATTTTTGCCTATTACCTTGAAAATTATAATAGATAGATAGAAACTTGAAATAGCAAAAATGATCAGTAAGACCAGGTCTAGAAATAGTCCACATGACTGAAATCTACAGTCAACTAGTTATTGGAGTTATTGCCCTTTAAAGATGATTTTATAAATTTTTTTTGAGTTTTTGCCTTTTATCTTGAAAAGTATAATAATAGATAAAAATGTAGATAGAAACTTTAAAAAGGAAAAATGATCAGCAGGATAAGTGTTAAAAACATGTCAACATGACTGAAATTGTCAGTTAACTCTTAATAGTGTTATTGCCCTTTCATGATGATTTTTTACCAAAAAGTGGCCATGTGATCACCTGCATTGCAGCTGCTTGGTAATATGTACAATTTATAACCGATTTTTGGCAAAGAAATCTAACAATTACTTTCATAAATTGACCACCAGCTGGTTTAAAATTTGTAATTTTGGTAAGTTTTGGATTTTTCTATGATGTTATAGATTTAAACTGTTTCTAAAAGAGTTTTGTAATTTAAATGTTCATAAAATTAACATATTGTGACTTAACTTAATTTTGGATTGTCAGAAGATTTCAGAGAAACAAACCCCTGGCGGAATTTTGTAAGTGAAAGAATGCTTTAAAGAAATATTTGCCCATACTCCTAAAATATCTGTATGCTTACAATATCCCTAATCATTTTCACCACCTCGGTGATCTCGTGGTATTGTAGTTGCCTCGAGTGCAGAAGGTCATAGGGTCGATTCCCAGCCGGGTCAAACCAAAGACTTGAAGAGTCGAAAGATATCAAAGGGACATTCAAACTCATAAGTCGAAAATAAACTGATAACGCCATGGTAAATAAAGGCCAAAAGACAAACAACAGTACACAAAACACAACACAGAATCTAAAGACTGAGCTACACGAACCCCACCATAAACCGGGGGTGATCTGAACTGCTCCTGAAGAGTAGGCAGATCCTGCTCCACATGTGGCATCCGTCGTGTTGCTCATGTAAGTACAAACCCAGTAAAATTCGGTACATCACATTCGGGGGAGAGAGGACTGGACTGGTAAAGCAACTCGTGATGGCGTCCGTAAAATTTAGCAAAGGATGATTTCAACTTCACCATTTGGAACTCTTGGTTAAATAGTTCCCTTGTGAGCAGCAACCCTCTACCAAGGAAATCATGATAGGAAATACAGGCCCTGGAATGTCTTTATCAACTGGAAGATATATAATTTGTATGCAGGTGCTGCAGGAAAAGTGCTACATAGAAATGGAAAGTTCATAATTGGGAAGCTAAAAATCATCTTTTGTCGTAGAGTTTAGTTTTTTACCAACCCTCATTGTCAATTTCTAGATGTAAGTCAAGATATGAGGCAGACTTAACTATATCTGTTGTATTCAAGTTCGATGGGATAGTTGCATTCAACATAGTCACCAAACTTTGAATTGTTTAGTGAGAGGACATCATCTGCATAGCGGAAAGTGAAGTTAAAAGTTAATGCTAACTTCTTTTCTTTCTTCCTAAGAAGCTCCTGCATGAAGTCAGCCTCATATGAATAAAGGAACAAGTCGGCAAGAAGAGGAGCACAGTTGGTTCCTTTGGGAATGCCGATTGTTTGTTGAAAAACACGTCCTCCAAACGTAGCAAATATGATGTCAATCAAGAAATCAAGTATCTTGATAATGTCAGTTTCAGAGAATTTTTTGTTTGAATCAGAGTGATTTTTTACAAAGTACGATTTATCCCTTTCTAAAACAAGATACTTGTATCTATGTTGCCCATTATTTTTTTATGAAACAAAGCAGGGCCATCTTTTTCAAATTGTTGTTTAGTTTGGAATGGGGAATACTTGTGTAAAGTGTAGAAAAGTCAAATGATTTAATACTATTGCAAGATGAAAGAGTCTTAGATTGTATGTACTCTAAAAGATCTTTGGAATTTGTTAGTATCTACATTTGATTCACGCCACCTCTAGAATAGGTAGTTTCACAAAAACTATGAAGCCCGTCTTTGATTGCTTATAAAATTGATGTTAATAATTAAGAAAGTAGGTTTCGTGAAGCACTTGGAAGATCTAGCAATATAACGTTGTTTGTAAGGACACTTGTGTAATTCATGTATCCAATACAGTGAAGGAAGATCAAGTTCTTCATCTTTGGTTGAAATTCCAAAGGAATATAGAACCGAGCTATGATTATCCAGGATTTCCTCCTTGGTAAGTTTCGTGGGGGTATATGTTGAGTTTCCAAGTGAATTTTCATTACCTTATTCATTTATCAAGCAGTGTATGTACTGTGATTTACACACAAGAACGAAATTGTTGGAGGTTTTTTCTGCGGGGACAACAACATATTTGTCATGGAGGTAGGACAGGTGTTTTGCAACATCTGGGTCTTTAAAAATTGATGTAGCATGTGTATTCACAAACCCATTAAGTTTTGTATTCTGATTTGTATCAACGACTTCACAACCTTAATCCATTCGGAAAAAGTATCTACGTCTTCTTTCTCGTGTTTAACCCATTGCTTGGCATAATCCTTTACTGAATCCATCAGAATTTTGAAGTTGTATTTCCTATTATGGATTCAGGCTCAAGATATCTCGTGCCTTTGGATAAAATATTTTGCAGAGAAGTGTTATATGAATGGGGAGCTAGGACAGGTGCAATCAGGAGGTTTAAGACCTGAAGTCGTCAATATTGAGATCCTGCAAACACGTGGTTGTAATTGAAAATTTTAGTCGCAATTAGTTTGGTATAGGTATAAGAAATGATAGATACAGTCTGATCTTTAAAATAGGGAGGTATTTTTGAGTGAACTGATTTATGATGAACGATATTGCCTAAGTTGATGGTATCGGGACCTTTGTTAGCAAAAAAAAGTTTTAGAAAGAATCATTTCTCCTTTTCATCTTTTCCAATGCGAACTTGTTTGAAAAGTCTGTGACAATATCTGAGATCATAACTGTAAGTGTGTATTGGTTTGAATTGGGGGGTTGTAACAGTGGTTCCCTAACACAAGTTGTACAGAGGATGAAGTTCTGAAAATGGTAATGAATAAAGCTTCGTGCGAATGTGATGAATACCCAACGGCTTTTATATAAATGGCAGCAGGTCATTAAACGAGACATCATGGAGAGTAGGTGATGTATAATGACGATGACCATGACTGCATCTACGTCAAGGAATAGAGTTAAAACTTTTCATCACATTCACCGAACTACAGGAAGGATTAGATAGAATACCTATACATTTGTACCATCCATTTTGTCATTGCAACCATATGGTGTCACAGTTCCCAATTCTCGAATCCAGTAATCTTCCTTTTGTCTACTGGGTGTTGTTGCAAGATGAGGATTGTTAGTCCTGTGGTATATTTTTTCGATGATGCGAACTTGCATAGAAAGGATTGAATGATCAGGCTTATTACAATGCTGGTAAACAATGTCGCTCGCATTGTCGTTGATGTCTGATCTTAGGTTGCACATACGTTTATTAAGCCTTCCTTTCGTTTCACCTACATATAGCAATCCGCAAAGGTAACACTCTAATCCGTAGACGATATTTGTTGATTTAAAATTCAGATCATCGTAGCTTCTGCTAAAGTAAGATTTTATAGTTAAATTGCTAGTAAATTGAGCATCTGGTATTAAACCTTTACAGGTTTTGCAGTTTTTTGTTTAGAAATGAGACAGTGTTGTTCAGAGTCATTAAAGTCCAAAATGTGTTGTAGAAGAACTGAACACGGCTCTGACGAAGATTGTTGCTATTGTCATGTCTCGTGATGAAGGGACACCTGCCATTTCAGACGACACTGTGTCCATGGTGACGTCTGTTTCGGACCTTTTTATACTTGGCGACGTCCGAGCCAGTATTCTGTTCGATCTTCGTAAAATTGGTATTTGCTGCTTTCTCCGCTAAGCATGCGGTATTTAGAGTAAAAGCAAAGACTGGTCAGCCCGCAGTCAGAATAATGTCTCCTTGTCTTATTTCCTAAGTGTTTTACTGGTTAAGAAATTCTCCTCTGATTTTTCCAATACAACGGTATATAAGATTCTGTGCATTTTGAAGTTTTTTTTGGAAACATATATTCCTAAGGCATCATCCTCCCAAGTAGAAAGTAGACAGATTAGAAAGAACGTCAACATTGAAAAGTGAAACAATGGAAAACGTAGGAATAAGCATTTCCTTGATTAATCCAGCCCACAAAAAATTATTCTTGTACTGTTAAAACCTATAAAAAGAAATCAAACAGCCCTAGAAAAATTTTGATTATACAATTGCTTGTGCTAGTTTGTCTCTTTATATTTATATTTATATCGGGTTATAAGATCGTCAGCAGTCTTTGGAGGTCATCCCGATGATTATTTAGATCATGCATTGTTTATTGTTTCTTTTGGACTATTTGGAATTTGGATATACCTTTTAGTATGTTTTAAAACAAATATCAGAATTTGAATCAAATCGGTGAACTTATCGTCAGTTATGTGTATCTAGAATTTGGTTTTTGTTGAGCCTGCGACTTTTGTCGTAGAAAGCTCGACATAGGGATAGTGATCCGGCGGCGGCGTTAGCTAACTTCTTAAAAGCTTTATATTTTAGAAGCTAGAAGACCTGGATGCTTCATACTTTGTATAAAGATGCCTTATGTTACGAAGTTCCGTCTGTCATATGTCCATTGTCCTTGACCTCATTTTCATGGTTCAGTAACTACTTGAAAAAAAAGTCAACATTTTTTGTAATGTTAATTTCTTTCTTATTATGAGTAATAGGATAACTATATTTAGTATGTGCGTACCTTGCAAGGTCCTCATGCCCGTCAGACAATTTTCATTTGACCTCGACCTCATTTCATGGAACAGTGAACAAGGTTAAGTTTTCGTGGTCAAGTCCATATATCAGATACTATAAGCAGTAGGTCTACTATATTTGGTATATGGAATGATTGTAAGGTGTACATGTCCAACTGGTAGGTGTCATATGACCTTGACCTCATTTTCATGGTTCAGTGGTCAAAGTTAAGTTTTGAGTTTTGGTCTTTTTCTAATACTATATGCAATAGGTCAACTATATTTGGTGTATGGAAATATTTTATGATGTACATGTCAGTCTCGCAGGTTTTATTTGACCTTGACCTCATTTTCACAGTTCATTTCTCAGTGTTAAGTTTTTGTGTTTTGATCTGTTTTTCTTCAACTATAAGCAATAGATCAACTATATTTGTTGTATGGAAGGATTGTAAGGTGTATATGTCTGTCTGGCAGGTATCATCTGACCTTGACCTCATTTTCATGGTTCATTGGTCAATGTTAAGTTTTCGTGGTTAAGTTTGTTTCTTAGATACTATAAGCAATAGGTTAACTATATTTAATGCATTCATTGATTGTAAGGTGTACATGTCTGTCTGGCATGGTTCATCTGACCTTGACTTCATTTTCATGGTTCATTGGTCAATGTTAAGTTTTCTTGGTTAAGACTGTTTCTTAGAAACTATAAGCAATAGGTCAACTATGTTTGGTTTATTGAATGATTGTAAGGTGTACATGTATTTCTCGTTTGGTTTATCTGACCTTGACCTCATTTTCTTGGATCATGTTAAGTTTATGTGTTACTTGTAGTAACGCTTTATATTTAGGACTATCAACATAAAATCAAGGGTTAGTAAAGAAGGCGAGACATTTCAGCGTGTGCACTCTTGTTGAATTATAGTCTTTGATTGTTTAAGTTTTCTATCATATCACTAACTTTAGCGTAAAATTCTGGCGAATTTTACTTGGACCATATAAGCTTATCAACGTTATTCTTTTACTTCAATCTCCATATCAGTTCCTAAAAAATTATATCAGCAATTACTTGGACGAGTTCGAAAATCAGTGGCAATCAATTATTTTTAAAAGAATTATGCCCTTGAAACATTAATTATATGGAAAATTGCATCGTTAGTGCTGTCATGTGTACAATTCTTCCCTGATTTTTGAGTTTTGGTCTTTTTTCTAATACTATATGCAATAGGTCAACTATATTTGGTGTATGGAAATATTTTATGATGTACATGTCAGTCTCGCAGGTTTTATTTGACCTTGACCTCATTTTCACGGTTCATTTCTCAGTGTTAAGTTTTTGTGTTTTGATCTGTTTTTCTTCAACTATAAGCAAAAGATCAACTATATTTGTTGTATGGAAGGATTGTAAGGTGTATATGTCTGTCTGGCAGGTATCATCTGACCTTGACCTCATTTTCATGGTTCATTGGTCAATGTTAAGTTTTCGTGGTTAAGTTTGTTTCTTAGATACTATAAGCAATAGGTTAACTATATTTAATGCATTCATTGATTGTAAGGTGTACATGTCTGTCTGGCATGGTTCATCTGACCTTGACTTCATTTTCATGGTTCATTGGTCAATGTTAAGTTTTCTTGGTTAAGACTGTTTCTTAGAAACTATAAGCAATAGGTCAACTATGTTTGGTTTATTGAATGATTGTAAGGTGTACATGTATTTCTCGTTTGGTTTATCTGACCTTGACCTCATTTTCTTGGATCATGTTAAGTTTATGTGTTACTTGTAGTAACGCTTTATATTTAGGACTATCAACATAAAATCAAGGGTTAGTAAAGAAGGCGAGACATTTCAGCGTGTGCACTCTTGTTGAATTATAGTCTTTGATTGTTTAAGTTTTCTATCATATCACTAACTTTAGCGTAAAATTCTGGCGAATTTTACTTGGACCATATAAGCTTATCAACGTTATTCTTTTTACTTCAATCTCCATATCAATTCCTAAAAAATTTATATCAGCAATTACTTGGACGAGTTCGAAAATCAGTGGCAATCAATTATTTTTAAAAGAATTATGCCCCTTGGAAACATTAATTATATGGAAAATTGCATCGTTAGTGCTCTCATGTGTACAATTCTTCCCTGATTTTTATGAAAGTTATATTATAGGTTTATATCACCGATGTCTTGTGTGAGTTGGAAAATCTGTGACGATCAATTATTTTTAAAAGAGTTATGCCCTTGGAAATATTAATTATATGGAAAATTGCCTGGTGAGAGCTCTCATGTGTACCATTCTTGCCAGATTTTTATGAAATTTGTATTATAGGTTTATATCAGCAATGTCTTTGACACTTTCGAAAATAAGTGCCGATCAACTATTTTTTATGAGTTATGCCCTTGGAAATATTAATTATATAGGAAATCACATTGAATTTGCTCGGAAGCATTCATTTCTCTCAGATATTTATCAACAGTTTTAAAGAAATAAAAAATAGTGTTTTTATAAGTTATTGCCCTTGATCCTTGGATAGATAAAATATGTGCAACGCGGGGGACATCGGAACATTTTTTAGATGTATTTTTGTCTCCCGTTGCAGGTGACATAGAAATACCGGGCGTCTGTCCGAGCGTCTGTCCATCCGATCTTGTTAGCGCTCTCACATGTACAATTCTTGCCAGATTTTTATGAAACTTATATCATAGGTTTATATCAGCAATGTCTTGGATAATTTCAAAAATCAGTGCCGATCAATTATTTTTAAAAGAGTTATGCCTATTGGAAACATTAATTATATGGAAAATTGCATTGCTAGCGCTCTCATTTGTACAATTCTTGCCAGATTTTTATGAAACTTATATCATAGGTTTATATCAACAATGTTTCAGACAAGTTCAAAAGTCAGTTCCGATCAACTATTTTAAAAGAGTTATACCCCTTGGAAATATTTATTTATATGGAAAATTGCATCGTCAGTGCTCTCATGTGTACAATTCTTGCCAGAATTTTATAAAACTTATATCATAGGTTGTTATCAGCACTGTCTTTGACACTTTTGAAAATAAGTGCTGATCAAATATTTTTAAGTAGTTGTGCCCCTTGGAAATATTAATTATATCGGAAATTGCATTGTATTTGCTCTGAAGCCTTCATTTCTCTAAGATATATATAAAAAGTTTTAAAGAACAAAAAATAGTGTTTTTTAAGTTATTGCCTTGTACCTTGCATAGATAAAATATGTGCAACGCGGGGGGACATTGGAACTCTATTCTTTTATATCTTTTTCCGAAAGTGTCACCTTGTTAACAATATCTGTGACATTTTTTTTTTATTAAAGATAATCGAAAACATATCTTCTCTTCTCCTTTGAAAGTATTTCTTGGCAGTTGTATGAGACAAATTTTATACCATTATTACTCATTTTTGTATGGACATGTAAATACTGGGCGTCCGTCCATCCGTCC
Source organism: Mytilus coruscus (assembly GCA_017311375.1). Classification (NCBI taxonomy): domain Eukaryota; kingdom Metazoa; phylum Mollusca; class Bivalvia; order Mytilida; family Mytilidae; genus Mytilus; species Mytilus coruscus. The sequence continues at coordinate 56,097,594 of CM029600.1, forward strand.
GTCTGTGCGTCTGTCCGTCTGGTCTTGTTAGCGCTCTCAAGTGTACAATTCTTGCCAGATTTTTATGAAACTTATATCATAGATTTATATCAGCAATGTCTTGGACCAGTTCGAAAATCAGTGCCGATCAATTATTTTTAAAAGATTTATGCCCCTTGGACACATTAATGTTATGGAAAATTGCACCGTTAGCGCTCTCATGTGTACAATTCTTGCTAGAATTTTATATCATAGGTTTATATTAGCAATGTCTTGGACGAGTTCGAAAGTTATTGTAGATCAATTATTTTTAAAAGAGTTATGCTTCTTGGAAAAATAAATTATATGGAGAATTGCATTGTTAGCGCTCTCATATGTACAATTCTTGATAGAATTTTATGAAACTTAAATCATAAGTTTATATTAGCAATGTCTTGGACGAATTTAAATATCAGTGCTGATCAATAATTTTTAAAAGAGTTATGTCCTTTGGAGATATTAATTATATGGAAAAATTGCCTTATGAGCACTCTAATGTGTACAATTCTTGTCAGATTTTTATGAAATTTATATCATAGGTTCATATCATCAATGTAGAAGAGTTCAAAAATCAGTGCCGATCAATTATTTTTAAAAGAGTTATGCCCCTTGAAAATATTGATTATATGGAAAATTGCAATGTTATCGCTCTCATGTCTTCATTTCTTGCCCGAATTTTAAGAAACTTATATCATAGGTTTACATCAGCAATGTCTTTGACACTTTCGAAAATAAGTGCTGATCAAATATTTTTGACGAATTATGCCCCTTTGAAATCAAATTGCATTTGCTCTGAAGCCTTCATTTCTCTTAAGATATTAATAAAAGTTTTAAAGAACAAAAAAGGTTTTTTTTTTTAGTTATTGCCTTCTACCTTGGATAGATAAAATATGTGCAACGCGGGGGACATTGGAACTCTGTTCTTTTATTTGAATGAAATTTACATTCATAGCAGAGAAATAACTTGAGATTTGGTACATGTATTAGACCTGATTCTCCCATAAAGTATTGTATTAGATAGTGTTTATGTTAAAATAACCCTGAAATATCTGACCTCTACCTTTTTCTACATTTATTTCAAGCTGTTTCCTACATGTACAATAAGAAATACTGTGCCAATATGGAAAAGAGACAAACAATATAATAGAAAATTAAAGAAAGAAAATTTGAGATTATAATGTAAACAAGAAAAGACTAATGATAAACAAAAACATTATTATTTTGATGTAGAGTAACATATCCACTTATGTTCTATTTGTTAATACAGAAATACTGTGTACATGTACAATGGGAGATTACTCTATCTAATTGAAATTGTGATAAAAATTGTCTCCTTGTTATATGCAAATACTTTGATTTGTTTCAGCTCATTGAATTGTGTTTTTGTTTTACTTCAAAGGGTCAAACAAAAGAATAATGTACTGTTTCTGTTTGTGAAAATGAAAAGTGTGTGTCTAGGTATATTGGAACTCTGTTCTTTTATTCAACTTGACAAGGTAACTTTGTACAGAATGAAAATAGAAAATACTCACTTTTTGACTATATTGTAATACACATGTAATTATTTTGTAGAACCTTATGTAACTATGCTTTGATATTATTATTTTTTTTATGAACATTTCTTGTCATTTTTTTTTTTTTTTTTTTAGATTAAAGCTCATATTCCAAGAATTCTAGAGTCTATTTCATGTGTAGTTGGAACAGAAAAGGTTAAACAAGGTATATATTTTTAGTAGTTTGCTTCCGTGTGAGATATAGCTGTCACCTGGTATATATTGGTCTGGAATTTTTTTTATCCCACACTTACATACTCTGTGCGAATTTAAATCAAACTGAGCGTGAAACAACGTTAGAATATTGAATGTATAATTGGTGTGAATGATTTTGCCAACTATATTATTATGAGAAACAATACTAACCTATGTTTCAAAATAATATTTTCGTCATGGCAGCAAAACAAACGTATGCTTATGCTTCAGTGCATACAACTTGATACAAAGCTTTATATTTCAGGAGACAGAATAGACGGATAATTCATGTCTTGAATGCTTTTAGGTCTGAAGTTTCATCTGCCATATAAACATCGTCCTTGACCACATTTTCACTGTCAAAATTACTGTATATTTGGATGATATTAATGTGAACTTTCCGCATACTATATGCCTCAAATTTATTTATCCTCGATTACTTTTGTTAGGTGAACATTATCAGTCTGACATGGACACACTTAACCTTGACCTCATTTAAATGATGTTGTTCAACATAAAGTTTTTGTTATCGATCAGTTCATCAATAGTTAATCAAATGGTCAACCATAATTGATAAGAAACCATAGAAAGTTTTTAAACAGCTGTCAACAACAAAGATATAAAAGTATGTTAATACTATAACAGGCACTTCATGGCGGGGTCCTTTACTGAATTGAAAGTGTGTTTAATTTCAGGCGGAATTTTAGTGTTCCTATTGTCATCTAAGGGAGCTACCATTTGATTTTTATGGGGGCTAGGATGAAATTTGAAAAAATAGGCAGGACAGGAGTTTTGAGTTAAAAAAAAGGCAGGATGAGCAACTTGGTAAAAAAAGGCAGGATGACAATTTTGTAAAAAATTCAGGATAAACTGGTAAAAAAAGGCAGGACCGAATAGTGTAAAAATAAAAAGGCAGGACAGAGATTACAACTAAAAAAAGCAGGACAAAATTTTTCATCCTAGCCCCCATAAAAATCAAATGGTAGCTCCCTAATGAAGGCATTTTAGTGAATTAGGTGTACAGTTTTCTTTGCTTGCAATAGCTTTCTGTTTGAGCCAAATCTTGTTTTATAACATGGTTTCTTAAAAATCAAACTTTTATCATGAGCAGCCAGTGATATTGTTGTCTTTTTTCAAAACTACCTCTACCGTTTTTTTGGGGGGAAAAATGCATAATTTTTATTGAAATTGGGAAGTTGGTTTATTTTTTTTTAAACACATCTCCAATTTTTTGCTAAACTTTACTATCTTTTTTGCACAGTTTTATCACGTATATTTTGATTGCCAGACATTTTAAACCTGAAAGGTACTTTTTGGGGAGGGGAAAGAAACGGAAACAATGATGGTACTTAATGCATTGAAAACCACATGTGTTACAAACACTGTGATGCTTCTCATCAGAAACCTTTCATAATATCAAAAAAATAACATGAATACGAAATTTACATTCATTAATACCAATGCCATCACTTTTGGGAAAAATGTAAAACTTATTGGGAGGAATTTTAAGCCATTTTTTAGTAATTGGGAATTATCTCTAGGGGAAAAAGCCGAATTTCGGATATAATTTAAGGCAAATAATATCACTGGCAGCTGGACATGTCGAGTGGTGCAGAATTCGCTTATCCTTCTAGAGAACCTAATGTTATTGGGGTACATGTTTGCAACTTGTTATCCCTTAGTTTAATTAAGAAAGTGGGAGATAATAAAATGGGTACGTCTGTCCATAAAGCCCATAATCAATAATTCCTTGTTCATTTTATTGGTACCATTGGTTGCATGTATTGCATATTATACCTCTTTCTTTTCTTATTAGTGGTTAGTTGCATGAGCCAAATAGATACAGTTACATTCGTGTTTGAACTTTCAGGTCCAGGGTTTAGTTTTACATCGTTTAATGCAAGGATTAATATCATTTTAAGAAAGGTTAAATGGTTAATCATTTTACAATATGTTATTCTTCTCTCGTTCATATTTAGTATTCTAGTTCTAATGTTGTCATTGGAGATATATTGGTTTATATACTTGGGGTTGTTGTTGTTTATACAAATGTATTGATTTTGTCATTAATTTTTGTGGGTTGACTGTTTTGGCTGGACATGGTTGTTATTCAAACACATTAAAGATAGAAATAATTTGAAGATTGACATCTTTTGGTTGTAAAAGAAAGTGGAGATAAGATAAATTCACCTACACACCTTGTTTAACCTACACTTGACTGTTCAGCTGTTTCTATTTCATATTTGCCGCCATTTTGGTCTTTGTTTATTTAGGTGACCACACACTGATAAAGGATTTCAGTGTTGATAGGTTCTAAATTCTATATATGTTACAATGAATTTAAACTGATAATGGAACACGTACATTACTGAAAATATAAATTTGTCTAGAATCTCACTAAGTAAAATATTGAAAATTGAATGTTATTGCTCTCATGTGTTCATTTCTTGCCCGAATTTTATGAAACTTATATCATAGGTTTATATCAGCAATGTCTTGGACGAGTTCAAAAATCAGTGCTAATTTATTATTTTTAAAAGAGTTATGCCCTTGGAAACATTAACAATATGGAGAATTGCATTGTTAGCGCTCTCATGTTTACAATTCTTGCCAGAAATTTATGAAACTTAAATCATAGTCACAATTTAATTGGAAATATTATATGGAAAATTGCCTTATGAGCGCTCTAATGTGTACAATTCTTGCCCGAATTTTATGAAACTTATATCATAGGTTTATATCAGCAATGTCTTGGACGAGTTCGAAAATCAGTGCCAATCAATATAGTTTAAAAGAGTTATGCCCCTTGGAAATATTAATTATATGGAAAATTGCCTTATGAGCGCTCTAATGTGTACAATTCTTGCCAGATTTTTATGAAAGTTATATTATAGGTTTATATCAGCAATGTCTTTGACACTTTCGAAAATAGGTTCTGATCAAATATTTTTAACGAGTTATGCCCCTTTGAAATATCAATTATAATGGAAATCACTTTTTTTAGTTATTGCCTTTGTACCTTGGATAGATCAAATATGTGCAACGCGGGGGACATTGGAACTCTGTTCTTTTGATGTTACCTGCAAAACTTTACATAAAATTTGCAAAGTATGTCTTTTTTTGTGCGTAGCATCGGGAAAGTTTGTACTGTCTTCGTATCATTGCCCCGTATATAAATATAAGAAGATGTGGTATGAGTGCCTATGAGACAACTCTCCATCCAAGTCACAATTTGTAAAGGTAAACCATTAAGTACAGCCTTCAACACGGAGCCTTGGCTCACACTGATCAGCAAGCTATAAAGGGCCCCAAAAATGACTAGTGTAAAACCATTCAAACAGGAAAACCAACGGTCTAATCTATATAAAAAACGAGAAACGAGAAACACTTATGAACCACATCAACAAACGACAACCACTGACCATCAGGTTCCTGACTTAGGACAGATGCAAACAAATGCAGCGGGTTTAAACGTTTTAATAGGCGCCAAACTTCACCCTAACCTGAAACAATAGTGTAACATCACAACATAGAAGATTGTTTTACATATTTGAACAAATTTATATGATTAGATTCAGAAAATTATTGCAATGATAAAGTGAAAGCACATTTTTACATATTTAGAATTCTTTATCTATTTATTTTGGTGGCACTACCTGCACATCCAGTATATGACTATAGGTGTCATTTTTAGGCCAACACATTTCAGGTGATACGTGACCACTCCAGACATCCCTTGCAAACTAAAGATCTATATATATGTATGTCTATACCACACACTAAACACGGTTCCATTCTGCTATATCCTTCTTTGGCGATATCTTGGTTGTTACTAGTACAAGAACTTCTTCAATATAACTGCACAAAATTTGCATCTAATCTTGAAAAGATATATACATTTCACCGACCACAAATTGGACATTTTGCTCATTCGTATCAATACTTAAGAATATTGAGTTGTTTTAATCGACCTCCTATGGCAAAAGTGAACGTCATACATTTGTATTGGTCAATACATCTGGAAGCTTAATCATGTAATTGTTTAAATTTATTTCACAGATTATTCGCAAATCAAACCTTTTTTAAGATCAGTGGCTGCCTGAATATATTTTGTGGGTAACAATAACTCCAGGTAACAATAAAATATTATATTATTGTTACCTGCAATTTCCGTATGAAATTGGTTCCCTGTCCGGAAATACCTTTCGGCGATTAGTCTCGGAAGTAAGAATAATTATTTCTTATTGTTACTTTTTGCGGGTAATCGTAGCCAGTGCCTACAGAAATACCCATTTCCTCTTCCTACCTTTGCGATTGTCTTGTGTTTTATAATTTCCAAAATAGATAGTTTGACTAAGTGTAATATATACACTTTCATATGCATACTGTCATCAGAAAAGCAATATTATTAAACTTATATGAAACTTCAAATTTAAAAAAGAAGTTGAATATGTTTTATATTCTTCAATGGCTAAGTTGTATCATAAACAAGTGTACATGGACTTTCTTGTGAAAGAAAATCCATAATCTTATCAAAATCTTCAGAAATGTACTGCTGTCGAATTATTGTCTTCGTCGATATTTTTCCGTATGCAGTGACCTTAACTACGAGACCTCTCGTTAGGACTTCGGCCATCGCACAGCTCAAGTGCAAGGGAAACTCGTGATGACAGAATGTAAACAAACGTGCACTGGAAGGTAAAGAGTAATAATTGATTCTTAAGGAACAAATTAAATGCACAAAATCATGTAACAACAGTTATTGAAAAGTTATTAAACACATGGGAACACATAGAAAAATAGAAAAAAGAAATCAACATCGCTCTTTCAATTCTCTTATTTTTTACATGTTCCATGTGCTTCTGTGTTGATTGTTTATCAATGTCACAATCCAGTAAACCTCTGCAACAAACTCGAAAGTTAATGAGCTTGCGATCAACAATCTTCAAATGAAATATCATGTGTCGATTATACGTTATAGATTCGTCATAAACGTAAAAAACGTTCATATAGGACTTAGTTTAGTATATAAGCATGCATTGGTTCAATAATTTCCTGAACTTCAAAAATTTTTGAAACTCGGTTCATATGACTTTAAGTTTAATCAAATGTATAGTTCGGCAACATTGTGCTCTATGCAAAGTTATAATTTTATTTGTATGTTTGCTAATTCTCGAACCAATTTTTCTATTTTAAAATGAATTTTTGACACATGTTCATTAAAGTTTTTTAAATTTAAGAATTGTGTGCGCTTTTTTAGGCCGAATAAAATGTTTACAATAATATTCAGTATTTTCTATGTTTAGCACTTGCCTTATAATAACCGCAAAAATCTACTCAAAATTTCATAACATTTTTTGGGGTAACTGCTCCATTGCAAAAAAAGTCAGCAACACAAAGAGTAACTATAGTATGTGCATATAAAAATCCTAATTTACAAACTGGCCATTTTTTTTACCAAGTGAGCGATATACCACTTGTTTCCAAAAGGCATGAACATCAGTTGTTCATATTTGGTTTTCTTATTCATTAGATTCAATTGGTGATGGTTTAAAATTTTGTTTTGGAATTTCATCAAGTTCAATCTTATATCCCTTCACTGCATTTAATATAAAAGGATCATTTTTTATACGCCCGTTTACGGGACGTATTATGGTGTACCGTTGTCCGTCTGTCCGTCTGTCTTCAACATGTCGGACAATAAGTCAAAAACGTTTTAACCAATTTTCATGAAACTTTGGTGAATTGTTTATATCTATTGACGTAAGCTCCCTTTCGATTTTTATATATTTTAGGGTTCTAAGTTTCCGAGTTATGGGATTTTATTCATAAAAAGGGGGGATTTTCCAGTTTTCGTACAACAACTCAAAATGCTTTGAGCAGTTTTCATGAAACTTTGGTGGCTGGTTTATTATACGACCGCAAAAAATTTTGTGGTCGTATATTGGTATGACGTTGGCGTCGTCGTCGTCGTCGTCGTCGTCGTCGTCGTCGTCGTCCGTCGTCGTCGTCGTCGTCCGAAGACACATTGGTTTTCGCACTCTAACTTTAGTTTAAGTAAATGGATCTCTAGGAAATTTTACCATAAGGTTCAATACCACAAAAGGAAGGTTGGGATTGATTTTGGGGGTTATGGTACCAACAGTTAAGGAATTAGGGGCCAAAAGGGGCCAAAATAAGCATTTTGTAACTTCCAGACAATAACTTGTGTGTAAGTGTATGGATCTCTCTGACATTGTACCACAAGGTTCCATATCACAAAGGGAAGGCTGGGATTGATTTTGGGGTAATTGCCTCAAAATTTTAGGAATTAGGGACCAAAAAGGGCAAAAATAAGCATTTTTCTAGTTTCAGGACAATAACTTGTGTGTAAGTGTATGGGTCTTTCTGAAATTGTACTACAAGGTTCCATATCACAAAGGAAAGCTGGAATTGAGTTTGGGGTAATTGCCTAAACGTTTAGGAATTAAGAGCCAAAAGGGCCAAAATAAGCATTTTCTAGTTTCCAGACAATAACTTGTGTTTAAGTGTATGGATCTCTCTGAAATTGTACTGCAAGGTACCATACCTCATTGAAGGCTGGGATTGAGTTTGGGGTGATGAATCATAAGGGGTTCAAAAATTGGGGGTTCCCTTTTCTTCCTTTTTTCCTTTTTTTTTTCTTTAAAATTTTCCATTTTAAGTTGGTTATTTCTGATTTATATTTAAAAGCAAATAATAATGATATGGCAGGAGATACACACCAAACAGGATGTGTAAATTATTATATAATAAGTATTGTGCAATAGCAAGAAATTTTCAATTGCACAGTATTGCGCAATAGCAAGAAATCTTCAATTGCACAGTATTGCGCAATAGCAAGAAATATCCAATAGCACAATATTGCACAATAGGAAGAAATTGTCAATTGTACAGTATTGCACAATAGCAAGAAATATTCAATTGCACAGTATTGCGCAATTGCAAGAATATTTAATTGCACAGTATTGTGCAAAAGAAGATACTTTGTATAAATTGCTTATTTCTTGACCAATTTCAATGGGGTTTTATTCTTGAATTCTTGGGGTTCTTTAATATGCTGAATCTAACCGTGTATTAAGTTTTTGGATTTTGGGCCCCGTTTTAAATTGGTCCACATTGAGGTCCAAAGGGTCCAAAATTAAACTTTGTTTGATTTCATCAAAATTGAATTATTGGGGTTCTTTGATATGCCGAATCTAACCGTGTATTTAAATTCTTAATTTTGGTCCCGTTTTCAAATTGGTCTACATTAAGGTCCAAAGGGTCCAAAATTAAACTTAGTTTGATTTTAACAAAATTGAATTCTTAGGGTTCTTTGATATGATGAATCTAATCATGTATTTAGATTTTTGATTATGGGCCCAGTTTTCAAGTTGGTCCAAATTGGGGTCCAAAATTAAACTTTGTTTGATTTCAACAAAATTGAATATATGGGGTTCTTTGATATGCTGAATCTAACCATGTATTTAGATTCTTAATTTTTGGTCCCGTTTTCAAATTGGTCTACATTAAGGTCCAAAGGGTCCAAAATTAAACTTAATTTGATTTTAACAAAATTGAATTCTTAGGGTTCTTTGATATGCTGAATCTAAACATGTCTTTAAATTTTTGATTATGGGCCCAGTTTTCAAGTTGGTCCAAATCGGGGTCCAAAATTAAACTTTGTTTGATTTCAACAAAAATTGAATATATGGGGTTCTTTGATCTGCTGAATCTAACCATGTATTTAGATTTTTGATTTTTGGGCCCCGTTATCAACTTTGTCTACATTGAGGTCAAAAGGGTCCAAAATTAAACTTTGTTTGATTTCAACAAAAATTGAATATATGGGGTTCTTTGATATGCTGAATCTAACCATGTATTTAGATTTTTGATTTTTGGCTCCGTTATCAACTTTGTCCACATTGAGGTCAAAAGGGTCCAAAATTAAACTTTGTTTGATTAAACTTTGTTTGATCATCAAAATTGAACTCTTAGGGTTCTTTGATATGCTGAATCTAACCATGTATTTAGATTTTGGATATTGGACCATAATAGGTGAATGTCCAATTTAAAAAAATTTAAGTTCTTAGACCACATTCATTCTGTGTCAGAAACCTATGCTGTGTCAAATAGTCAATCACAATCCAAATTCAGAGCTGTATCAAGCTTGAATGTTGTGTCCATACTTGCCCCAACTGTTCAGGATTCGACCTCTGCGGTCGTATCAAGCTGCGCCCTGCGGAGCATTTTATATCTGTTGAAATAATCTCCCTTTAGTTTTTTCATAAATTTATGATATGACATTGAGGAGTAATGGAACTTTATTTGGTGAAAAAGCGACGGGCGTATCATGTGCTCATGGCGCAGCTCTTTATTTACAAGATATTATAATTCCCCTCCTGTGAAATGTTCAACTTTGTAGAAATAAGGAGATATGGTATGATTGCCAATGAGACTTCTATCCACCAGAGTTCAAGCGAAGTGGATGTAAGCAATTATTTGCAACCATACATCCTTTAACAATGAGAAAAACCCATATCGTATAGCCGGTTATAAAAGGCCCCAACATGACAACTAACGGCCTAGTTTATAACAAAAAAAATTACGAAAAAATAAATATGACAGACATGAACCAACGACAATCACCGAACTACAGGCACATAATGAATTTGGCGGGGTTAAACAATTTTTTGAGCGCTCAACCCTCCTCCTAACCTGCAACAGTGGTGTAACAGTACAACATAAAAACAAACTATAAAAATCAGTAGCAATTATCACTGTTACATTATCACTTACGCTTAACGTTTGTCTTTGATGTTAAACCCACTCTTCTTTTTTTTTTCTTTTTTTTGTTCTTGTTGCCCTGTATCTGTCCAGAAATCCTAGCATTTTTTTGCTAGAGTGGTGTGATGGTTTTTGCCATGGAGGCCGTGGATGTGTGTCTATTTTGCGTCCATCTAGAAAAGGCTCACTGAAGCTAAGTTTACTAATCCTCCTCTCTTCTTTTTCAAAATCCTCCTATTTGTAGCTAAATTATCACCAAAGGCATATTCAGTGACATGATTGTGACTCTTTTATATTGATAAGGAACCTCTGGATGATCAGTTGCTTCCTCTTTCTGTTTGCAGTGTAAATTCCATGTGTTACTATTTTGAACATGTCTTTAGTCATGTTCTTCACTACATTTGGGTCAAGATGTGTAATTCATCCCCGGTAGGCGACAATGGTAGCCTTTTTTTCCATTCCTCTGTCCATATCGTAAACTTGGATATGTATGATGGCTTGTTTCTAATTTTAGACATTTTCGCAGATGTGGTTAAAATTTTGGGATACGAAGTGAGATAAAATATTTCACAAAATGCTAAACCCCGAAAGGGCCCATGTGATGCGGCTTCAGTAAGTAAAAAGTCCCTATTTTCACACAGTTCAATTTTCTTGAAATTCACTTCTTTACAAACATTTTATAACTCAAAACTTTTTGCATCTTTATTTTTACAGTCTTCTGCTCTAAAAAAAAGCACAAGTGGTAAAGCTCAGTCAATTACTAAAAACAGCACCATGTCCAATATAAATGCATACAGGTTTTTGTCTCGCCGGCGGAAAGCGAGACCATAGGGATTGCTTTTCCGGTGACGGCTGTGGCGAAGGCGTCAACAATTGTTAAGTTTTCTGCTTAAGTTAATTCGATAGGAACTACTTGTGATAGTTCATTGATATTAGCAATTTGCAATGTTAAGTTTTCTGCTTAAGTTAGTGAGAGTCTATCTGACGTTTGTTTACATCGGCCATGTTTGATATGTTCACCCATAATATAAAAATAAAAACAATTCAAACGAGAAAACTAACGGCCTGATTTATATATAAAATAATGAACAAAAACAATTATGATATACAGCAACGAACGACAACCACTGAATTACAGGCTCCTGTTTGCATTGTAAGTTTAGGGTCGGTCTTTTCATCACCGAACTCCACCGCACACCGCCGAACACCATAAAAAGACCACTTACCCTTAAGGAAAACAATAGTATTTTTCAATAAAACGATGAACTTTATTAAATTACGTAAAATGTAATCCTATTATCAACTTTTTTTCCATATTTTAATGTGCATTATAGCTGAGAACAAAAAAAAATTAAAAACCGTTTTGGGATTCAGCAAAATATTTTTTTACTGAAAATAAATTGTATATTATCTTTTAAAATGTCATTACTTTTCTATTATAAGAAATAAATTGTTCAAGTAAGTGAAAATGTTTTATTCAATGTGAGATTATCATAAGGGGACGACCATTTGATATTCTGGAGGGGGGCCAGGAGGATTTGTTTTGGATGGGTTATTTATTTTTGTGGACCAAAAGGACAGATTATTTATTTTCTGCACTGTTGAAGCATGATTTTTCATTTTCATTAAAACAAGGGACTGATTATCTATTTTCACAATTATATTTATAATATTTGAAAACATACAATTTTAAATTAATTTTTATTCTTAAATAAATAACATAGTCAATTAAGTCAATCAGAATTAATCATCATCCTCTGGAAGTTAATCTTCTGAATTGCAAACTGCATATATTGCATACGTACAAGGTATTAAAGCTGGGCTGTAACTAGCCTCTTTTAAAAGTTGTCAAACATTTTCGCCAAGCGGAGCGAGGCGAAAAAAAGATCAGCGAAGAGTCTGGGGTTCGCTGAAGGCCCCAAGAAGCTATAGAAAAAATGGCGCAAAATCATGCATTATGCGCGTTTCCCAGACCCTTTCTTAATCTGAAACGCAAGTTCTGTTTTAATTTTTTAAAGCAAAATATATAGATTCAGTGTAAGACTTTTAGTTTTTAGGGACAACATCAAGAGACCAATATGTAGGACAAAGCAAAAAATGTTTCAGTTTGCAGAAAAACCTTTTATACCTATCAATTACGCTTTTTTCAAATTAAGTTAAGAGGGTCTGATTATCATTGATATAACTATGTCAAGTCAGTTTTTATAACACATTTCAATGTAGTTCCTAACTGGGATACAATTTAAAGTAGTTTGTAATAGACAAAGGGTCCTTAAATATAATAAAACTCAAGTTTAAAACATAATTACTAAATTACAAATAGAATGCAACACTAAGAGAATAGTCATAAAGAACTCTGAAGGGCAATCAATGAACAAAAGACAAACCCGGGAACAGATAAAACACAAAACGACAAACATTATAGAAAATCAACACTGAAAAATAAAAATAAATGAGAAACATGGATCTCAAAAAACAGGGGCTACGTCAGCGGGTGAACAGAACTTGCTTCTTGCAAGACACTTGCTGTGAAAACAGTTGATATGAATACAAGCTTTTGTTTTGAAATTGCGAACATGAGGCATTTGCCTCAATGTAGTTATGGCCCTGTAATAAAAGTGAGGTAAATGTTCACGAGACAATATACCTCAAGTGAAATGAAACCCATTTTCAAACATTTCAAATACATTAATATTTATATTATTAAAAGATTTTCCTAAAAAAATATAAAAAGACGAATTTTGGAAGAATCTGGTGCCATCTCATACTTCAGAATAGCATTTATAAAAGGCTTAAAAGACCTGCCAAGTTATTTTCAATACATTGTAAGTCAAGTTATTTATTTTCAAACTACCACAGAACAAACCATTCATTTTTGTTATTATCAAGGCTGAGTTATTTATTTTCAAAATCCCCTCCCCAGAATATCAAATGGTCGTCCCCTAATAATTATATGAACAAAATGTTGTTTGACTGAAAGTGTACTATTCTGACAACAGCCCTTGTAAGACCAAAATCCCAATGATGACTGGGAAATAAAAATATGGTCACTACAGGTCTTCTTCCGACCGGCAGTAAAACCCTTTCCAAAGTGGGGCGTGCGTTTGGCTGTGCGGGATGTACAAGTACGCTTCCACGTCCGGTCAGAATGGGGACGTTAAATCCGATGCCTCATGTAAGGAGAGTGCCACGCTCTCTGTACGTTAAGAACCCTTGTAACAACTCTTTGTTGTGTCCGTATGTGGCCTGTTGCAAGGCAAAATTTTTGTCCCTATCCAAAATACCCTTATTTTCCAGTGGCAGTCTAAATTTTCCCGACCTTCATTCCAGGCGGTCTCTATTACAGGACCTACCTATTGTATTTATTGTTAATTTGTTCTCGTTCTGAATATGCATGAAAATATTTGCCACTGGGCGTTAAGCAACCAGCAATCAATCAATAAATGTAATACCAGAAGACTGTTCTTTTTGGTTCTCTGTTTATTCTTATTAATTTGAAGAAATATGTATACAAATATTCATCCTCATTCAGAAGGTTAGTCAGATATATAAATAAAGATGAAATTGATATATTTAGACCTGGTAGATGGTATTTTAATGTGTTCGGTGGTGAAAAGACCTACCGTTTATTTATTTCCGGTTGATCTTTCGTCATTCTTTTGTTTACACTTGGCCCTGCTTCATCAATATCTCGTTGAACAGGCCTTTGTGATTATTCACTCGATATCTCAGGTGGTCTGGGAGGGTAAGCATATCCTGCTCCACATGTGGCACCCGTTGTGTAGCTTATGTAAGTTTCATCTGTGAATTCACTAGCAATATTATTATGATAACTTTCTCACTTAGATGAATTCATATTTATTTTTATGTTCAAGTTCAAGATATTCAAATTATTTTTGTCATTCAGATTTTAGTGAAATTTTCAAGAACCAGTAGAATTCTTTGTGACAGCTTGTATTCTTTTTTGCAAACATGTCAAGATAAGGTTTTGTTTAATATCTGAGATTAAGGATTTATTTATACAAAGTCCTCAGAAATGGACCTGAGTTCGTTTAACTTCATTTGTTCCATATTTGACTAGTGTAAACATATATTATTGGTCCATTTATTATATGTTGTAATGTTGTACTCATATTTGATTGTCTGCTGTTTATACCATTTTTATGCTTCCGCCATAGCGGAGGGGGCATCAAGTTTTACCCTTGTCCGTCTGTCCGTCCGTACGTCCTAAATTGGTTTCCATTCTCTAACTTTAGTTTGCCTCAACCAAATGTTATGAAACTTGCACACAATGCTTATTACCATATAACACATATCAGGTTTGAATTTTGGAGGCGTCACTTTTACTGTTCTAGAGTTATGCCCTTTTACAAATGGAAAAATTGCTGAATTGTTCGTTTCCGTTCTCTAACTTTAGTTTGCCTCAACCAAATATTATGAAACTTATGCACAATGCTTATTAGTACAAAACACAGATCGAGTTTGAATTGTGGTGGCGTCACTTTTACCATTCTAGAGTTATGCCCCTTTACAAATGGAAAAATTGCTGAATTTTTCGTTTCCGTTCTCTAACTTAAGTTTGCCTCAACCAAATGTTATGAAACTTATGCACAATACTTATTATCACAAAACTCAGATCAAGTACAAATTTAGGTAGCGTCACTATTACCGTTCTGAGTTATGTCCCTTTATAACATTATATGCAAGCGGGGGCATCATCTGTGTCCCATGGACACATTCCCCATTTATTCAATTGTATGTTATGTTATATTTAAAAGTATATAACACCTCAGTAAACATCCCGCTAAACAGTTACCTCCTTGAAAAATATTTTGAATTGACATTAAAACCCTGCCTTGAGAAAGTCTCTGCCCTCATTTCCAACTTCTTGCTAAAATATTTATCAATGAACAAAATGAACAGACTTGATTGTCGAAAACAAATTGTATGAATGATGATTTCTACTCATTTTTGTGTTTTGTGCAAAAATGTTAGGAGATAGAGAGAGCCTGTAAACAGAAAACACGATCCACAAGAGATTTTAGTCAAGAATTATAGATTCTATCAACAGTCAGCAAACTTTAAAATGTTTAAAAGGAGTTATTAAGAACAAACAAATTTTATGCGCAAAATGCCTAAATGATTGTACTTTTTTTATTTATTTTGCAGATGTACAGTCAACATTAGTTAATTTTGTGAAAGATGTTTCTGTGAAGTACCCCAGGGATTATCAAGCTGTCAGAAATTGTTTACCTGCTGAAAAAATTTCGAAATTAG
The DNA here is from genome assembly GCA_017311375.1 of Mytilus coruscus. Taxonomy (NCBI): domain Eukaryota; kingdom Metazoa; phylum Mollusca; class Bivalvia; order Mytilida; family Mytilidae; genus Mytilus; species Mytilus coruscus. The sequence goes on from CM029600.1 coordinate 56,113,424, forward strand.
ACGCTTGTCTTCAAATGAATTTTGGATGTAGTTAAATGCAAGCAACTGTTTTGAATTATACATGTAGATTTTATCATGATCCTTTCTAAGGTTTTGTTGCCTCAAAGTTACAGATTTGAAACTTGAATTAATTGGATTGATTATTACCATAGATAGACATTTGATTTTTCGGAATTTTCAAGTAAAACTTCTGTCATTAAACTTCTCCACTTGAAGTTATGTTCCTGCTGCAAATCTTTATATGAGTTGTTCATTGACTAACAACAAGTCACTTCTTCATTTTTCAACCAAAATTATGTTTAATTAAAAATTCTTAAACTTAGCTTTATAAATAACTCAGATAATTAAATTTTATAAAAGAATTTACATTCAATTTTTCTATTTTTGTATATTATAGCAAGGAAAAAAGAACACAGATAGAAACTTTAAATATCAAAAATAATTAGCAAGACAAGGTCTTCAAATAAGTCAGCATGTTCCAAATCATCAGTCGATTCCTTATTGCAGTAATTGCCCTTTAATGACGATTTTAACCATTTTTGTTTTGCGTTTTTGTCTATAACAATGTATCTTTAAAAACTAAAATAGATATAAACTTTAATTAGCTATACAAGATCTACAGATAATTCAAATGGATGAAAAAGTCAGTTGACTTCTTTATCGCAGTGTTTGCCCTTTAATGATGATTTCTACCAATTCTGCCTTTTATCTTGAAAACTGTAATGGATAGATATAAACTTTATAAATAGCAAAAATGGTCAGCAAGACAGGATCCACAAATAAGTCAACATTGCTGATTGTTAGTTGAATTCTGTTTCAAAAAATTAAAACAGTTCTGGATTTTGAGATTCCTTTTTAAGCTTTTCTCATCACTTGGTGTACGTCGTCCGTCGTTGTCCATTCACTTTTACAAAAATCATCTCTTCTGAAACTACAGGGCCAAATTTAACCAAACTTGAACACAATCATCATTTGGGTATCTTTAAAATAGTGTCAAATGACCCCGCTTGTCAACCAACATGACTAAAAATAGAACATAGGATAAAATGCACATTTTTATACGGATTTTGCAGCCGCATAATGGTATGACGTTGTCGTCGTCGTCGTCCGAAGACATTTGGTTTCCAGACAATAACTTGAATATAAGTGTATGGATTTCTATGAAATTGTACTACAAGGTTCTATCCCACTAAAGGAAGGTTGGGATTGATTTTGAGTGTTGTCCTAACTGTTCAGGAATAAGGGGCCAAAAACAAGCACTTTTAGCTCACCTGGCCCATAAGTGCCAAGTGAGCTTTATCACCACTTAGCGTTCGTCGTCCGTCGTCATCGTCTGTTAACTTTTACAAAAATTTTCTCTGAAACTACAGGGCCAATTCTAATCAAACTTAGACACAAGCATCATTGGAGTACCTAAAAAATGTGTCCGATGACTCCGCCTGTCAACCAACATGGCAAACATGGCAAAAAATAGAACATAGGGGTAAAATGAAAGTTTTGTCTATTATCTTAAAAACCGCTGTAAATGAAGAAAATATGTCGGGGGCAAGAATGATGAAATATATATATATTGTCTGTTTCCATAAAAACTGTCAGACTACTTCTTATAGGAGTTATTGCCCTTAAATGATAAATTTTACTAATGTTTTGCGTTTTTGTCTAATATCTTGAAAACAATAATAAATAGATGGAAACTGAAATAAGCAAAAAGGATCTGCAAGATAAGATCTACAAATAAGATCTAATGTTTTGCATTTTTGTCTAATATCTTGAAAACAATAATAAATAGATGGAAACTGAAATAAGCAAAACGGATCTGCAAGATAAGATCTACAAATAAGATAACATGGCTGAAATCCTCTGATGATTCCTTATTAGAGTTATTGCCCTCAAATGACAATTTTTACCTTTTTTTTTTTTTTGTGTTTTTGTCTTATATCTGAAAAACAATAATAGATAGATGTAAACTTATATTAGCAAAAGTGATCAGCAAGACAAGATGTACAAATGAATCTCATTGTTGAATTCTTTCGACGACTCCTTATTGGCGTAATTACTCTTTAAAGACGATTTTTACCCAGTTTTAGTGGTTTTGCCTATTATCTTAAAAACTATAATAGATAAATAAACACTTTAAACAGCGAAATTGATCAGGAAGACAAGATCTACAAATAACTTAAGACGAAATCGTCTGACAACTACTAATTGGAGTTATTGTCCTTTAATGGTGATTTTACTTCTTTTTTTTTCGTATTTACTGAATATCTTACATACTGAAATAGATAGATAAAAATTTAAATTGGCAAAAAAGATCATCAAGACAAGATCTACAAAGAAGCCTATGGCAGAAATCGTCAGTCGACATTGTAAAGAAGTTATTGCCCTTTAATGACGATTTCTACACATTTTTTTTAGTTTTTGCCTCATATCTTAAAATCTAAAATAGATATATAGAAAATTAAAATAGGAAAAATGATCACCAAGACAAGATTTACAAATAGTTCAATATGACTGAAATCGTTAGTTGACTCCTTATTTGAGTTATAGCCCTTTAATGATAATTTTTACCATTTTTTTTTTTTGGGGTATTTTTTTGCCTTTTATATCTGTAGAGCCGCTAGTTCTTGTTTCAGGACAATAACATGTGTATAAGTGTATGGATCTCTATGAAGTTGTACCACGTGGTTCCATACCTCAAAAGGAAGATTGGGATTGATTTTGGGGGTGATGGCCTAAGCCGTTTACGAATTAGGGGCTAAAAACAAGGATTTTCTGGTTTCCGGACAATAACTTGAGCATAAATCTATGGATGACTATAAAATTGTACCCCAAGGTTCCATACCAAAAGAGGAAGGTTCGAATTGATTTAGGGGGTTATGGCCTTAACCGTTTAGGAAAGAGATGACCCGGCCCGCCAACCAAGATGGCCGCCATGGCTAAAAAATATCAAATAGGGGTAAAATGTAGATTTTGGCTTATGTCTCTGAAACCAAAGCATTTAGAGCAAATCTGACATTGGGTTAAATTGTTCATCAGGTCATGATCTATCTGCCCTGAAATTTTCAGACGAATCAGAAAACCCGTTGTTGGGTGGCTGCCCCATAATTGGTAATTTTAAGGAAATTTTGCGGTTTATAGTTATTATCTTGAATATTACTATAGAAAGAGATAAACTGTAAGCAGCAATAATGTTCAGCAAAGTAAGATCTACAATAAAGTCAACATGACCAAAATGGTCAATTGACCCCTTAAGGATGTATTGCCCTTTATAGTCAATTTTTAACAATTTTTCGTAAATTTTTGTAATCTTTTACAAAAATCTTCTGCTCTGAAACTACATAGACAAATTCAACCAAACTTGGCCACAATCATCATTAGGGTATCTATTTTTAAAAATGTGTCCAATGACCCCGCCTGCTAGCCAACATGGCCTCCATGGCTAAAAATAGAACCTAGGGATAAAATGCAGTTTTTGGCTTATATCTCTGAAACTAAAGCATTTAGAGCAAATTTGATACGGTAAAATTGTTTAGCAGGTTAAGATCTATCTGCCCTGAAATTTTCAGACGAATCAGAAAACCCGTTGTTAGGTTGCTGCCCCTGAATTGGTAATTTTAAGGAAATTTTGCAGTTTTCATGGTTTTTGTTTATTATCTTGAATATTATTATAGATAGAGATAAAGTGTAACAGCAATACTGTTCATCAAAGTAAGATCTACAAATAAGTCAACATGACCAAAATTGTCAATTGACCCCTTAAGGAGTTATTGCCCTTTAAAGTCTATTTTTAACAATTTTTCGTAAATTTTTGTAATCTTTTACAATAATCTTCTCCTCTGAAACTACTGAGACAAAGGCCACAATCATCATTAGGGTATCGAGTTTTAAAAATGTGTCCGATAACTCTGCCTGCCAACCAACATGGCTGACATGGCTAAAAATAGAACATAGCGGTAAAATGCAGTTTTTTGCTTATATCTCTGACACTAAAGCAAAAGTATAATGGTTGCATTATTTCATGCATCAATTTTAAACAAAAATATCAGGTGAGCGAGGAGCCTGTAGTTAAATTTGAGCCCCGTTTTCAAATTGGTCCACATTAAGGTCCAAAATTAAACTAAAATTAGTTTTATTTTCACAAAAATTGAATACTTGTGGTTCTTTGATATGCTGAATCTAAACATGTATTTAGATTTTTGATTTTGGACCAAGTTTTCAAGTGGTCCAAATCGGGGTCCAAAATTAAACTTAGTTTGATTTTAACAAAAATTGAATATAAGGGGTTTTTTTTAAATGCTTAATCTAACCGTGTATTTAGATTTCAGCCCCGTTATCAAATTGGTCCACATTGAGGTCCAAAGGGTCAAAAACTGAATTTTTTAATGGTTCTTTGATATGCTGAATCTAACCATGCATTTAGATTCTTGATATTAGACCATTATAGGTAAATGTCCAATTTCAAATTTTAAGTTCTTAGACCACATTCATTCTGTGTCAGAAATCTATGCTGTGTCAAATATTTAAACACATAGCAAAAATGATCAGCAATATAAGATATACAAATAAGTTAAGAAGGCTGAAATCGTCAATCGACTTCTCATTGGAGTTTTTGCTCTTAAATGACATTTTTTACAAATTTTTTGCGTTTTTTTTTTTTTTTTTCCTGTTATCTTGAAAACAAAAAAGATAGACACTGTAAACAGAAAAAAGTATCAAAATTACAAGATCAACAAAAAAGAGATTTTTGTCATGAATTCTATTCTAGTCCACAATGTTGGAGAGGGTCATAGGTGAAGATCCACATAGACTTGGGTGAGCGACACAGGCTCTTTAGAGCCTCTAGTTTAACTCCGTGAACTTTTCTCATAACTTGGCGTCCGTCGTCGTCATTGTTAACTTTTACAAAAATCTCTGAAACTATATATAGTTTTTAAAACGGTCCGATGACTCCGCCTGTCAACCAAGATAGCAGACATGGCTAAATATAAAACATAGGGGTAAAATGAAAGTTTCGTCTTTTATATTGAAAACGACTATAAATAGAAAAAATCTGACGGGGGACAGAAATGTTCAGAATGTTGAGCTCTACCTATTGTCTATCTACATCAAAACTGTCAGACGGCTTCTTATAGGAGTTATTGCTCTTAAATGATGAATTTTACCATTCTTTTTCTTTATCTTTGCCTATTATCTTAATAACTATAAAAGATAAATAGAAACTTCAAATCGCAATAATGATCAGCAAGACAAAGTCAACATGGTTGATATCGAAAGTCAAAAACTGCTTCTACTGATATCATGACTGTTTTTGTTAAAAGACAACGCAATCATCAGTCTCATGGCAATCTGATTAACCATCATCAGTCTCATGGCAATCTGATTAACCACAACGAAACAAGCATCGTTGTAATTTTACCCTTGGTGATATTTTATCTATATTTAAAAACGATGGTAGACATCAATTATTACGCAAACTGGGTTAAATGCCAATTAGTAAATTGTATAATATTTACAACGAGTGTGATACAATATCGTTTTTCAGTCCAAAATATGAGTGTACACTTATCATTACAGTTTTTTGTCACCATAGACCGTTCCCTCAAATTTACAAACCTGAAGATCATAAAAGGTATTTTCTAAAAATAAAATGTATTAATCGCGGTATTGATTTTATTAATTTGTCTGGTATTATTTATGACTGTACCGTTCAAAACTTTATACCTTCATATTTTGATACTGTAAGTTCAGAAATTATTTGCGAGGTTTTTGGGATACGATTGCCGTATTGTAAAATAAACGCAAATAAAAAAGGGAGATATCAAAACATGAGGATTATGTGAAGGAAACCAACGGAAAGTTGTTTAAATTCAATCTGTTTGTTTGATTTACTCGTTAAAACAGAACAATCTTAAGAATCTGAGTTGTTCCTTAATATAAAGCACAAAAAGGTTGTGTATTACTAGTAATTGGAACTGGTTGGTTTTTTTTTTACTGTTAACTTTTAGTTATTTTGGCTATTTTTTAAAGTGAAAAACTATATTCAGATTGAATCAAATAGGAAATACATGTGCAGTTGAATTATTTTTGAGAAAGAAAACTAATATTAATGGAAATAATGGCGATCGTATCCCTAAGAGCGATCAAGCTCTTTGATTATTAATGCGAATAAAGCGACTGTGTGAGTATCGCAATAATAAGGACCCGCATTTTAATATGTGAATCATACATCTGCATGCAGATTTTCCTGAAATCGCAATAATTAATCTCACATTTTTGTCCATTCTTCAAAAATCGCAAAAAATAAATGCACGCAATAATTTCTGAATTTACAGTAACATAGAGCATTTTTATTCGTAAAAAAAAAATAACTGTAGAAGTTTAATTTTTAATTAAACGTCAGTAACATCAGATGTCAGTATAGAAAATAATGCTCCTTGAACATGAGACTGTTAAACAGGAAAGAGTGTCGTCAGGTCATTAAAGATGCTCTTTCATCCTGTCATAGAAATTGGTGTAAACGGGAGAAATCTGACAAAAAGTCACTTGATTCCTATTAATGTAAATGTCTGAATATTATTGATATTCGCATATCACATTTCGAAAATAATTTAGAAATAAATAAAATAATAAGATAATACCCAATTTCTAGGATTAAAAACAAAATTCAAGTACTCGCAAAGCGTAGCCGGTTTGTACCGGCCGACAAAGCAGCCAACAATCTGGTGGTGGTATGACGTAAATACTACACGGATGTCCTTCAGAATGAAATTATACACTCAGTTTCATTCAAGGCCGTCCACAGAGAGTCAAATACTAGTATTACATAATCATGTCACTACCACAGCTCCTCTGAACATTTGAATGTCCCCACTATGTATTGGTTACCTAAACTACAACAACAACAAAACTCGGCCTCTAGTAAGTGTTTCACATCTTCATGTAGGTTGTAGGTATTACTATGGGCACCCTTTAGTAGAAACTTGTTTCTGTACTGTTATGAATCACATTTTTTGAGCAAACTCAGTAAAAACCGTCTAAATTCCATTTACTAGTAATTGATAAATTCAACAAACACTTACTGTTAGCTTGATGATAATTGTTTTGTTAATTAATCAAGCATTCTCTCATTATACTGCCGAAATTTACCCAAAGAAACTTACTTTAGGTAAATCAAATATAAAAAGCAATAGCTGTCCTTTCCTAGATTTAGATATTTTAGTTTTACACGAGAAACTCTACACAAAAAAATTTCCTATTGTTAATTTTCCTTTTTTCGACGATGATGTTCCTTTTGGCACCGTCTTTTATATATCCCAACTCGTTTGCTATGCCCGTGTCTGTAGTGACGTTTTGGATTTCAGTGAGCATAATCAATGTATTACTGGTAGATTATTAAGTCAGGGATATCGTTACTACAAATTACTTAATACTTTTACTCAATTCTCCCATAGATACAAAGATTTGGTTTGGAAGTTTGGCTGTACAAACAACGGTACATTGCCGGTTTATCTGCTTGTTCTACAAAGCATGTTCATTAAATTGACAAAAATGCTGTCCGCAGTTGAAGAAGGTCTTCAGAAATACTGTGAAACTGTTTACTTGCATAGTGGTATTAACCATATGTGGATTCTAAAAAACTCTAAAGAACTTCTGGATAATTTTAAATCTCGATCTTTCTCTGAAATTAATTCTACCAAAATCTTTGATTTTTCAACCCTTTATACCACCATTCCTCATGTGAAATTGAAAAATCGTTTAAAAGGAATAATCCACAATGCTTTTCAATATAAAAATGGTAGCATACGTACGCTATAAATGTATTGCTTTGGGATACCATACGGCATATTTGTTAATAGTGAACAAAAAGGTAAAACATGCTACACCGAGTGATCAGTATGCTTGAGTTTCTTATTGACAACATATTTTTTGAATTTGGAGGTAGACTTTTTCAACAAATTGTCGGCATTTCTATGGTAACGAACTGTGCTTCGGAAGATACCAAGACCTTGTTGATAATATTCCGTATCAGCTTCACAAAAAATACATGATGTTCTGGTGTCGGACCACCAATTACTCCCTGAAATTTAGAACGTATGTAAAAGTAGTCCTACTCTGACACAAAATAGTGCTTTTGATGTCTTTGTTTACTTAAACTAACCAACAAATTTGCAGAAATGAAACTTTTGATGAAAGAGAAATATATTTAGATCATTTTGAGCCAAAATTTACTTGTCTATGAGTTTGCATTAAAAATTCAGGATTAATGCGCTCCATAGTATACTAATTTAAGATTTCCAGAAAACCAGGAGTTATTTTGGTAGTACCTGTATTTCCAAGATCAGATTTTTCTTATATAATTTTAAACATGGGTTGAAAATTGGCATGTAGAAAGGTGATACATGTACAATTCATGATATACCTGGTTTCTATGAAGTTAAACTTCAGGTAAAATATTTAGAAAGCTGTGAAAATTGCAAAATTTGGTTGAACAGATAGGGATTTTTAATTGGTAGTCTGACACCTTCTTGAAGTATAGATTCCAGGTACTGACGTTGTTTATCATCTTAATTACGTGTTATGATGTTCCTTTATTTGTATATTGTTAACCTTTACTGTTTAGTCCATTTTTGGTCATATCCTTTTGGCGTGGCTCGGTATTTATACATCTCGCTATTGTGTTATTGTGCTATGGTCATTTATTCTATATTTTTATAGAGTGTCTATATGCAATTTTGTTTTTCTTTGTTGACATATTTGTTTGTTTTTATCTATATAACTAAAATAAAAGAGGTCCAATTTGTTAGCCGGCATGACGTAAAAACGACGAGTCAAAGAATTCAACTTTATATATAACTAATATAGGACAATGGTGTTGTTTAAAAATTACACCATTCCAGGCCCTTTTGTTTTACACATAATTAATATTACAAATAATTAACAAGTTCCGGGTTGAATCCGATACTGATACCAATAGTATATGTAGTGTCCGGTTGTAGTTACCTGTTACCTTTTGTAAATACATCCTCTATCAGGAGAACCTGGAATTCTCCCAGGAGTTGTTTTATATCTAGTACACTATTTAACAAGTCTGTTTTCTTCCACCTCAATGCCACTATTAATTTTGGTTTATTAGTAAAAAAATTAAATTTAGTTTATAGTAAGTTTATTGTAGTAAGAAAACCAGGACGGGTTCAAACAGAAAGATTGTGAAAGCAGAGAAAACTGTGCACCTTAAAATCAGCATGACTTTATCAGATGACATTACGAATACTAAATATCCAGGCTAAAAATAAGGCATAGGTACTTTAATTCAGTCACGCGGGTGTGTTCCAGTAATGATTAAGATTATAAAACAGTATTGACTGCTTACCCCAATTTTTGACATTTTTATACGACCGCCAAATTTTTGTGGTCGTATAATGTGATGACGTCCGCATCGTCGTCGTCGTCGTCGTCCGAAAACATTTGGTTTCCAGACAATAACTTAAGGATAAGTATATCATGCGGGATCTCTATGAAATTGTACCACAAGGTTCCATACCACAAAAGGAAGGTTGGGATTGATTTTGGGGGTTTTTGTCCTAACTGTTCACGAATAAGGGGCCAAAAACAAGCATTTTACTTGTTTCAGGACAATAACTTGTGCATAAGTGTATGGATCTCTATGAAATTGAACCACAAGGTTCCATACCTAAAAAGGGGTGTTGGGATTGATTTTGTTGGTTATGGCCCAAACGTTTTAGGAATTAGGGGCCAAAAAACTAGGATTTTCCGGTTTCCGGACAATAACTTGAGTATAAGTCAATGGATCTCTATGAAATTGTACCACAAGGTTTCACACCAAAAGTGGAAGGCTGGGATTTATTTTTAGGGTTATGACCCTAACCTTTTTCGAAAAAGAGGCCAAAAAACAATACTTTTCTAATACTTTGTATAAATTGCTTATTTTTTTTACCAATTTCAATGGGGTTTAAGTCAAAGTCTTCAATTCTTGGTATTCTTTATTATGCTGAATCTAACTGTGTTTTTGGATTTTCAATTGTGGGCCCCGTTTTCAAATTGGTCCAAAATTAAACTTTGTTTGATTTCAACAAAATTTAAATTTTTTGGGTTCTTTGATATGCTGAATCTAACCGTGTATTTAGATTTTTGAATTTTTGGGCCCGGTTTTCAAATTCGTCCACATTAAGGTCCAAAGTATCCAAAATTAAACTTAGTTTAATTTTTTTTTAAATTGAATTCTTGGGGTTTTTTGATATGCTGAATCTAAACATATATTTACATTTTTGATTTTGGGCCCAGTTTTCAAGTCGGTCCAAATCGGGGTTCAAAATTAAATTTTGTTTGATTTCAACAAAAATTGAATATATGCTTTTTTATATGCTGAATCTAACCGTGTATTTAGATTCTGGATTTTGGGTTCTGTTATCAAATTGGTCCAAATTGAGTTCCAAAGGGTGCAAAATAGAACCATGTTTGATTTGATCAAAGGGTTCTTTGATTTGCTGAATCTAGCCATGTATTTAGATTTTGGATATTGGAACATAATAGCTAAATGTTTAACTTCAAATTTTTCAGTTCTTTGGCCACATTCTTTCTGTCTCAGAAACCTTTGCTGTGTCAAATATTAAATCCCAATCCAAATTCAGAGCTGTATCAAGCTTGAATATTGTGTCCATACTTGTCCCAACAGTTCAGGGTTCGACCTCTGCGGTCGTATTTTATTATAGTATGTTCTTATGTTGTACTGTTACACCATTGTCCTCGGATGGAGGAGGGTTGATGCCTTCAAAAATGTTTAATCCCGCCACATTCTTTATGTGCCTGTCCCAAGTCAGGAGCCTGTATTTCAGTGGTCGTTGGGTTCATGCCTGTCATAATTGTTTTTATACGACCGCAGGTAGTATTATGTTAAGGTGTTGTCTGCGTCTGAAGACATTTTGATTCGCAGACAATAACTTGAGTATAAGTTCATGGATCTCTATGAAATTTTAGCACAAGGTTCCATACCAGTAAATGATGGTTGGGATTGTTTTGGGGGCTATTGTCCTTGCGGTTTTGTAATTAGGGGCCAAAAAAGGTCAGGTTTACTGGTTCATGGAAAATAAATTGGTTCGCAGACAATAACTTTGGTGTAAGTGTATGGATGTGTAAGAAATTTTAGTACTAGGTTCCATACCACAATAGGAGGGTTGGATTGATTTTGGGGGTTATTGTCTTAGCTGTTTTGTAATTAAGGGCCAAAAACAATTATTTGTCTGGTTTTAAGACAATAACCTGAGTATAAGTGTATGGATCTCTTTTAAATTTTAGCACAAGGTTCCGTACCACAATAAGAAGGTTGGGATTTATTTTGGGGGTTATTGTCGTAGCTGTTTAGGAATTAGGTCCAAAAACAAGCATTTTTCATTTTTCAGGACAATAATTGGTGTATAAGAGTATAGATTTCTATGAAATTTTACCACAAGGTTCCTTACTTCAAAAGAAAAGTTTAGAATGATGTTTGCAGGGTCATGGCCCATACCGTTTAATAATTAGGGGTCGAAAAGGGGCCGAAAACAACTATTTTTCTGGTTTGCAGGCAATAACTTGAGTATAAGTGTATGGATTTCTATTTAATTTTAGCACAACGTTCCATACCACAATAGGAAGGTTGGGGTTTATTTTGGGGGTTATTATAGTAGCTGTTTAGGAATTAGGGGCCAAAAACGGCCTAACAAAAATAATTATTTGTCTGGTTCGCAGACAATAACTTGAGTATAACTGTATAGATCTGTATTAAATTTAAGCACAAGGTTCCATTGCACAATAAGAGGTTGGGATTTATTTTGGGGGTTATTGTTGTAGCTGTTTAGTAATTAAGGATCAAAAAGGGGTCAAAAACAAGCATTTTTTATGTTTCAGGACACTAATTTGTGTATTAGAGTATGGGTTTCTATGAAATTTTACTACAAGGTTCCATACTTCAAAAGGAAAGTTGGGATTGATTTTAGGGGTCATGGTCCAAACTGTTTAATAATAACGGGCTGAAAAGGGGAAAAAAACTAGGATTTTCTGATTTCTGGACAATAACTTGAGTATAAGTCTATTTATTGCTATTTAATTGTGCCACAAGGTGTTATACATAAAATAAAGTTTGGGATTGATTTTAGGGGTTATGACCCTATTAGTTTAGTTAAAAGGGGCCAAAACCAATACCTTGTATAAATTGCTTATTTTTTTTAGCAATTTCAATGGGGTTTAATTCAAAAGTCTTGAATTCTTGGGAGTCTTTCATATGCTGAATCTAACTGAGTATTTAATATTTGGATTTTACGGTCTGTTTTTGAAATGATTCATATTTAGGTCCAAAGGGTCCAAAATTAAACTTTGTTTGATTTCTTTAAAAATTAAGTTATTGGTGTTCCTTGATATGATGAATCTCATTGTGTATTTAATTTTTTTTTTTAATTTTGAGGCCGGTCTTTAAATTGGTCCACATTAAGGTCCAAAGGGTCCAAAATACAACTTTTTTTTATTTAAAAAAAAATGGAATTCTTGGGGTTCTTTGATATGCTGAATCTAAGAGTGTATTTAGATTTTTTATTTGGGGCATGGTCGGCCGACATTAAGGTCCAAAGGGCCCAAAATTAAACTTTGTTTGATTTAAAAAAAAAGAATGGTTGGGGTTCTTTGATATGCTGAATCTAAGTGGTATTTAGATATTTGATTTTGGACACAGTATTCAAGATGGTCCAAATTGGGGTCCAAAATTAAATATTGTTTGATTTCATCAAAATTGAATTGTTTGTGTTATTTGATATGGTCAATCCAACAGTGTTTTAGATTTTTTGATTTTGTGCTTGGTTTTCAAAGTTGGTCCAAATTTTGGTCCAAAATTAAACTTTGTTTGAAGTCTTCAAAATTAAATCATTGGTAAAATTGAGAATGAAAATAGGGAATATGTCAAGGAGACAACAACCCGACCAAAGAGCAAAGCCGAAGGCCACCAATGGGTCTTCAATGCAGCGAGAAAATCCCGCACCCGGAGGTGGTCCTCAGCTGGCCCCTAACTAAAATTGTGTGCTAGTTCAGGGAAAATGGACGTCACACTAAACTCCAAAACATATAAATGAACTAAAGTTAAAAAACATACTAGACTAACAAAGGCCAGAGGCTCCTGACTTGGGACAGACGCAAAAATGCGGCGGGGTTAAACATGTTTTGTGAGATCTCAACCCTCCCCCTATACCTCTAGCCAATGTAGAATAAAGAAACACATAGCAATACGCACAGTAAAACTCAGTTTAAAAGAAGTCCGAGTCCGATGTCAGAATAGGTAACAAAAGAAACTAAGCAAAATGACAATGATACATAAATGAACAAAGGACTACTAGCAGTTACTGACATGCCAGCTCCAGACCTCAATTAAACTGATTGAAAGATTATGTCTTCATCATATGAAAATCAAGTACAATCCCTCCCGTGTTCTTTTATGTGTGCAATCTAACAGTGTTTTAAATTTTTGATTTTGGGCCCGTCTTTCAAACTGGACCCCATAAAGGTCCAAAGTATCCAAAATAAAACTTAGTTTGATTTTAACAAAAAATGAAACAATGTGGTTATTTGATATGCTGAATCCAACCATGTATTTTGAATTTGAATATTGGACCATAATTGGTAAATGTCTAATTTTAAAATTATGTAAGAACTTATACCACATTCATTCTGTGTCAGAAACTATGCTGTAGAAAACTTATTAAAAACGGTATTTCACATCCTAAATTTTACGGTAATATTGTACTTAAAGCGCGGAAATCACTTTGTGATCCGTGTAAACTCATCGAACCTTTAAACAGACTTATTAGTAAAGGTTATCTCACCAATGTTGTAATTAGATCTTTGAATATAGTTTACATTGGCACAAATATCGATTTTGACATCAGCAAATTAAAACATTACTAAATTTCTATTCTTTTCAAACCGTTTTTTGGGATGTTTAAATTCACATCCACGTTCATTTTCTATATAGAGATTACTCTTTCTATATATAACATTATACATATTTATTAAAAGGTTAACTCCTTACTATCCTACTGCTTGTCGATACTTTTATTTTGGCATTGCACAAGTCATGTCTTCTTTGACTGTCCATCACGTTAAAACACTAAATCCCTGGGATGTGTTTTAGTTAATTTAAGTCTCTGATGCATGATTTTTTATTATTAATTATTTTTGGCTTTTAACTAGCTTTCAGTAACTGCGAGTACTCTCAAATCGTACTTTTAGGACATTTTCACCCCCCTTTTTGCAATATTTTGTATCAAACATATGCAGATTGTTGCCATGGTTACACCAAAAAGATATTATATTTCACCATTATAACTATTGGAAATCAAATCTATGGAAGATGCTGATTCCATATATATGCACATGCATAACACAAACATAAAGCCTTATTTGTTAAAAATCAAGAGAAAGAGGATGGTTAAAAATTATGAGTGTCAATTTTAAGTTTTTCTCCTAACTGTGTATTGCTACCATGGCATTGGAGAAAGCACAGAATTGCTTATTTAAAGACAAATCATGCCACAAATCTATTGATGTTTAGATTATAGATCCAATTCTGAGGGAGAGAAAAAATTTAGTATGACAATATATGTTAATTTTTATGACCCCGCAACAAAGTTGTCGGGGCCATATAGTTTTACCCTTGTCCGTCATTCCGTCATTCCGTCATTCCGTCTTTCCGCAACAAACCATTATACGGACTTTTTTTCTAAACGCCTTCAGATATTGGGCTGATTTTTGGTATGTGAGTTAACCATGATAAGTTACAGATCAAGTTTAAGTTTCGTTCCGCTCCGCTAATTTTTGCCGAAATAACGGGCTTTTGACTTTGATAAATTGTTGATAATCACAGTTATACGGACTTTTTTTCTAAACGCCTTCAGATATTGGGCTGATTTTTGGTATGTGAGTTAACCATGATAAGTTACAGATCAAGTTTAAGTTTCGTTCCGCTTGGCTTATTTTTGCCGAAATTACGGGCTTTGGACTTTGATAAATTGTTGAAAATCACAGTTATACAGACTTTTTTCTAAACGCCTTTAGATATTGGGCTGATTTGTGGTATGTAAGTTAACCATGATGAGTTACAGACCAAGCTTAAGTTTAGTTCCGCCCGCTGATTTTTGCCGGACTTTGATAAATTGTTGAAAATCACAGTTATACAGACTTTTTTTCTAAACGCCTTTAGATGTTGGGCTGATTTTTGGTATGTGAGTTAACCATGATGAGTTACAGATCAAGTTTAAGTTTGGTTCCGCTCCGCTCCGCTGATTTTTGCCGAAATTAAGGGTTTAACACTTTGAAAATCACAGTTATATGGACTTTTTTCTATACGCCTTCAGATTTTGCGCTGATTTTTGATATGTGAGACTACCGTGATGAGTTACAGATCAAGTTTATGTTTCATTCCGCTATGCTGATTTTCATGTCGTTTCAACACATCTTGTTAGATCTGCAGTACATCCACTTACTGTTTGCTGATAGTTTGAAATTTAATAACTCATTGATCAAGGAAATTTTTCATCAAACTAGTATTGGTCTTGAGAGCTTGATACTATCCATGCATGTTTGTGTCCACATGTGTTGTTGAAATTGCAGATTTTTCAACTTTTTGAGACGGGGCCATTCGTGTCGTTCCGACACATCTAGTCTTGTTTATTGTCCTTAGCAACCAATATAGACATTTTGACACAAAGACTTGGTTCGGTCATAAATTCATACTTATTGGCTACCCCTTGTAAAAGAAAGAATGCGCTTTACATACCGACCTCAATATGAAACGCTTTATATTTTTTCATGCGAATAAATCAAATTCATATTTTTAGCAAGTATATTGTTACAATTTGGCATGAACTAAGTCTAAATTTGTCCCCGCTGTTAGAAATTGATTCAGTATTTGCCAAATTTTAACCAAGGCTTTGGTATGCTAATACACAACAAAATTGATATTCTAGAGCTTTAAAAAAGAGGGACGAAAGATACCAGAGGGACAGTCAAACTCATAGATCGAAAACAAACTGACAACGCCATGGCCAAAAATAAAAAGACAAACAGACAAATAATAGTACAGATGACACAACATAGAAAACTAAAGACTAAGCAACACGAACCCCACCAAAAACTGGGGTGATCTCAGGTGCTCCCTAAGGGTAAGCAGATCCTGCTCCACATGGGGCACCGTCGTGTTGCTTATGTTATTACAAATCCGGTAAATAGTCTAATTCGGTAGGTCACATTCGTGAAAAGGGAAGGGTATTGTAGTAACGACATAAGGAACATATCCGATATCATCTGTGAAACGGTTATTCCATAACGGTCAACCAACTCGTGATGGCGTCCGTAATATTTACGAAGGGATGATTTCAACTTTACCATTTGGAACTCTTGGTTTAATAATAGCTTCCTTGTGAGCAGCAATCCTCTATCAAGGAAATCATGATAGGAAACACAAGCCCGGGAATATCGTATCAATTGGGAGATTTATACTCCGTATGCAGGCGCTGCTGGAATGTTGCTACATAGAAATGGAAAGTTCACAATTGGGAAGCTGAAATCATCTCTTTTGTCGTAAAGTTTTGTTTTCAACCGACCCTCATTGTCAATTTCTAGATGTAAGTTAAACAAATTAAAGTTGTACAAATTAAAATAGCTTTAATTTGTACAATTTGTCTACTGTTAAGGTTAATTTAAGTTTTTAAACATGAAAAGACAGAAATAAAAGGTATAGTTTGAGAAATTTAATTAAAAAATGAGCATTTACACTTTGACATGGCATGTTTCTTCAAATCACTATTTTGTTGCATTTAAGTGACAATTGCTAACCTTCATAAAATATTTATTTTTGAACAAATTTTCAAAATTAGCAGGCCAATTTGCTCGTTTTAGCTAACAGAACACAGAAATTCATTAAAAGAGGAATTTGAAAAAAAATTTCACCTTAAGGTAGCAATACACAGTTAGAAGTTTTAGTTTCGCATTTTGGCCATGGTGAATTTTTTAAATATGAAAGTTTTTGTACAATAAAATTGATTTTTAGATAGTTGAAGAATAATATAGCCTTCCAAGTGGGTTTATATGAACATCAAGATTGTTTTGTGCATGTTTTGTAGGCCATTTTTGTGTTTGAAAGTCCGTATTTTCACATCCGTACCGCCCATAGGTCCAGAAATTATTGTAGTGTTTTTCAACAAAGATTTGACCCTCGAACTTTTCAATTCAATTTTATGGAAAAATGAGCAGAAATGCATATGAATTTTTTTTTTTTTTTTTTTTTACCTCTTGATATATTAATGTCTATGGTTTCAGGAAAGGTATCACTTTAATGGATTGAAATTCTCCTTTGAACCAAATTTTGGGGACTTTTAGGACATGTTCACCCCCCTTTTTGCAATACTTTGTATCAAATAAATGCAGATTGTTGCCCTGGTTAAACCAAAAAGAGATAACTATTGGAAACCAAATCTATGGAAGATACTGATTCCATATATATGCATATGCATTACACAAACATAAAGCCTTATTTGTTAGACAGCAAGGGAAAGAGGGTTGTTAAAAATTATGTCAATTTTAAGTTTTTCTCCTAACTGTGTATTGCTACGAAACGCCTTTGGGCTTGGGACTTTGAAAATTTTGTGAAAATAAGTTATACGGACTTTTTTCTAAACGACTTCACATAATGAGCTGATTTTTAGTATGTGAGTCTACTATGATGAGTTACACATCGAGTTTACGTTTGGTTTCGCTCCGCTGATTTTTGTCTAAGTTACGGGCTTCGGACTTTGAAAATTTCGTGGAAATAACTGTTATACAGACTTTTTTTCTAAACGCCTTCACATAATGAGCTTCAACCTTTTTGTGTGAACGGGCCATTCGTGTCGTTCCGACACATCTAGTTTTCATCCTTTTTTATACGACCGCAAAATTTTTTGCGGTCGTATAATGGTATCACGTTGTCGTCGTAATCGTCGTCGCCCAAATGTATTTGGTTTCCAGACAATAACTTGAGTATAAGTGTATGGATCTCTATGAAATTGTACCACAAGGTTCCATACCATTTCCAAGGAAAATTGGGATTGATTTTTTGGGTTATTGTGCTAACTGTTTAGGAATTAGGGGCCAAAACAAGCATTTTTCTTATGTCAAGACAATAACTTGTGTATAAGTGTATGAATCCCTATTGAATTGTACCATAAGGTTCTATACCTCAAAAGGAAAACTTGGGGGTTAGGGCCCAAACCGTTTAGCAATTTGGGGCCAAAAAAACAAGAATTTTCTGGTTTCCGGACAATAACTTGAGTTATAGGTCAATGGATCGCCATCTCTATGAATTTGTACCACAAGATTCCATACCTAAAAAGGAAAGTTGGAATTGATTTTGGGGGTTATAACCATAACCTTTTAGGAATAAGGGCCAAAAACAATACTTTCTAATATTTTGTATAAATTGTTTATTTCTTGACCAATTTCAATGTGATTTAATTCAAAGTCTTGACTTCTTATAGTTCTTTGATATGCTGATTCGAACCGTGTATTTAGATTTTGGATTTTGGGCCCGGTTTTCAAATTGTTCCACATTAATGTCCAAAATTAAACTTAGTTTGATTTAACAAAAAAAGAATGAATTCTTCGGGATCTTTGATATGCTGAATCTAAACATGTATTTATATTTTTGATTTAAGGCCCAGTTTCAAGTTGGTTCAAATCGGGGTCAAAAATTAAACTTTTGATTTCAACAAAATTGAATATATGGGGTTCTTTGGTGTGCATAATCTAACCCTGTATTTAGATTTCGACCCCGTTATCAAATTGGTCCACATTGATGTCCAAAGGGTCCAACATTAAACTTTTTTTGATTTCATCAAAAATTGAATTCTTTGGGTTCTTTGATATGCTGAATCTAACCATGTATTTAGATTTTGGATATTGGACCATAATAGGTAAATTTCCAATTTCAAAATTTTAAGTTCTTAGACCACATTCATTCTGTGTCAGAAACCTATGCTGTGTCAAATATTTAAGCACAAACCAAATTCAGAGCTGTATCAAGCTTGAATATTGTGTCCATACTTTCCCCAATTGTTCAGGGTTCGCCATCTGCGGTCGTATCAAGCGGCGCCCTGCGGAGCATTTTTATGTGTTTTGGGCGAAAACTAAAGAAGATGGAGAGAAACTGTAAACAGCAAACAATTATCATCAAAACAAGATCAACAAGAAAGAGATTTTTGTCATGAATTTTATTCAAGTCTACAATGCTGAGTGTCAATTGATGAAGATGCACATACACCTAGGTGCGCGACACAGGATCTTTAGAGCCTCTAGTTTTCAATTCTACAGAACAAAAACCTGAATTTCATTTGATACAGTCCACTCTTTTACAGTAATTCACCTATTGCTGTGCAGATATCTATTGTTCCTCTATTGTCCATGTCAATACAACTCAGTGCAGTTTTTACTCGGATGAAATCCAAAATTATGCTATCACCCAATTTTAGCTATTCGAAAACTCTCTTAGTTTTACTATATAGTTAAGCGAAGGGAACGGATGAGGCTGTTCCAAATGGCTTATCGATTTTATAAGTGTGTTTTAAAAACGTATTTACAGCAATGCCTACGCAGTGGGAAATCTAGTGAACGAAAACAAAAGAAAATTCACTCTTCTTATGATAGAGTGGAGAAAGTCGATAATAAAACAATGCCGGTGACAATACTGATCAAAAGTTATTTCTAAAAAATAATTGTACATTTTAAAGAAATTATTTGTTAAACTGTTTTAGAAATATACATGCAAATACACGATGTTTTATGTTCAGTATTTACCGAGATAATTGCATTAGAAGCTTGTAAAATTGAAATTTAAAAAATGCCAGTCTTTGCTGCATGTTGATAAAAAAAAATGGAAAAAATCATGTACATGCAAAATCTAAAGATCTTTCGGGTCACCAATTTTCGGAGTGTTCCACAAAGTCCTTAGCATGTTACAATTTCCCAAAGTATTATACTTATTTTTCACACCTAAGTTATCGAGCACACCGGTCTGCTCTTGTCACATGTACATTCAATAGAGAAATATTGTCTTTTCGTGAATATAAAAATTTAAAAGTCTGTCTGTGCAGGTTAAGAAATTAAAGATAACTATTCTTATAAAGTAGGTATCTTTCTACTATTTTTTATACAATTTTAAGAAAAGGTCGTCTCGATTTTTGTACATGTATTTGCGGTCTTCTCGATCTATTCACATTCAATGTTTACATCGAGATAAGGTCCGTTTGAATTTGCTTGGTAACTTTAATTATTAAGTGCCAATATATCTTTGCTGCATGTCAATCGATTCCTTTGGAATATTTTCCCTGACTTTTTCTGATAAAGCTGTATATATATATATATACGGATAATTAGCATGTTTCAGAGAGGTATACAGCCAGTAGAAAACTAAATTGAAGTTGGTACTCCAGGAATTTATTCGTATAGCAACATTTTAAACCAATTTTACATCAAGCTTCTATAGCCTACTGTACTCGTCGTTTGCTACTTAAGGAGGGAAATGATCACATTAAATGGAAGTTTTGTTTTTATTTCAACTTATTTCTGTTTTTACTATTAACCAGAACGTTTTCCCGTGAATCCATAATTGATAGCGTCCTTGTAAAAATTGGACAAACATTGAGAAGATCTAGTTTTCAGTGTTTACAGGGGAGGTAATATTTTGTCACTAGATTTCCCACTGTACGCTAGCCTGGCATCCTGACCCAATCGCATACTTCGTCGATATATTTTCAGCGTTAGCAAGCAGTGCACCAGGACCCCTAGGCTATGCGTACGCTGACACTACTGAGTGCAAAATCGCACTCGTTATCTCTTCATAGATCAATGAAATTTCATGGAAATTATTTTGTTAAGAATATCTATTTGTAATATCAACATGTTTTGTAGTGAAAAATAATTCAGTAGATAATCATGAATATCTGTTTACGCGGGCGAATTACTGATTTGATGACTGTCAAAGGTTAAAAGGTAGAGAAGCATCACAGTTATGTAACATCATCGATCGATGACTTATTATCAGGGGGTTGCAGAATCACAAGGAAACTCAAAGAGGGAGGTTAACCAAGCTTTGGCTCACCTCATCCCCTTTGACCCATCCTAACAATATAGGCACCTACCTGCATTCTGTAGACATACCCCAGGTCTAGACGAAGCTTCTTTATTCGCCCAATAGGCTATCGATGATCGTATATATATAGGTTTTGATATGACGTAGTTTGAGTTATTTTCCTTGGCCACAATTGTTGGCGGGGTGGGTAAATGGTTGATTTTCCTATTTGACTAATCAAATTAAAATATGCCGTACAAACTATTCGGATAAAAGATCCTTACTAGGTCGTAGTGATAAATCAAGCAAGGCTGAAAGAAATTACAATTGTTCAGCCAAAAACAACTTTTTCTAAAGTCTAACGGTCAGTAAGTTGAATTTGGCTGATTAATGAAGGAATTTGTGTACTTGCACCTCCAACATAGCGACAAATCAAAGTGATTTTTGCTCAAAGTGATTCAATCGAAACCTTTGTATTAACCAAATTATTTTGACATATATAATTAGGTCTTTCCATAGAAAATATCGGAATTGTTCTGATTACCGGTATTAGGTCTTTCCACTTTTCCGTGGAAAGACCGTTTGTTATGATTATTATTTTTTTTTTTTTCTGCCGCCAAATCTTTTCTTGCACTGTTTTGTTGTTTTGCAAGATGTCCCACAGTTTATACGCTTTTGAAACTGACACTGTTTAACCGAACACTATCCTTCTTTATAAGAGTTATTTCCCCGGGCACTTTTTTCTTGTGATCACTACTTCTTTGCATGAAGATCGTGTGGTGACCTTTAAATGTATTTGCATTGACAACTTAATTTCTGTTTTTAGATTGCTGTCTTATTGAAGCTTATTCAACATTTTCTATCAATTGTGTGTCCAGTGTCAAGTTCAAATGATGAGTCTAGAAATTGACCTAGGCGTCATTGGAGTAATGGTTCATTTGTGTCGAACATTCGAGTAGTAATTGTAATAAAGAATTTAGCCTTATATGAAATTGAAAATTTTACTAAAAATATTTATTTATTTAACTCTGAGAATAATAAATTCATATCTTACGGATTACTCACGTGTAACTGTTGAGTTGTGTGATTTGGATAACAACACAGAGACGTCAGTATATATTCTGGAAACTTCCGGGGTATATACGATGTTTCTTACCATCAATATTGGAACCTCTTCTTTTATGCAAGCTCTTCGAGACTATGTTTGGGGTTACTGTGAACTTTCCATTTCTATGTAGCAACATTCCAGCAGCGCCTGCATACAGAGTATATATATCCCAGTTGATACGATATCCCAGGGCCTGTGTTTCCTATCATGATTTCCTTGATAGAGGGTTGCTGCTAACAAGGAAGCTATTAAACTAAGAGTTCCAAGTGGTGAGGTTGAAATCATCCCTTCGTAAATTTTACGGACGCCATCACGAGCAGGGGCGGATCCAGCCATTTTCAAAAGGGGGGGTTCCAAACCCAGGATAAAGGGGGGTTCCAACTTTATGTCCCCAT
Source organism: Mytilus coruscus (assembly GCA_017311375.1). Taxonomy (NCBI): domain Eukaryota; kingdom Metazoa; phylum Mollusca; class Bivalvia; order Mytilida; family Mytilidae; genus Mytilus; species Mytilus coruscus. The sequence continues at coordinate 56,136,066 of CM029600.1, forward strand.
CCAAATGCATTGATCGGCAAAAAAAGGGGGTTCCAACCCCCGGAACCCTCCCCCTGGATCCGCCACTGACGAGTTGGTTGACCGTTATGGAATATCTGTTTCACAGATGACGACGGATATGTTCCAATTGTCGTAACTACAATCTCACCCTTTCCCCCGAATGTGACCTACCGAATTAGACATATCACCGGGTTTGTACTTTCATGAGCAACACGACGGGTGCCACATGTGGAGCAGGATCTGCTTACCCTTCCGGAGCACCTGAGATCACCCCAGTTTTTGGTGGGGTTCGTGTTGCTCAGTCTTTGGTTTTCTATGTTGTTTTGTGTACTGTTGTTTGTTTGTTTGTCTTTTTCTTTTTTAGCCATGGCGTTGTCATTTTAATTTCGACTTATGAGTTTGAATGTCCCTTTGGTATCCTTCGCCTCTCTTTTACACTTTAATAGGCAACCTAAAAATTTATATTCTGTTACATTCTGTATTATGTTACCTTTAAAATCTACAAAAGAGTGGACTGTACTTGTGTGTTGCTGGATAACCATAGTTTTTGTCTTTGTGATAGACATGTTAGATAGATGTTTACAATTGACAGTTGAGAGTCGAGAGTCTACAGTTGAGACATTTAATTAAGGGATCATCTCAAAAGTATTAATTTAGTTATTCAATTTGATTAACTCGGCACACCGATGGCTATTAATTCAATGTATATTCAATGCAAAGCTTTATTTAGAGTCGCTTCATAAATATAACATTACAAATATAAGCTCGTTAGAGCTTTTCATACCGACATACTACACATAAATACACATTGCACATATAAGACAATACATGCACAATATAGATAAAATATATACATTTTAAAAACAAACATATGTCCATTATATAAATAACACATATCTGAGAGGGTGATAGAGCAGATTGTTACCCCGAGAAAACATTGTCAACTGAGGCGAAGCCAAGGTTGACAATGTCTTTTCGAGGGGTATCAATCTGCTCTATCACCCTCTCAGATATGTGTTATTTAATTTATTATACTGAATGTTCTGTTATTACTGTCTATTAAATATCAAATACAAAGTAATAAATTATGTCGTCTTGTACATAACAATCATCCGTAATTAATAGAGTATTTGCCAATTCTCAGATCTGCAGTGACATCACAACATGTAACTGACCAATCAATGATTAGCATTTGTGTTATGTAAACATTGTTGAGAGGTGATGCCAATAAGAATCCTCTAGATTTTCCATAGACTTCAATGCAAATTAATTTAATTGATATATATTGACACCAGTTGAATATAGTAATTTTACTCTTTTAATATTGTTAAAGACACTATATAATATCTCCATTTTGATTTTTATCATACTATATCCTCTGGTTAAAAAATAATCGGCAATATAAATAATCAGTAATCACCTTCAAATAGATGAAAAATCTAGAGGATTCCTATTGGCATCACCCCTTGAAAAATTTAAATGCCAGGATGTCCGGATCTGAGAATTGTCTCCCTCGTATTAACCAATCAAAATCTGGCATTTTGACATGAAGTATATAATAAAGATGAATGTCAAACACAAGTCATTTCAAGCATTTTAAAGAGTTCAAAGCAAAGCACTTATATTATATGTATTAAGTTAAAGCACTAAAACCTTATGCAGTAATCTTAAGCAGTAAAACACTAATTTGCAAGTTAAAGCACTAAAATAAAAAGCACAGATAATATGAGTACAAAACAAAATAAAACAGTAAAACATTGATTCATGCATCTAGAAAATAAATTTTCTAACACTGCTTCCAATGAATATAAAAATTTTGTGGGTAAAGGTCTTTCCACCTTTTCGAACATCATTATTAGTAGGTTGGTTAGTTGGTTGGTTGGTAATTGTTTGCATAACATCAAGTAACATCAGATTCTGCTTAAAAATTGGTTTATTGCTTGAATGAAATTTTGCACACTGTCAAATTTGACGAATTTCGCATTTATTAATCAGTTGATTGGCTTGGTTTGTTTGCTTTATTGAATGATGTTTTGATTGAGAGTCACGTAAAGAGGCAGATATTTCATATTGATTGTTACTGTGACGTCCAGTGACAAGTATTTTATGTAAATTCTTTACTCATGGAATGATAAATGCACAGTCCTCAAAATAAAGGGGAATGCCGGGAACAAGTTTCTCGATTAAAACATACACGGGTTCGGGTTCCTAGGAACCAACGGAACAAAAGGTAGCGGAGCATATATCCCCTTGAATTAAACCGTTTCTGGATCAGTGCGAAAAATTTATTTATATTTAAGTCGTGATATTTAAAGCCAATAAAAATACAGGATTTAACACCCCTCTACTTCTCCCGTTCCAAAAAAGTATCCTTACATTTTCTTATATTATTTTGATGGGAACCTGCAAAGATTAACACCCCCTAAAAAATATCCTTGAATCTTCCTTATGAAATTTCCTTTTTTTCTAGGGATTCTCGGAATTGATGTATTATGTATTTTGTTTTCATGGTATTTAAAATCGAACTTGGATCTTAATTTTTTTTTTTTGTATATCTATGTGAATTTGAAAATTCCCTCTATTTTTTTCGTTTAACTTAGAACCCTTTCTCGTGTATTAAATCGAGAAAATCGACCCCTTCAATCCTCTTTTAGTAGGGGGACGGGGAAATTAAACACATAATGTTCGTTAAATATCCGTCACTGGACGTCAAACAAACAATCAACAAATCACTCTATATGAAATATGCGTCTCTTTACGTTATGCAATTTGTCTATCAATAGATCATTCCATCAATCAATCAGTCAATCAAACAATGAATCAATACACCTACCGATGAATCATTCCATCGATATGAAGAATTTGTCACTAGATATTATGCAACCCGTTTTTCAACAAATCAATTTACCAAGCAATCAACCAAAAAGCATGTTTAATTTAGAAAATATGGAATGACTTTCATTTCCAATGGTTTGCTAAATAGCTATTTACTAAAACAATTATTTAACATCTATTAGTAATTTCAGAAACTATTAATGTACCGAGTAATTCAATAATGAAATGCATACTTTTAAGATGATCCCTCATCTAAATGTCTCAACTCTAGCTTCTCGACTCTCAATTGTTAATTGTCATAGAAAAGCAAAGGATATGGGGTATCCATCCATGACACAAAACATGTATCTATTAACACGTCTATTATTTAGGGTAATTTGGCAATCATCACAAAAATTGTCAAGTTTTATCAAGACTATTTTGGAGGCCTTCACTACTTTTAGACATAATAAGAAGGTCATCTGCAAATGAAAGTGAACCACCATTAGAGTTTAATAATTTTGCGGGTCTGCACTCCTCAGTGTTGAAGCTTCGACTAAGGTATTAAATAGGGTGGGGCTTATGGAACCCCTTGTTTTGCCCCTCTTAATTAGTATTAGTAGTGGGGGAACTGGGGGTTCTGGCGACTTTTTGCTAATGTTAACCCAATGGGGAAAAGGTAACCTCCCGATGTGAGGTTATTTCTATGACGTTATTATTAGATATTAAGAGACAGGTATTATGACACTAATTAATTGAATTAATTAATTTCTTTGGAGGATAAGCTCATTATAAAGTGTTACTAATTACGTAGTGTTAATTACGCTTAATTATGTTGTGTATTATCTCTAAATTCTCATTTATTCATCTATATGAAAGTCTCCTGTTGGCGGCGGTGGTGGTGTTGGCGGTGATGATGGTGGTGGTGGCGGTGGTGGTGGCGGATACGCATGACTGCTCGGTGGATATGGTTGATTTATTTTGTGTCTATTTCTTTGATGTTTCAACATAGCATCCTTTCTCGAAAATTCCACATCACACTTTGGACAAGTATAATACATCTTGGAGAGATCTTAAAATACATCCTCTACCTTCAAATGATATACGAAGAGAGATTAAGAAATTGACTTCCTTTTTATATTCTCCAATGTCTATAGGCCAAACTTCGTATCCCATCATCTAGTAAGTATATTTTGTCATCATAAAGGGATAAACCCAGCTTATTGATGGATATATTATATAACTTGTGGTCGTGTTAACGGATCAGTGTAATGGTAGACATGCGGATTTCTTTATTGAATAAACATTGTTCATTATAATGTTCGTGTGTTTTGTGATTATTTGATCACACTCTTCCTCACACCCTTTATTATCTTCTTTTTGCAGAGTTTTCTATACTCCCCAGATATCAACCAGTACATCTTAAACTAGAAACCAACCAATTCCTGTATAGGAATACCATGTGTTTCATCCTTCTTCTTTCCTAACACCTTTTTATTTAATGTGCTATGAAAAGGATGCTTGGGGTTATATTCTGACGTATCAATCAAGTGTTTTTCCTCCATCATATCTTGATATATATCAGTGTTGATGCTGTAGCATAGCGAGTCTGTTTCCGTAAACAAGTTTTGCTCTATAAAGGAAACTAAAACAAGAAAGACTTCAATATTGTCGAAGCATATATTATGCATAATTTACGTGAAAAGAACAACCAGTGATTATTCATATCAAAGGAGTCAATCGCCACTGGTACTCGCCCCAGGTCGGAAAAATGGCTCCTAATCTACCGACCGTATGGGTTCCCAGTTTTGATATTAACATGAATTACCAAATGATTGATGTTCAAGAATGTTTGATTAAGGCTTTCGCCAAAAAAGTCACCACCATCGACGCTCTATATCACTACAAAGCGGATCTGTCCTCGGTTTCGAGGCTGCAAAGGCTTAGGTTGGAGAGGTCCTGACTATAGCGGGGCATACCACATGACACTCCCTCTCAATTGTAAGCTACATGGTATTGCCCTAAGTTAGTACACCATACCAGTGCAGGAGACAACTTCAAACTTTCGAGGACTTTCAATTGAAATATTTTTAACCCCCTTTTTGTAAGCAATAACGTTCAAGTCATTTTCATCGAAGTACCCGTTTACAAGTGTGGGTAGTTCTACATGTAACTATTGTGGAAACTAGCGAACATCTAAGACTACCGCTCTCGCTTTCCACAACGGAGTTTATCTTACGGAGTCGGTGACTGAAACGTATCGGGTAAGCTCTGGTTAACCTCCATATGAGAAATATATGCCCCTTTGAATCTCATATAGTCGAGCATGCGCACACCGTCGATCCCAGAGCCGATGCAAGTGATTACTAAACATAATATAGTCAATTCGTATGCTTAATAAAAATTCTAGTCATGTTATCTTATTTTACTGATTTGGCGTTCCATACCTTTAAATGGTTGATATTGTACATGTAATATCTGATTTGACTTCACCTTTACAATGTCTCAATAAGACTAATAAAGCCCTTTAAATTTTTTCGCTTTTATTGGAGAGTGTTCATAAAATGTGGAAATTTCCAAATTAGTCAATTTGATTGGTTAATTTGGAATCCGGCTATTTTTCTGGATCGATATTCAGCTCAGTCTAATTTTCCTGTCATAGCTATCGGATATTATTTCTCTGCTCAATTTCAGAATAATAACACTGTATGAAAATATTTTTTCCTTTAGACTTTATACACATAGGAAACCTCATCTAAGTGTGTATAAAATACACATTTATTCACCTACAGCTCAACATAAATACTCTTCTTGAATTTTAAAATATAATTGTTAAATATTGAAAGCGTGTTTTAACTTGTCATTATAGTATGTAGTAACCTTTAACATGTTTAGACATGTCAATGATATGAATTAAATCAATAATAAATAGTAGTCGCCATGTTGAAAATATTGTTTTTTAAAATAAGTAAATCTTGATATTAATGGGATTGAATAGTATTATCGGTCGTCCCTCTGACTGTGTCACTCTGCTCAGCTCTTAATAAAATTGCATATCACGGTTTTGTGACGTCAAATACGTTGACCCGGCCTTAATAACTTTGACCCGGACATATCACCGACGTCATAATATATGAACCGACATTGATAAGTTTGACCCGAACTTATCACGTCATCTTCCGGTTTGCTGGTGAAACAAAGAAAACACTTGTTTCTATCATGCAAAATACGCAAATACAACCCGATAAATCGATTATCTGGTTGTATACATATTCATATTGTAAAATATCAGCTGCTCGACACAATATGAAGCCTTTTTGATCTTGTTCGCTGCGCTCACTCGACAAAAAGCTTCATATTGTGACTCGCAGCTGATATTTTACGATATCAATATGCAGACAACCTGATAATCGGTACTTATACATCTAAATATGTAAGGGGTGAGATTTTGACAAGTATTCAATTAAGATGTGTTTGATACCAACTGTTATAGAACGCGAACATTGTCTATTGTTTAATATTCAGCTATCATATATACCCATTACGAGATATGATTTGTACATGTTGTATGAATAATTGTATTATTATCTTGATAATTTTCACTTTTACTCTGAAATCCTCTTAATTTAAAATTCCTAACTGATAATAGATATGTTTTTATAAATCTTCACCTTCTATCGTTCTCAATGACCTGATGTCTTTATGTACACGGGTGAATGAACATTAATATAAACATATCAAATAATTCTTATCAAATTGGGATAATTTCTATACCTAGATTATAATTTTTAAAACTATCCTTAACATTAAACTTACTCACATCTTTAATCAACATGTTTTTATTTATTAAAATATGCTGGATTTTGGAATTATTCTGAATCATTCGAGAGCAGACAAATAACATCCGATAGCTAAGACAGGTAAATTAGACTGAGCTGAATATCGATCCAGAAAAATAGCCGGATTCCAAATTAACCAATCAGATTAACTAATTTGGAAATTTCCACATTTTATGAACACTCTCCAATAAAAGCGAAAAAAATTAAAGGGCTTTATTAGTCTTATTGAGACATTGTAAAGGTGAAGTCAAATCAGATATTACATGTACAATATCAACCATTTAAAGGTATGGAACGCCAAATCAGTAAAATAAGATAACATAATTAGATTTTTTTTATTAAGCATACGAATTGATTATATTATGTTTAGTAATCATTTGCATCGGCTCTGGGATCGACGGCGTGCGCATGCTCGACTATATGAGATTCAAAGGGGCATATATTTCTCATATGGAGGTTAACCAGAGCTTACCCGATACGTTTCAGTCACCGACTCCGTAAGATAAACCCCGTTGTGGAAAGCGAGAGCGGTAGTCTTAGATGTTCGCTAGTTTCCACAATAGTTACATGTAGAACTACCCACACTTGTAAACGGGTACTTCGATGAAAATGACTTGAACGTTATTGCTTACAAAAAGGGGGTTAAAAATATTTCAATTGAAAGTCCTCGAAAGTTTGAAGTTGTCTCCTGCACTGGTATGGTGTACTAACTTAGGGCAATACCATGTAGCTTACAATTGAGAGGGAGTGTCATGTGGTATGCCCCGCTATAGTCGGGAAGACCTCTCCAACCTAAGCCTTTGCAGCCTAGAAACCGAGGACAGATCCGCTTTGTAGTTATATAGAGCGTCGATGGTGGTGACTTTTTTGGCGAAAGCCTTAATCAAACATTCTTGAACATCAATCATTATTCATGTTAATATCAAAACTGGGAACCCATACGGTCGGTAGATTAAGGAGCCATTTTTCCGACCTGGGGCGAGTACCAGTGGCGATTGACTCCTTTGATATGAATAATCACTGGTTGTTCTTTTCACGTAAATTATGTATAATATATGCTTCGACAATATTGAAGTCTTTCTTGTTTTAGTTTCCTTTAGAGCAAAACTTGTTTACGGAAACCGACTCGCTATGCTACAGCATCAACACTGATATATATCAAGATATGATGGAGGAAAAACACTTGATTGATACGTCAGAATATAACCCCAAGCATCCTTTTCATAGCACATTTAATAAAAAGGTGTAAGGAAAGAAGAAGGATGAAACACATGGTATTCCCATACAGGAATTTGTTAGTTTCTAGTTTAAGATGTACTGGTTGATATCTAGGGAGTATAGAAAACTCTGCAAAAAGAAGATAATAAAGGGTGTGAGGAAGAGTGTGATCAAATAATCACAAAACACAGAACATTATAATGAATAATGTTTATTCAATAAAGAAATCCGCATGTATACCATTACACTGATCCGTTAACACGACCACAAGTTATATAATACTAGAACACACCCGCGAAATCGCGGGCATTTAGAGCTTGGTTGAAAGTATGTAAATTGTTGTAGGGAGAATTTTTGTAAAAGATTTTATGCCTGGAGAATTTCAGAAAAGTTTATAGGTATTTGGAGACAGGACAAATTTTTTTAAGCCCTCTCCCTTTTTTCCAAAGTCCGTTATTTTTTTGTTTTCTGTTAAAATTCCATTATTTTCGTGGAAATGTATACTATGAACATACGTATATTATAAATAAAGTGCATTTGCTATTAACTATCAATTTCAAGTTTCTTCTCCACGGCGATCACTGCTATATTATATAGAGAGTCTCTATCAACGTGAAAATTATTGTCCTGTCCCCGAGTACTCTTATGAAAATTATGTGCAAGTTTAAAACCGGAAGTCTTGTATGGCTTAAAAGTTGGTCTGATGACGGAAACAATATCCGGACGCCTTTATTTTCGTTTTTCTCTCAAAATAACCCAAACTGAATAATCATAAGGATAGATAACAAATGCGACTATACATGGTACCTATTGAACACAAGGGCATGATGATTAATTAATTGTGGAAGGAAGAGAAACGACACACAAAATGAGGTCTTCTCGTTTAATAGTATAGATATCCATCAATAAGCTAGGTTTATCCCTTTATGATGACAAAATATACTTACTAGATGATGGGATACGAAGTTTGGTCTATGGACATTGGAGAATATAAAAAGGAAGTCAATTTCTTAATCTCTCTTCGTATGTCATTTGAAGGAAGAGGATATATTTTAAGATCTCTCCAAGATTTATAATACTTGTCCAAAGTGTGATGTGGAATTTTCGAGAAAGGATGCTATGTTGAAACATCAAAGAAATAGAAACAAAATAAATCAACCAGTATCCACCGAGCAGTCATGCGTATCGCCACCGTCGCCGCCACCACCACCACCGCCACCGCCACCACCACCACATCCGCCAACAGGGACTTTCATATAAATGAATAAATGAGAATTTAAAGATACATGTAATACACAACATATTTAAGCGTAATTAACACAACGTAATTAGTAACACTTTAGAATGAGCTTATCCTCCAAAGAAATTAATTAATTTAATTAATTAGTGTCATAATACCTGTCTCTAAAACCTAATAATAACGTCATAGAAATAACCTCACATCGGGAGGCTACCTCTCGGGAGCCGAGGCTTTCTCTCGGGAGGCTACCTTTTCCCCATAGGGTTAACATTAGCAAAAAGTCGCCAGAACCCCCAGTTCCCCCACTACTAGTATTTCAAAATATTCTGAATGTTTAGGGTCAATCGTTAGAGCTATTTCTACTTTAGAAAGCATATTTTGAATAGCATTATATAAATATTTCCCTATCCCAATATCAGCTAACTTGTAAAGCAAACCATATCTCCACACTGAGTCGAAAGCCTTTTGGAAATCCACAAAGCATACATATAATTTATTTTTATAAAGACATTTATTTATTAAGGTTTTTAATATAAATAAACTATCAGATGTTTTGTGGTTTTCACGGAAACCAAATTGTGTATAAGAGTACTTATTTCTCATCAACAATTTCAACCTGTTGTTTGGTAATACAATAATCGGGTTCTTATTGAGTTTTGGGGAGTTTTCGGAAAGAGAAGATCCATGCCAACTCGTACTCAACCAACTCGTACCCTATGTTTACAAACTCGTACTCTTACCAACTCGTATCCATTTTTTTGTTTTAGTTATATCCATAGGCAATAAGTAGTTATTTTCTATCATAGAAATTTTGTTTTTAATATGAAAAATTCGAAAAATAGATATGTTGATTTGAAATTATAATAATAAAATATACCAGAAGTCCATTACTCTAGTAATTGACTTCTGAATATACTGATTAGTGATCATTATACCGACGGTGAACCTACGGACTGATTAAATAGTGGTTTATTAAAAAAAAAAATACATAAAGAGGTACAGCACTTTAAGTATTAAAGTCTTTAATTGAGGTTTAATTTTACTATCACGATTTTCACCGAAGAGAAAAGAAAATGGCTTCGAAGTTTGTTCCAAAGCTTTAAGTTCAAAAGATTTATTTATAGACGAATATTTGTATACAGAAAACATAAGCTCAATTGAGCTTTTATATCGTCTTATTACAAACAAATACATTTAAAATTATAACCAATTGTTCAGAGAACAATTGAAGGTCTTTCCACCAAAAACCATGTATTTTGATATGAAAGAAGTAAAATTCGGTTTAAAATGTCATTTCCAGCGTCAAGTGATAGCTTAAAAATATATGGTTTCTATACAATATTTTTTAAATAAGGGAGGTAATTTGTTACTTCCGGTTTGAAAAATGTTACTTCTGGTATTATTTGAATTGTTTACTTGAAACTAATTCCAAAAATATTTGGTTCTATATACTTTTATATTAATAAAGTACAAAAAATAGCTACTTCCGGTTAACACAAGGTTACTTCCAGTTGTTTTTTTCAAGGTTAAATGGCTTGAAACCTAATGCAAAAAGTCCCATGGCTTTATCATGTATACATATGAGGTAAAAGCAATGGTCAAATTCACGAACGTCAAATTAACCTATGACCTTGAGCTCAATTTCAAGGTCATCAACCAAGGACCTCAAATCAAAAGACCCTAGGTCTTAATTATATTTGGTTAGTGAGTTATATCACCATACGCATATTTTGAAATAAAAGAGGGGAGAAAACTCTAATTTAATGTAAGCGTACCCTTTAAACCAATATGTATGAGTTAGGACATGTCGCAACTAACAATTAAGTAAAAATATGTTGTCGATGTCTTATATCGTGTTTGAAAAGAGGTGAAAATAAGCCAAAATCCAAATTTAGAAATGACCTTGACCTTTGACCTTGACCCTATTTTCTTTTTTTAGGACCAAGGACCTCAAATCAAAAGACCCTAGGTCTCTATCACTTACGGTTTACCAATTACAATAACTTATTTTAAATATAGAAGGGGAAATAACTCTCATATGGAGTTTCCAGACCGCTTCGGTCAAAATTATTCTTAAGATCCTGAGGATATAACGAGCAAATTAGTGAAATAATTTTGTCGTAATCTGTAACGGTTGCAAAGGAGTTGTGTACACAAGAAACCAGTGTTTGGTAAGATAACTCTCACAATAAAAAATGTATGGCTTAACAGGGTCAGTTTCAAAATCACAATAACTGTTTGATATCATATGCAAAAAATCTAAGCGACATCTTGCGAAACAAAAAAGCACCGTGACAAAAAAAAGTGGCGGAAGAAGAAAAAAATAATAATTATAATGATAATTAAAAACCAATTGTTCAGAAAACAATTGAAGGTCTTTCCACTATAAAGAACAATTTTGATATAGAACTACGAAAATTCAGTTTGAAATATCATATTCATGATAAAAAAAAAGTGGCGGAAGAAGAAAAAAATAATAATTATAATGATAATTAAAAACCAATTGTTCAGAAAACAATTGAAGGTCTTTCCACTATAAAGAACAATTTTGATATAGAACTACGAAAATTCAGTTTGAAATATCATATTCATCGTCAAATGATAGCTTATTGTACACTGATTCCAAAAAAATATGATTTCTATACATTTGTTTCTAAATAAGGGAGATACATTGTTACTTCCGGTTTGAAATATGTCACTTCCGGTTTTATTTGACAGTTTACTTGATACTGATTCCAAAAATATATTGTTCAATATACTTTTACATTCAATAAGTACAAAAAATAGCTACGTCCGGTTTACACCAGGTCACTTCCGGTTGGCTTTTCCATGGTCAAGTGGCTTGCAACGTAATGCAAAAAGTCCCATGGCTTTATCATGTATACATATGAGGTAAAAGCAAAGGTCAAAATCTAGAACGTCAATTTAACCTATGACCTTGAGTTCAATTTCAAGGTCATAAACCAATTGCTTCAAATCAAAAGACCATAGGTCTTAATTATATATGGTTAATGAGTTATATTACTATATGCCTAATTTTTAATATAAGAGGGGAGAAAACTCCAATTTAATGTTAGCGTACCCTTTCAACCAAAATTCATGTGTTACGACATGTCGCAACTTACAATTTAGTAAAAATATGTTGTCGATATCTTATACGGTTTTTGAAAAGTATTGAAAATAAGCCAAAATCAAAATTTTAAATATGATCTTGACCTCTGACCTTGACCTTATTTTCTTTTTTTGGATCAAGAACCTCAAATCAAAAGATCCTAGGTCTCTATCACTTATGGTTTACAAGATAGAAATGCATATCACTTATATCACATGCATAAGGGGAAATAACTCTCATATGGAATATTCATATCGCTTCGGTCAAAATAGGACAGATCATGCAAAGGATATAACGAGCAATTTTATAAAATAAATTTGTCGCTTTCTTTTACGGTTACGGAGGAGATGCAGTCACAAGGAAAACAGTGTTCGGGGAGATAACTCCTACAAAGAAAATTGTTCGGCTTAGAATGGGTGAAAATAAAAAGGGCATAAACTGTATGATACTATATAAAAAATATCTAAGCGACATCTTGCGAAACAAAAATTTTACGCGAGAACAAAATTTGGCGGAAGAAAATAATAATAATCAGAACAAATACAATAGGTCTTTCCACGGAAAAGTGGAAAGACCTAATAATAATCAGAAGAAAACCAATAGGTCATTCCACAGAAAAGTGGAAAGAACTAATAATCAGAAGAAAACCAATAGGTCTTTCCACAGAAAAGTGGAAAGACCTAACAAGCACGTTTAAGGTGGCTCACCCCAATAAGGACCCCCGGTAGATTTTTTTTATTTTCACATATTTTGTAGATCTTTTTATGCTGAATCCAAAAATGCAAAGAAAAAAGGGGGTCACCAGGCTCGTTTTCCCCTCAAATGGAAGCGAAATGTGCGATTTTGACCCTATTTCCAAACATTTCCACCCTTTCAACAATAACGGCGACATCAAATTCAAAGACTTTTAGAACCATGTCAATATAATTATTATGTAAAAAAAAACATTAAAATTTGAAATGTAAACGTTTCTCTTGGTTGTTTAAGACCTAAAAGTCCTTTTATTTACAGATTTATATCTAAATTTTGCATTTTCTAATTTCAGTTTAAGGCTAAAAATATTGGTTAAATCAATTTTTCGTAAAATTTCCCCGGTAGATTTTTTTTAAAAACGGATATGTCAAAGCTATGAACTTTTCGAGCATTTTAAGGTAAAATAAAATGGGGGTCACCAGGCTTTTAAAAAAGTTACGGACTTTTGTTTAACCCCTCTACCCCATGAGGTCTAATTTCAATGCACTCGAATAATAACTTTGTTGTGAATTCTTTATTGATGGCTTTATTAAAATAATGTTTGCAATTATATCAGTGGACGATAGCTGAATATAAATGTGAATAACATATAACTGTTTGTAATAAAAAAGCGAAATTTTGATTATTTTGGGGAAATACGGTAATTTTGTCTGGCGTGAGTTGTTTCCCTCTAACTTGGCGCCATAATCGGACAACAGAAATTTCAGGGTCGCCATTGTGGATCAGCATACACCACTGATGAATACGACCATGTACATGAATAACAGACAAAGTGGCGAATAGACAACGATGCAGGTAGAGTCATTACATAAGAAAACATAGATTTTAATATTTAAGGCAGCCAAATGTTATCAGTATCACGAAAAATACAAAGTGGGGGGTTGTCTCAAAATACTCGCTACTGTACAAAATCTCTGCGCCTGAAACCTTGCATGGCTAAATTTCTGTCCTGTGTATAATCGTTATGGCTGGTATCTTATTTATGTGTTTATTTGATCCTTAACAGGCAAGTTGTGAACATGTATAGCCTGTTGGGGGAAAAATATCGAAAGGATGGACAGGGTAGGAATGCCCTTTACTGCCAAGCATCACAAATGTCCTTTTTGCGCTACCGTAAGGCTCAAATGAATCTTGATTTTTAATCGTTATTTGTAAAATCTAATTTCGTAGCTACGTTAGGATCAAATCGAGTAAAATATTTATCGTTAACGTCTAATGTGGGGTACCTTTATAACTGCCCTCGGACAGGGGTCCATGATTCCCACTCCCTATTCCCAACTCCCATTTCCCTTCTCTTTTAGTCTAAAATATTTCCCCCCTACTTCCACTTCCATCCCCCTTGCTCCTATACAAAAAATTGGCCAAATATATTTCCCAGAATATTCATCCCCACTCTTTTCGAATTCTGGTCCTTTCACCCAAAATCATGTTAGCTCGCATTCACAATCACCCCCTTTTACATTCGCATCCCACACGTTCCCACACTGGGTCTGTTTGCACCTTTCCTTTTTTTTAATCGTGCTTTAGTTAGTACTATAGTTCTATAACATGATAAAATAAAGATATTGAGTTTATTTTATTGTTTAGGTTATTCTCCTTAAATCTGTACAGGGAAGTTTTAGCTAGCTCTAATTGTATAGTTTTATTGTTGATATTCACCCCTTATGTATCTAGTGTTAAATTAGGTATTTATATGACAGACCTTTCTTGGTATTCCTAATTATTGGAAGATTTTATATAGACAGAAGTAGTATACCTAAAATGACAAAGTTATTTTTCATTTACCTGTATATATTATGAAAACCGTTTTTTTTCAAAAGTGATTATTTTCTAAGGGTTAAATATTTCGCGGTGGTGTCTTGCCATGGCTTTGTTTGGACTTGTTTGTTTGCTTTTTGGCCTTGAATGTTTGTCCCTAATATTTTATTAACTATGTATTTACATTCAGGTATCACAGATCAAATTTATTCGTTCATAGTGTGTTAATTTACGTTTTTTGATTGAGTTAGGCCTTCCAATTGATATTTTATCGTGTGTTTTTCTATGTTGTGATGTTAAACTATTGTTTCAGAAAAAGGGAGAAGGTTTGGTACCATTAAAATGTTTAATCCCGCTGCAAATGTTTGCACCTGTCCTAAGTCAGGAATCTGATGTACAGTAGTTGTCGTTTGTTTTTGTAATTTATACGTGTTTCTCGTTTCTCGTTTTTTATATAGACTAGACCGTTGGTTTTCCCGTTTGAATGGTTTTACACTAGTAATTTTGGGGCCCTTTATAGCTTGTTGTTCGGTGTGAGCCAAGGCTCTGTGTTGAAGGCCGTACATTGACCTATAATGGTTTACTTTTATAAATTGTTATTTGGATGGAGAGTTGTCTCATTGGCACTCACACCACATCTTCCTATATCTACTGACACACACAGGATCAAAGGGCACAGGCTATTAAAAACAATTATCTGGTCTTTTCTATTTATAATTTATAAATAGAAAAGACCAGATAATTGTTTTTATAATAATCTTCATAAGATTTACTTCTACCCTCAGCTTCTACCAAACTAGTTACTTTTATTTTCACTTGAGACCAAGCTAACAGACCCAATACCTCCTTTCCCCGCCCCCTGACTCCCTCTTCCTGATCCCTCATTCCAATGTTTGTTCCCTTACCCCTGTCCACTCCCTCAAGAGTTTGATTGTTTTATTTGTTTTCTTGGGAAAAAAATAAATGGCCTAATTTGTAAATTTTTACCCCTACAGTACGAGGCAATACATTTTACAATGTTTTATTGATAGATTCGTCTTGATCATAATTTGTTTTCAATTACCCCCCTCTCTCTCTTTGGTATAAAAAAATTTCTTAAGGTCAAGTATCAGGTTTAAACATACATTGTAGGGCTTATTTAGTTTACCAAGTAACACATACATTTGAGTTGAAAAGTTCATTATTGTTTTGTGCTTGGTATTTTTAAATACAAAATTTGTGTATTCCTTATTCCAAACAGGGTACAAGTAACCTCAACATAATTTGGTTGACACAGAAGTCTGTATTCAACATATAAAAACAAAATCATTATTTATACTTGCTGTGTTTTTGTCTGTTTATTTCTAATACTAAAAGAAGTAGACTATATTTGATGTATGCAATGATTCACAAATGTAAGGAGTACATGTCTGTCTGGCAGTTGTCATTGACCACATTTTCATGGTTCATTGGTCCATGGTAAGTCCTCTTTTAATATGCTACATTGTGTAATCAATTAGTCAACTATATTTGGTGTATGGAATAATTATTAAATGAATGTATTCAAATATTAAATAAGAAGATGTGGTATGATTGTAAATGAGACAACTCTCCACAAGAGACCAAATGACACAAAAATAAACAAAGGTCACCATATGGATTATGGCCTTCAGCAATGAGTAAAACATATACTGCATAGTCCGATATAAAAGGCCTCGAAATGACAAATGTAAAACAATTCTAATGAGAAAACTTAACAGCCTGATATATGTACAAAATAATGAATGAAAAACAAATATGCCTGTCTTGCAGGGTTTATCTGAACTTACCCTCATTTTCATGGTTTTGTCTGTTTCTTGCATACTTTATGTTTCAAAATATTTGGTTTAAGGAATGATTGTAACAGAGGTGGATTTAGGGGGAGGGCCCATGGTGCCTCCCCCTTTTTGTGGGAAAAATTTGGTTGCTTATATAGGGAATCACTGAAGCATGACTGGAGCGGGCCCCTCTTAGGCAGTCAGTGCCCCCCTCCCTTTATGAAAATTTCTGGATCTGCCACTGTGTAAGGCTGGCTTGGTTTAACTGACCTTGGCCTCATTTTCATGATTATTGATAATTGATAATATTAATTTTTTCTAATACTTGTATTAAAACTTTATCTTTAGGAATATCAACATAAAATCAATCAACAATGATGATTAGTAAAGCAGGTGAGACATTTCAGCTTGTGCACTCTTGTTAACACAAAAAATGTGCTGAAAGGTGTGACTGTCATACATGCAGATGTATCCAGGAATATGTCTCAACAACTTGAAAAATATGTGATCTATCCTAAAACTTCTTGTTTGTATTGGAACAAGTCCTAATACTTCACACCTTTTCCTTGGAAGCATTGTTTTTTAAGAAAACTTATTTCAATATTTTG
Organism: Mytilus coruscus; assembly: GCA_017311375.1. Taxonomy (NCBI): domain Eukaryota; kingdom Metazoa; phylum Mollusca; class Bivalvia; order Mytilida; family Mytilidae; genus Mytilus; species Mytilus coruscus. The sequence continues at coordinate 56,153,204 of CM029600.1, forward strand.
TGTTCACAGCTATCCTGGTTGAAATCAATATCGTTGTAATCAAGACAAATCTGTCTACTCACCATTTTCAAATTTGGTACATCAAGTTAACGTTGGTCTTTCAGATATATTACAACTGCGATATTCAAGGTCTAAGGTGACCCTCAAATAAAACTTTTCACCATGAAATATAAAAAAAATAGGAAGATGTGGTATAATTGGTAATGATGCAACTCTCCACCAGAGACCAAATTGCATAGAAGATAACAACTATAGGTCACCGTACGGCCTTCAGCAATGACCAAAACCCATACCGCGTAATCAACTTTTAGCATGATAAAAGGACCAGAAATGACGTTCTTTTGTATATAGTTGCACACAAAATAACAGTTTAATGTGTGCTTGCTGAACGTTCACCGGCAAATATTTCAAGCATAATACGGATGAGAACATATGGATGATAAGTACCATATGAAGGTTCTGCAAAGTAGGAGGGGCTAGATATATGGACTGCCATTGGAAAATGAATGGACAATATTGGGTATGGGCAAAATTACCCCTTTTTACCCTACGAGGCTGCGTATTTATACATTAAGCTGTATGAACTCCCTGTCTAAGCAAGGGTTATCTGTCGGATTAGGAAAGTCTTATTTCTATACCCATGTTAACCCTACGATATAAAAATAAGGAGATGTGGTATGATTGCCAATGAAACAACTATCAACCAAAGTTCAAATTTAAAAGTCCAGTTAAAAAAATATCATTTTTTTTCTTATTGGCAGTGGCTATTTTGCCGGCTCTGATTAAAATATATTAATTCAAGCCTTCAATTTCTGTAGAAATGGCTATTTTACCGGCAACAGCAATACAGTGAATTTGTAACCCATGCTGGAAAAATAGAAAATATGTTATTTTGTTGGCATTAGGTAAGCGGAAGCCAAGTTAAAAACTATTTTGTTTACACATATATGCAACTCAAATAAATAACTATTATTCCAAAAGCAAGTTTAATTGAAACATTTTTGATTTTTTAAGCTATGTGATTGACTTTGTTATATTGTATAATGTTTTATCAAATTTATACTGCAATGAGATTTTAACTTTTATAACACACAGTTAAAAATCTGAGATTTTATTCTTATGCATATATGTAGCATTAGACTGTCACTGACTGATTTTAGAAATAATTTAGATATGATTTCATTGCAACAAATGAATGCTCAATATTTTTATTTTGTTTTTTTTTTTCTTGTTACAAATTCTTAATACTTATTTATATTTTGACTGATAAATGTTACGTTCTCAAACGCTTACATGTGTCTCAAATATTGTTAGCAGTTTTCTTATTTTAATAACTACTGATAAATCAGTAATTATTTTTATTTTATGTTGACAGTGCACATAATTTTTCATAGTACTTTCAAAAGTAAATAAAATATTAAATTTCACTCTTTACAAAGAACCTACAAAATAACAAATTCACTTTTTAGCGGTGCCGGCAAAAAAGCCACTGCCTTTCTTATTATCATCATAGACCGATAATTACTTCTCTTTGCAGCAGGTGGGTCAAACACATGTCCACACATCATTAAGAAAATTGTCATTCATATTTTTTGCCGCAATGACACACTCCACATTCATTTTTTTAAATCAAGAACATTCCTTATTCATGTTATTAGCTTCCCTTTGAAAAAACGCATGTCAAAAATTAAGACAGAAGTTAAAGTGTGCCAATATCACCGACTAATATAGCGTCCCTGTGTACTGGGCCGAGTTTTAAAATTACAATCCCAACTTTTCCTGAAACTAGTAAGTAGTATAGATTTTGTTTATACATAAAGTCTTTACCTGGAAGTGTTAGGAACTGCCCGGTAGACTTCGGGTGTAATACGCTAAATCCCGACTTGGTCAGTGAGACCAAATATATTGCGTTTCTCCGCAAAGCATGCTGCATTGAGGGATAATAGCATAGACCGATATGCAATGTAGGTCGGAATTCTAGGTCCAGGTTACTATTGACCAATTTTCATCTACATGATCAAAGGTGGAAAACAGCAAATAATTGAAGTGTCGGGTTTTTTTATTTCTGCGTAAAACAAAATGTTTTGCTCGAGTTCCGGTAGTCTATTATAATAACACATTCTTATTCAATTATTTAAATTTTTACGCTGATGTTTCCTCTTTTTTTTTTAATGCGAACTCGGTTGGCATATTGATAGATAAAACAGAAAATAGAAAATTAACAAAATAGCAAAATCAGCAAAAGGAAAATATCATAAATAGAAAACATTGACCCCGAGGTCTTATGTTAAAGGACTAGAGTTTCGGAATTCATAGAATTATGATACGAGAAAATTTGTTAGATATTTTTGTGCCCCTAACATTTTTATTTAAAGATTTATATACTTTATCAACTCATGGGCCATGAGTTGATAAAATATATTAATCTTTAAATAAAAATGTTAGGTGTGACTGTCTTGTATTTAGTCTTTGCTTGAAAATTGTCATAGTTCAAAACTATTATCAAAATTTTGCAGTGAGAAAATATTTCACATACTCCGGAATAAAATCCTACCAATACTTGGAAATGAAGATATTTCAAGTAAAAAAAGAGATTTATGGCAGTAACAAAATTTTATAATACGCCAAACGGATAGCGTGAAGATGAACCCCCCGATGCCTTTATAGTATAGCATACTATATGGGTTTTACTTGAATAGAAAATGAAAGGATATGGAGTAAATGTACATGGGACAAAATCGCACACAATACATAGAAAACAGAAAATTATCAATGAACAGGGCTTTTATTCCTGTTCTTCATCTTGACAGTTGATGAACCCTCTTTTTAAAATGCCATTTGGTTTGATTTCACGAGAAGATTATGTGTGCCAATTTTCATGAAAACGTAAATAGTGCAATTTTTAAATTTGATAAATATACAGCAAAAATGATGTTTTTTCTACATTCATGAACATTTGATAAATATGAGTTATTTTAAAGCCGTACGGTGACATGCAGTTGTTTACATCGCTATCCTTTGTTTACGGTTAAACATTGCATCATTGACAAAATATATTCATATATACATCTAAAAGACATCTTTTAATTCAACCGGTATTTAAATGAAAATAGGGTGCGAACGGACCCAAGGATCGAACGTGTAGGGTGAGAATGTGTTTTCGAAGCGAACGCACCAGATACCGTCGTACATGTCAATATTTATAATTTCTTTTATGAACAAACCACTCTGTATTTCTGACCGTATTTCCTTTTTTGAAGAAAGTTTTGCATCGTTTGTTGATATCGGGAAAGGGTGCTCTCAAACACGTCCGCGTTCCAATGTCGTCAGCACTACTTTTGAGAAGACCTCTCAAAGCGATCGTTTCTAAGGCACTCGTCGTTAGAAACATGCGTTAAAAACTGCGCACTGTTAAGGGCATACGATACAGTTACAGAGGAGGTAATGACGTTGCTAACGTAAATTGTTATTTTCGCGACGTCAAACTATGACTTATCGGGAAAAGATTCAGTTTTCGACTGATTTTATCATTCAAACTTATTTAACTTGAAAACGAGTTCATGGACCCTCTTTTTAAAATGCCATTTGGTTTGATTTCACGAGAAGATTATGTGTGCCAATTTTCATGAAAACGTAAATAGTGCAATTTTTTAAATTTGATAAATATACAGCAAAAATGATGTTTTTCTACATTCATGAACATTTGATAAATATGAGTTATTTCTGAATAAAAATGTAAAAATATTTAGGATACTTATAAAATACAGAAATTACAAATTATTTAACAAAAACTATTTGTGTTTATCTTTTAAAACAAAAAGTTATGTATTTCTTTCGAAAGGAAAATACGGCCACAAATCCGAATTTTGAGCAAATATACAAAATTTCGACCTCATTTTACTCAAAAAGTAGCACATGAAGGTATATTTTTATTGATATTTGATTTAATCAGTTAAAAAAGTCTATATGGAAATTTTATCAAAATGTAAATACGGGATCAAAACTGTATCGTATGCCCTTAAAGGGCCGAGCCACCTTAAAACAAAGCAAGCATACAACACACACAAACGCTACATCATAATCAAAGCAAATCATTACACGAAGCATACATATACGATATAAATGACTTGAAGAAGTTAATGCTGTTATACTATGCAGAAATATTAAAAGAACAGTAAGCAATCATTATTAAAAGCATATAAAGCAGTTTAAAACACAAAAGCAGTTAAAGCACATTAACATTGACATTTTAAATTCAGTAAGATGTATTTTTCGCTATTCTTTATATGTTTTGCCCATTATTTATATTTTAGCAACCGATTATTCTCTATTCTTTTATTTGTTTTGCCTATTTTTCTCTATTCATTTTTTGTTAACCGATTTTTCTGGAGTATTTGCCCATTATTATCTATTCTGTAAACTTCATCCAGACCCTCATTCATATTATACATGTCTCAGACAATATCAATTATTAAATACAAAATTACATAACAATGCTACAAAAAATGGGTACGAGTTGGCAGAAGTACGATTTGGTAAAAGAGAGGCGAAAGATATCAAAAGGACATTCAAACACACAAGTCGAAAATAAACTGACAACGCCATGATGTGGGTTCGTGGTCTAGTGGGTAAAACCGATGGCTCTTAAAAAAACTTGTTAAAAAATCTCCTGTATCAGAATCAGGGGCGTAGCTACCTTCTTAATGAAGTGGAATCACAAACTAAAGGGCAAGGGGTCTGGGGCCGCCTAAGGTAGTGTTTCCCCTATCACACAAAAAGGGCACCTAATCGGAAAAGGGCATCTAGAGCGCGCAAAAAATTTATAAAAAGGGCACCTACAGTGTATGGAAAATTAACAAAAGGGCACCTACAGTATGCTGAAAACAAGAAAGGCAATAAATTGTCATATTGCATTGGTAAAGTTATTGATGGAATCAGAACTCAAGATAGCAAGTGTATTGCTTCAAAATAATATTGTATATGCATCTTTAAATAAAGATGAAAATCAACATTATTTCGGGTAACAGCAAGGGACCAAGGAGGTATGTATATTACTAGCTATACATCTTTGTCAGACTTTGAAGGACTAAGGCATACATTTACTAGGCATTAATTACATGATTTGACTGATGTGGCACTTAAATATGAAGATTAGGATATAAGATCTGAAAATCTAGTTCAAAATTTTACTTCAGTTAGTTTCAGGGGACATTCCTGATCAACAAAAGTTGGCACACTTTTTTTAAACCAGGATTCACAGTATAAATGAACTTGTAGAACTTTGTAAGACTATTACACCACAGACATATAATACAAGAGATTCGCAACTCTAGAAGAGTCTATAAAACAGCCAATGAAATGACGTGGCCACCGGAAAGCCGATTATTCCGATGGATTTATGGGTAATACCCGCTATTGTAAAAAAAGGTTCTACGCCTCACGATTTTTCTAATGGATAATGCCGATACCTTTCAAAGCTTAAGCATGCAAGTATATTTAAAAGTTACAAAAAACTAATTCTAATAAAATGTGTTCTAATGATGAGATTAATCAAATACAAACAAAGTTAAAACTCGGCCCATTTTACTTCACCTATTGCTGTAGAAACCATTTGATCGCCCAATTTTTTCTTAAAACTTGGAAATATGCTAATAAATATATAATTTTATGGGGCAATAATAGTCCAGGGACCGCGCTGTGCGTCGCCAATGTCGCAATTTGCGATTTTTATTTCATCTGGCGACAAAATACGGCTGCTGGCGATATTTCTGGCGCCAACATTTTCCTATGTAAAATTTTCATTTCTTGACAATATCGATCTTCATTTTAATTGGTAAAAGTTAAAAAAAATAAGTTGTAAAATTTTACCTGGCGACAAGTTTATGACTTTGTTTACGACCCCAAGCTAATCAACAGTTACAACAGGTGCCATAATCTGTTGTTACAGGTAATCCATTTATCGGATGGGTCATTAATGATCATCAACATTAATTAATTCAAATAGAATTGGTCAGTCGGCATTTTGTCTTTGAAGAAATGGTCATACCGTACGACTCCACAATTTGCAATGTTTACGGTAGTTGTATGAAGAAAGCGTAACTGACAGGAAATCGAAAACCATAATCAACTTGTTAAAAATATCGTTTTACTTATTTCCGTTGAAAAATAGCAAATTCAGACGAAATTTGTCTTTGACTGCCCTCAGTTATGATACGAAAATAACAAAACCGACCGCCATTGTTCACCTTGTGACTTGTTCTACGTACTGTTTACCATCCTCCAAAGAAGGAGCACACCGAATAAAGAAAGATAACTCAATTTTACTTTTCTAATCATTGAGATACCTACTTTAGACATGTCTAAGATATTTCTACATAGTTCTTGCTTTAGAATTTACATGTTTAGGTCATTTGAGTTATGGGAAGAGTTAAAGAGGGTCTTAGTAGCAGTATGGGTAGGATGCCTTTTGTCATCTTTTTCTGCATTCTTTGTTTTAATACAAATTTACACTATTCTGTAAATTTAAACACCTCTTATCTTATTTTCTTAATTCAATTACCCATTTTTTCTATACTTTATAATTTAATTTAAAGACATTTTCTATTTTGTAGAATATACAGACCATAAGCTAATTTATATTCTTCTACATATGAAATACTGACATAAGAAAATACACATGTTGTTTTGTTGTATGTATATAAACCCTATGCAATAACTTACTTAGTATTACATGTTAAATTATGTAAAGTGCAGGCTGAGTGCATAAGAAATTTAAATTGAACATTGTTTAAATTTTGGTAGACTAAATGAAGACTCTAGCTGGTTCTAAAGTTTTCAAAACTGGCGACAAAATATAGGAGCTGGCGATTTTCTGGCTCCAACTTTTAGAGCCAGAGCAGCCCTGAATACTCCCAAATGTTGTTTCGTGAAAATAAGACTATTTTCGTAAAATTTGATCCAATAGTGTTTTTTTTTCAAAATTATTCACAAATGTGGCGATTTTTTTTATTGATACCCGAAGACAGCTGTGCTGGTACTATCATTTTATCTCATAAAACTTGGAAATGTGCGAATAAATATTCAATTGTATGGGGCTATATTACTCTCAGATGTTATGTTGTGAAAATAAGACCAGTTTTGTAAAATTTGATCCAACACTTATTTCTAAAAATATCAACAAAGGTGACTATTATTTTGTTATTTATACACAAAGCCAGCTATGCTAATTTTATCAATCTGTTTCGTCAAAACTAGAAATTTACAAATAAATATGTCATATTGTGGGGATATATACTACTCCCAATATTTGTTTGTTTTCTTTTCTTTTTCTTTTTTTTTTTTTTTTTTATTAAACTGGCTAAATGTTGAAATTGTTCATGGACAAATTTCCTTAAATCAGTCCTTCATTTTTGTGCACTATGAAATTTATAGCCTGCATTTTGTTAGGCAATTTATTCATTTTTCATTCTGTTTATGTCAAAGTTGTTTATTTTCTCCTATTCTGAAGTCATTGTTTTTTTCTTCTTTTTAGGGTGCCAAAGATGAACGAATGCAGTAAATTTACAAAAGGAGTAAAATTTTCCTAGTAAAGGAAACCTTCTGCTGGTCGTAATGTTATGAATGAGCTTCATGCATCTGTTGTCGTTTCAGACTACGCTTCTCATTCAAAACATGAACCTAATTCATTTTTAAATTAAAATCGTATTGAGGACATTTCAATGGTGACTGCAAAAGATATATATATATATTTGATAATAAAAGATTTTATTTACACCAAGGATTTGTAAATGTATACACATAAACAATCTTACTTTTAAACTGCCATCTCTTGACCCCAGAATAAAAAGACAAATACAAATGATTAAAAGACAAAAACCACTACAAATGATTGTCTCGTGGAATTAAGGTTATAAAATACTTTTTGAATAGTGTCTTCCATGTTGCTTTGATGTATGACCTCGGCTCCCACTTCAATGTTGTGTTTTTTTTATAGATTTTTTGTTGCTTCGAGGACACACATATCCATCTATGTATGAAGTAATGTCAATTGTTTTTGCTGGTGGGTCTCTCGCTTATGTCTTCGTCACTTTCACTATCAACAAAGAGTTCGTTATCAGTTTATTCAACTAGGTGTATATCTAAGTCGGAACTATTAAGATTGTCTTCCCACGAAATAAAATCGGAATTTTCCATATTGCGTGCACACGAATGAAGCTTTATTCAAATGAGAAATTAATTGTAATTTTCTTAAATATTAATTCTCAATACACACTTCGAACATGAAGAAACCATCAATTTACCGACAGTCATTTAAAAAACAACTCAATGCAAGCCTATGATGAAACTGTCAAACAACACTTAGAAATCAAACATTTACCGACAATCCTACAGAAAAAACTCAATGCAAGCCCAATTAATGATGAATATAAAAATAAATAAAATTTTAATAGTTTATAAATATCAAGAATAAAAAACAAAGCCTATCATGATTAACAATTAATTAACAAATAAATTCAGTTTTTTTCCACATTAATTAATTTTACATTTTGTGAATTGTATTTTTGGAAAGAGTGTGGACACAGGGTCTCTAAAAACACCGCAAAGGACCTCCTTTGTGCACAAAGGAGCACAGAGGTGCACAAAGGACCACAATGAAGTTTGATAAGAGCACAAAGGACCTGAAATTTCCTTTAAAGCATAAAAGTAATATAATCCCTGAAGAAAAACGTTAAAAAATAAACAATTTCAGTAAAAATTGCGATTTTAATAATGTACGATTTGGTGTTGTCATTGGTATCGGTTTGGAACCGACTTTAAATCCGGGCTATGTGATCGCTCATGTATGTGAATTTTTAAATAGTTATAAAATGATATAAATGATAAAAACGTCAATTATTATTCTTAATATTTTGTTTTTGTAATATTTTTTTAAGATAAAGACTTTACCAAAACTACGAAAACTATGTAAGGATACCGATGTTTTGCCGGTTTTTTTTTGTCCCGTATTTCATCATCAGTTTGTTTTCTAATGTACGGTAATATATTTTGCTATGACGAAAACATTTCTAAGACACAAAGGGAACGGTATGGTAGTTATTCTAATGGTAGGAAATTGGTTTGAATTTCAATCCGTTTTTCAGAAATTTCAATATAACTTTGTTTTATTTAAATTTTATTCTGAACAAAAATAAAGTAAAGTATGCACCGAAATTTTCTTTCTTGGCGAATTATTTATATAGATAATTAATAAAAAATAAGAATAAGTTTTCAATTTCCTTAGCAATGCTGATGAAAATAAATATATATAATTTAAGATAAATAAATTGTTTTGATAGTAAAATAATCTTAAGTAAGCCTTGATAAATGATTATTTATTAAATTTTATATTTCTCATTTTTTAACTTCAATTAACAATGCAATGTCTATGATCGCCGCTTGTGAGATCTATATTTAGAAAACTTGTATATTTTTCATATGTCTTAAGTTTTCTTGTGTTTTTTAATATATTAATTAAATACATACAATTATATTTTTCTTTAAAATTTTTTAAGACTGTCTTTTAACGCTGATAATTAACTGTACAGAATTTATAACGGTTTGTTCGAATTCATCCCAAGTGCAATCAAGTCTTTATATACAATACAGTTGTCGAGTTGAAATCTGGACAAACAATGTTTGCTTTATTTTTGTTCGGTTTAATGTCCAGTCTTTATTTATATGTTTATGTTTTCTCAATATTTTTCAATACATAAATGTCTAACTTAGTATAATCTTAAAGGAAAGGGCCGTACTTATGCATATCCATACCATTTACAGAACACGGTTTCGTAAATCTTCAACTTAAATACTAAATTAACTCAAGTATTTTAATAAAAATCAATATTTTTTACGTTAGAAATCACTTTTCCCCCGTTTTATAAACTATTTCGGGTCCTTTGTGCACTTATCAAACTCCTTTATGGTCCTTTGTACTTCTTTGTGCTCCTTTGTGCACAAAGGAGGTCCTTTGTAGAGACCGGTGGACACCTGTGGTGTAACAACTTCTTGTTTACAAGGTGTCAATTTATTTAAACTCATTATTTATAACATGTTCGTGATTTACCTGGTCATCGAATAATTTAAACCTAATATACATGTCACACTGTGAAATTATGTCTCCGAGACTCTGACACAATTTATCAAGTGTTAATTATTTAATATCAGTTTTTAATACATTATGTCTCTTTTCAATAATACAAATCTAAAATCAAAATTACATTAAAATAAATAATTATATGTGAACTCAAATTATTTAATCAATTATGATTAATTTAACACTGAAACAGTTTATGTTATGCTTAAACATTCGTCCTTACTTCAGTACTTTTAATACTTTTATAAATGACTTTATTACTTAAGGAGATCTCGCGAGGTTAGTTTAAACAGTATTTATTAATGAAAAAATTACAAGAAGAAAATATTACAATACAATGTTAGATAAAGTTCAAATATGGGATTCGGAAACAAGTTTGGAAAAACTTATATAAATCCGTCTCCCAAAAAAAAAAAAAATATCTATTTAACAAACAATATTACGTGCCAACAGTTTATTCAGTTTAAGGTAGCATATGATAAATTGAATAAATACACACACACAAAAAAAAAAAAAAAAAATACAACTAACAAATAAAATAAATTAAAAGAAAGAAAATGTGAAACAAAAAAAAAAATGAAAAAAAAAAAAAAAAAAAATGAAACAGTCAACTCTACTTTACTTTCTTGATAGACAGTCACTGAAACCAACACACATGTCCGATTATAGTCATTTACGACGGACAATCCACTCGATTTTACATCCTTTTTATATATATATATACAAGATCAACTTTCAAAACGTTTTGTTTTATTTATGTATTCAGAAACTTTAAGAAATATTTGCATATTGTCCTCGTCAGACTTTAAACTGTCCCCATATAAGATAATCTTAAGATTAAAACAAGAGACCGTCCCGATAGTATCCTTCGAATTTCATTATATTTTGGACATTTGAGGAAGTAATGAGAGGTAGTTTCTACACGACCACAGGAACACAGTGCGTTTTCGATAAGATTTTTTTTAAATAGATGGTCCCTTAGAACACTACTCTGAGTCTGAGTCTTGCTAAACATATCTGTTCTCTTCTACAGCCTAAGTGAAAATACAAAGGTATTTTATTAATATTTTGAGAGAGATACGTCTTAAAACCCGATTTTGATTGATTTAAACGAATGTCGTCTGGAATATCATTCCAAAGGTTTATAACGGCTGGTATAAATGACTTTTGGTAATAGCTTGTTCTGCATAATATAGTTTGTAAATTTGAAGACCCCCTAGTCCTGTGGTCGTGTAGATCTAGCCTCTGATTTGGAACTAATACAGAAAGATAATCAGGACAATCTCCGTGAAACATTTGGTGAAATTTTAATAACTTATGTTTATTACGCCGAGACTGGAGAGTTTCCCAACCGGTTTCATCGTACAGCAACTGTCTCGATGTTATCTTAGTACCACCTGTGACAATTCTTGCTGCTTCTATTTGTAAGTTTTCCAGAGATGTTTTTAAATAATCAGGTATGTTATCCCAGACAATGTCCCCATATTCTAAGACTGGGCGTATAAAAGATAAATAAATAGTTTCTAAATTTTTCCTTTTAAGTTTAAACTTTAGCTTTCGGAATAATGCTAATCTTGGAATAGCTTTATCAATAATCATTTTTACATGATTATTCCAGCTTCCATCTTCATTTATAATAACCCCTAAATGCTTGTGCGACTCAACTTCTTTTACGATATTATTATTCATATACACTGGTGGGTGATGAGGTTTATGGTGCTTTTTTGAAATGGTCATTATTTCTGTTTTGTTTGGGTTGAAATTGACAAGCCATTGCTTAGACCAATTATGTATTTTCTCAATATCTTTATTTAGCTTTTCTGCCGCTTCATATTCGTCATCAACCACTATATAAATTGAAGTGTCGTCAGCAAAAAGTTTAATATCACATTCTATATCATTAACTATGTCATTTATATAAATAAGAAATAAAATAGGACCCAAGATAGACCCTTGGGGTACCCCAGCTGAGACATGCTCGTTGTTGGACGTTTCTCCGCAAATGACAACCTGTTGCCTTCTTGAGTTTAAATAGCTTTCAAACCAAAGTAGCAATTTTCCATTAATTCCGATTTTTTTAAGCTTACAGAGTAAGCCTTTATGCCAGACTCGGTCGAAAGCTCGACTTATGTCACAGAAAATTACCCTTACCTCTTTCCCTGCATCTAATGCTTTACCAAAATCGTTAATTATACATAGCAGTTGGTTTACCGTCGAATCCCCAGGGATAAAACCAGACTGGAATTTTGTTAATAAAGAATTTGTAATAATAAAGTTAAAAAGGTATTTAAAAATGCATCTCTCCATTGTCTTGCCAATGTTAGACAGCAAAGATATTGGTCTATAATTAAGTAAAAATTCTGGGCCACCTTTGTTCTTATAGACAGGGATAACATTTGCTAGTTTCCACACATCTGGAAATCTCCCTGTTAGAAGGGATAAATTAAAAAGTTTTGAAAACGGATACCTCAAGACAGTTGCTGCCGACCTCAGGAGTCTTGGACTGATTAAATCAGGCCCTGTGGCTTTTGAAATATCAAGATTTACGAGCACATCTTCAACATCCTGCTCACTTATAATCAGCTCCTCTAGTTTTTGAATTTCATCATATTCTAATATTGGTAATACAGTATTTGAATCATCAACAGAAGACTGTGCGCAGAAATAATCGTTAAAATAATTAGCTTTGTCGTAATCACTTTCTATATATTGGTTATTGAAAATTAAAGTAGGATAGACTGATTTTTTATTTGGTAGTCCGATCAAATTTTTTATGGTTTTCCACCATTGTTTTGTGCTTATTGTGTGTATACTATCAACTTTATTGACTTGCTTTTCCAAGAATTTTTTTTTACTTGATCGAACGTAGCTTATGCATTTATTTCTTATTCGTCGAAAATTTGTCCAATCAATTTCATTGTTTGTTATTTTTGCTTTTTTATGTAATCTCTTGCGCTTTCGAATCATTTTTCTTATATTCGAATTCATCCAAGGTGGATCATGTTTCCTAACCTGAACCAGTTTGTTTGGGATTGATTTTTCTGCCGCTTCAAGAATTTTTTCCGTAATATTTACTGCCGCGGTATTTATGTTTTGATTATCAATTAGAGTATCCCAGTTAATTTTAAGGAGTTCGTTTTTAAACAAATCATAATCGCCTAAGTGATATTGCCAAATTTTCCTTTTAAAGGATTTTGTTAATTGTTTTTCGATATTTATTACTGCACTTATAGGACAATGATAGCGTATAGAATTTTCAAGGATGTTTTCACCAACTTCTGAGTACAGTATTATATCCGGATCATTTACCATAATTAGATCTAGTAAAGACACTGATCTTTCACAGAAATATGTAGCATCAGTTATTATTTGATATAAGCGAGGTTAAACTAGTGGCCGCGTGTTTTTACGGGATTTCACCGAGTTGCGAATCTCTTGTATTATATGTCTCTGATTACACTGACTGCATAATCAATATCCTTATAAAACGTTTAGATCGATATTTAGAATTCATTTCTATAAAGTTGGAACCAAGGAATTGTACAAATTCTTATTGGAACGATTCTAATAAGAATTCGTACAATTCTAATAACTGTAAATTGTAAATTAATCGAGAATTGATCACGTTTACTTTCGATTTACAAATGAAATGTAAACGGGAAGTGACAAGTAGATAATAAATTCAGAATGAATCCGGATTCATCTACGCATACATGTGATTCTTCCGGCGGGAGTCAAAATCTCCCGCTTTTCAGACCCTCTTCCGTCCCTCCCGTTAAAATTTGAAATCTTCCGCTTTTGAAAATGTCAACCTCGAAAAATTTTCAGTAGACATTTTTGTTTACAAAATCGATACGGACAGAGAAAAAGTCCGAGAAACTCGAAATTGATATGGGAAAAGTCTGAGAAAACGGAAGTTTCCTGAAATTGATTTTGTGTCAAAAGTTAAAATTTATTAGGTAAAATTAGCCTGAGGTGTTTAGGATTAAACTGTATATACAACAATAAATAAAAGATAATAGGCAATTACCTAGTGATCAACTAGCTAGTTTAAGACACAAGCCAGGTTGATTAAAAGTGAAATACTGACAAAGGATTAAATTGTACAAGTTGTATAAACAACGATTTAATTTGATGCTGTTGAAAACATGGAACATTTACTGAACCTCAAAGACAAATGAAATCAACTCAAATATGATATTTATGGCTTGTTTTCTATCCAAGCCAATGGAATACCTATATAAGTACAGTTGTCTTGGACTATTCTAAAATTTTAGAATTTGACAAAATGCAAACCGTATTTTATATCACCAAATACCCCAGCAGCAAATAAAAGAAGACCAAGTTTCTAGCCAAATTCAACTCTGCCTGGAGATCTGATTTCAAATGATGCAGATCCAGTACCAAGGATCAAGACCATGCTTACTACACTTCATGCAAAGCTGACTGTGGTGGCCCTAATGATTTGACCAAACTTATGGGGACAGCTACCCACCAGCAAGCCTACAACTCTATCAATTTAACACCTTCTGTTACAAGCATGTTCAGTAGTGGTACCAAAGTTGACAACGTAGCTTAATCAGGGGTACTTTTTGCCAACTCTGTATGATGGCTGATCGCTTTATCTTGAATTATATATAATGAATAAATATTTGAAAACCCTTATCTTCTATTTTATCAAGTAAAATGGATATGGAGTTGTTGAAAGGTATGGAATTATTGTTCTTTTAACAAACAAAAAAAGAAGATATGCAGTTTAAACACACAAAAAAACCATTGCGTACGTCGATAAATAGGTCGATAAAAAATCTCCAGTTATGAAGCCCAAACTCCAGCTGAAAATTTCCAAATCTCCAGTTGTGGCTTGACAACTCTGTCACATGTCTGTGACTACGGATTGCTTCGTTTTTTAAAAAAGGCAGTAAATTATCATTTTTTGAACATGATTTGCTTAGTAAGAACTATATTTGTCTCTCTCATTAATTTTAAACTAAATTTATTTCGTATTTTACGTTTTAGTGTCTATAAATTCATAGGAATACTTTCACGCATGCGCAGTATATAGTAAACAATAAGGAAGCACCTGTTTGACTCGTGAAAACTTTTCTGAACGTTTTGAATAAAGTTCTGTCTTTTTAATCGAAATTGAACGTTTTATACCAAAGATCACGAAAATACGATCATTTGACGAAACTATGACAAACAAACTGCAAATTGTGATCGTTTTAGAAATATTGAAATTAAAAAGCGAAATTCCGTGGGAAAACAATTTTGTTCAAATGACGAAACTACGACAAACGAACTGAATATTGTGGTCGTTGGCCTTGAGAAATATTGAAAATAAAATGCCGACTGACTGATTTTACTGGGGAAAATTATTATGGTGGTCAATTATGAGGTTTATTGTAACGTTTATGGGTCATCGTAAATTCCCCTTTTTCTATTTTTAGATATATATATAACTTGTTTGTCCGTTCACTTTTCGCGGGAGTCGTTTTTCTCGTGCTTGAGACTCAATGTCCAGACTTGGATATTTAAACCTCGACAGGGCAGTATTTCTTTAGATTGGGGGAAAACTTTTGTACCGGTAAGTTGTACTTCAAATTTCATTTTATTTTGTATTTCGATGTTTGACTTAAATATTTATTTCTTTACATTTGATATATTTCTTTTTGGTCTTGTAGTCAAACAGTTCCAAAATATTAATTTACGTTTCCGTTCCAGAATAAATAGAAGGAATTGTACACTAGCTAGATATTTTATGATTTCGGGTTTATAAAGAGATGGAGTTCATTTTGATAGTGATATTTAGACCGATGGTTAATCCGAGGGATATTTTAGAGTAACGGTCGTCAATCTTAGGAATTGTTCGTGCCTTACTCGGAAATAGAATTTTGTATTATCGCATGTTTTATTTTTGGGTCTTGAACTGGTCAATGATATTGAAAAACGTTTTCAGACATTGCTCTGGTTTGACCGAAAATTAAACGGGTATAGATAAATGCGATGTTTTTTTTACTGGATCGATTGTTGTTTCCTAGTCATGCAATGATGAGGTTCATGATCTAGTCTAACAGAGTCGGTGGGAACCAGTGGGTATATTTATTTTGTCTCGGAAGGTTGACGTCACAACTTGATTGATTTAATAATATTATAGTTAAAAGACGACTAGTGTACAGCTCTCAATATTTTAAGTAAACGGACACCTCAAAATTCTAGTATCATATTATTTTATTCAATTAGATAGCACTAAGGCCAAACGCTTTATTGAAATGGTTAACTTGCTATGGGTATTTTTCACCGCATCGTTTTGTCCAAAAAGGGGTAGTTCGAAAATGTATGGAAATTCTAAAGAGTTTAAATTTTCACATGGAGATACCGCGATATTTATGGATTTATATTATCTTTGTCTATTAAATATGAAACTGTTTTATGAATTTTGGTCATTTGTTATATGAGCAAATACATTGCTTGGCAAAATCGTCATCACTGGTCATTTTTAGGTTTCTTATACCTGTCATTTATTGAATTTATTGTTTCGTTGTATTGTCAGTATGCTGTCAGAAGTCCTGGAGCGAAAGCACAGGCCGAACCCTCTCTACCAGTAACGTTAAACGGCTGAGCTAGCGGGGTATGATGTCATGAGACAAATTATGAAAGAAAAATACGTTTACACACGAAAACCCATTTACGTTGCATTATTAATAATTAACGGATTAGTGACCCATCCGATGGCGATAAGCGGATTAACTGTAATCACAACTTTAAAACAACTGTTGTAAATGTAAATAAGCTTAGGGTCATTAACTTGTCAGAAACATGGACAGGAAGAAGGGGCATTTTGAGACAATGGTGTCATCCAAAGAAGTGAAAAAAGGGCATGGCGTCATTTAGTAAGACAAAAAAAAAGGGCATGGCGTCATTTAGTAAGACAAAAAAGGGCATGGCGTCATTTAAAAAGGGCATGGCGTCTATCCATGCTTGGGGAAAACACTACTAAGGCCCCAAGTAGGTCCAGGGCAAAGCCCTGGTAGGGGGACCAGGTTCCCCGCACGCTCCGCATATATAGCGTTTCAAAACAATTACAACCGTAATAAAACTTGTACATTTTTGTTGTGTTTTTTTAATCAACTATTTGTTTAACTTCCCGAGTCGAATAAAGACAGAACATTGTCGTTTGCGTTTTTGGTACGCCGTCAGAGCTTTTAAAATCACGGAGATTTGTTCCATATTTTTTGTTACTATAAAAAAACTCCCATTCAAACCACACATCCCATATTGCCTGATAGGAACCGTCCCACTATTTTAGTGTTTTGGCAGTTAAAGCTTGGGATGGTCATCTTAAGATGCATTACTTTAATATAATCAAATATATGAGAATAATTCATGTATATTGATAGATATTATGACAGATCTGCCATCATTAGGGGTCCAACTGTCAATTTTATGTTAAAGTCCTTAACTTTGATCTAGTACGTAAGCATGTCTTCTACACTTTTCTCCTAAAATTACTATGCCCATAGACTACCCAACTCTAAGCACATAAGACTAATAAAAACCAAACTAAAGTTCAAATTGAATACCCACACGACAGTGCCATGTGCTGATTTTAATTGCACATTATGATACATAATATCATGTCGACAAAATATAGTCAAGTAATTTATAATTACTACTGAAATCAAAACATTTCATCTAATATCAAATAAATTCACATAAGCAAGATAAAAAATTTTAACTGAGAAACACGTCTAGTCGAGTCGGCCCTGTCGTGCTGAATGGCTATATCCCATGAAGCGCGGGAATACAAATAACGGTCTATGGGCAGACAACTAGAAGAAATTAATTTCAATCTAATTCAGTTCCTTCAAACGGTTGAAATTACATTTCTTCTACAATTACTACGCCCATAGACTACCCAACGCTAAGCACATAAGACTAATAAAAACCAAACTAAAGTTCAAATTGAATACCCACACGACAGTGCCATGTGCTGAACTACAAAGAACGGGAAATAATTTTTTTTTTTTTTTTTTTTATCTTGCTTATATAACTTAATTCACTTTGAAAATAAAAAGTCAATACCAGGTTATAAACCTAAATTTTCAGAAACAATTAATCTGTCTTTTAAAGAATCTTTAATATAACCGTCCTTGGCCGTCTCTGAACGCCATCTGCCATGTCTTTTGAACAATCGATCGGAAATTCCTAAATTAGCGCAAGTTGTAGCTCCGCCAGAACGTAAACTGTGCAATCCATATTTCTTAATATCTGACACAAATGGTTGAAAAGCTTCAATAAATAATTCTCTCATACGTGTGTAAGACAGTGGTTTATTTTCCTTCCGAAGAACATATCTATCCTTGAATTTTGTTAAATTTCTAAAAATAAATTCTTCTGATTCCGGCGAAATATCAGCCCACAACAAATATAACTTTAAATTCTTAACTGGACACATATCGGAATCCATACAGGCTATAACTACAGAATTGCCATCACGATAAATATCAGTTTTACTTTTCGGAATAAATATAGATATATAACCTAATTCAAAAATGATATCACATATCCGTATATTTAATAGCTCGGACACTCTCAAAAATCCCGAATAAGCGAGTAAACACGCACATATAATACGCTGTGACATAACATTATATTCCTTAAATAATGAACTATACATTTTAGATAGAAGTTCAGGAGTAACTGGTTCCTTTTTCTCAATTCGTGTAGCTAATCGCCGTTTTGCACCTTCTAAAACATTTTTCACAACTAAATTTTCGGTAGGAGACGTTTGACCAATCATATTATGTGCCCATTGTATACTATAAAATGCTGAAATAACCGGACTAGCAGTGTGACTGTTCTGAACTAATGAAGATAAATATAGTGCAACGTGCAAAGATTTTGCCGGTAAAATATCACAACGATTTATACCGTTATGAACGGCCCACTTTTTCCAACGGATAAATCCTGCATGATAAGTTTTAACGGTACTGTCAGCTTTAGATTCGCAAAGTAAATCCATAAGAACATCAACATTGGTATGCAGAGCTGGTGGCAAAAAATTAATCTCAGATTCATAGGCCTGCAAAAACACATGTATAAACAATAATTAAACAATAACAGAATCTTAAATGTAAGAAACTATCAACAGAAAAATACTTGTTAGTACATCTCACAAAACTATGTACAATAGTCTTAATGCTGATCATAAGCATTTGTATTTGTTAGTATATTAGTTCTCAACAAGGCCATTTAAAACCTTAATGCCAAAATCTGAAACCAATTCAGATATGCATTGTAACGTTAGTACACAAACAAGACACTAATACAGCCTTTAACATATCATCTGTAAAATCCAGAGAAGCATAAACAGCTTCATAAACAAAATAGGTTTACAACCTTCATATATATCAGTATTATTCTCTGAAATCTAGCCTCAAAGCTAACATCTTAAATGTAAGATCAGTATTACCAAAAATGGCCTTCTTGCTTTTACCAGGAGTATAAAACTCCTTACCGCTTGGTAATTCTACATATGCAGTAACTTGATCTGTGAAATCGCCCCCATTTGGGCATAACATAGGCCAATAACTTGCGGATGGCCAACAAGGAACAATCAATGTACCTACATCGTTGCATTGTCTCATGTAATTAATAACACGTGGTATAAGAAATACAGGCGGTACAAAAAGACCGTTAACCCCATACCAATCTACTGTGAACGCATCAATACCAGAAGAATTTTCATTCCAAAATCTTGAATAAAATACCAGTAACTTGAAATTGTGGTCAGAAGCAAACCAATCTACTTCATGCGGGCCCCATAAAGATTCTATCAATTGAAAAATGTAATATGATATTCCCCAATCATCATGATCAACGATACGACTCAGAAAATCAGCTTTTTCGTTTTGTGTCCTAGGTATCCAAACTATATCAATGTTGACATTGTACTTCAAACATGCGCTAAATATGTCCAACGCTAAATTCTGTAAAATAGTTTTTGTACTTCCTTTGCTATTAATGCTCACAACATTTTGGTTATCTGTAAACCATTTAACCTTTTTTCCGGATATAATGTTAATTAAGGACAGTAAAACTTTCTTTACCGCTGAAAGTTCCTTCCAAGTTGAACTATTACTACGTTCTGATTCAACCCACATACCATGTGCAATGTTTTGTGGTGTTTCTACAATATAACCGCCAAAACCTGTATCACTAGCGTCAATGTAGATAATACTATGACATGATTCATCAACACTAAAATGTTTAACATTAACTTCACTAATATTCAGTTTCCAGAATTGTAACTGTTCAATACTAGATTCAGAAAGTATAATATAAGAATACCAAGACGCAGATGTGTTCTAGTTAAATGTTTAGTCATTAAATAAACTAAATTTCCAATAACCAAGTATGTAGATATTATCTGACCTACAACAGATGCAACTTTTTTCATATACACGCTTTTACGCCCAGTCAAACAAGATATAATGTCATCAATAGAATGTATCATCTTATTTATTCTGTTATCTGGTATTTTGTAAAAACCATTTTCTGTATCAATAAATGTACCTAACCAAACCAAACGTTTAGTAGGTTCCCACAATGACTTTTCAGCCTTAGGTACAAAGCCACTTCTAACTAAATCTAGCTTAACTTGTTCTGACACAATCTTGCACATTTCTTGATCTTGTTCTATACCTAAACCGTCATCAAGATACATTATAACTTGCTTACCTTCAGATCGCCATTTCTTTACAAGCGGCCTAGTCAGTTTAGTAAAAATAAAACAAGCTGTACCCAAACCAAATGGTAAAACAAGAAATTTGAAAAATGTAGGACAGCCATTAATGATCCATGAAAAACCTAAGTACTCTGTGTGTAGTTCAAAAATGTCAATATGGTGATAAGCTGAGTGAACGTCGTACTTAAACATGGAATAATTCAATTTAATATGCTGTTGAGCAGTCCTCATATCCTCAAATTTAACGCTCTGTTTCCATAAATGTTTATTTACCGCTCTCAAATCAAGTATCAATCTTTTCTTTAAATTAGACTGAACTGATACAGTAAGAGGATTAACAACAAAAGGTCGATTGTCACACTGAACTATTAAACCTCTATGTAATAAATCTTGAATAGCTGTATGTACAAAATCGGAGTTTTCAAAGCTGATAAATTGTTGTGTAAATACGTAGACGGAGGAATAGAATAAAATGGTATCTTATAACCATCTCTTATAGTATCAATTATATAGTCATAAGCACCAATATTTATCCAAAATTGTATATTTTCCTTCAGCCTACCCTTAACAATAATATCAGTACCATCTTGCTCATATTCGTAATAATCATGTGTAAAATTTTGAGCATACTCATTATCTAAAGAACTAATGTCAAAATTATACTCATCTTTTACAAAGCTAGTTTCTTTTGTGTGATGCTGCTGTCTTGTTGTTTTGGAAGGGGCAGTTAACTCTCCAGTGTTTGTACGACCCACAGTTGAAGCATGGTCCCCGTTGAGATTTTCCAGCGTACTGTTCCTGGGCATACGGGAAACCTCCATACCAAGACGGCTGGCCCCCTCGAAAGGGCTGTTGAGAGTTGAAGCTAGAGCTAGCGGTGGCAGGAATCTGCTGCTGTTTAGCTGCTGGTTTGCTCTTAGTCTTTTGCTTCCTAATGGCCCTGTTTTCAGCCCTGATAATCTTGGACTAATCTTCAGAATCGCTAGCAATTGGGTTTGCCTCGTACTGGCGAGCGGTATCCCACCCTCCATCAGAAGTATCCGCGATCTTTATGAGCTTATTTCTATGTTTAAGCCTATCTGTACAGGATGCAACAATGTCTCTAGCATAATCAACTTTGCCATTGTCAATAGCCCAAATAGCTTGGGTTAAATCTTCAAGGTTTTCTGTATTGTAGTTGAACTGAATTTTGTTACCTTCAGAACGCCATTTGTACTGGGAGTCCGACTCCACTTCTTAACTTGAGACTTCATACTCTGGTTTGTGCCATGGATTTCGTCGCGCAAACTATTTATCTTTTCACTTATCTTTGTGTCAACAAGAACTTCGATACCCTGCTTTTGACGATTAACTGCATCTAAAATTGTCCGCAAAGATATTTCTTCATGGGGTGTATCGGAATCCATATTTACAATAACTGAGAAACACGTCTAGTCGAGTCGGCCCTGTCGTGCTGAATGGCTATATCCCATGAAGCGCGGGAATACAAATAACGGTCTATGGGCAGACAACTAGAAGAAATTAATTTCAATCTAATTCAGTTCCTTCAAACGGTTGAAATTACATTTATGTTTGCTATATGCAACTATTGAAATTAGTTAAGATTGTTTATTAATTTGTTATGGTCTCTTGTGTTTCTTATCTGCCGTATTGCTTCACCTTTAATAAATCCTCGGAATACATGTTGTGAGTGACAGTTATTTCGAGACGGGTCTAAATCACTCACCTGCTGATACGGCACCTGCTGATTTTGCACCATTAACCTGCCAATTTTGTCCCTATGTTGAACAACTAAAGTTG
Organism: Mytilus coruscus; assembly: GCA_017311375.1. Lineage (NCBI taxonomy): Eukaryota > Metazoa > Mollusca > Bivalvia > Mytilida > Mytilidae > Mytilus > Mytilus coruscus. The sequence continues at coordinate 56,175,886 of CM029600.1, forward strand.
CTTCCCTTTGTACATTAACCGATTTTAAATTAAAAATTAATGTCATGTTACTTTATTAATTAAGTCAAGATAAATAACAGCTAGAAATTAATTATGTAAAATCGCAGGAAAGTATAATTTAAATCGTTTGTATAATTTTGAATACACTATTGAAAACTTTGTCTTTTTTTATAGTTCACAATAAGAATACATCAACGATTTGTATAGTCGTACTTTAATACATATATTGATTTGGGAAACAATAATTTATTAATCTTGCAAAATCAAAAAAAAAAAAAGTGAAACGAAAATTATTTAAACTTTACATGTAGCAGGAAAATAACTTATATGACTGTTAGGTTATTTTTTTTCTTAAAATATTATTGTTTGGACACCACTAGTAGAAGTTAAGCATACAATTAATATAATTTCTCAATGATTTTATGATTAATGCAAAACGATATATTTCAGTAATTTACCAGGGGTAAAAAGGGGGAGGTAGTCATTCTGAAATTTGACTACGTTTATGATGATCATGATTATCATGATAAATGTAGGGTATCCTTATCCTTTCAATGTAATCATGGTGTAAATGTATATTATAACTGGGACTATTATACTAAGTATACTTAGTATGATAGTCCCAGATTATAATTTGTATAAAACATACTATTTTATTACTTATTTTAATCACATATATTTTGATAGAGGTACCTACGGAAGCGTATTTCGGTCAAGCGTTATAAGTAATTTCGATGTAAACTTGTGTTATTTTACGATAATTAATGCCTTAAAAGATGAAAATATAGGACTATTATATAACAAATATGTCATTATTAATCATAGTGTTGCTTTAGTTTTCTTTTGGTGTTACTTTATAATATTAAACAAATTTAATTAAATTGTTGATATTATTATAATTGTAAACTTATGTTATTTTATGAGAATTAATGCTTGATAAGATGATAATATTGGACTATCATAAAACGATTATGCCATTATTAATTATAATAATGCTTTAGTTTTCATTGGGTATTACTTATAATATTTAAAAAAATCTAATCGGGGGCGTAGCTGTTAGTGAAGTGGAATCACAAACTGAAGAGCGAGGGATATGGGGGCTGCCTAATGCCCCCAGTTGGTCCAGGGCCGTTGAAAGTCCTGGTAGGGGGCAAGGGACGAAGTCACCCGGAAGCTCCGCACATATAGCGTTTCAAAACAATCACAACCGTATTAAAATTTGTAGTTTTGTTGTGGTTTTTTGGTCAGTTATTTGTTTAACTTCGACATATACGAGTCGAATGAAGTTTAAAATTGTTATGTGCGTTTTTTGTTCGCCGTGAGAGCTTTAAAAATTATGGAGATTTGTTCCATATATTAGTATTTGTATTGAGGAAAGTAGATATAAAAATAAGGAGATGTGGTATGATTGCCAATGAAACAACTCTCCAGAAGAGACCAAATGACACAGAAATTATTAACTATATGTCACCGTACGGCCTTCAACAATAAGTACAACCCATACATAACAAAGTGGCATCAGTTGTTTTCCATTCGTTAGATGTGTTTGAGCTTTTAATTTTACCATTTTATAAAGGTCTTTCCGTTCTGAATTTTCCTTTGAGTTCGGAATTTTTGTTATTTTACTTTTTCAGTTGGAAGATAAGAAGTAGGAAAGGAACTGACAGGTAAAAAATTCATGAAACTTGGTACTTAATATTAGATTTCTGAGTAGTGCTTAATAGTTTCTGAGAAAATGACATCAAACCTTCCATATGTAAGAAAATAAAAAGAGTTTGGGAACTGAGTAGTATTTTGCTGTGATGAATAGTTGCTGAGAAAAACGTTGTTACGGACGGACGCACGGACAGATACACATGCAGTTACCCGTATACCCCGTACTCTGTTGGGCAAGGAACGGGAGGATAAAAAAAGTCATTCACAATAAGTGCATTATGTTGGAACCAAACCAGCCGTTTTTACAGGTGGTGGCCACAGATTGCACGACTAATCTATTAACGAAGAAAACACATTCTGTATAATCGTTTTATAATAGTCCAATATTATCATCTTATAAAGCATTCATTCTCATAAAATAACACAAGTTAACGTCGTGTGACCGATATACGCTTCTGTAGGAACCTTTATATCACCAGTGTTTATTTGCTTCAACTTTTTTCTTGTGTACCAAGATCAACTTTATCAATTACTCATTTTTCAATTATTCAACAAATACCCCCATAGCACTAGCAGAAGAATATTTAATTTACACTGATATTAAGAGTAATATTAAATTTATTGATTGTGGTTTGTTTTACGTCCAGTGTCAAATATTTCATGCATGCTAATGGTGATAACAATTTTAATAATGAATAAAACGGAAGGTCTTTAATCGAAATGAATGTCGAGAAATTTGAAATACCACTGGAAAATGAGGGTATACTGGATAGAGAAATTGAAATTAATCCTTGCAACAGCCAACCTACAGACCCTTCAAGGAGGAGTTCTTTCAAGGGTCTTTAACGTGCAGAGAGCCTGGCACTCTATCTCTTCACGAGACAAAAAATGAGAAATCTCCTTTTTGACCAGACGTGGCTGCGTATTTATCATCCAACATGACCAAAACTAAAGCAACATTATAAGGGACTTTGCTGTCGGTTCAAAGACCAAAGTGATCATATTTTCTGTCCCTGAGTCACCTTTCTTTACTTAACATCAACTGCTGATATAAATCTCCCTAAAGGCACCATAAAAAGTGTCTCTATTGACCCTTTCTTTACTTATGACATCACCTGTTGATATGACCCCTTCCTATGGGAACCATAAAGGAAATATCTATCGAACATTTCTTTACTTATAACATCACCCGCTGATATGACCCCTTCCTAAAGGCACCAAAGAAAGTGTCTCTATTGGCCTTTTCTTTACTTATAACATTTCTTGCTGATATGACCTCTTCATATAGGCATCAAAGAAAGTATCTCTATTGTCCCTTTCTTTACATATAACATCTCTTGCTGATATGACCCCTTCTTATAGGCACCATGGAAAGTGTCTCTATTGACCCTCTTTTTACTAAAAGCATCACCTGCTGACATGACCCCTTCCTTTACATACACTAGAAACTATCTCTATTGACCCTTTCTTTACTTAAAACATCACCAGCTGATATGACCCCTTGTTATAGGCACCATGGAAAGTGTCTCTATTGACCCTTTCTTTACTAATAACATCAGCTGCTGATATGACCCCTTCCTATAGGCACAATAGAAAGTGTCTCTATTGACCCTCTCTTCACTTAAAACATCACCTGCTGATATGACCCCTTCCTATAGGGACCATAGAAAGTGTCTCCATTGACCCTTTCTTTACTTATATCATCACCTGCCGATATGACCCCTACCTATAGGCACCATAGAAAATGTCTCTATTGACCCTTTCTTTACTTATCACATCACCTGCTAATATGACCCCTTGCTAAGGGCACGATAGAAAGTGTCTCTATTGACCCTTTCTCAACTTATAATAGCACCATAGAAAGTGTTTCTATTGACCCTTTCTTTACTTAAAACGTCACTTGCTGATATGACCCCTTCCTATAGGCATCTTAGAAAATGTCTCTATTAACCCTTTCTTTACTTATAACATCACCTGCTATTATGACCCCTTCCTATAGGCACAATAGAAAGTGTCTTTATTGACCCTTTCTTTACTTATAACATCACCTGCTATTATGACCCCTTCCTATAGGCACAATAGAAAGTGTCTCTATTGACCCTTTCTTTACTTATAATATCATCTGCTGATATGACCCCTTCCTATAGACATCATAGAAAGTCTCTATTGACCCTTTCTCAACTTATAATATCACCTGCAGGTATGACCCCTTCCTATAAGTAATGAAAGTGTCTCTTTTGACTCTTTCATTTCTTATAACATCAACTGCCGATATGACCCCTTCCTAAAGGCACCATAGAAACTGTCTCTATAGACCCTTTCTTTACTTATAACATCACTTCCTGATATGACCCCTTCCTATAGCCACCATAGAAAGTGCCTCTATTGACCATTTCTTTACTTAAATCATCACCTGCTGTTATGACCCTTTCCTAAAGGTACAATAGAAAGTGTCTCTATTGACCCTTTCTGTACTTATAACATCACCTGCTGTTATGACCCCTTCCTATAGGCACAATAAAGTGTCTCTCTTGACCCTTTCTTTACATAAATCATCACCTGCTGATATGACCTCTTCTTCTAGGCACGATAGAAAGTGTCTCTATTGACCCTTTCTTTAGTTATAACATCACCTGCTGTTATGACCCCTTCCTATAGGCACAATAGAAAGTGTCTCTTTGACTCTTTCATTACTTATAACATCACCAGCTGATATGACCCTTGTTATAGGCACCATGGAAAGTGTCTCTATTGACCCTTTCTTTACTAATAACATCAGCTGCTGATATGACCCCTTCCTATAGGCACAATAGAAAGTGTCTCTATTGACCCTCTCTTCACTTAAAACATCACCTGCTGATATGACCCTTCCTATAGGGACCATTGAAAGTGTCTCCATTGACCCTTTCTTTACTTATATCATCACCTGCCGATATGACCCTACCTATAGGCACCATAGAAAATGTCTCTATTGACCCTTTCTTTACTTATCACATCACCTGCTAATATGACCCCTTGCTATAGGCACGATAGAAAGTGTCTCTATTGACCCTTTCTCAACTTATAATAGCACCATAGAAAGTGTTTCTATTGACCCTTTCTTTACTTAAAACGTCACTTGCTGATATGACCCTTCCTATAGGCATCTTAGAAAATGTCTCTATTAACCCTTTCTTTACTTATAACATCACCTGCTATTATGACCCCTTCCTATAGGCACAATAGAAAGTGTCTTTATTGACCCTTTCTTTACTTATAACATCACCTGCTATTATGACCCCTTCCTATAGGCACAATAGAAAGTGTCTCTATTGACCCTTTCTTTACTTATAATATCATCTGCTGATATGACCCTTCCTATAGACATCATAGAAAGTCTCTATTGACCCTTTTTCAACTTATAATATCACCTGCAGGTATGACCCCTTCCTATAAGTAATGAAAGTGTCTCTTTTGACTCTTTCATTTCTTATAACATCAACTGCCGATATGACCCCTTCCTAAAGGCACCATAGAAACTGTCTCTATAGACCCTTTCTTTACTTATAACATCACTTCCTGATATGACCCCTTCCTATAGCCACCATAGAAAGTGCCTCTATTGACCATTTCTTTACTTAAATCATCACCTGCTGTTATGACCCTTTCCTAAAGGTACAATAGAAAGTGTCTCTATTGACCCTTTCTGTACTTATAACATCACCTGCTGTTATGACCCCTTCCTATAGGCACAATAGAAAGTGTCTCTCTGACCCTTTCTTTACATAAATCATCACCTGCTGATATGACCTCTTCTTCTAGGCACGATAGAAAGTGTCTCTATTGACCCTTTCTGTACTTATAACATCACCTGCTGTTATGACCCCTTCCTATAGGCACAATAGAAAGTGTCTCTTTTGACTCTTTCATTACTTATAACATCACCTGCCGATATGACCCCTTCCTAAAGGCACCACAGAAATTGTCTCTATTGACCCTTTCTTTACATAAAACATCATCTGCTGATATGACCCCTTCTTCTATGCACAATAGAAAGTGTCTCTATTGACCCTTTCTTTACATAAAACATCGCCTGCTGATATGACCCTTTCTTCTAGGCACAATAGAAAGTGTCTTTATTGACCATTTCTTTACTGAGAACCTGCTGATATGACCCCTTCTTCAGGGCACAATAGAAAGTTTCTCTATTCACCCTTTCTTTTCTTATATCATCACCTGCTGATATGATCCCTTCCTATAGGCACCATAGAAAGCGTCTCTATAGACCCTTTCTTTACTTATAACATCACCTGCTGTTATGCCCCTTCCTATAGGCACAATAGAAAGTGTCTCTATTGACTCTCTCTTTACTTATAAAATCACCTGCCGATATGACCCCTTGCTAAAGGCACGATAGAAAGTGTCTCTATAGACCCTTTCTTTACTTAAAACATCACCTGTTGACATGACCCCTTCCTATAGGCATCATAGAAAGCGTCTCTGTAGACCCTTTCTTTACTTATAACATCACCTGCTGATATGACCCCTTAATATAGGCACCATAGAAAGTGTCTCTATAGACCCTTTCTTTACTTAAAACATCACCTGCTGATATGACCCCTTCCTATAGGAATCATAGAAAGTGTCTCTATTGACTCTTTCTTTAATTATAACATCACCTGCTGATATGACCCCTTTCTATAGGCACAATAGAAAGTGTCTCTATTGACCCTCTCTTTACTTATAACATCACCTGCTTATATAACCCCTTCTTATAGGCACAACATAAACTGTGGCTCTTGACCCTTCTCTTTACTTAAAACGTCACTTGCTGATATGACCCCTTCCTATAGGCATCTTAGAAAGTGTCTCTATTGACCCTTTCTTTACTTATAACATCACCTGCTATTATGACCCCTTCCTATAGACATTATAGAAAGTGTCTCTATTGACCCTTTCTTTTCTTATAACATCACCTGCTGATATGACCCCTTCCTATAGGCACCATAGAAATTGTCTCTATTGACTCTCTCTTTACTTTTAACATCACCTGCTGATATGACCCCTTCCTATAGACGTTGCGCACGGTACTGGTACCACTGAGCGTTACACGACGTTCTCAACAAAAGAGGATTTTGACGTTGCCTCAAAGAACGTTTCAAGCGTACAAGCATTTTACCTTTGTGAAATGTCGTTTTAACTGACTAAATTTACATTCTGGACTAGAATTCTAATAAGCATTCATTTTGCAGAGATTTTCTTTGCTTCATTAGATATTTTCATTTTTTAAATCCAGGGTTGGCATTAATAAATGTAAACATTAATATCCAAATTTACATAGAATTTTAAAATATTTAAAACACATGCAACATGTAATTTTGTGTCAAAATCGCCTCCAACTGCAATGTTTAGCAACGAATAATAATATGATGTCATTAACGTATGTTACATGATTTCAAATCTTTTAGTATATTATTTAGCATCTTTCATTTTCAAAATCAAAATGTTTTGAAACTTTAAATTGATTTTGATACTATGAGTGAAACAAATAAAGGAAAACTGACACTACCTCTTTACGGATGAGCGTGTTTAAAAATGACACAATGAATGTATTCGTTTATGACCTTCGAAGTCTTATTTTCTTCTTTCTCTACAAATTTAGAAATGTTGAAATTTTTGCCGCAAGACTTTCTTAATCTTGGCTGATGAAATTTTCAATATTTGTGTTTTGTTTCTATCATACGTTTCTTGTTGTTTCTTTGTTATTTGGTAATTTCTCTCCTCAATTTGTCTTTTTCAATTAACGTTAATATTCAAATGCTTCTCAGTTCGATTATTTGAAAGATGTTGATAGACGACGCCTGAGCCTGATATTTTTACTCATTTTAGCAACGCTTTATTCATAAGAGGTCCGTTGTTTTATTTTTTTCATAAATTTATACTAGTATTATATTTCATAATTCATATCTTACTTGGTTAAACTCGAACAAATTAAAGAACCTTTATGAGCACGCTGACATACCCCACGCCCCACATTGTCAATGGAAAACAAAACTCACCAGATTCCTAACTTCAAAGACTCTTAATTCCTAAAATAGTCAACTGATAAAGTTTCTTGTGGATATGCACATCTACATATTATTTCCTCATTAATTACAAAGTTTCATGAAATTCTGTTATTTGGTTTCAGAGGAGTTGCGATGACAAACTGTTGCAGCAGTATATTTAGGCCATGCAAAATTCCAATTTCAAAGGGGCAAAACTTCTAGAAAAAAATAGAATCATAATTTCCTGTCGATATGCACATCTAATTAGTATGTCCTAACTATCTACAAAGTTTCATGAAATTCTGTTGTGTGGATTCAAAGGAGTTGCAGTAGTATATTAAGGCAAAATTTAAGTTCAAAAGGGCATAACTGCTAGAACAAAAATTGAATCACAATTTCCTGTCGACATGTACATCTACATAGTATGTCCTTACTATCTACAAAGTTTCGTGAAATTCTTGTTGTGCGGTTTCAGAGCAGTTGCATTAACAAGAACAGGACTGACGGACAGATTGACAGACGGACGGACTGATTGACGGACGGACGGACGGACGGGTCAAAATACTTTCCAACGCAACTGCGTGGGGTATAATAATCATCACCATATATGTATGAGTTCACGATCTTGATATCAATTACGAATTGTGTAAATTGTAAAAAATGGCAATATTTTTTTATAAATTCGAAAATCCTCTTCCCAAACGAAAATTTAAATCTTTAAAAATCATGCATCACGTTTGAAATAGAAAAGCTGCCATTGTTAATTTTCGATATTTTAAGATAGATCGGGGTCTAAATTTTTTTTTAATGCAAATAGCTGCAAATGATCGATTCTAAATTTTTACAATTATTATTAGCAAATTTGATGCAAAAATTAATTTGTGAACTTTTCATTTGAATAAAAAAAAAAAAATAATAAAGTAAAGATGAGTTTATCTTATGGGCACATCTTTTTCATTTAAAACGAAAATGTTTTCATTGATAAGAATTCTAAAATCATGATTATCCCCAAAATAAGTAAGACAACGAGTACAAGGATTACGTTTTGTTATGTTTTGTTTTTTGTTTTTTGTTGTTTTTGATTTTTTTTTTCTTTCGGAAAGCACATTATTACAAGAGAGCTATCTTCTCATATATACATTATATTTAAAACTCTATCGTTTAGTTTTCTTTTTATTCACATAAAAAGGTCTTTTCCATGTAGCATCCTTACAAAATCTGATAATTTTTCACAAACTTTATTAAATTAAGCTTTAAAAAAGGTCGGTGATCTATATTTTTGGTTATTTTTGGAATTTATAGCATTTTGGCAAAGTATGGAAAACACTAAGCCTTTTTATATAGACCTAAATCTATTTGATTAACAGCAGGCCGAAAACCAATCTTTGACAAGTATACTCATTTTCTTGTGACAAGATATATATATTTTCAGTAACTGTTTTCGTAAATATACAAGTATTAATGTATTCTGAAAGAAATTACTATGTACCAGGAATGCATTTGATTTACTTTTATACTTTAAGTTTTGTTTCAGTGTTTCAACATATAAATGGGTATCGGTTTACACTTTATTTTCTTTGATATTTTAGATCCTTTTCAAACGGGTTTTTTTTCGGGTTTTCGGTTTCAGTGTTTTTGATTTTGTTTTAACAAGTATAAAAAAAAAAATTCCACAGACATTGTGTGGTTGATTTACTGGTAAAAAAGAGGAAATATGGTGTCAATTTATTATACATACAGCGTGTTTACTGTAGTATATTTATCATTATTTGATATTCTCTCCAACTTTTCTATAAATTGGTTACTAGAATATTGAACTTCCTGCAAAATACATACGCTTTCGAAGTTATAGAAAATAAGAAATTTCGGAAGCTGTAGGGTAGAGTGCATGGTGACTTTTTGTCGAAAGGGATCTTAAACTAGGTTAAAATGTACCTGGGAGTGTCTGTGAATTAATACGCTGGAGTCTGCTACATGTTTGTGTGCAAACCATCATGTGTGTCGGACAACTCTTACCCTAACACTGAGCACATATTTTTGTTCTCTCTCTCTTCTCTCTTTCCATCTCCAATTAATGTAAAAGACAAGTTTCAATTAAAACTTTAATACTCGGTGCAACGCAAGCCTATGGAGCTGAAAATTCTGTTGGAGATTCGAGACAACAGACTCCAGTTTTGCCACACAATAGTTAACCTTCTTTTTCATACACATGTTACTGTGTAGATGACTAAACTCTCAGTAAACACCAGCGACTCTTTTAACAAAACCTTTTACGAGACTGTAATCATATGTAAACTGTTCTCACTTTTTTGGCCAAGGAGCACGATTATCCTACTCAGACTCGGAAATCAACCAATTTAAATACTGGATTTGGTGTTTCTAGCACAAGTTTTGTGATCCGAGGTCTGAGTAAAGTTTTATGACCGAGAACACTGCTCTTTATCAAGTATCCGAGTTAAATATTTCGTCATCTTAAATCATTTATACAAACAAGATCTACTTTGATGCATATTAAACAAGAAATTTATTAAATTTTAATATAGATCAGACAATTTCGTGAAATCAATTTTATGCAAAATATGCAATAAAATGCATGTACAGTTAAGCGTTATCATGATGTGAACGTCAAATTACAGTTATGGGGACATGTCATTGGACATCTTAGATCGTTACGTGTTTTCTAGCTGTAGTTCAAACAAACGTATATATCATATCATTTTAGAGGAAATTAAATGTATTTTCCATTTATATCAATTAAAAGTTGCTAAAACTGGGGATCAAGTAAAATTTCGTTTAATAAACAGCCTTCAAATTATTTTTTGTGTTATTTTGTCCATCGGGACATTTTATTGGACACGGGAAAACTGACGATGTTATGAAAGTAAGACCGCAGTTATATAGTGATGACTTCAGATAGCTTCTTGAGGACATGTATAAATTTTCTGATATTATCAAAAGCCACTTACATCTGTTATATCCTGTAAAGGTGAAGGCTGAAAGTTTTTATAGGAACTGAGCAGCTGAATGGGACATTTTTTCTCTTCCTAATCTTAACGCGTCTGACAATCTTCTTACACTCACAGTGAAAACGTCTATGACATCATTTTTCGTTAATGGTGTACAATACGGTTGTAAAATTTTATATCATTTAATCTACTTATTAATCCGCACTGTGATTTCAAAGATGCGCACAAAACAAAATTGTAACAGCGGGACACCCTTAAAATGACGTTATAGGCATCGAAATGAGCAAAGGTTTCCTTTACAAAATATACAAAGCACAACATCACATATTTTATTGATTTCTTTGGGTTATTTCCTTTCGAATGATATGCAGCACATGGATATTTATTGTGAAGGAAAAGAGCTTGAATGTGGATAACCCGCTAAGTATCGCATTTTTCAAAGAGACATCAATACCGTGCGCAACGTCTAAGGCATCATAGAAAGCGTCTCTGTAGACCCTTTACTTTTAACATCACCTGCTGATATGACCCCTTCCTATAGGCACCATAGAAAGTGTCTCTATTGACCCTTTCTTTACTTATAACATCACCTGCTGATATGACCCCTTCCTAAAGGCACAATAGAAAGTGTCTCTATTGACCCTTTCTTTACCTACATCACCTGCTGATATGACCCCTTCCTATAGGCACCATAGAAAGCGTCTCTATTGACCCTTTCTTTACTTATAACATCATCTGCTGTTATGACCCCTTCCTATAGGCACAATAGAAAGTGTCTCAATTGACTCTCTCTTTACTTATTACATCACCTGCCGATATGACCCCTTGCTAAGGGCACGATAGAAAGTGTCTCTATAGACACTTTCTTTATAACATCACCTGCTGATATGACCCTTCTTCTAGGCACAATAGAAAATGTCGCTATTGACTCTCTCTTTACTTATAACATCACCTGCCGATATGACCCTTGCCAAAGGCACGATAGAAAGTGTCTCTATAGACCCTTTCTTTACTTATAACATCACCTGCTGATATGACCCCTTCTTCTAGGCACAATAGAAAGTGTCTCTATTGACCATTTATTTACTTAAATCATCACCTGCCGATATGACCGCTTCCTATAGGCACCATAGAAAATGTCTCTATTGACCCTTTCTTTACATAAAACATCGCCTGCTGATATGACCCTTCTTCTAGGCACAATAGAAAGTGTCTTTATTGACCATTTCTTTACTGAGAACCTGCTGATATGACCCTTCTTCAGGGCACAATAGAAAGTTTCTCTATTCACCCTTTCTTTTCTTATATCATCACCTGCTGATATGATCCTTCCTATAGGCACCATAGAAAGCGTCTCTATAGACCCTTTCTTTACTTATAACATCACCTGCTGTTATGCCCCTTCCTATAGGCACAATAGAAAGTGTCTCTATTGACTCTCTCTTTACTTATAAAATCACCTGCCGATATGACCCCTTGCTAAAGGCACGATAGAAAGTGTCTCTATAGACCCTTTCTTTACTTAAAACATCACCTGTTGACATGACCCCTTCCTATAGGCATCATAGAAAGCGTCTCTGTAGACCCTTTCTTTACTTATAACATCACCTGCTGATATGACCCCTTAATATAGGCACCATAGAAAGTGTCTCTATAGACCCTTTCTTTAATTAAAACATCACCTGCTGATATGACCCTTCCTATAGGAATCATAGAAAGTGTCTCTATTGACTCTTTCTTTAATTATAACATCACCTGCTGATATGACCCTTTCTATAGGCACAATAGAAAGTGTCTCTATTGACCCTCTCTTTACTTATAACATCACCTGCTTATATAACCCCTTCTTATAGGCACAACATAAACTGTGGCTCTTGACCCTTCTCTTTACTTAAAACGTCACTTGCTGATATGACCCCTTCCTATAGGCATCTTAGAAAGTGTCTCTATTGACCCTTTCTTTACTTATGCTATAGGACGAGAGGTCAATATTCCAACCACTGCGTAATAACCCATATATGAGTTCACGACTTTACATAGAATTGAATTGTAAAGGCAAATTTTTTTTAAATTGAAATCTTTCCAACGAAAATTTAATCTTAAATCATGCATCATTTGAAAGAAACTGCTTTTAAATTTTCATTTTTAAATCGGCATTTTTTAATAAATGTCAAATATCATTTAATTTAATATTTAAAATTATGCAAATTAATTGTGATTTCATTGAATAAAAAAAAATAATAAGTAAAGATGAGTTTATCTTGGAATTTTCATTAAAACAAAATGTTTTATTAAAGATTTAAACATGATACCAAAAAAGAACACATACAGGATACGTTTTTATTTTTTTTTTTTGTTTTGTTGTTTATTTTTTTTTTGAAGAATTTCAAGAGCTTCTTTCTTATAATATTTTAAAATTACTTTAGTTTTCTTTTATTACATAAGGCTTTTGCCCCTTCATAGACTTATAGAAATTCTCTATACCTTTTTTTCTTTACATAACTTATATTACACTTCATAGGCACATAGAAAGTGTTCGATGATCTATATTTTTTTACTCACTGTATTGACCTCTATAGATTGGCAGTATGGTACACTAAGCTTACAGATTTCATAAACTATTTTACTTGCTAAACTTTTCAGTTAAAGCATTTACCTTTTGAAAGTGTTTAACGCAATTTCATTTGACAAATCTACTAATTTCTTTGAGAGATTTTTTTATTAATTTTTCATTTTTAAACCGGTTGTTTAATAAATATATCAATTTAATTAATTTAAAAAATTAAACATGAACAGTATTTGTTCAAAATGCCTCAAACATGTTTAGCAACGATAATATATGATTCATTTTAGTACATGATTTAAATGTTTATTTTTACACTTTCATTTTCTTATCAAAATGTTTTAACTTTAAATGTTTTGTCTTGTGAACAATAAGGAAATGAACTACTTTAGTAGTTTTAAAAATGCAAATATGTATCGTTTAGACCTAAGTTTATAATTTCCACAATTACAATGTTGAATTTGCCTACTTTCTTAATGGGAAAATGTTCAAATTTTGTTTTTTTCATAACGTTGTTTACTGTTAGTTATTTGATCTTCCAATTTGCTTATTCATTAACGTTAAATTCAAATGCTTTATTGGATTATTGAAATTTGATACGAGCCTGACTGATATTTTTCAATTTACAACGCTTTTCAAAGTCTATATAATTTTTTCATAAATTAGTAGTTAATTTGTAATCATATTTCTTGTAAATCTACAAATTAAAGAACTTATGACGCTGAATTCCCCAATTTCAATAGGATCTACCATTCTTTGCAAAACCTTAATCTTGATCGACTAATTCTTTGATATGCACATATTTTTCTCATTATTACAATTTCATCTTAATTGTTCAAGGATTAATAAAACTGTTACATATTTAGGCAGCATCATTTCTAAAGAAAATTCTGGAAATTAGATCAAATTCATGTATCAATTAATTAGACCACACTACAAGTTAAATTCTGTTGTTGATTCAAAGGTTAGTGTATATTAGCAAATTAGTTCAAAAGGGCATACTCTATAACAAAATTTAAACATTTCGTATTATTAATATTTCTTCTACTATTTTGGCCAAGGAGATTTTTCCGTTTCAGACTGATTAAACAACGATTTAGAAGATTAAGCGGGACTATTGACGATTTTGGACGGGTAGATCTTTCAAGATTATGCGGAAATTCACATTTATATGATTCCGATTAATCAATTACGAATTTGAATTTAAAATGGCAAATTTTTTAAATCAAGATCTCTTCCCAACAAATTAAATTAAAAATATGTAATTTGAAATAAAAAGTCCATTGTAAATTTCGAATTTTAATAGATCGGGTTAAATTTTTTAATGCAAATAGCTGCAATATATTAAATTTTACATTATTTTAGCAATTTGATCAAATTATTGAACTTTTCATTAATTAAAAAAAAAGTTAATGGGGTAAGTGATTTATTTTGGGCACATCTTTCATTAAAACGAAATGTTTTCTGTGATTCTAAAAAGATATCCCAATATATACAACGGTTTAAGGATATTTTTTATTTGTTATTTTTCCATTTTTTATTTATTTTTTTCTAAATGGAACATTTAAGAATATCTTTATATAATATATTAAATCTATCTTAGTTTTGTTTTATTTCACATGGCTTTTCATGTGATCCTGAAAATCTGAATTTTAAATTTAATAGCTTTAAACGTCGTGATCATATTTGATTATTTTGAATTAAGCATTTTGAAGACATGGAATAAACCTTTTTACTATTATCTAAAAGCCACTTTATTTACTAATCCATGTTTACAAGTGAGCTAATTTTTTGAAGATATGATTTGAATGGACTTTCTAATATCAATATTAACTTCTGAAACAAATTACTTGTACCGATGCTTATTCAGTTAAACTTAGTCTTTGATTCATTTTCTAATAAGGATTCATCACCTGCCGATATGACCGCTTCCTATAGGCACCATAGAAAATGTCTCTATTGACCCTTTCTTTACATAAAACATCGCCTGCTGATATGACCCTTCTTCTAGGCACAATAGAAAGTGTCTTTATTGACCATTTCTTTACTGAGAACCTGCTGATATGACCCCTTCTTCAGGGCACAATAGAAAGTTTCTCTATTCACCCTTTCTTTTCTTATATCATCACCTGCTGATATGATCCTTCCTATAGGCACCATAGAAAGCGTCTCTATAGACCCTTTCTTTACTTATAACATCACCTGCTGTTATGCCCTTCCTATAGGCACAATAGAAAGTGTCTCTATTGACTCTCTCTTACTTATAACATCACCTGCCGATATGACCCCTGCTAAAGGCACGATAGAAAGTGTCTCTATAGACCCTTTCTTTACTTAAAACATCACCTGTTGACATGACCCTTCCTATAGGCATCATAGAAAGCGTCTCTGTAGACCCTTTCTTTACTTATAACATCACCTGCTGATATGACCCCTTAATATAGGCACCATAGAAAGTGTCTCTATAGACCCTTTCTTTAATTAAAACATCACCTGCTGATATGACCCTTCCTATAGGAATCATAGAAAGTGTCTCTATTGACTCTTTCTTTAATTATAACATCACCTGCTGATATGACCCCTTTCTATAGGCACAATAAAAAGTGTCTCTATTGACCCTTTCTTTACTTATAACATCACCTGCTTATATAACCCTTCTTATAGGCACAACATAAAGTGTGGCTCTTGACCCTTCTCTTTACTTAAAACGTCACTTGCTGATATGACCCTTCCTATAGGCATCTTAGAAAGTGTCTCTATTGACCCTTTCTTTACTTATAACATCACCTGCTATTATGACCCCTTCCTATAGACATTATAGAAAGTGTCTCTATTGACCCTTTCTTTTCTTATAACATCACCTGCTGATATGACCCTTCCTATAGGCACCATAGAAAGTGTCTCTATTGACTCTCTCTTTACTTTTAACATCACCTGCTGATATGACCCTTCCTATAGACGTTGCGCACGGTACTGGTACCACTGAGCGTTACACGACGTTCTCAACAAAAGAGGATTTTGACGTTGCCTCAAAGAACGTTTCAAGCGTACAAGCATTTTACCTTTGTGAAATGTCGTTTTAACTGACTAAATTTACATTCTGGACTAGAATTCTAATAAGCATTCATTTTGCAGAGATTTTCTTTGCTTCATTAGATATTTTCATTTTTAAATCCAGGGTTGGCATTAATAAATGTAAACATTAATATCCAAATTTACAAATATTTAAAACACATGCAACATGTAATTTTGTGTCAAAATCGCCTCCAACAGCAATGTTTAGCAACGAATAATAATATGATGTCATTAACGTATGTTACATGATTTCAAATCTTTTTAGTATATTATTTAGCATCTTTCATTTTCAAAATCAAAATGTTTTGAAACTTTAAATTGATTTTGATACTATGAGTGAAACAAATAAAGGGAAAACTGACACTACCTCTTTACGGATGAGCGTGTTTAAAAAATGACACAATGAATGTATTCGTTTATGACCTTCGAAGTCTTATTTTCTTCTTTCTCTACAAATTTAGAAATGTTGAAATTTTTGCCGCAAGACTTTCTTAATCTTGGCTGATGAAATTTTCAATATTTGTGTTTTGTTTCTATCATACGTTTCTTGTTGTTTCTTTGTTATTTGGTAATTTCTCTCCCTCAATTTGTCTTTTTTCAATTAACGTTAATATTCAAATGCTTCTCAGTTCGATTATTTGAAAGATGTTGATAGACGACGTCTGAGCCTGATATTTTTTTACTCATTTTAGCAACGCTTTATTCATAAGAGGTCCGTTGTTTTATTTTTTTTTCATAAATTTATACTAGTATTATATTTCATAATTCATATCTTACTTGGTTAAACTCGAACAAATTAAAGAACCTTTATGAGCACGCTGACATACCCCACGCCCCACATTGTCAATGGAAAAACAAAAACTCACCAGATTCCTAACTTCAAAGACTCTTAATTCCTAAAATAGTCAACTGATAAAGTTTCTTGTGGATATGCACATCTACATATTATTTCCTCATTAATTACAAAGTTTCATGAAATTCTGTTATTTGGTTTCAGAGGAGTTGCGATGACAAACTGTTGCAGCAGTATATTTAGGCCATGCAAAATTCCAATTTCAAAGGGGCAAAACTTCTAGAAAAAAATAGAATCATAATTTCCTGTCGATATGCACATCTAATTAGTATGTCCTAACTATCTACAAAGTTTCATGAAATTCTGTTGTGTGGATTCAAAGGAGTTGCAGTAGTATATTAAGGCAAAATTTAAGTTCAAAAGGGCATAACTGCTAGAACAAAAATTGATTCACAATTTCCTGTCGATATGCACATCTACATAGTATGTCCTTACTATCTACAAAGTTTCATGAAATTCTGTTGTGCGGTTTCAGAGCAGTTGCATTAACAGGAACAGGACTGACGGACAGATTGACAGACGGACGGACTGATTGACGGACGGACGGACGGACGGGTCAAAGTATTTTCCAACGCAACTGCGTGGGGTATAATAATCATCACCATATATGTATGAGTTCACGATCTTGACATCAATTACGAATTGTGTAAATTGTAAAAAATGGCAATATTTTTTTATAAATTCGAAAATCCTCTTCCCAAACGAAAATTTAAATCTTTAAAAATCATGCATCACGTTTGAAATAGAAAAGCTGCCATTGTTAATTTTCGATATTTTAAGGTAGATCGGGGTCTAAATTTTTTTAATGCAAATAGCTGCAAATGATCGATTCTAAATTTTACAATTATTATTAGCAAATTTGATGCAAAAATTAATTTGTGAACTTTTCATTTGAATAATAAAAAAAAAATAATAAAGTAAAGATGAGTTTATCTTATGGGCACATCTTTTCATTTAAAACGAAAATGTTTTCATTGATAAGAATTCTAAAATCATGATTATCCCCAAAATAAGTAAGACAACGAGTACAAGGATTACGTTTTGTTATGTTTTGTTTTTGTTTTTGTTTTTGTTGTTTTTGATTTTTTTCTTTGGAAAGCACATTATTACAAGAGAGCTATCTTCTCATATATACATTATATTTAAAACTCTATCGTTTAGTTTTCTTTTATTCACATAAAAGGTCTTTTCCATGTAGCATCCTTACAAAATCTGACAATTTTCACAAACTTTATTAAATTAAGCTTTGAAAAGGTCGGTGATCTATATTTTGGTTATTTTGGAATTTATAGCATTTTGGCAAAGTATGGAAAACACTAAGCCTTTTTATATAGACCTAAATCTATCTTAACCACTATTTGATTAACAGCAGGCCGAAAACCAATCTTTGACAAGTATACTCATTTTCTTGTGACAAGATATATATATTTTTCAGTAACTGTTTTCGTAAATATACAAGTATTAATGTATTCTGAAAGAAATTACTATGTACCAGGAATGCATTTGATTTACTTTTTATACTTTAGGTTTTGTTTCAGTGTTTCAACATATAAATGGGTATCGGTTTACACTTTATTTTCTTTGATATTTTTAGATCCTTTTCAAACGGGTTTTTTTTTCGGGTTTTCGGTTTCAGTGTTTTTTGATTTTGTTTTAACAAGTATAAAAAAAAAAAATTCCACAGACATTGTGTGGTTGATTTACTGGTAAAAAAAAGAGGAAATATGGTGTCAATTTATTATACATACAGCGTGTTTACTGTAGTATATTTATCATTATTTGATATTCTCTCCAACTTTTTCTATAAATTGGTTACTAGAATATTGAACTTCCTGCAAAATACATACGCTTTCGAAGTTATAGAAAATAAGAAATTTCGGAAGCTGTAGGGTAGAGTGCATGGTGACTTTTTGTCGAAAGGGATCTTACACTAGGTTAAAATGTACCTGGGAGTGTCTGTGAATTAATACGCTGGAGTCTGCTACATGTTTGTGTGCAAACCATCATGTGTGTCGGACAACTCTTACCCTAACACTGAGCACATATTTTTGTTCTCTCTCTCTTCTCTCTTTCCATCTCCAATTAATGTAAAAGACAAGTTTCAATTAAAACTTTAATACTCGGTGCAACGCAAGCCTATGGAGCTGAAAATTCTGTTGGAAATTCGAGACAACAGACTCCAGCTTTGCCACACAATAGTTAACCTTCTTTTTCATACACATGTTACTGTGTAGATGACTAAACTCTCAGTAAACACCAGCGACTCTTTAACAAAACCTTTACGAGACTGTAATCATATGTAAACTGTTCTCACTTTTTTGGCCAAGGAGCACGATTATCCTACTCAGACTCGGAAATCAACCAATTTAAATACTGGATTTGGTGTTTCTAGCACAAGTTTTGTGATCCGAGGTCTGAGTAAAGTTTTATGACCGAGAACACTGCTCTTTATCAAGTATCCGAGTTAAATATTTCGTCATCTTAAATCATTTATACAAACAAGATCTACTTTGATGCATATTAAACAAGAAATTTATTAAATTTTAATATAGATCAGACAATTTCGTGAAATCAATTTTATGCAAAATATGCAAGAAAATGCATGTACAGTTAAGCGTTATCATGATGTGAACGTCAAATTACAGTTATGGGGACATGTCATTGGACATCTTAGATCGTTACGTGTTTTCTAGCTGTAGTTCAAACAAACGTATATATCATATCATTTTAGAGGAAATTAAATGTATTTTCCATTTATATCAATTAAAAGTTGCTAAAAACTGGGGATCAAGTAAAATTTCGTTTAATAAACAGCCTTCAAATTATTTTTTGTGTTATTTTGTCCATCGGGACATTTTATTGGACACGGGAAAACTGACGATGTTATGAAAGTAAGACCGCAGTTATATAGTGATGACTTCAGATAGCTTCTTGAGGACATGTATAAATTTTCTGATATTATCAAAAGCCACTTACATCTGTTATATCCTGTAAAGGTGAAGGCTGAAAGTTTTTATAGGAACTGAGCAGCTGAATGGGACATTTTTTCTCTTCCTAATCTCAACGCGTCTGACAATCTTCTTACACTCACAGTGAAAAACGTCTATGACACCATTTTTCGTTAATGGTGTACAATACGGTTGTAAAATTTTATAACATTTAACCTACTTATTAATCCGCACTGTGATTTCAAAGATGCGCACAAAACAAAATTGTAACAGCGGGACACCCTTAAAATGACGTTATAGGCATCGAAATGAGCAAAGGTTTCCTTTACAAAATATACAAAGCACAACATCACATATTTTATTGATTTCTTTGGGTTATTTCCTTTCGAATGATATGCAGAACATGGATATTTATTGTGAAGGAAAAGAGCTTGAATGTGGATAACCCGCTAAGTATCGCATTTTTCAAAGAGACACCAATACCGTGCGCAACGTCTAAGGCATCATAGAAAGCGTCTCTGTAGACCCTTTACTTCTAACATCACCTGCTGATATGACCCCTTCCTAAAGGCACAATAGAAAGTGTCTCTATTGACCCTTTCTTTACCTACATCACCTGCTGATATGACCCTTCCTATAGGCACCATAGAAAGCGTCTCTATTGACCCTTTCTTTACTTCTAACATCACCGCTGTTATGACCCCTTCGTATAGGCACAATAGAAAGTGTCTCTATTGACTCTCTCTTTACTTATTACATCACCTGCCGATATGACCCTTGCTAAGGGCACGATAGAAAGTGTCTCTATAGACACTTTCTTTACTTATAACATCACCTGCTGATATGACCCCTTCTTCTAGGCACAATAGAAAATGTCGCTATTGACTCTCTCTTTACTTATAACATCACCTGCCGATATGACCCCTTGCCAAAGGCACGATAGAAAGTGTCTCTATAGACCCTTTCTTTACTTATAACATCACCTGCTGATATGACCCCTTCTTCTAGGCACAATAGAAAGTGTCTCTATTGACCATTTATTTACTTAAATCATCACCTGCCGATATGACCGCTTCCTATAGGCACCATAGAAAATGTCTCTAATGACCCTTTCTTTACTTATAACATCACCTGCTATTATGACCCCTTCCTATAGACATTATAGAAAGTGTCTCTATTGACCCTTTGTCTGTATTGACTCTTTCTTTGCTTAAAACATCACCTACTAATATGACCCCTTTCTATAGGCACAATAGAAAGTGTCTCTATTGACCCTCTCTTTACTTATAACATCACCTGCTAATATAACCCCTTCTTATAGGCACAATATAAAGTGTGGCTCTTGACCCTTCTCTTTACTTAAAACGTCACTTGCTGATATGACCCCTTCCTATAGGCATCTTAGAAAGTGTCTCTATTGACCCTTTCTTTACTTATAACATCACTTGCTATTTTGACCCTTTCCTATATGCACCATAGAAAGCGTCTGTATTGACCCTTTCTTTACTGAAAACATCACCTGCTAATATGACCCCTTCCTACAGGTATCATAGAAAGTGTCTCTATTGACCCTTTCTTTACTTATAATATCACCTGCTATTATGACCACTTCCTATAAGCACAATAGAAAGTGTCTCTATTGACCCTTTCTTTACTTATAACATCACCTGCTATTATGACCCCTTCCTATAGGCACAATAGAAAGTGTCTCTATTGACCCTCTCTTTACTTATAACATCACCTGCTGATATAACCCCTTCCTATAGGCACCATAGAAAGTGTTTCTATTGACCCCTTTTTTTCTTGTATCTTCACCTGCTGATATGACCCCTTCCTATAGGCATCATAGAAAGCGTCTCTGTAGATCCTTTCTTTACTTATAACATCACCTGCTGATATGACCCCTTCTAATAGGAACCATAGAAAGTGTCTCTATTGACCCTTTCTTTACTCATAACATCACCTGCTGATATGACCCCTTCCTAAAGGCACAATAGAAAGTGTCTCTATTGACCCTTTCTTTACCTACAACATCACCTGCTGATATGACCCCTTCCTATAGGCACCATAGAAAGCGTCTCTATAGACCCTTTCTTTACTTATAACATCACCTGCTGTTATGACCCCTTCCTATAGGCACAATAGAAAGTGTCTCTATTGACTCTCCCTTTACTTATAACATCACCTGCCGATATGACCCCTTGTTAAAGGCACGATAGAAAGTGTCTCTATAGAACCTTTCTTTACTTATAACATCACCTGCCGATATGACCGCTTCCTATAGGCACCATAGAAAATGTCTCTATTGACCCTTTCTTTACTTGTCACATCACCTGCTGATATGACCACTTCCTATAGGCACCATAGAAAGTGTCTTTATTAACCCTTTCTTTACTTATAACATCACCTGCTGATATGAGCCCTTCCTAAAGGTACAATAGAAATTTCTATTGACTCTTTCTTTACATAAAACATCACCTGCTGATATGACCCCTTCTTCTAGGATAATAGAAATTGTCTCTATTGACCATTTCTTTACTGATAACACCACCTGCTGATATGACCCCTTTTTCAGGGCACAATAGAAAGTTTCTCTATTCACCCTTTCTTTTCTTATATCATCACCTGCTGAAATGACCCCTATCTATAGGCACCATAGAAAGTGTCTCTATAGACCCTTTCTTTACTTAAAACATCACCTGCTGATATAACCCCTTCCTATACACATTATAGAAAGTGTCTCTTTTGACCCTTACCTTTGTTATATCATCACCTGCTGATATGACCCCTTCATATAGGCACCAAAGAAAGCGTGTGTATTGACCCTTTCTTTACTTTAAACATCACCTGCTAATATGACCCCTTCCTACAGGTATCATAGAAAGTGTCTCTATTGACCCTTTCTTTACTTATAACATCACCTGCTATTATGACCCCTTCCTATAGGCACAATAGAAAGTGTCTCTATTGACCCTTTCTTTACTTATAACATCACCTGCTGATATGACCCCTTCTTCTAGGCACAATAGAAAGTGTCTCTATTGACCCTTTCTTTACTTATAATATCACCTGCAGGTATGACCCCTTCCTATAGGCACAATAGAAAGTGTCTCTATTGACCCTCTCTTTACTTATAACATTACCTGCTGATATAACCCCTTCCTATAGGCACCATAGAAAGTGTTTCTATTGACCCTTTTTTTTCTTGTATCATCACCTGCTCATATGACCCCTTTCTATAGGCACCATAGAAAGTGTCTTTATAGACCCTTTCTTTACTTAAAACATCACCTGCTGATATGACCCCTTAATAAAGGCACCATAGAAAGTGTCTCTATAGACCCTTTCTTTACTTAAAACATCACCTGCTGATATGACCCCTTCCTATAGGCATCATAGAAAGCGTCTCTGTAGACCCTTTTTTTTCTTGTATCATCACCTGCTCATATGACCCCTTTCTATAGGCACCATAGAAAGTGTCTCTATAGACCCTTTCTTTACTTAAAACATCACCTGCTGATATGTCCCCTTAATATAGGCTCAATAGAAAGTGTCTCTATTGACCCTTTCTTTAATTATAATATCACCTGCCGATATGAGCCCTTGCTAAAGGCACGATAGAAAGTGTCTGTAGACCCTTTCTTTGCTTATAACATCACCTGCTGATATGACCCCTTCCAATAGGCACAATAGAAAGTGTCTCTATTGACCCTTTCTTTACTTAAAACATCACCTGCTGATATGACCCCTTCCTATAGGCATCATAGAAAGCGTCTCTGTAGACCCTTTTTTTTCTTGTATCATCACCTGCTCATATGACCCCTTTCTATAGGCACCATAGAAAGTGTCTCTATAGACCCTTTCTTTACTTAAAACATCACCTGCTGATATGACCCCTTAATATAGGCTCAATAGAAAGTGTCTCTATTGACCCTTTCTTTAATTATAATATCACCTGCCGATATGACCCCTTCCTAAAGGCACGATAGAAAGTGTCTCTGTAGACCCTTTCTTTACTTATAACATCACCTGCTGATATGACCCCTAACTATAGGCACCATAGAAAGTGTCTCTATTGACCCTTTCTTTACTCATAACATCACCTGCTGATATGACCCCTTCCTATAGGCACCATAGAAAGCGTCTCTATAGACCCTTTCTTTTCTTATAACATCACCTGCTGATATGACCCCTTCCTATAGGCACCATAGAAAGTGTCTCTATTGACTCTTTCTTTAATTATAATATCACCTGCCGATATGACCCCTTGCTAAAGGCACGATAGGAAGTGTCTCTATAGACCCTTTCTTTGCTTATAACATCACCTGCTGATATGACCACTTGCTATAGGCACCACAGAAATTGTCTCTATTGAACCTTTCTTTACATAAAACATCACCTGCTGATATGACCTCTTCCTATAGGCATAACAGAGTGTCTGTATTGACCCTTTCTTTACTTATAACATCACCTGCTGATATGACCCTTCCTATAGGCATAATAGAAAGTGTCTCTATTGACCCTTTCTTTACTTAAAACATCACCTGCTGATATGACCCTTCCTATAGGCATCATAGAAAGCGTCTCTGTAGACCCTTTTTTTTCTTGTATCATCACCTGCTCATATGACCCCTTTCTATAGGCACCATAGAAAGTGTCTCTATAGACCCTTTCTTTACTTAAAACATCACCTGCTGATATGTCCCCTTAATATAGGCTCAATAGAAAGTGTCTCTATTGACCCTTTCTTTAATTATAATATCACCTGCCGATATGAGCCCTTGCTAAAGGCACGATAGAAAGTGTCTGTAGACCCTTTCTTTGCTTATAACATCACCTGCTGATATGACCCCTTCCAATAGGCACAATAGAAAGTGTCTCTATTGACCCTTTCTTTACTTAAAACATCACCTGCTGATATGACCCCTTCCTATAGGCATCATAGAAAGCGTCTCTGTAGACCCTTTTTTTTCTTGTATCATCACCTGCTCATATGACCCCTTTCTATAGGCACCATAGAAAGTGTCTCTATAGACCCTTTCTTTACTTAAAACATCACCTGCTGATATGACCCCTTAATATAGGCTCAATAGAAAGTGTCTCTATTGACCCTTTCTTTAATTATAATATCACCTGCCGATATGACCCCTTGCTAAAGGCACGATAGAAAGTGTCTGTAGACCCTTTCTTTACTTATAACATCACCTGCTGATATGACCCCTAACTATAGGCACCATAGAAAGTGTCTCTATTGACCCTTTCTTTACTCATAACATCACCTGCTGATATGACCCCTTCCTATAGGCACCATAGAAAGCATCTCTATAGACCCTTTCTTTACTTATAACATCACCTGCTGATATGACCCCTTCCTATAGGCACCATAGAAAGTGTCTCTATTGAGCCTTTCTTTAATTATAATATCACCTGCCGATATGACCCCTTGCTAAAGGCACGATAGAAAGTGTCTCTATAGACCCTTTCTTTGCTTATAACATCACCTGCTGATATGACCCCTTCCAATAGGCACAATAGAAAGTGTCTCTATTGACCCTTTCTTTACTTAAAACATCACCTCCTGATATGACCTCTTCCTATAGGCATAACAGAGTGTCTGTATTGACCCTTTCTTTACTTATAACATCACCTGCTGATATGACCCCTTCCTATAGGCATAATAGAAAGTGTCTCTATTGACACTCTCTTTACTTATAACATCACCTGCTGATATGACCCCTTCCTATAGGCACCATAGAAAGTGTCTCTATTGACCATTTCTTTACATAAAACATCACCTGCTGATATGACCCCTTCCAATAGGCACAATGGAAAGTGTCTCTATTGACCCTTTCTTTACTTACAACATCACCTGCTGATATCCCTTCCTATAGGTACAATAGAAAGTGTCTCTATTGACCCTTTCTTTACTTAGGCCATCACCTGCTTATATAACCCCTTCTTAAAGGCACAATAGAAAGTGTCTCTATTGACCCTTTCATTACTTATAACATCACCTGCCGATATGAACCCTTCCTAAAAGCACCATAGAAAGTGTCTCTATAGACCCTTTCTTTACTTATAACATCACCTGCTGATATGACCCCTTCTAGGTACAATAGAAAGTGTCTCTATTGACCCTTTCGTTACTTAGGCCATCACCTGCTGATATAACCCCTTCTTAAAGGCACAATAGAAAGTGTCTCTATTGACCCTTTCATTACTTATAACATCACCTGCCGATATGACCCCTTCCTAAAGGCACCATAGAAAGTGTCTCTATAGACCCTTTCTTTACTTATAACATCACCTGCTGATATGACCCCTTCTTCTAGGTACAATAGAAAGTGTCTCTATTGACCCTTTCTTTACTTAGGCCATCACCTGCAGATATAACCTCTTCTTAAAGGCACAATAGAAAGTGTCTCTATTGACCATTTCTTTACTGATAACATCACCTGCTGATATGACCCCTTCTTCAGGGCACAATAGAAAGTTTCTCTATTCTCTGAAAGATTTTCTAATAAATATCATTTGACTAATCGAATACAATCAGTTAAACATGTCAGGCAGACCGACAAAGTTTGAACGATATGTCAAATACATAATACATCTGACGAGAAATTGAGTATGGAAACTTCCACACAATTACCAGATGATATAACAGCAGTCATTTCTCTCGTTGAGAGCCAACCCGCCGATTGGATACTAACCAAACGGAATGGCAAATACTCGATCAAGATAAAATGGCGTCAAATCGAAAGACAGAAAACTGTGACGAAAAAGAGGTCATCAAAAGCACGTCAAGATAGGAATAACCGTCGACGACAAGCTTTCCTCTCTCGCAAAAAACAACAACAGTCAGGAGACCCGACTTTAAACACCGAGGAGCTGGAAACAACCGCACCACCCCAAATGACGAGATCTTGGAAATTCCTCCGATCACCACTGATATGGAAACAGGGACACAAGACACGTCTATAGACAGCAACCCATCAGCAAACCAGGACTCGGCTGATGAAACGTTGATCGACACACCGACACTTAAAGAGAAAACAAGGAAGTCTTCGGAAGAAGATCCCGTCCGAGAGGGTGCCGAGGGTCGACCAACAAAAGAACAAGAAAAAGATACCGAAAAAAGAGAGGGTTAAAAGTAAAGAAAATCTGCCTAGATCTACCTCAAAAGATGTATGTGTTAGATATTGTTGACCAGGACTTATACCTCTTAGTAAGAAGCGATACACTTCAGCTAGACAACTTTATCTATAAAGATCAGAGATCAGATACGTACAACTACATCAAGAGAAGTTTTGACACCTGGTTAGACGTACGAAACATCAAGAACTTTCTATATAGCTTAGAAAGAATGAAGGAAATAGAAACATTTAGTAAAGAGTTGAAACTAATTTTTTTATAAATAAAGGGTGAAATAAACCCCAGGTCCAAATTGTTATACCTGTGTGAAAAAAAAAAAAAAAAAAAAAAAAATATTATGTGCAATATTGATGATACCTTTGTAAACACGCTTGATTTTGACCAAACGATACTAAGGTTTATTTTGAAGAAAAGTAACGGTTTTAATTTTTATTTCGCAAATATTATTATGAGTATAGCAAGATTAAGTATCTATAAATTAAAGAAGAAATTTCGTATTGTTGGATCCTCAAGCTAAACTCAGTTTAGTAGACTATTTTAAAACATTGTTAGAAAAATACATCTCTCATTCTTTTTATCTATATGAGAAGAGAAAATTTATTATTAGAAAAATATTTTATATCAGATAACTGTACAGAAATATTAGATTAATTCTGAGACTACTATAACACAGTAGTCTCAGATTAATTCTAAACTAGCATGACTAGTTGATATGTAAAAGAATTAACATATTAAAACTTTTGTTGAATTGCTTTTGATATTGTTTTAATTAACTACATGTAACTGTTTGTTTGTGACACCAGGTACCCTCCGGTGAATTTTTATTGTACACATTTGAATAAAATTTTATCAAGTGAAAAGACCGAACTTGAACCAAGTTTATTTTTATTTGTTGAGGTTGAAGAGTGAAGAGTTGAAGAGTGAAGACGTGAATCTGACTTGGAGCGAATATTGAAAGATTTTTGTGTTTATCTTGAGTTACATTGTGTTACATTGTGTTATTTTGTACATACAAAGTCGTTATATCCTTGCATTAATATTTAAAATTAAAAAGCCCACAATTTAATAGGGTTTTAGTGAAAATCCGCTGACGATACCTGTGAGGAAATTTTGACGCCATTTTTTCACGGAGGCGCGAAATTCAAACAGTCTTCTTTAACAAAAGATTTTCTTAAACTTTTTTTTTTTTTTTTTTTTTTTTTTTTTTACTTATATACGTAATTGCAAATAAAATTTTGTAACATACCGAGAGATATTAAATTTCTAAATTGTATTTAAGGCTGACCCCATTTCACAGAGATTGCCCCAAATTAACATCAGAATTATAGTCTGCTTCCAGTGCTTATATACAATATTTAGCTTGCATATAGTGTAGTATAGTGCCATATTTATATCAATATAGTGCTTGACATATATATATATTTCTAACATTGAACAATTCCAGAATCGCTAACTTCTGCCTCACATATGTCACTGAATAAACTTCACAAACAGCTTAACAAGCCAGAAATATCTCCAACAAATACAAGAGCTTATACTCCAGTGCTTTTATCTGATAGTAAAGGAATAAAATTAAAAAATAAAGTATTTTCGGACCATCCTGTTACTCAACACATCCATTGGTGGTGCAAAGGTGGTGAAACTTTTCAAAACCGTTACGACTGGCTGAAAGCAAACTTAAGCAGCAAGCTAACAACAACAGGCAATATTTGGTTATATGTTTGGCTAAGTACTTGTAACCTCGCACAAAAAGACGGCCGTTATATATCCCTAAGATCCACTGACAACTCTACTGTAGACAAGTGTGTTGAATATATACAGAAAATAATCAACCTAATAAAAGAACATCCAAGCTGCAAAATCTCAATCCTTGAAATTCCTGTATATTCATTATCTAAGTACAACAAATCATTAAGACACCCATCCCCGGAACAATTTGAAAGTCAAGACAAACAACTAGAGGAACAAGTCCATACTCTAAATAGCTACATCAGAAACATCAACAAAGCACTAGGAGTATACAGTCTACAATTTTCTACCGACATTCAAAATCACAGAAAAGTTAAAGCTCATAAACATCCTGAAAACCGCAATTAGTACAATTTTGAACTATACAGTGACGGACTACATCCTGGTCATACATTAGCTAGATACTGGTTACGGAAAATTAGTAATCAAATGAGTAGAGACTGTTGGAAATAAATTAACAACCTTATAATAGAAATTAGATATACAAAAACATTAGCTATCAGCCTAACGTGAATATACATGTACTGAACATCTTCACATCAGTCAGCACGGGTATTTTCCGAGCTATACTGTTAACCATCCTTATATTCACTATTTAGAAATTAAAACAATAAACACTAGCTATTTGTCTTATGTGATTATATTGAACATCTAGGCTTCAAATCAGTCAGCACGGGTATTTTCCGAGCTATACTGATAAATCTCGTATTCCTATATAGAAATTGAAAAGTAACCACTAGCTATTCGTCTTCCGTGAATATATTGAATATACTGAACATCGTCACATCAGTCAACATAGGTATTTACCAAGCTATACCGATAAACAACCTCAAATTCTTATCTAGAAAATTGAATCAATAAACACTAGCTATTTGTCTGCGTGAATAGACTGAACATCTGCACGTTAGTCAGCACGGGTTTTTTCCGAGCTATACTGAACATCCTCATAACAGTCAGCACGGGTATTTTCCGAGCTACACTGTTAAAATACCTCATATAACTATCTAGAATTTGAAACAATAAACACTAGCTATTTTTATAACACGAATATATTGAACTTCTACACGTCAGTCAGCACGGGTTTCTCCAAGCTATACTGAATATCATAGCATCAGTCAGCACGGGTATTTTCCGAGCTATACTGAACTTCTACACATCAGTCAGCACGGGTTTTTCTGAGCTATACTGATAAAACACCTTATATCTGAGAAAAAGAAAATAGCACTAATATGGAGATAACAACATCTGAAGACAGTGGGGGGAAAACTTTACGTAAAAGCCAACGTAATTCAAGAACCAACCTTACCAGATCAAGCTTAAGCCCACAAAAAACTCCAAACCTAGTAAATGAAACATCTAAACCATACAAGCTCAATGTTGATAAAGCACTAGATAAGAAACGCACAAATTGCAATACAGAACATCTGCAAACTGTGATAAAACAAAATGATAATTTCAGGATTTACATGAGCACAGCATAGTATGAATTAACAAAAGCAAAGCTTCCCGTTATCCTTAAGAACTACACGGACAACGAATGTCTTGCTATTTCTATACACAGAGGGCTTGACCTGAATATTGCTAAAGTAGACACTAGATTTCGTGTTCTCAACCAACTCAAAACTGGAAAGCCAGGAAATAAACTAAAATTCACAATTAACTGCTACCATACAAGCACTTCCCTACTTGTTAATGGATCAAAGCTGAATTTATTCATTGAAAACATCTTGCCCAAAATAAAAAGAATCAATAAACGCAAATTGTAGCAACCTTAATGAGCTTAACTACAGAATTGAAAATTCAATTGTTCGAAACATAAAGCAGGGTCAAACGGAGCACCAACAAATTGCTGCTAAAATTCCAAAGCCAGCTACTGAAACCAAAGAATGTGAACAATCTTACCAAATAGAAGCTAATACAAATGATAGCATATAAACAGAAGTGGAAAATATAGATATCTGTCCAGTATGTCAGAAACAGGCTGAAGGTGACACCATTGAATGCGAAGAATGTAATGATTGGCTACATTTTGAATGTGTAGGACTTACAAAACCCAAGTCCAGAAAATAGATCATAGCATACCATATATATGCAAACAATGCATAGAGAACCAATTGTATCAACTTCCAAAAGACATGGATAATACTATGGATGTATCTACGCAACAACAGAGCATAGAACAAGAACCGAATCAAGACTCCACGCCCCAGTCAGCACGGGTTTTTCCGAGCTACACTGGAACTGATAATGACAGCACAAACCTTCCCCCAATAGTTAAATCAATAACTGGTATTACGCCAAGTAAAACTACCACGTCACAACTGGCACAGGCTTTTCCGAAATGCACTGGTTCGACAAATTATATTACTGATATCCATACAATAACTAAAGCGGTATCTGAAATTACGCCTCAAACGGAAGAAGAATGCAACAAACAGGTCTCCAATCAGTCAGCACGGGTTGATCCGAGCTATACTGACATGACAACCTCTACGGAACAGCAAAATGAGCAGTTAGTACAGATAACCCACACATCCAACTTTATCCCAAATGAGCAACAAAAAGTTACTGCCAAACAAGCAAAAGCTACCAAGAATACTGGTCTTAATCAAAGGCAACAATCAAAAGCCATGGATTCACCTCAAAGAAGTTATATAATAGATCTAGAAAGGAAATTAAAAGATCGAGATAGAACAATAGAAATTATGGAAAAGAGGCTATCTCAGCTAGAACGAAGAGAACAAACATCATCCATGAACAACTAAGAACAGAACTATACAAACACCTGCCATGCAAACAATGGATGTAACTCAAACAACAATAGCTGCCAAATTCAACAAATTATGAACAATGTAAAAATGCTTGAGTTCCAGCTTACTCAGCATATGTGTATGAATACAGCACTGACCACACAAATGGCAATGCAACTACAGCAAAGTATACTCCTAAAACAGGCAACATGCCCACCTACAATGCCACTGCCTGCACAATACCAGCCATACAATCATGGAATGTATACAGTTAATCCATCAACAGGGATATATATTCCCACTTCATTTCATATACCACCGCCAATGCCTACTTACAGACCACACCAGTTTATGAACCAACAAATGGGGCAACCCACACCAACAGTATTGCAACAACCCCCGCCATTTCATCATCAGATACATGTACCATCCTTCATCCAACCTCCAAACCAAAGATCTCAATATCAGAATAATAACCATCTGAGTGGTCCAGGAATACCACCACCAACATATTTGCAAAGCGGCTTTAATATAAATCCTCCAAATATACATTCAGACCAAGCTCAGAACAAAGAATCAACTGTACCTCCCCAATATTTTATGGACTCATCTCAGCCAGAAAAAGATAACCATGAAGAACAGACCAGAGCTAATATAAATATGCCACAAGAAAATGACCTGGACACTCACAAGAAAGAATCGACAGAAGCTAACAACGGAGCAAGACCAAAGAAAATAAAAAAAACTCCACAGCAAAGAGACAAAGGAAAGAAAGCAACCAAAAGAACTAAATTTAAGAGAGACCATCAAGCACATAGAAGAACAATCAGTAGACCAAAAATCGCCAACCAAATCATCATTTTTTAGAAATTCCAAGCCTCAAGAAAATTCCACCAATTCTAGACCCAATACAAATGGAAAACAACATTACCAGGATATAGATGTCATAACATGTAACATTGAGGGTGTAAAGGCAAATATGAAATTTCTAGAACAGTTATCTCAGAAACATGTATTTATCTGTCTCCAGGAACATTGGCTTTGGACTTTTGAAAAGGACTATATTGATAAACATATACCAGGCATGATGAATCATAGTCGATGTCATGATGTTAACGATCCAATATCAAACTTTCAAATACCAAGAGGAAGGGGTGGTGTTGCAATTCTTTGGCCATCATCTTTAGACTCTCATGTGAAAAAACTAGAAGACGGAAACGAAAGAATGATAGCTATAGAAATTCAAACTATGAATAAAGCTACCTGTCTAGTGAATGTGTACATGCCAACAAAAAAATCCAACTCTGACGTAGACTATCAAGCTCATTTAGACATTTTACAGGCTATTATGGATAAATATGAAGATACACATACGATCGTGTTATGTGGTGATATGAATGGCACTTTAATAAAGGAAAGAAACAACAGTCATGATAAGAAACTTGCTGAATTTATCAAAGCCAACAAATTGAAATCAGGAGATGATCACAAATTCAACGCCAACCTTCTATCATAATGACGGCAAATCAACTTCACAAATAGACTACATATTTTCAAACAACGATGTTATTAATACTGCCATGGTAATGCAACAAGATTCTATTAACTCATCGTCACATATGCCGGTCATAGCCAATTTAACAAAAAGATTAAAGACAGAAGTAAAAAAAGGAAAGAAAAGCCACACAACTTACAAACTTTTATGGGAAAAAACTGACAAGAAAGAATACAGAAACGTACTCAACCACATGATAGCAACTTGTAACTGGAACGACTCTGATGTGAACGAAAAAGTAAACCAACTTACCTCCATCCTTCACAAAACAGCAGACAAAGTAGTACCTAAAAAACTCATTATTCTAACTGGGTTCAAAAACAAAGCCTCGCCAAAAGTTAGACAGCTGATACAAGCCAGCAAACAGAAGCACAGAGAATGGGACAATGCCGGGCGACCAAGAAACAACCATATACTTTTTGTGGAAAAAAAATCAGCAAAAAGGGCTCTGCGTCGTCAACAACGGAAAGAAGCAGCGATAGAAAGAGAACAATTTCTGCAACGATTAGAAAAGGACCCAAATGACAAGGCTTTTTTCCAACTGATCAAGCGAAATCAATCAGTGTAAAGAGCAATGCTCCTGAAATTCTAATAGATGGCGTTAAAACAGCAAAAACGCCTTCAAGTCAAAGAGAAACTTTTGCAGACTACTTCAAAAATCTAGCTACTCCACAAGAAAATCCAAATTTCAAGAACGAATTACTAACTAGCAGCACAAAAGGTGCAATTTAATTAAAGAGGTCTCCAAAAATATTACCAAAAAGAAAATACTAGTAACCCAACAAGAAATATCAAATGCTATTCAAAAACTAAAAAATGGAAAGTCGCCAGATGAATATGGTATCACAGCTGAACATATCAAATATGTAGGGAATGAAATAACCCATATATACCAAAACATTTTCAACCAGATATTTGAGGAAGGAAAAGTGGCAACAAGCTTTAAAACGGGTGTAATAACGCCAGTTCCTAAAAAGGGGAAAGATCTAACCCAAACTACAAATTACAGAGGTATAACAGTTACATCTGCTCATGGGAAAGTATACGAGTACGTGCTGATTGAAAAGGCAGGTTTAAAGAATATCAATCAATCAAACCTTCAATTCGGTTTTACTGAAGGACTCTCACCTACTATGGCGGCGCTGATATTATCAGAAGTATACTCAGAAATCAATGGAAAAGATTTATTATTTATAACAACACTAGACAGTCAAAACGCATTTGATGTAGTCAATCATCAAATCTTGCTAGACAAACTCTACTATTTAGGAGTAGATATTGAATATTGGGATGTTATTGAGGATATGTACAACGGTGTCACATCAGATGTGAAATGGCAAGGAGACACAAGCCTCTCGTTTAGTATTGATCAGGGAGTAAGACAGGGTGGAATCTTATTTTCACATCTATACAAACAATACATCAATGAGTTACTCTCTGAAATAGAAGCTCATAACATGGGAATATCTATAGGGAATACATATGCAGGGTGTCCTAGCTGTGCAGATGATATTGTACTACTTTCAAATGACCAAAACGAAATGCAAGAAATGCTCAACACAGTGTATGTTTACTCAAGCGACCATAGATTCTTAATCCATCCAGTAAAAGCAATACAATAGTTAAAAGTATCAACGAACGAATTAGTGAAAAAATACAGCAAACAACAAAAATTTTTACTTTAGGCGATAACATTATGGAATTTAAATCAGAAACAACACATCTAGGTCTTAAAAGAACAACATCTGAGGAAACTAAAATTAATATCAATGACAGGATATCACTAGCACGAAGAACACTATACTCTCTGATCAAGACTGGCGTTCATGGTACAAATGGACTCAACCCAAGAACTTCATGCAAGATTTACCAAGTATACGTCATTCCACGTTTTCTATATGGCCTAGAAACCTTCAATCTCCAAAACAAGTAGCACTATGCAGTTTTCATCTTAGCACTCTGAAGCATATTCAATCACTTCCAAATAGAACAGCTACATCAGCAGTCTACTTGCTTCTGGGAGCACTGCCAATAACTGCTGAGCTCCACACAAGACAGCTGAGTCTGTTACACTCAATAGCAATGAGTCATAATAACTCAATACGTGAAATTGCATGGAGGCAACATACAGCAGGTCGACCAAATAGCTTCTTCAAAAAAATAAATGACATACTGGACATGTATCAACTCCCATCATTCAACGAAATAATGAATCAACATTACAACAAACTAGACTGGAAAAACATCGTACGAACAGCTATTTCATCTCACTGGACAGTTAAACTCAAAGCAGATTGTGAAGAAAAATCAACACTCAAATTACTATCAAAAAGAAACCTAAATATTGGGCAAACTCACAACGTATGGGATACAATATCGAGCTCCGTCAAAGATGTCAGAAAAGCAGCAACAAAAGCACGCATGTTAACTGGAACATACATGCTTCAAACCTTAAAAGTAAAATTCATTCAAGCTGAGATAGATCCTACCTGCCCAATATGTAAGCTTGAAGCTGAAGATCTTCAACACCTTCTAACAAGCTGCCCAGCGTATAGACACATTCGAAAATCTCACTTTCAACAGATAAAAGAATATGTTGTTAGCAAAATTGGAAATAGTGTATGGACAATCAATTTCAATAACAAAATGGCTATCACGGAACTATTGATAGACTGTCAAAGCTTGGTTGAAAGGAACATTCTCCCAAATGACAAAATGATACTAAGAACAATAGAAATGAAATCAAGGGACTACTGCCACCTAATCCACATGAAAAGAATGAACATTACTAATGTATAGCTAGTGCGTGGAATTAGGGGTATATCTTTGTGTATGGTTAAGTCAGTCTCATATCTTGAATCTTAAAAGTAGTACTCCATATGAACAATGTTAAACCAATCAAAATAATACTACTAAAACATCAAAGTCATGATTTCAGATTTTATAAATTTCATCTTATAAGAACATTTACCTTGATAATTATGATTCCTAAGATAAACGAACATGCTAATTATATTATCTCTTGGCATTTTAAACTAACGTTAAGCCTAATAAAATAATATTACTAAACATCCTAGTTAGTCATGCTTCTGATGTTAATACTGAATTTAAAAACACTTACTTAAAATTATGACTCCCAAGCATTACGAACATGTAATTTATTTTTGTCTCTTGCCATTTTAACATTACATTACTTTTAAAGTCCCTATATTAATGCTTATATATACTCACGACTTGTTGTATATACACTGGTTATTATGGTGGAGGATACTGTTCATTCATATTTTACAGAGGATTTATTGTGTTTTAATGTACAGATGCTGTTAAATTTATCGGTCTCATCCGAGTGCTCCTAAACAGGAGGGAATTACGAAAGACGAAGAAGATGGCTACAGTGCTATAGGTCCCGAGTTCGATTCTGACTCTGGGCGCTGAAAATTTCAGTACATAAGAAAGGTGAGTTTCACCCTCCCACACAACACGCACTTGTCTCTGAGAAAATATTTTCTTATATACCTTGTTATATTAAGGTATATAGGGAAAAAAATTCTGAGACAAGTGCCTGTGCTTTGGTATCAGGTCCGTTCGCGCCCAATACACGTTCGCCCCCAATTTTTATTCAAATTCAAGTTGAATTATTAGATATTTTTATATGTATATACAAAAATATATATTTTCCTGAATAAAAATTCGGGAATTATTATATGAATTTTTTTTTTTTTTTTCATCAATTTGATGATTAATTATTAAATGTTAATTATGTACAAATGTATGATTACTGCTAATTGGTATTTATACACAGCTAAATTTGGTATTATTGTTGTGTGTTTGAAAATCATGATTGTTGTTTTAACTTGCTTTGATGTAAATACTGCATGTATTTAGCTTGGTATGAGTAAAACATTGAAGATTTTAAAAGAAAAACACGAAAGATAATTGATTTTAACAACTTGGCCCCTTTGATCTCACTTTATTTTGAAACAATAAAAAAAAAAAAAAAAAAAATTTATATCACAACACTAACCAAAACATAATTAAAGATTTATTCAGCACAAAAATAAAAAAAACAAAACCCGTGAGAATCTCACTTTATTTTGAAACAATGAAAATATAAATTTATAGCAATACACTAACCAAAAGATGATTAAGATTTGTTCAACACAAAAAAATGTTGTCAGAATCTCACTTTATTTAGAAACAATGAATTTTTTTTATAGCAATACTCTAACCAAAACATGGTTAAGATTTATTCAACACAAAAAAATGTTGTCAGAATCTCACTTTATTTTGAAACAATGAAAAAAAAAAAATATTTACAGCTATACGTACACTTACCAAAACTCGATTACAAAATTATTAAACACAAAACCAATAGAAAGGGTGCGAACATGTAAGGTGCGAACGGATTTTGGTGCGAATGTGTAGGATGCGAAAGTGAAAGGGGGCGAACGTGAATGGGCGCGAACGTGTTTTTGGGCGAACGGACCCGGATTCCTTTGCTTTGGGGGCCTCGTCAACTTGTCCTGGAGATCAATCTACTGATATCTCTTCGGCTTGTCTGTTCCTGCTGAGCAGCCCGGTGGTTCTCTCCGAGTACTTCGACAAAGATTGAGCAACACGAACGAAAAGTACGAGTTAGCAAAGGTACGAGTTTTCGTTTAACAGAAGAAAATGGTCACCCGGATGAGGGTATGCGTATAGACCGGTGTTTCCAAATATCACACATTTTACGTCCTGTTTTTCCTTCACAACCTATCATATCTTCTATTGTGTCTGGGTTTCCACAATCACAGTTGATTGGGATAGTGTGGACTTTAGTTTTCAGATTTTTGGGAGCTTTACCGAAATGATTTTTAGGAAAATGTGTAAAATTACCTTTTTCAAGACAATTTATTAAATGTTCTCTCATATATTTTTGATCGTACTTGATATGAGTACCTCCTTTAAACCCAGATTGACAAAATTCAAGAGCATTTGCAATTGCAAAAAGACCACAATCTATGCTGTTTTGTTGTTTTTGGACGTCAGGTATTCTTATCAATAATTTTTTCTTGTCTTTACCATAGATTTGTGTTAACTGATATTCCAATGAAGTTGTTAAGTTCAGTGATAAGCTGTCTAGGAGATAGATGTTTTCATCTCTAGTTTGAACAGACAAAACCCAATGAGCATTACCATTATGATGTATTTGTACGCTCGGTTGGTCTTGTGGCTGAAATCCTGAATGCTCGACAGCTTTAACATACTGATACACATGTTCAGACGATGGGAATGTCATCCCATTAAATACTAAGGTACATGGAAAAATATTAGACAATGGCGTAAACGGTCCCTTAAAATAAATCGGAGGCTCTGTAAATGTGCGACGTGTAGCGGTCGGCGGTGAAAAGTCACGCTCACGAACTGGTGAAATAGGCGGTGTAGCAACACGACCACGAGGTGGAGATGCGACACGAGTCGGAGATGCAACACGAGAGCGTACCGGAACAGGAGGTGGAGATGCGACACGAGAGTGTACTGAAACACGAGAGCGTACCGAAACACGAGGTGGAGATGCGACACGAATCGGAGATGCAACACGAGAGCGTACCGGGACAGGAGGTGAAGATGCGACACGAGAGTGAACTGGAACACGAGAGCGTACCGAAACACGAAGTGGAGATGCGACACGAGTCGGAGAGGCAACACGGGAGTGAACTGGAACACGAGAGCGTACCGAAACACGAGGTGGAGATGCGACACGAGTCGGAGATGCAACACGAGAGCGTACCGGAACAGGAGGTGAAGATGTGACACGAGAGTGAACTGGAACACGAGAGCGTACCGAAACACGAGGTGGAGATGCGACACGAGAGTGAACTGGAACACGAGAGCGTACCGAAACACGAGGTGGAGATACGACACGAGTGTGAACTGGAACACGAGAGCGTACCGAAACACGAGGTGGAGACACGACACGAGTGTGAACTGGAACACGAGAGCGTACCGGAGAGCGACATATACCTACTAGAGATTGAAAGTCGGTAACGTTGTCAAATACCAGTGGTTTGGTGTGAGTTGATGGTTGTGTGAACTGTGTAGTAATCTTTACTGCATCTGAATATGGTGTCGGTATTGGTGGTTGAATCTGTTGTGTAGTAGTACCAGTTGACTGTTGTTTGTAGTTGACTGAGTACGGTCTTATACTTGGAAATCTGATGAACGGTAGTGGAGTAAATGGTCGACGGTGCCGACGGATCTCTGCTTCCAGGTCCCGGACCACAGTGGTAGCACCATCCCTAGAAAGATGAAGACCGTCTTTGCTCAACAGGAGGCGCTGAAGCTTACCATCAACAACAAAGGAGCGATGTCCAACATAGGTCAGTCTGGGGACAGACTGAACTATGCTGCGCAACTTGTTGTTGATGTAAGACGCCTTCCTGTTGACCAAAGAGAGAAAGCTCTCGGACTTCATCTTACCAGGGAACATGTCCTGACCACGAGGCAGTAACCCGGAAAGCAGGATCTGGCAAGTTGGGTTGAGTCTTAGTATATTCTCAACCAGACTCTGGTAATGAGTCAGAACATCAGCTGGGGTGTCATTCCACAGGTTGTTGGCTCCAATATGAAGCACAACAATTTGTTATTAAATTGTCTTTAAAAATCATGTTCAAGATTTTGACCGGGCTATATATTTTTCGTGAATTTTAGTTCAAAGTTGAAATTTCGACTTCTTCATTTATATACAAGAGAGGCTTCCGGTCAAGATTTTGCCTTTTTTTTCTAATCTATTGCTAATTATTTTTATACCATATTATTTGTTATTAAATTGTCTTTAAAAATCATGTTCAAGATTTTGACCGGGCTATATATTTTTTAGTGAATTTTAGTTCAAAGTTGAAATTTCGACTTCTTCATTTATGTACAAGAGAGGCTTTCGGTCAAGATTTTGCCTTTTTCTTCTAATCTATTGCTAATTATTTTTATACCATATTATTTGTTATTAGATTGTCTTTAAAAATCATGTTCAAGATTTTGACCGGGCTATATATCTTTTCGTGAATTTTAGTTCAAAGTTGAAATTTCGACTTCTTCATTTATGTACAAGAGAGGCTTCCGGTCAAGATTTTGCCTTTTTCTTCTAATCTATTGCTAATTATTTTTTTTGCTAATTATTTTTATACCATATTATTTGTTATTAAATTATCTCTAGAAATCGTTTTTAAGATTTTGACCGGGTTATATGTTTTTTCGTGAATTTCTGTTTAAAGATTCGAAATTGGATTGCTAGAGTCACGCTTAACAAGGCTTCCGGTCAACTTTTTGGTAATAATGATTATCAAAATTTTATTTTTTTTTATTTTAACTTATAGAATATCATGTAAGCTTTCAAAATCCGTTTCAAGTGTTAATTTATCTTAAGCAGTTCCAGAGAAATCGCTTATAATATATCAATTTTACACTTCCGCAGTTTAGACCCTCCCGTATACGTACACCACGGAAGACAAGGGAGAGAATTTTATGAAAATGAAAAATGGCTACCTTTGAACGGTGCGATTTGTGGATTTACTTTCTTACTCTTTTTTTAAGTTGTGAGAGCATAATATTAAGAGAAAATGACACATTTAACGAAGAGCTCTTTGTCAAACCATTTAAAAGTGGCCACGAATTATTTTTTTTCCAGTTTACAACACTCTGGAACTCGAGAAAGCCATGTGAGTATATCAGTGTAAATCACTTAATCAGCCTGGGATCCTGGCTCGCTGCTTGACAAAAGAGCCTTGATCTTGATCTTAATATGGTACGGTGACACGTCAGATGGATATTACTACACCGCGCGTCCGTCACGTAGCGATTAGTTCAAATACCCCCTCCCCAACAAAATCTGCAAATGCTCTGTTGAAGATTCTATCTTGTCGAAAATGTCCGGTGGTATCGAGTTCCAGTTCTTAATGGTATTTTGGATAAAGCTTTATTTGAACGAGTCTGTTTTGGTTGGTGGTCTGAGAAAATGATGTTCATGCATGGATTTGGGTGATTTTTTCAGGTTTTTTCATTTGCTCTGTTGATACAGTGGAATAGGGGCCGATTTTTTGGATAGAGGTGGAAATAGTATGAAAGTACGGGAAATCCTATACATGTTTCAAGGATGTTTTCCCGTATTTTTCAAACCATTTTTTCCTTCATTAAGAAAATCTGCCCCTATCCAACATTGCTGCAATAACCATGAGAGGGCCTATCTCCTGTGTCTGTGCGGCCAGTGATATGGTGCATTCCCTGATTTCGTCATATTTGCAATGTTATACAAATAGAGTCATTCTTGTAATTGTTTTTTAAGTCTTCCGAAGGGACAAAAAAGATTAAAAAAGACAATTTCAAGCATAAATTTATAATAGGCCCTTTCACGTTTATTGCAGCCATGTTGGATAGGGGGCAGATTTTCATAATGGAGGTAAAAATGGTTTATAAATACAGGAAAACATCATTGGGGTAGAATCTGTTAGCGGACCCCGGAAGTTGGAAGATGCACAATTAATGCGCATGACCGATAACCCCAATTTACGTTGCTATGCTAGAATATAAACAGCGGCCATTTTTGTTACCACTTCAAAAGACGAAGATCTATGCAAATGATTTTTAAAGATGCTTTTAACCAATGTAACTGAACAATTTAAAATAAATCTAAAGCACTTACCCATTTCAGCTTGAAAATCATCCAGACTAGAATTTAATGTGTTTGTTATTCCGTGTAGTACTCTGGGTTTTTTAGTTGCAGGTTGCGGTTCACTGATGGTGATGATTTCTATCGTAATCAATGTTTGTTTTTGTTTTTTTGGATTCTACACTTTTTTAATGAGGGTTATAAATGCTATGAAAGGGTCTTCAGAGCCGATTATATATTTCTTTCGTACACAATATTGACTGAAATAAGTATCATAAAGTGACTTTACCGTGCACACGCCAGGTATTTTGGTAGTGATTTTTAAGTACACGCCAGGTACAATGTACTTTCAATGGTGTTTGTATGCGCTCCTGTTTCTGGGTCTACAAAATTCACGGAATGATTGACTTTCAAATGCTCAAATCCCTCTGAACCTAGACAATCATATGCTTTCCAACAGTCACTAATTATTGTTGTTCCTGGTTTTATATTGTCTTTTATTAATTTTAGTAATGTTTCTTTTGTTCTATTTTCCGCTGTGGCAAAAAAACTTTTTTTGCTGTCTCAATACCTCCAAACATCCACTGACCTTCTACTTGACGCCCTTTGTGGTATTTTCTTTTCCCAAATTTTCTTTCATCTATGTCTACAATTACGCTGTCTCCTCCTATTTTTTCACTGTCTATTTTCAAAATTTCTATACAGACTTCACGGCAATAATTGTACCAATCTACGATTGTTTGGTTACAAATGGAAAGTTCATGCTTTACAAATTCTTGGTCTATTTTGTAAATCCAGAAATATGTAATGAATAATATTTTTTCCAAACTTAAATTATGTCCTTGAAACCAGGATCGGTTTCTGATAGAAACTTTTTTACTGCATTTTTTGTTGCTGCACTTCCAATAAAAATTGTCGTTTGAAAAAGAACTGTCTTTTCTTAATCCAAAATGTCCAT
Source organism: Mytilus coruscus (assembly GCA_017311375.1). Taxonomy (NCBI): domain Eukaryota; kingdom Metazoa; phylum Mollusca; class Bivalvia; order Mytilida; family Mytilidae; genus Mytilus; species Mytilus coruscus. Next base: position 56,218,778 of record CM029600.1, read on the forward strand.
GGCTTCACTTTTTACATATCTCTCCAGTTAAATCTAGAATTAATCCTATAGAAATACACCACTGAATAATTTTCTCAATACTTTCACAAATAATAAACAAATCTTTTAACTTGGTCGGCATTTCTGTATTTACATTGTAATGTTTGTAAACAAACACAGCTGATTTTACGTTACGGTTGACAATGACGTAACTTATTTCATGAATATTCATGACGAGGTCACCGATAATGGGATATTTATCACGTGATATACCTGCCTGAGTAATGGAAGCATGGACATTTTGTACACTTACCAAGACGCCTTTCTGTTAGATATTGTAATTCTAATTTAAAAACTGTTTAAATTAATAGTTTTTAAACAAAACTTCACCAGGGAATTCAGATTTGGACTTATTTTTTCGATTTTGGGCTGTTTTCGCTTTTAACTTTTGGCGCCACCAATCCCTATACATGTATACTAGTATTTACTAAAGTTTCCCGTACTTTTTATGGGGTCCGCTAAAGTAGAAGTACACCCATCATTGAAACAGAACAGTTGCTTGGAAACATGCAAAGGAATTCTCGTACTTTCATACTATTTCCACCTCTATCCAAAAAATCTGCCCCATTTCAATTTGGCTGCAATAACCGTGAAGTGGCCTATTGCAATCCCATGATTAACCATATTTAGCCATTTTCCATAAAAAAAAAAAATACATCATCAGATAAAATTGGTTTCATTTTAAGTCAAATTTTATTAAAATGAAATAAATTTTGCTTTGTATTCTTGGCAATCTGTTTGGTTCAAATTGAACTATATTTTGTAGTATAAAATCTTTCCTATATTCAAAATCAGCTATTTTAGAAAGCATGTGGAAATCACCCAGAATTGTCAAAACGGGTTTCCCTAATTTTGGACACACATTACATAAAGTCTTGAGCATGTTAAGGGTGAAATCATAAAGAAGATTTCATGAAATTAAAGTATGTCACTGTGGTCACCACACTTCAGAATTATAGGAAGAAGTGACTTCTCCCTGGCAGCCAAACAGGGAGAAGTGAAGACCTAACAGGGAGACTTTAGGGAGAAGTGAAGCCCCAACAGGGAGACTTCAGGGAGAATTGACGGATCGCATTGATACTTTTTAAGAATAAAATTTTCGAAGTATCTATACCTTTTAGTTATTTTTCAAAGACTTTTGCATGACAACGTAGTGTTTCCCCTATCACACAAAAAGGGCATGGTAACTTAATTGAAAAAGGGCATCTAGAGCACGCAAAAATTTATAAAAAGGGCACCTACAGTGTATGGAAAATAAACAAAAGGCCACCTACAGTATGCTGAAAACAAGAAAGGCAATAAATTGTCATATTGCATTGGTAAAGTATGGACTGGTAGTTGTTGATGGAATCAGTACTCAAGATAGCAAGTGTATTGTTCCAAAATAATATTGTACATGTTGTATATGCATCTTTACATAAAGATGAAAATCAACATTATTTCGGGTAAGAGCAAGGGACCAAGGATGTTTGTATATTACTAGCTATACATCTTTGTCAGACTTTGAAGGACTAAGGCATAAATTTACTGGGCAGTAGTTACATGATTTGACTGATAGACAGGCACTTGTCTCAGAAAATTCCCTATATACCTTAATTAAGGTATATAGGAATTTTTTTGAGACAAGTGCCTGTGTGATGTGGCAACTTAAATATGAAGATTAGGATATAAGATCTGAAAATCTAGTTCAAAATTTCACTTCAATTAGTTTCAGGGGACAGTCCTGATCAACAAAAGTTAGGCCCCTTTTTTTTAAACCAGGATTCACAGTATACATGTAAATGAACTTGTAGAACTTTGTAAGACTATTACACTGCATAATCAATATCCTTATAAAACGTTTAGATCGATATTTAGAATTCATTTCTATAAAGTTGGAACCAAGGAATTGTACAAATTCTTATTGGAAAGATTTTAATAACTGTAAATTGGAAATTAATCGAGAATTGATCACGTTTACTTTCGATTTACAAATGAAATGTAAACGGGAAGTGACAAGTAGATAATAAATTTAGAATGAATCCAGATTCATCTACGGATTGGTTCGTTTTAAAAAAAAGGTAGTAAATTATCATTTTTTGAATTTGATTTGCTTAGTAAGAACTATATTTGTCCCTCTCATTAATTTTAAACTAAATTTATTTCGTATTTTATGTTTTAGTGTCTAAATTCATAGGAATACTTTCACGCATGCGCAGTATATCTTAAACAGTAAAGGAAGCACCTGTTTGACTCGGGAAACATTTTGAATAAAGTTCTATCTTTTTAATCGAATTGAACGTTTTATACCTAAGATCTCAAATATACGATTATTTGACGAAACTATGAAAAACAAACTGCAAATTGTGATCGTTTTAAAAATATTGAAATTAAAAAGCGAACTGTCTGGGGGAAAACAATTTTGTTCAAATGACGAAACTACGACAAACGAACTGCAAATTGTGGTCGTTGACCTTGAGATATATTGAAATTAAAATGCTGACTGACTGATTTTACTGAGGAAAATTATTATGGTGGTCAGTTATGAGGTTTATTAATAATTAACGGATTAGTGCAGAGGCGGATGTATATAGGGAATCACTGGAGCGTAACCGGAGCGGGCCCCCTCTTAGGCAGTCAGTGGGCCCCCACTTATGAAAATTTCTGGATCCGCCACTGTAGTGACCCATCCGATGGCAATAAGTGGATTAACTGTTATCACAACTTTATAGCACCTGTTGTAAATGTTAATGTACTTTCAATGGTGTTTGTATGCGCTCCTGTTTCTGGGTCTACAAAATTCACGGAATGATTGACTTTCAAATGCTCAAATCCTCTGAACCTAGACAATCATATGCTTTCCAACAGTCACTAATTATTGTTGTTCCTGGTTTTATATTGTCTTTTATTAATTTTAGTAATGTTTCTTTTGTTCTATTTTCCGCTGTGGCAAAAACTTTTTTGCTGTCTCAATACCTCAAACATCCACTGACCTACTTGGCGCCCTTTGTGGTATTTTCTTTTCCCAAATTTTCTTTCATCTATGTCTACAATTACGCTGTCTCCTATTTTTCACTGTCTATTTTCAAAATTTCTATACAGACTTCACGGCAATAATTGTACCAATCTACGATTGTTTGGTTACAAATGGAAAGTTCATGCTTTACAAATTCTTGGTCTATTTTGTAAATCCAGAAATATGTAATGAATAATATTTTTCCAAACTTAAATTATGTCCTTGAAACCAGGATCGGTTTCTGATAGAAACTTTTACTGCATTTTTGTTGCTGCACTTCCAATAAAATTGTCGTTTGAAAAAGAACTGTCTTTTCTTAATCCAAAATGTCCATGGCTTCACTTTTTACATATCTCTCCAGTTAAATCTAGAATTAATCCTATAGAAATACACCACTGAATAATTTTCTCAATACTTTCACAAATAATAAACAAATCTTTTAACTTGGTCGGCATTTCTGTATTTACATTGTAATGTTTGTAAACAAACACAGCTGATTTTACGTTACGGTTGACAATGACGTAACTTATTTCATGAATATTCATGACGTAGAGGTCACCGATAATGGGATATTTATCACGTGATATACCTGCCTGAGTAATGGAAGCATGGACATTTTGTACACTTACCAAGACGTCTTTCTGTTAGATATTGTAATTCTAATTTAAAAAACTGTTTAAATTAATAGTTTTTTAAACAAAACTTCACCAGGGGAATTCAGATTTGGACTTATTTTTTTCGATTTTTGGGCTGTTTTCGTTTTTAACTTTTTGGCGCCACCAATCCCTATACATGTATACTAGTATTTACTAAAGTTTCCCGTACTTTTATGGGGTCCGCTAAAGTAGAAGTACACCCATCATTGAAACAGAACAGTTGCTTGAAACATGCAAAGGAATTCTCGTACTTTCATACTATTTCCACCTCTATCCAAAAATCTGCCCCATTTCAATTTGGCTGCAATAACCGTGAAGTGGCCTATTGCAATCCCATGATTAACCATATTTAGCCATTTTCCATAAAAAAAAAAAATACATCATCAGATAAAATTGGTTTCATTTTAAGTCAAATTTTATTAAAATGAAATAAATTTTGCTTTGTATTCTTGGCAATCTGTTTGGTTCAAATTGAACTATATTTTGTAGTATAAAATCTTTCCTATATTCAAAATCAGCTATTTTTAGAAAGCATGTGGGAAATCACCCAGAATTGTCAAAACGGGTTTCCCTAATTTTGGACACACATTACATAAAGTCTTGAGCATGTTAAGGGTGAAATCATAAAGAAGATTTCATGAAATTAAAGTATGTCACTGTGGTCACCACACTTCAGAATTATAGGAAGAAGTGACTTCTCCTGGCAGCCAAACAGGAGAAGTGAAGACCTAACAGGGAGACTTTAGGAGAAGTGAAGCCCCAACAGGGAGACTTCAGGGAGAATTGACGGATCGCATTGATACTTTTTAAGAATAAAATTTTCGAAGTATCTATACCTTTTAGTTATTTTTCAAAGACTTTTGCATGACAACGTAGTGTTTCCCCTATCACACAAAAAGGGCATGGTAACTTAATTGAAAAAGGGCATCTAGAGCACGCAAAAATTTATAAAAAGGGCACCTACAGTGTATGGAAAATAAATAAAAGGCCACCTACAGTATGCTGAAAACAAGAAAGGCAATAAATTGTCATATTGCATTGGTAAAGTATGGACTGGTAGTTGTTGATGGAATCAGTACTCAAGATAGCAAGTGTATTGTTCCAAAATAATATTGTACATGTTGTATATGCATCTTTACATAAAGATGAAAATCAACATTATTTCGGGTAAGAGCAAGGGACCAAGGATGTTTGTATATTACTAGCTATACATCTTTGTCAGACTTTGAAGGACTAAGGCATAAATTTACTAGGCAGTAGTTACATGATTTGACTGATGTGGCACAGGCACTTGTCTCAGAAAAAAAAAAATTCCTATATACCTTAATTAAGGTATATAGGAATTTTTTTTTTCTGAGACAAGTGCCTGTGTGATGTGGCACTTAAATATGAAGATTAGGATATAAGATCTGAAAATCTAGTTCAAAATTTCACTTCAATTAGTTTCAGGGGACAGTCCTGATCAACAAAAGTTAGGCCCCTTTTTTTAAACCAGGATTCACAGTATACATGTAAATGAACTTGTAGAACTTTGTAAGACTATTACACTGCATAATCAATATCCTTATAAAACGTTTAGATCGATATTTAGAATTCATTTCTATAAAGTTGGAACCAAGGAATTGTACAAATTCTTATTGGAAAGATTTTAATAACTGTAAATTGAAATTAATCGAGAATTGATCACGCTTACTTTCGATTTACAAATGAAATGTAAACGGGAAGTGACAAGTAGATAATAAATTTAGAATGAATCCAGATTCATCTACGGATTGGTTCGTTTTAAAAAAAAGGTAGTAAATTATCATTTTTTGAATTTGATTTGCTTAGTAAGAACTATATTTGTCCCTCTCATTAATTTTAAACTAAATTTATTTCGTATTTTATGTTTTAGTGTCTAAATTCATAGGAATACTTTCACGCATGCGCAGTATATCTTAAACAGTAAAGGAAGCACCTGTTTGACTCGGGAAAACTTTTCTGAACATTTTGAATAAAGTTCTATCTTTTTAATCGAATTGAACGTTTTATACCTAAGATCTCAAATATACGATTATTTGACGAAACTATGAAAAACAAACTGCAAATTGTGATCGTTTTAAAAATATTGAAATTAAAAAGCGAACTGTCTGGGGGAAAACAATTTTGTTCAAATGACGAAACTACGACAAACGAACTGCAAATTGTGGTCGTTGACCTTGAGATATATTGAAATTAAAATGCTGACTGACTGATTTTACTGAGGAAAATTATTATGGTGGTCAGTTATGAGGTTTATTAATAATTAACGGATTAGTGCAGAGGCGGATGTATATAGGGAATCACTGGAGCGTAACCGGAGCGGGCCCCCTCTTAGGCAGTCAGTGGGCCCCCACTTATGAAAATTTCTGGATCCGCCACTGTAGTGACCCATCCGATGGCGATAAGTGGATTAACTGTTATCACAACTTTATAGCACCTGTTGTAAATGTTAATTAGCTGAGGGTCATAAACTTGTCAGAAACTTGAAGACAGGAAGAAAGGGCATTTTTGAGATAATGGCATCATCCAAAGAAGTGAAAAAGGGCATGGCGTCTATCCATGCTTAACATGCTTGGGGGAAACACTACAACTGCTAATGTTGTATTTCCTTGCCTTGCCATGCTTATGGTCTGAATTATCTGTGGACGCAAATTGTCAAAAAATATCATAAGGACCATAAGAGCTACGGTTCTGTAGCTAGGTCTGAATGAATTGATGATTTGACATTGGTCAAATTTTGCTGCATCTCAAAGAGTTTTCAAACAGAAGTCTGTTTTGAATTGCTCACGATTGTGTTTAATAAGATTAAATAAAGCTGGGACATAATATATTGTTAGTATACTAGTCCAATAATAAAGCAAGAAACTAGATCATGCTAGGACCTGGCTTTTAAAAAAATCAATTGATAATAGATATAAGAAGATGAAGTATGAGTGCCAATGAGACAACTCTCCATCCAAGTCAGAAATTGTAAATGTAAACCATTATAGGTCAAAGTACAGCCTTCAACACGGAGCCTTGGCTAACACCGAACAGTAAGCTATAAAGGGCCCCAAAAATGACTAGTGTACTTTTAAAACCATTCAAACAGGAAAACCAACGGTCTAATCTATATAAAAAACGAGAAACGAGAAACACTTATGAACCTCATCAACAAACAACAACCACTGAAGGTCAGGTTCCTGACTTAGGACAGGTGCAAACAAATGCAGCGGGTTTAAACGTTTTAATAGGCGCCAACCTTCACCCTACCTGAAACAACAGTCAGGGGACTTACTTAAATGAGTGATTTTCTAAATCACTGATTCAAGTAACATTATGTCCATAAAGGTTGGAAGTAAGAGTTGTCTTTCTTTAATAATCACCTATTTAAGTAGTACAAATTAATCACTAGACTAAGTGATTTAATTTAATTGTAGCTTTAAATATAGAATACTAATGATCCAGGGACTAATTATGTTGCTAAAATTATCAGAACCAACATCTGTGTTGATACATTTAGGATGACCGGGTCATGTCAGGTGATGACCTTGTACTAAATCTAGGATAATGACATAAAAATCACTTGTTTAAGTATCATACCTTAATTTCCTTCCAAAAAATCACTTCTGTAAGTATCATTATTGTAATAACCCCTACTAATTTCAACACCCCCGAACAGTGAAATTTTGATTGCGAACAGTAGAATTTTATGACATAACCTATAAGATGAAACCTTGAATTTTACAGGAAAAATACTCCCACTGCTGGGAAAAATCTGTTAAGAAAGTATCAGTTCATTATGTAAAGCCATTTTTATAGCATTTTTTCAACTAAAATAGAATTTGCAGCTAAATGATTGCACCAAAGGCATAAACCTTGCTGCTTAAAAGAAGCAAAAAGTTCATTTTTTTCAATTTTACTAATGAAAAGATATTATCTAAACCTTTGTGTTTAAAATTTTGGTAAAACTACAAAATCAAAATTTGTGACAAAACTTCGAATTTGCTACTTAAAAATCACTTATTTCAATAAGTCCCCTGACTGAACAATAGTGTAACATCACAACATAGAAAGACACACTCTAAAATATCAATTGAAATGGCTTAACTCAATCAAAATACATATTAACAAAACAAGTGAACATACACTGAACAAATAAATTTGATCTATGACACAATGTAAATATAAAATTAATAAAACAACGGGGTTAGATGTAAAACAATATCAAAAAGACAACCATAACCTTGGACAAAATGTCGCCAAATAAAATAACGTACACAGGTAAATAAAATAAATTTGTTGTAAGGTATACATGGAGTACGGAAATATTGTTTATAAAATAAATAATTTTGTTGTTCATAGTACAAGAACAGAAGTGAAAATTTATCGTCATACCAAACACTTATCAAACATTGTCAAAGGTGGTATATATTAAAAATAGTGAGACAAGATATAATACTTAATAAGTAAACATTAAATAACAAAAATGCAATACAAATTGTATCAATAGGTCAAATTAACACGAAAGTACGATTTGAGAGTACTCGCAGTTACTGAAAGCTAGTAAAAAGCCAAAAACAATTAATAATAAAAAATTATGCATCAGAGACTAAAATCAACTAAAACACATCCCAGGGATTTAGTGTTTTAACGTCATGGACAGTCAAAGAAAACATGACTTGTGCAATGACAGGCAGTAGGATAGTTAGGAGTTAACCTCTTAATAAATATGTAAATTGTTATATATAGATAGAGTAATCTCTATATAGAAAATGAACCTGGATGTGTATTTATACATCCCAAAAAACTGTTTGAAAAGAATACAAATTTAGTTATGTTTTAAATAGCTGATGACAAAAAGTTATGTTGTAATTTGCTGATGACAAAATCGATATTTGTGCCAATGTAAACTATATTCAAAGAACTAATTACAACATTGGTAAGATAACCTTTACTAATAAGTTTGTTTAAAGGTTCGATGAGTTTACACATAGTGATTTCCGCTTTTAGTACAATATTACCGTAAAATTTAGGATGTGAAATACCGTTTTTAATAAGTTTTCTACAGGTACAGCCAAATTTACTAATCAAATCTTTGTATCTATGAAAGAATTTAGTAAAAGTTTTAAGTAATTTATGGTATTGAAATCCCTGACTTAATAATTTACCAGTGATGCATTGATTACGTTCGTTAAAATCTATGACATCACTACACACATGGGCATAACGTATGAGTTGGGATATATAAACACAGTATGATGGAGCCAAAGAAACATCGCCATCTAAAAAAGGAAAATTAACAAAAGGGAATGAAAAATCTTCTTTTTTGTCGTAAATTTTAGTATGGAGTTTCCCTTTAGAAATTGAAATGTCTAAATCTAGAAAAGGACAACTACTGCTGTTTATGTTAGATTTATTTAAAGTAAGTTCCTTTGGGTAAATTTCGGTAGTATATTACACTGGTGTCAACGTGATGATCGTAACTGCAGTTACGATCATCCCAATATGGCGGACACAAATTCATGTAAATTTTACAAGGTCGATTTCTCCACTTTAACAGCTTATTTTCAGATTTGTATTACATGTATGTCAAGAAACATCTTTATTAGCATTGCCATTGAATGTTTTTTTCCTAAATGATGGAAAAGCAACCAGAAGAACGAAAATCGAGGTACAAAAAAACACGATGATGATCGTAACTTTTATTTATTTTTATCAACGATGATCGTAACTTTTACTTAAGATGATCGTAGCTGTCGGTTCCAACGAAGCATTTTCTGATAAATATAGCTGTCTGGTATGCGAAAAAGGGTTCGTAATCAGCTAAGATTGTGATAATACTGAGGGACGATCACTGGAGGGGAGGGTAACGTCCTATTGATTGGTATACGGGTAAGTGCACACATATGGGTTATGATTTTCCAAGATTATGTAACTTTTTAATCTAATTCTATATTAAAATGCATTGGGGTTAACAACTTTATATTGATTTGAAGTATCTTATATAAATAAGGTATTTGACATTTCATATTAATGGCCAGTTTTGGTAAAATTTGAGATTTTTTTCTGTGGAACAAACTGTAAATGTCATTTTTTGGGTGTGGGTATTAAATCACAATATTCTATATAAGTAAAGGTCATTCTTTTTATATACATGTATTTATTTAAGTATTGATACCAAATTTCAGTGAATGCTATATAAAAATTGGTACAATTTTAAGGCAGAAGTGGCACATCCCTACAAAAAAAAAATCGAAATTAGTACCAACTCCCCTTTTTTTCACCAACAGACCATACACTTTGTAGGGACAATAGTACAGTACCTTTCGAGAACCTCATAATTTTGGGGAATTCGGATTTCATTAACAGATACAGGATTTTTAAAGGAGAGGTGAAAAATATAGCATTTACCACCAATAAAATAATTTTAGATTTTTGGCTAAAACAACTTCTTCGACTAACTTCTATGTGTCATATATAACCGTAAGTGTATGGATTTATCTTGTGTGTACTGTGTGAACTTGACACTTTTATTCGACCATCCCTTTTTTCTTTTCTTTTGTTTTTTTTTTCTTCTCTGGAGTAGGAAAACAAAAAAGAATTATTGCGAATTTCAAATGCACAATGGGCTAAAATCAATAGTTACCGTGATATTATTTTTTTAGATACTGTAAAAAAATGATATTGAACAGGAGCCTTATCCAATGGATGATATATTGGCAAGTGTCCTTGATTTATAGAAACATTTGTGACTGGACGTCAATGTTTCCTATAATTGTTAACTTTAAATACATTGTGACTTGGATGGATAGTTGTCTCATTGGCACTCATACCACATCTTCTTATTCATATTAAGCAGCTAAGTGTGAATTACCCTAACTTGGCGAGATCAAAATGTCATTTTGATTTGATTAGTTTCACACGAGGTTTCACAACAACAACAACAACAACAACACTTTATTTAAAGAGGGTTACACAGTTAGCTATATAACTAATCTTCCCTGAGGTCCTCATCATAGAAAAAGCAGAAACAAAAAAGCAAACATATACATGGCATACATTAGTATAAAAGTCAAGTGTAATGATAATGTTCAGTACAACTGCATAAAATGTTATGAAAAAATAAACATGATGAAATAATTAATATTCAATATTTTTTCAGCTGGTTGATTTCAATAAATGATCTGTTATTTTGTATTTGTGAGAATTAACATTTGTAATATTTCGTAACAATATTGGCAAGTTGTTCCACAAGAATGGTCCAGAATACATAAAACATTTCTTGAACAATTCTATTTTTGGTTTTGTGAGTATGAGGTTTCCTTGAACAGCATTTCTCAAGGGGTATGGATTTCTGTCTGAAACATAGTGAAACTTGCTAGTAAGATATGATGGGGCATCATTTTTGATGCACTTAAATGCCATCACAAACTTGTGTGATATTTTATTCTCTGTTCAACTGACATCCAGTTTAAGTGTTTGAATAAGGGCTCAGAAGGAGCGAAAGGGTCTGTTTCTAGTATTATTCTAGCAGCTCTCTTTTGTAATTTTAATATCCTATTTAAACCCTCACTGCTACAACTACTCCACACTATACAACAATAATCATATCTTCATGATTGTTATCAGCTTTATATGCAAAGAAGGAGGCAGTGTCTAGCTATAGCAGACACATTTTCATTTTACAATTATCATGATTATAATTAAAACAAATTATGTTATTTTTTGTTGTTAAAATTATTTTGGTTTCATATGAATGTGTATTGTAGGATGAATCTTTGATCAGTCTGGATGGTAAACATTGTGTTTTTTATTTTATTTATCTTTGGTTTTGTTGAATTATACAATATGTTGACACACTTTCAAGTTTACTTCAATTACCGCCCATTTTACCCTCGGTTAAGAAATGTTTTGAAGGCTATTTCAATATCTGAATATCATAAAACGTTCTTTAACTGTGGACCGGGGGCTTTTAAAAAAATGTAATTTTTGAATTCTAAATTTCATGCGTGTATGAATGTTCTTACTTGTTGTTTAAAGTTATGTTTTTGTCACAAATTTGATTGATTTATAAGAAAACAATTTGATTTGATTTGAATATCCTTGGAAAAAAAAAAAGAAAAAATTGAATACTTACATTACAAATATATTTTTTAAAACTGCGATATTAAATCATAGATCAAAGGGAGGTAGTTATTGTGAACTTGAAATTAATTATTGATTTTCAAGTTTTGTGTTTTATATGTTTTATTTTCTTTTTTGAATCTGTTATTGTTAGTTATGTCTCATTCACACGTAATGCGAATCAATTCGCATTATCGAATGTGCATTAGAAAAATGTTGAACGTTTCAGTATTTTCATTGCGCATTGAATTTGCTTTGATGTCCGTTTGAATGCGTTTAACGTCGTCAATTCGCATTATACGTCCGTTTGAACTTAGCATAAGTTAAAACCAAGCAAAATAATTTGCAAAGATAATTTATGTTAAACTGAATTCATCCATTCCAGGTATTCCTTGAGGCAACCAATCTGAGCGAATGTTAGAAAACTTGATACATTTGTACATAGGTTACGATTTACACATGTCTAGATCTATAAGGTTAAGTTCACTTTGAGAAATTTTCAGATGAAATTTCGGTTGAACATACGGGCTTGCCCCGAGTATCAAGATCGGAAATAATATATTCAAGTACTTTATATTAAGAGAGATATACCAATCTTGTAGCGCTTGTTCAAACTGTGCCCCTCCCAATACTGTAAATAAAACTCTATTGCGTCCCTTGTAGAGCGTGGAAGGGTAAGAGGGTAAAGGTGGTTGGGGAAGGATAATATGCTGGCAAAATAGGGAGAAAACGGGCCAAAAAAATTATCAAAAAAGACAAGATGACAGGGGATATGAGAAAGGAAGGGAAGGTGGGGGAAGAAAAAAATACGCCCGCCCCCTCATGTTGTTCATATTAAAAGAGAAAAATTAACTTTAAAAAAATTAACAAAACACATGTTACTAATACAAAATATTATTCAGCGTATTGTAATAATAGATTATGTTTTGTAGATATTTAGAGTCGGTTATAGAATGTTATTTTCCATGTATCATATCTTAATATATTAATATTGATAACATTTGCAAATAAGCCGGCTTATTCCCCCTTATGTCATTTCTTTTTGACAAATTGCGGTGTTCATTAACGCTCATTTTGTTCAGTTTTAAAATCTTACTATTTTCAGTGATACCAATATATCATGACTGCTAAATAGGACGTTCATTTAAAGAAGAAACACATCGTAAGTTTTGAGTTATGATCATCTTTATATAAAAACAAGTCCAAGTTACGATCATCCATAGACGAAGTTACGATCATCATCGTGTTTTTTTGTATCTCGATTTTCGTTTTTCTGGTTGCTTTTCCATCATTTAGGAAAAAAACATTCAATGGCAATGCTAATAAAGATGTTTCTTGACATAATACAAATCTGAAAATAAGCTGTTAAAGTGGAGAAATCAGCCTTGTAAAATTTACCTGAATTTGTGTCCGCCATATTGGGATGATTGTAATTGCAGTTACGATCATCTACTACTACTGGGGGTGTTTAACGACCTTGACTGGCTATTAAGCCCTCGCACGGTCGGCTCGGTGCCCGAAGGCGTTTGGTGAGCGTTTAAATAATTTTGTGCGATCGGTCAGGAACAGGTGGAGGACGCAATTTTGGTAGGCCGCCATCTTGGTTTTGTGAGTGTTTTGGTTTTCTTTTGTTGACTATTTTGGTGTTATTTCTTCACAACGGCTGCTTTCAGGGCCAGATTGGTCAGCTTGGCAGCCCGCTAACCTCGATGATGGAGCACTGGTAGATAAGTCTCGGACGTAGTATTAAAGATGACAGGAAGCATTATCAGGACCAAGGTCGTGAGACAGTGAAATGAAGGTCCATCATCTAACACCTCGGATACAGCCCTCGGACGTCAGTCTGCATTACACTCCCCCATCCACAATGGGTTTTGGAGTGCATGTTGACGTGGGAATTTACGCACAAAACAAACGTTTACTGTACAGCGTTGGATTGGTTTCTGTCATCTAAAGTAGTAAGTCGTTGATCCATCTAAAAGTAAACCCTCATCGAAGATAGCGGGTAAAAGAGAGCTGACCCAGCACGTCCGTTCAGCTGTAATGACTGAGACGTGACTGTGACTGATGTGATGTGAATGATGACAGATTGTGATGAACGATCATCACGTTGACGCCAGTGATATTATAAGTAAGGGAGCTACCATTTGATTTTTATGGGGGGGGGGGAGGTTAGGATGAAATTTGAAAAAAATAGGCACGACAGGAGTTTTGAGTAAAAAAAAAGGCAGGATGAGATTATTTGCAAAAAAAAAAGGCAGGATGACAATTTATGTAAAAAAAAGTCAGGATAAACTAAAAAAAAAGGCAGGACCGAATAGAGTGAAAAATAAAAAGGCAGGACCGAATAGAGGGAAAAATAAAAAGGAGGACAAAATTTTTCATCCTTGCCCCCCCATAAAAATCAAATGGTAGTTCCCTAAGTTTAAATATCTTGAATACAGTTTCACTCTTGTTATGATATTGTAACTATCATATCTATTTAGTTGGCCTAATTTGTTTTGTGTGGCCTATTATACATGTTTATATTGTGTACAAAATAAAATACATTGTGTTACAACTATGCAGTTTAGAAATCACTGGAACAATCATTGATACTAATGGAATGATTAGAACTTTCTATTTCACTTACATAACGTTTCCAGAATGATCATAACAAAAGATGCGTAATTTATATTTCTAGCGTTGTCTAGAAATTTCCGTTTGAGTATTTAAATGCAGACCCAAAAGTTAGTTGAATATGGAGATTTGGACATAGACATAGATAGACTTAGACATCGATAGACATCAACATTCTCAGCAGTTGGATTGACACTTTTATTTACAAACTACATCATACTAGATTGTGACCAATTGGATATAATATTCTGTGGATTCCGTGAAGATTTCGGATAAAGAAAAGATAAAAGATTGGACTCATATTTTGACAGTTAAGTTGACATTTCTTTTGTGTAATACTTTTGTAAACTAGTGTATAATAAATCTTGTTAATTTTATTATTGATTTGTGTCTTTTGTTGGCTACAATTAAAAGGCGATTTTCTGGCATAACAGAAATTGGGGCTCGTGTTTGGGATAACGTAAATATCTCATTGAAAATTTTTCAGTATATTTTATTAGAATTAGCCAACAAAATTCTACAATATGGCATTTGATGCCGGTAAATTTTTGAAAACGCCAGACCTGGAAGGGTTTGATAATTTAAAGAAAGAGGAATTAGTGTTGCTTGCTAGACATCTGAAATTAGACTTAAGAGTATCTATGAGAAAACAAATTATAAAAAATTTGGTAATAGACAAACTAGTTGATGCAGAAATTTTAGGTGAAGAGGCTCTTGAACACAAGGTCGAAAATGTTGATGCTTTCAAATTAAAACAGCTTGAATTAGAACATGAACTTAAATTAAAACAATTGGAAAAAGAAAAAGCAGAACTTGAAGTGAAGGAAAGGTTAGAGATGGAGAAGATGAAAGAAAAAGAAAAAGAAGATGATTTTAAATTAAAACAGGCAGAACTTGAAATGAAGGAAAGGTTAGAGATGGAGAAGATGAAAGAAAAAGAAAAAGAAGATGATTTTAAATTAAAACAGGCAGAACTTGAAATGAGGAAAAGGTTAGAAATTGAGAAAATGAAAATTGAAATGGCAAAAGAAGAAAGCAACACTAAATTCCAATCAAAATCAGAACATTTTAATTTTGATGCAGCAAAAAACATACGTTTGGTTCCCAAATTTTGTGAAAAAACAGTTGATAAATTTTTTCCACAGTTTGAGAAAATTGCTCAAAATTTGAAATGGGCGAAGCCTTTTTGGACTACAATGCTGCAAAGTGTTTTTGAGGGCAAGGCCGCTGAAATTTACTCAGCACTTTCATCAGAAAATAGTTCTGATTATGACAAGGTTAAAAAAGAGGTTTTGAAAGCTTATGAGCTAGTGCCAGAAGCATATAGACAGAAATTTAGGTCTTATAAAAAGTTTGATTCACAAACCTATGTTGAATTTGCTAGGGAAAAAGAAGATCTATTTGATAAATGGCTTACGTCAAAGAAAATAGATAAAAATTTTGATAACTTAAGGCAATTGATGTTATTAGAAGAGTTCAAGCAGTGTGTTCATTTAGACTTAAAAACACATTTAGATGACAAAACTGTTGAGACATTACAAGATGCAGCTGTTATTTCCGATAATTATACCCTTTCACATAAGAGAAGTTTCAAAGGTCAAAATACTTCGAGTGGAAATTACAAGAATCAAAGCACTGAGCGTAGTGATAGTAAGCCTGTTGCACAGAATAAGAGACAGTCTAGTTATAATATGTCTAGTCCAAAGTTTGAAACTTTTGAAAAGAAGTCACTGACTTGTGCTTATTGTAAGAAGAATGGTCACCTGATGGCTGATTGTTTTAGACTCCAGAAGAAGAATGAAAGAGATAATAAGCCCAAGACCAGTACTTGTACGACACCCCGTTTTAAACATACGTTGGAATGTCCTGCGAGTCAGGCTTTTAAGTCCAGTTTTTGTGATTACATGGAGGATTATATACCCTTTATGTCTGATGGGTTTGTTTCTATTGTTGATAATACTACTCCTCAGCCTATTAAGATTTTACGGGACACTGGAGCTTCTCAGTCTTTATTGTTAGAAGGTGTATTGCCTTTGTCCGAGGAGACTTCTGTTGGTGCCTCCGTTTTGGTACAAGGTGTGGAGTTAGGTTGTATAGATGTTCCCCCATCGTATTTATCTGAAGTCAGATTTGATTACTGGACCAGTTGTTGTGGGTGTTCGTCCTAATCTCCCTGTTGAGGGTGTTTCATTATTGCTAGGAAATGATCTATCTAGGAACAAAGTGGTTGCTGAACCAATTGTTACCAGTGAACCGGTGGTGGATGTTAAATCACCTGAAGATGATGCTGAACTGTATCCAGCTTGTGTCGTTACTAGGGCGATAGCTAGAAAAAAACAAAATGAGGATTTGCAAGAAGACCAGTTTGATTACATGGACCTTTCTGACACCTTTCTAGCCGACATTGAAGGTCCCGGTAGCTCAGAGAAGGCCGTCATCAGACCATCTAGTATTAGCAAGAATGTAATTATGCCATGGCCAGACGTAAACAGCCATTCATTAGACCGAAGGAAATTTGTCGAAGAACAAAATAAAGACAATGAGGTTCTTCAGCTCTGCAAGAGGGCTCAACCACAGGAGGAAGCAGACAAAGTGGCCGAATGCTATTACCATCAAGACGGCATTTTAATTAGAAAGTGGAGGCCCCCTGATGCTACCCCAGAGGAGGCATGGAGAGTGGTATACCAAGTGGTGGTGCCTAAAGTCTATAGGCAAGACATTATTGGTCTTGCCCATGACACCCCCTTGGCTGGACACTTAGGTATAAGAAAGACTTGTCTTAAGATCTTACAGGATTTCTACTGGCCAAGACTAAGAAGTGGTGTCGCAGAATACTGCAAATCATGCCATATATGCCAGGTTGTTGGTAAGCCTAACCAGAAAATACCACCAGCACCACTTCTGCCTATTCCAGCCTTTGAAGAACCTTTCAGCCGAGTACTCATTGATTGCGTTGGACCTTTACCGAAGACCGGAAATGCGTATTTATTGACAATCATGTGTACTCCACTCGCTTTCCTGAGGCTATTCCGTTAAGGAATATCAAGACACCTACTATTGTCAAAGCTCTGATCAAATTTTTCACGCTAGTAGGACTTCCAAAGTCTATACAGTCCGACCAGGGTTCAAATTTTATGTCAGGTTTATTTCAGCAAGTCGTGTACCAGCTAGGGATTGCTCAGTATAGGTCAAGTGCTTATCATCCAGAATCTCAAGGTGCCTAAGAACGTTTTCATCAAACATTGAAGAACATGATTAGAACTTTTGTCTTCAATTTGACAGGGATTGGGATGATGGTGTTCACTTTTTACTTTTTGCGGTCCGAGAGGCTGTTCAAGAATCCCTTGGTTTTAGTCCCTTTGAGTTGGTATTTGGTCATACTGTAAGGGGACCTTTAAAATTGATTAAGGAAAAATGGCTTACTGAACACACTGACTTGAATCTTCTAGACTATGTATCTAGATTTATAGAAAAATTGTATACTGCTTGTCAAATTGCTCAGAACAATTTAAAAACTGTTTAGAATAAGATGAAAATATGGTATGATAAAGATTCCAGGGACAGAGTTTTTGAGCCAGGTGATAAGGTACTTGTATTTTTGCCAGTCCCTGGACATCCATTACAAGCTAAATATTGTGGTCCTTATACCATAGAGAGTTAAATCAATGATTTGAATTATATTGTAAAAACACCAGGTCGGCGTAAACAAAGTAGAGTGTGTCACATTAATATGTTAAAACCATATTTTGAGCGTACTAATGAAGGTAGGGGTAAACCAGTTGCCACTTTAGCCATGGTTAAATTGGAGAACAATCATGAGAAACCAGATGTAATTGAACCACCTTTTAGTTCTAAAACTATGGAAGAGACAGTTAGATTGAAAAATTAAGAAATTTTGTCAAATTTAGATTCAAAACTTGCACATCTGTCTTTTGATCGTAGAGAAAAATTAAAAGCTTTGGTATTTTCTTTTAAAAATCTTTTTCCAGATGTGCCAAACAAAACCACTGCTGTTTGTCATGATGTCGATGTTGGTGATGCTTCTCCAATTAAGCAACATCCTTACCGGCTCAATCCACTCAAACTTGAATTTATGAGACAAGAAATTAAATATATGCTTGACAATGACATTATTGAGCCGAGTAACAGTGAATGGAGCTCTCCTTGTCTGCTTGTGCCCAAACCAGATAAAACTTTTGTTTCGTAAATGATTTCAGAAAAGTAAATTCTGTTTCAAAATCTGATTCCTATCCGATTCCAAGGATAGACGATTGCATTGATAATATTGGAAAAGCAAAATTTGTGAGCAAATTTGATTTATTGAAAGGTTACTGGCAAGTCCCATTGACACAGAGAGCTTGAGAAATATCAGCTTTTGTCACACCAGATGGCTTATTTCAATATACTGTAATGCCGTTTGGCATGAAAAGTGCTCAGCTACATTTCAAAGAATGATCAATAATGTTATAAAAGATTTAGACTGTTGTTATGCTTATATTGATGATCTTATTGTATGTAGTGATAGCTGGGAAGAGCATTTAACACATTTATATGATACTTTTGATAGATTGTCACAATCAAATTTGACTGTTAATCTTGGTAAAAGTGAATTTTGCCAGGCCACTGTTGATTATTTAGGGCATACAATTGGCCAAGGTCAAGTGAAACCTATTACGGCTAAAGTGGATGCAATTACTAAATTTCCTCCTCCTACAAATAAAAAGCAACTTATGAGATATTTAGGCATGATTGGATTTTACAGAAAATTTTGTTCAAATTTTGCTACTGTTGTTCAACCATTGACTCATCTTTTACGGAAAGATTCTAAATTCATCTGGAGTGAAAATTGTCAAAACGCTTTTGAAAATAGCAAATCACTTTTAATTAATAGTCCAGTTCTGATCACTCCAGACTTTGAAAAACAATTCAAACTTGCCGTTGATGCAAGCGATGTAGGAGTTTGCGCTGTTTTATATCAAGAGACAGATGATAATGTTGAAAAACCTATATCATATTTTTCTAAGAAATTAGATAAACATCAGAAAAATTATTCGACTATTGAAAAACAGTGTTTTGCACTGTTGTCTGCACTTCAACATTTTGATGTATATTTAAATCCCACTGTGCATCCTATTCTTGTTTATACTGATCATAATCCTCTAACCTTCATACATAAAATGAGAAACAAGAACCAGAAATTGACTAGGTGGAGTTTATTGTTACAGGAATATGATGTTATTGTAAAACATATTAAAGGTAAAGATAATGTAATAGCAGATGCTTTATCTAGAACTTATTAGAACACTGTGTATTTTTGAAAATACTTACTATATATTACTATGTATTTTGTACATATTATTCATGAAAAGTTTTGTTACACTCAAACTTTTGTTAAGGGGAGGTGTTATGATATTGTAACTATCATATCTATTTAGTTGGCCTAATTTGTTTTGTGTAGCCTATTATACATGTTTATATTGTGTACAAAATAAAATACATTGTGTTACAACTATGCATTTTAGAAGTCACTGGAACAATCATTGATACTAATGGAATGATTAGAACTTTCTATTTCACTTACATAACGTTTCCAGAATGATCATAACAAAAGATGCGTAATTTATAATTCTAGCGTTATCTAGAAATTTCCGTTTGAGTATTTAAATGCAGACCCAAAAGTTAGTTGAATATGGAGATTTGGACATAGACATAGATAGACTTAGACATCGATAGACATCAACATTCTCAGCAGTTGGATTGACACTTTTATTTACAAACTACATCATACTAGATTGTGACCAATTGGATATAATATTCTGTGGATTCCCGTGAAGATTTCTGGATAAAGAAAAGATAAAAGATTGGACTCATATTTTGACAGTTAAGTTGACATTTCTTTTTGTGTAATACTTTTTGTAAACTAGTGTATAATAAATCTTGTTAAATTTTATTATTGATTTGTGTCTTTTGTTAGCTACAATTAAAAGGCGATTTTCTGATGTAACACTCTCTTTCATTGCCAAGATCAAAATAAATAAATATATTTGTTCTTTAAATTATTTTTAATAGGAATTCAGAGAAAAAGAAAAAAAAAAACTTTTTGTGACTTGTTGAAAACGTCTACGGTCTAGTAAAACTCTGTCAATATCAAATCGTGTGCGATTGTTTGCGGTATTTTCATGGAAACAGCAGTTTTCCATCATCAAGTAGACGTTGAAAATGATTGTAAATGATTCAAGAACACTTCACGAGTGTTAAAATATGACAAAATCTCAAAAGTAACAGTAGAAAAGTTGTTTTGTCATTAGCCAGAAATTGAATAAGTATGGAAAATCGAAAACAAATACGGTATGAGATGTGGCGGCAAATTCGTACTTAATAGATTAAAAAAATATACGACTTTGGAAGAAAAATAGTGCCATGCTTAAGTGAAATACTGTTAAATTTATCCATCACAATAATGTTTGAAGGACATTAAGCTAAAACAAAGCACATGCAGCAGTCTGTTACATCAGATCCTGAACGAAAAACCGACGTTTTGTAGTTTATGCATCGTTGTGCTGGTGCCCACCTGACTTTAACACTTTGTACGTAGTGTAACGGAGATGCTGTGAAATAATCTCCCTTTGCTAGAATATGGGATGACTCAAAATGAACTATATCACTGTGCAAGAACGGAATACCAAAGTAAAAAGATAAATGAAATTATATTAGGATGATTTAAAGACGTTTTTTCCAACTTACTATATATTTTATAGAAAACTTTGCCATTCTTATAGAGGAATTATACCTTATAACTGAACTTGTAAAAAGAATAGACTTATTATAGAAATTTTTGTATCGTGCAAGGGCTGAACAACCAGTCGTTAAACACTACCAGTAGTACTGGGTGTTAATTAGACCAGTGGAGTGGTATTTACCAGTGGCGGATCAAGAAATTTTCATAAGTGGGGGCCCACTAACTGCCTGAAAGGGGGCCCGCTCCAGTCATGCTTCAGTGATTCCCTATATAATCAACCAAATTTTTTCCCCAAAAGGGGGGGCCCGGGCCCCCTGAAAAACCCTCTAAATCCGCCTCTGTTTACTTCACATTCTTTGACTGTGAATTTACTTAAGGAGCTGAAATAGCTCCACACTTATTTACTGATTACTTTAATTAACTAAATTAATGATTTGGTTTCATTGTTCACATGTAAATTTATGTGGAATATTTAATAAAGTATCTGAACATCAGTATTTGGTCTCATTTGCCAGAGCTTAGTCTCAGGAACCTATGTCCGATGTTTAATCGACACGAGGGAACGGTGACGTTATGCAACATTGAAAAGAAATGAGAAATTTTTAATGGAGCATTAATTTTTATACGACCTCAAAATTTTTGCGGTCGTATATTGGTATGACGTTGGCGGCCTCGTCGTCATCGTCCGAAGACATTTGGTTTTCGCACTATAACTTTAGTATAAGTAAATAGAAATCTATGAAATTTAAACACAAGGTTTATGACCACAAAAGGAAGGTTGGGATTGATTTTGGGAGTTTTGGTCCCAACAGTTTAGGTATTAGGGGCTAAAAAAGGGCCCAGATAAGCATTTTTCTTGGTTTTTGCACAATAACTTTAGTATAAGTAAATAGAAATCTATGAAATTTAAACACAAGGTTTATGACCACAAAAGGAAGGTTGGGATTGATTTTGGGAGTTTTGGTCCCAACAGTTTAGGAATTAGGTGCCAAAAGGGGCCAAAATTAAACTTTGTTTGATTTCATCAAAAATTGAACTATTGGGGTTCTTTGATATGCCGAATCTAACCGTGTATTTAGATTCTTAATTTTTGGTCCCGTTTTCAAATTGGTCTACATTAAGGTCCAAAGGGTCCAAAATTAAACTTAGTTTGATTTTATCAAAAATTGAATTCTTTGGTTCTTTGATATGCTGAATCTAAACATGTACTTAGTTTTTTGATTATGGGCCCAGTTTTCAAGTTGGTCCAAATCGGGGTCCAAAATTAAACTTTGTTTGATTTCAACAAAAATTGAATATATGGGGTTCTTCGATATGCTGAATGTAACCATATATTTAGATTTTTGATATTTTGGCCTGGTTATCAAATTGGTCCACATTGAGGTTTAAAGGGTTCAAAATTGAACTTTATTTGATTTCATCAAAAATTGAATTCTTGGGGTTCTTTGATATGCTGAATCTAACCATGTATTTAGATTTTGGATATTGGAATACCACAAAGGGATGGTAAGAATTGTCTTTGGGAGTTATGGCTCAAACCGTTAAGGAATAAGGTGCAAAAAAGGGGGGAAAAGGGTTTTAAGGTTAATGGACAATTACTGAAGTACAAAACATAATTTAAAAGGCAGTGTAAGGTTGGTAATTGAAACTCATTTGAATATCTCACCTAAACTGATTTTAAATTATGTATATTGGAAATTTGCCAAAAACTTTATTATTAATGAACTTCATTGGAAATTTGCCAATATAAAATGTTGCTGATGAAGCTTTTTTGTTTATCTCACCTAAAGTGCTTTTAAATTATGTATATTGGAAATTTGCCAACAACTTTATTATTAAATTTCTGATTTATATATAAAAGCAAATAATGATAAGGCAAGAGATACACACCAAACAGGATGTGTAAATTATTATATTAGGTATTATGCAATAGCAAGAAATTTCCAATTGCACAGTATTGTGCAATAGCAAGAAATCTTCAATTGCACAGTATTGTGCAATAGCAAGAAATCTTCAATTGCACAGTATTGCGCAATAGCAAGAAATCTTCAATTGCACAGTATTGCGCAATAGCAAGAAATCTTCAATTGCACAGTATTGCGCAATAGCAAGAAATCTTCAATTGCACAGTATTGCGCAATAGCAAGAAATATCCAATAGCACAGTATTGCACAATAGCAAGAAATCTTCAATTTCACAGTATTGCGCAATAGCAAGAAATATTGAATTGCACAGTATTGTGCAATTGCAAGAAATTTTCTTTTGCACAGTATTGCGCAATAGCAAGAAATCTTCAATTGAAATTTAATACAAATTTTTTAACCCATTTTTTAACATTTTTAGATAATTCACCGCATTTATTTTGTGTCAGAAACCTATATTATGTCAAAAATTTGATCACAATCCAAATTCAGACAGTATCAAGCTTGAATGTTGTGTCCAAACTTGCACCAACTGTTCAGGGTTCGACCTCTGCGGTTGTATCAGGCTGCGCTCAGCGAAGCATTTTATTGATATCTATCTGTAAATATTGGATTTTGAAATTAAACTTGCATGTTAATATGGATTAGGTAAATGGTATGAGTTTTGAAAAGAAGAAAGGAAAAAGGGCGCCCTCTACAATTTCAATATCAAAGATGGCGGAACATAAACAAACAGCAAAATCGAGTTTCTTGTTTATAGAATTAGTACACTTTAATCAGAACCATGGACGTTAAGCAACCAACAATCAATCAATCAATCAGAACCATGTCTGGCTATTTTATTGTTGGAAGTAAAAGGCCGCGGACAATTCTATTCTGAATTCGGGGATAACATGTTTATTTCGTTGAATATCACAACATTTGTGTTTGGATTGAGAACTTTTCAAAAAAATCACGAGGCAACATTGGGGAATTTTTCTGAAAATCGAGGGCGACATAAACTTCTCTTTTGAGCTTCTCTAGAGCGAAGTGGGGAATCCTACTGCATGTACTGACTGCCTAAGAGGGGGCCCGCTCAGGTCATGCTTCAGTGATTCCCTATATAATCAACCAAATTTTTCCCAGAAAAGGGGGGGGGGCACGGGTCCCCAGAGCCCCCCTCTAAATCCGCCTCTGCACTTCGCCTGGTGTGGTGACCCCTGATGTCATGAATTTGTTCACACAATATTATCCGATAATTTTTTTTGTCTCGCTTGACATAGTCAAAAAGCGAGACATAGGTATGCTGTTTCCGGCGGCAGCGTCAACAATGTATTAGTTTGTGATTAGGTCTAGTTTATGGTGAACCAAAGATATTTGGTATGCAGTTGTATTAGTATTGGCACATCTCATTACCATGGAGATTATTTGGCCCTGCCCCCTCAGTCATGGTCTATTGACTTTGAAATTTTTGCTTAGTTTTCATGTATTAGTTTGTGATTAGGTCAGTTTATGGGGAACCACTAGTGGTAAGTTAATGTTAATTGGTATGCAGTTGTATAAGCATTATCATATCTCATTTCCATGGAGATTATTTGGCCCGCCTCAGTCATGGTCTATTGACTTTGAAATTTTTGCTTAGTTTTCATGTATTAGTTTGTGATTAGGTCAGTTTATGGGGAACCACTAGTGGTAAGTTAATGTTATTGGTATGCAGTTGTATAAGCATTGGCATATCTCATTTCCATGGAGATTATTTGGCCCCGCCCCCTCAGTCATTGTCTATTGACTTCGAAACTTTTGCTTAGTTTTCATGAATTAGTTTGTGATTAGGTCAGTTTATGGGGAACTGTTAGTGGTATTCCAATGATATTTGGTGTGCAGTTGTATAAGAATTGGCACATCTCATTTCCATGGAGATTATTTGACCCCTCAGTTATGGTTTATTGACTTTGAAAATTTGCTTAGTTTACATGTATAAGTTTGTGTTTAGGTTTGTTTAAAGGGAACTACTTATGATAAGTCAATAGTATTTAGTATGCAGTTGTATTAGCGTTGGCACATCTCATTTCCATGGAGATTTTTTTAGCCATGTACCTTCAGTCATGGTTCATTGACTTTGAATATTTACAAATGTTAAAGTGTTGCTATTTTAATTTCAACATTTGCATTATCGAAATTACAAAAAAGCGAGACATATCTCTGTTTATATTACCAAAGTGAAGTCTTAGGTGCACGGATACACCAGACTGCACCGTACATGTATATGAGCTTAATTGTTAAGTCCTTTATGTAGACGTATTAACCTACTCTGTGTTCCTCTATCTTTTAATGCTGGTAAATTAAGCTATTTCAGAGTCACTGTCATTGATCTTGGTTCATAATCTCTTAGACCGAATAATCTATCTCTTATGTGTTTATATTTGTCATTTCATATTTCCTTTTTATCATTTTTATACGACCGCAAAAAAATTTTGCGGTCGTATATTGGTATGACGTAGGCGTTGTCGTCGTCGACGTCGTCGTCCAGCGTCGTCTTCCGAAGACACATTGGTTTTCGCACTCTAACTTTAGTTTAAGTGAATGGATCTCTATGAAATTTTACCATAAGGTTCAATATCACAAAAGGAAGGTTGGGATTGATTTTGGGGGTTATGGTACCAACAGTTAAGGAATTAGGGGCCAAAAAGGGGCCAAAAATATGCATTTTGGGCCAAAAATAAGCATTTTTGTAACTTCCAGACATAACTTGTGTGTTAGTGTATGGATCTCTCAGACTTATTTTTTGCATCATTTAAGTTTTATAATAAATTAAGAAAGATAAGTAAAAATTTGTATTCACGTAATACAATATTTATTTTTTTATGTTTGTAAATTCAGTTACATGCCGAAAAGATGTTGCCATTTAAAATATATCGTTTAATAATTTATATAGTTCAAATCCTCTTTTAATACTTTGTCTGAGTTGTCCTTATAGAAGATCTGAGTTGACTTATTGATGGTCCGAGTTGTCTTAATGACGGTCCGAGTTGTCTTAATGACGGTCAGAGTTGTCTTCTTAGACGATCCGAGTGGACTCAGTCCGACTTGTCTCGGGCCGAGTTGTCCTACATTCGTTGATTTATCTATAGCAAAAGCAGTCATTGACAAATAGTCTGATATCGGATGTAATATTTTCAGAGATGTCATTGATGTGTACAAGAAATAATATTGGAACCAAGACAGTGCCTTGCGAGACACCTGAGAGCACTGAAGTTGTTTTTGAATTGCAACCACTTACTATCAGGCAGTGTGTCATCTGTATTAAGAATGAGTATATCCAATTTAAAATGTTTGTTCGTACTCCATACATTTGTATCTACTGAGTTTACTTTTTAGAAGTTCGTGAGGTACCATATCAAATGCCTTTTCAAAATCAAGTATAAAGATGTCAGACTGTTTAATTTCCTGTTGTCTATAGAAGTTTTCCAGTCGTGTATTACACTTACTAGTTGAGTGTTTAAACTGGGGTATTGCTGGTTTTTTTTTGTGGGTTTTATATTTTCGCTTATTTTGGCAGATAAATGAAAATCGCTAAAATATATTCCACAAAAAATATATGCATACATTCTGTACTTTATCATGTTTATAAAAGCTAAAGCGTCTTGTAAATGATCTATTTTTTCCTGTTGGCAGGTCAATAACAGTATGTTAGTTTTAACAATAAGTGTCAAATATATAGTGCTGTTCCCATGATCGGAATAAGTCGGAAATCGGTTGGGCTCAGTGATGTCCATAATCGATTGGGATTTTGTTAAATCGATTGTCATTAGAGTTTCCGGACTTTTAGCATATCAACTTCTGGTCCATTTACGGTTTGCATTTTACATGCACAGTTAAACAAATTGTAATGAAAAATATTAGTAGATGACAATAACAATCTCAAACATCCTATAATCAAAGACATATGCAATTTCTTTCTGTAGAATCGTGGTTAAAGCATTGACTTTACAGATTGGTCTTGTGTTATTTAAAATAAATAACTTATTATGAAATACTTTCTTTCACTTTTGGTACTTGTTACCCGAGAGCTGGGAACAGTATATCTAATATGTATGTTCCTGCCAGAGAGCGTCCATTAAATCATTCTGATTTTCGTCAAAATAAATTTGTTGCTACATTAGAACATGATGAAAATTGCCTTTAATTAATGTTTCTTCCATTTATTGCATTAACAACGTCATATTCCTTTCCCAATCACTTGTCAAACAACGTTAGTAAATTTTCCTACGTCCGCCATTGAAATGTATACAAAGGAAATAAGACGTTTCGGCCATGTAGCCCGGTCGGTCTTGGTTGTTTCGGCCTTGGTGTGTTTGGCCATTAACCCGTTCGGCCATGTAATAAAAGTCGTTTCGGCCATATATTAATATTATATTAAAAGAGAGTTTGTTATATTTATTTCTTTGTTAATTTTATATTTTTTAAAAGTATTTGTATAATACTTTTAGAAATTATGTATGTTGATTAAATAATTAGTACTTTTATGGTCAACATTGTAAGTACTATTTGCAACCATTTGAAAGTTAATTAGAGTTGATTGCAGAT
This sequence comes from Mytilus coruscus, assembly GCA_017311375.1. Lineage (NCBI taxonomy): Eukaryota > Metazoa > Mollusca > Bivalvia > Mytilida > Mytilidae > Mytilus > Mytilus coruscus. Next base: position 56,246,441 of record CM029600.1, read on the forward strand.
AAAAAAAAATACTATTATTTTTCATAATTGCTGTGATAATTAGTCTACATTGTTTTACCTTTGAAGTTGTAATTTGGGCAAAGTCAAAATAAATGGTTCCTTGCATATAAAGCAATATTTATCAGTCATGCTGATCATTTGATTGGATAAATTGATTTCAAATGATGTGGCTTGATGTGTAGAACATTCCTGCAAAACATCTTTGGAAAATCTCAAGTATTAAAAAAATAACGTTAAAAAAAGATGTCAAAATTGTCAGGAGTGCAACACTTTTTTGTGACATTTTGAAAAAATACTTTTTTTTCAAGACACAGCAAATTGTTGTATGGAGGAATATACCTTAAATTCATATTTGTTTTACAACTTATATATCTTGGTGCTGACTTTAGCTCAGAATGAAGCTTTTCCATTGAACCGTTTTGGCACAGATGTGCATTATTTATATCAATAATCAGGTAAATGAACTATTTATTCTAGAAAAGACATATTTGTTTCACAGGATTGACTTTTGTTTATGTTTAGGTGTGAGTCATTTAAGCAAAAATCATTCTATTCCTTAGTAATACTATTTTTTGTGTTGCACTCCTGACATGGCACAACTTTTTTTCAAAACACATCTGTATCAAAACTGTTCAATGGACAAGCTTCATTTGTAGCTAAAATCATCACTAAGACATAATAGTTGTAATATACATAAGAAGAGTAGCCTGAAAGACAAGGAATTTTTCTTTTAGAACCATTTCTTTGATGTCAGGAGTGCAACAGTTTTAAAAAGACATTTTCTTGGACCTACATTTTAAGATAATCTCAGCTTCTAGTGACTTATTTGCATCTAAACATGTTTTCTAACTATTTAGGTTACATGTATGAGTTATAATAAATTCTGAAAGGTAAATTTCAAAGCAGGACTTTGATCCAAGAATTATTGTTTGTCACAAGCAAACATATTTGAATGCTAAATTTTCATATTTTTTTCAAATTATGGAAGCTAATTGTCTTAAACTTTGTCATTTGATTAGGAAATAACCATGTTTCATTTAAAAAGCTTTATAATGGTTTCATGTAATACTTATTAAATTATTATAATTGTTATAACAAACAATTAATTTTGTTGCACTCCTGACATGAATTTACCATGCTAAGCTGTTTTGCACAATTTGAGTTCAATTTTAAGACCCAACTTTTGAATGAATGAAAGATGGGAAAGATGGTTGTGAAACTAAACTTTAGAATAAAATCTTACAGGCTAAGTGCATACAAACACACCATCAAAGTCAACAACTTCAACTTTGAGGAGTAGAAAATTGAGAAAAACACTGAAATAAATCCAAATCTGAAGGACAAACTAAACAAATATAAACAAAGAAAGAACAAAGAAAACAAAACAATGTAACACAGAATTCATAAGACTTAGACCAGAATTAAAACACATGAGAAAATGAAAACAAAACAGAGAAAGTGACAACAGAAGAGAAGAAGAAAATTGACACAAGCTAAAAAAAAAGTTGCAAAACAGCAGAAAATTGTCCAGTCAAGTAGCAAAAGTACAGATGCACTTCAATACCTAGAGAAATGAGAAAGAGAAGTCAAAGAATAAGACATTATCTTCCAGACCATCTCAAATCTTGGGCTAAAACAATTGAGTACATCATATTCACAGCTACACCAAAGTGGTTGTCAGAGTTAATGTGTACTGATGGTAGCTGAGTGCAAGAATTTGATGAGTCTTGAACATGTTGAAGTATAAACAAAGTTGAGGAACCTCTTAAAGATCTGAAAAATGTACAAAAGAAAATGGCATTTTCAAAGAGTCCCTTAGTTTTAAGTCTAAGTTTTTCAGGTATCCTGTATTCTATTTGAAATTGCCAGTTTCTTTTCAAGTTTCCAGATCTATTAAGGGTCGCTCAACTTTGTTTCCACTTCAGCACCCATCAATTTCTAGCACACTTCCATCAGTACTGATTAGTTCTTACAACTACATGTACCTTGGTGTAGCTGTGGATATGATTGATGTATTCCGTTGTTTTAGGGCAAGGTTGGGTTGGTCAGGAAGAATTTTCCCTATACTTTGTCTTCTCTTTCTGTTTTCTGTAGATAGTGTATCTGCACCTGTACTTTTGCTTCTTGACTGGACATTTTTCTGTGGGTTTGCAAATTTTTGGCTTGTGTAAATTTTCTTCTTTTCTTCTGTTGCCAATCTCTCTGTTTTTTTCATTTTTTATCCATCTGTGTTTTTGTCTTCAGGTCTAAGTCTTTGTAATTTAGTTTTACATTGTTTTGTTTTTTTGTTGTTCTTTCTTTGGTTTTATTTGTCTAGTGTTCTTGAGGTAGATCTTCTTTCAGAGTTTTTCTCAATTTTCTGCTCATCAAAGTTATAGTCGATGTTGACTTTGATGGTGTGTTTTGATCCCTTAGTCTGTCTGATTTTATTCTCAAGTTAGGTTAGTTTCATCAACTATCTTTCCCATCTTTCATTCATTTAAAATTATTAAATCTGTACACAACTTCTTCATTTGGTAAAATCATTTCAGGAGTTCAACAAAATTAATTGTTTGTTATTATAGTTATAATAATTTAATAAGTATAACATGAAACCATTATAAAACTTTTAAATTGAAATATGGTTATTTCCTAATCGAAATACACAGTTTATGAACAATTAGCTTCCTAAATTCTAAACTTATATAACAATTCATCATTTAAATATTTTTGCTTGTGTCGTGACAAACAATGATTCTTGGATCAAAGTCCTGCTTTGAAATTTACATTTAAGAATTTATTATAACTCATACATTTAACCTAAATAGTTAGAAAACATGTTTAGATGCAAATAAGTCACTAGGAGCTGAGATTATCTTAAAATGTAGGTCCAAGAAAATGTCATTTTTAAACTGTTGCACTCCTGACATCATAGAAATGGTTCTAAAAGAAAATTTCCTTGTCTATCAGGTTACTCTTGAGTGCAATCTTGTATCTAGTATAGTATCTTTTGAAAAATAAAACAGAACCATATATTGGCTTTTGTCTTTTTTTAGTGTGAGTCTTTAAACTTCCAAAGTTGCACTCCTGACATTTATAGGGAGGGCTTATTTACTAGACGCTCACACATTATTTATATCAATAATCAGGTAAATGAACTATTTATTCTAGAAAAGACATATTTGTTTCACAGGATAAACTTTTGTTTATGTTTAGGTGTGAGTCATTTAAGCAAAAATCATTCTATTCCTTAGTAATACTATTTTTTGTGTTGCACTCCTGACATGGCACAACTTTTTTTCAAAACACATCTGTATCAAAACTGTTCAATGGACAAGCTTCATTTGTAGCTAAAATCATCACTAAGACATAATAGTTGTAATATACATAAGAATCTATGGCACATATCATCAAATTGCAAGTTGCTGTGTCTTTAAAAAAGAATAAAATTTCAAAATGTCAAGAAAAAGTGTTGCACTCCTGACAATTTTGACATCTTTTTAACGTAATTTTTTATACGACCGCAAAAATTTTTGTGGTCGATATTGGTATGACGTTACGTCGTCGTCGTCGCCGTCCGTCGGCGTCGTTGTCGTCGTCCGAAGACGCATTGGTTTCGCACTCTAACTTTAGTTTAAGTGAATGGATCTCTATGAAATTTTACCATAAGGTTCAATATCACAAAAGGAAGGTTGGGATTGATTTTGGGGTTATGGTACCAACAGTTAAGGAATTAGGGGCCAAAATAAGCATTTTGTAACTTCCAGACATTACTTGTGTGTTAGTGTATGGATCTCTCTGACATTGTACCACAAGGTTCCATATCACAAAGGGAATGCTGGGATTGATTTTTGGGGTAATTGCCTCAAAATTTTAGGAATTAGGGGCCAAAAAGGGCAAAAACAAGCATTTTCTAGTTTCATGACAATAACTTGTGTGTAAGTGTATGGATCTTTCTGAAATTGTACTACAAGGTTCCATATCACAAAGGAAAGCTGGAATTGAGTTTGGGGTAATTGCCTGAAACGTTTAGGAATTAGGGGCCAAAAGGGGCCAAAATAAGCATTTTCTAGTTTCCAGACAATAACTTGTGTTCAAGTGTATGGATCTCTCTGAAATTGTACTGCAAGGTACCATACCTCAAAGGGAAGGCTAGGATTGAGTTTGGGGGTGATGAATCATAAGGGGGTTCAAAAAATTTTTTGGGGGATATTTTTTTTTTTTTTTTTTTTTTTTCTTTAAAATTTTCCATTTTAAGTTGGTTATTTCTGATTTATATTTAAAAGCAAATAATAATGATATGGCAGGAGATACACACCAAACAGGATGTGTAAATTATTATATAATAAGTATTGTGCAATAGCAAGAAATTTTCAATTGCACAGTATTGCGCAATAGCAAGAAATCTTCAATTGCACAGTATTGCGCAATAGCAAGAAATATCCAATATCACAATATTGCGCAATAGCAAGAAATTGTCAATTGTACAGTATTGCGCAATAGCAAGAAATATTCAATTGCACAGTATTGCACAATTGCAAGAATATTCAATTGCACAGTATTGTGCAAAAGAAGATACTTTGTATAAATTGCTTATTTCTTGACCAATTTCAATGGGGTTTTATTCTTGAACTCTTGCGGTTCTTTAATATGCTGATTCTAATCGTGTATTAAGTTTTTGGATTTTGGGCCCGCTTTTAAATTGGTCCACATTGAGGATCAAAGTGTCCAAAATTAAACTTTGTTTGATTTCATCAAAATTGAATTATTGGGGTTCTTTGATATGCCGAATCTAACCGTGTATTTAGATTCTTAATTTTGGTCCTGTTTTCAAATTGGTCTACATTAAGGTCCAAAGGTTCCAAAATTAAACTTAGTTTGATTTTAACAAAATTGAATTCTTAGGGTTCTTTGGTATGCTGAATCTAAACATGTATTTAGATTTTTGATTATGGGCCCAGTTTTCAAGTTGGTCCAAATTGGGGTCCAAAATTAAACTTTGTTTGATTTCAACAAAATTGAATATATGGGGTTCTTTGATATGCTGAATCTAACCATGTATTTAGATTTTTGATTTTGGACCCGTTATCAATTTTGTCCACATTGAGGTCAAAAGGGTCCAAAATTAAACTTTGTTTGATTTCATCAAAAATTGAATTATTGGGGTTCTTTGATATGCCGAATCTAACCGTGTATTTAGATTCTTAATTTTGGTCCCATTTTCAAATTGGTCTACATTAAGGTCCAAAGGGTCCAAAATTAAACTTAGTTTGATTTTAACAAAATTGAATTCTTAGGGTTCTTTGATATGCTGAATCTAAACATGTATTTAGATTTTTGATTATGGGCCCAGTTTTCAAGTTGGTCCAAATCGGGGTCCAAAATTAAACTTTGTTTGATTTCAACAAAATTGAATATTTGGGGTTCTTTGATATGCTGAATCTAACCATGTATTTAGATTTTTGATTTTGGGCCCCATTATCAATTTTTCCACATTGAGGTCAAAAGGGTCCAAAATTAAACTTTGTTTGATTTCATCAAAAATTCAATTATTGGGGTTCTTTGATATGCCGAATCTAACCGTGTATTTAGATTCTTAATTTTTGGTCCCGTTTTGAAATTGGTCTACATTAAGGTCCAAAGGGTCCAAAATTAAACTTAGTTTGATTTTAACAAAATTGAATTCTTAGGGTTCTTTGATATGCTGAATCTAAACATGTATGTAGATTTTTGATTATGGGCCCAGTTTTCAAGTTGGTCCAAATTGGGGTCCAAAATTAAACTTTGTTTGATTTCAACAAAATTGAATATATGGGGTTCTTTGATATGCTGAATCTGACCATGTATTTAGTTTTTGATTTTTGGGCCCCGTTATCAACTTTGTCCACATTGAGGTCAAAAGGGTCCAAAATTAAACTTTGTTTGATTTCATCCAAAATTAAATTATTGGGGTTCTTTGATATGCCGAACGTAAGTGTGTATTTAGATTCTTAATTTTTGGTCCCGTTTTCAAATTGGTCTACATTAAGGTCCAAAAGGTCCAAAATTAAACTTAGTTTGATTTTAACAAAAATTGAATTCTTAGGGTTCTCTGATATGCTGAATCTAAACATGTATTTAGATTTTTGATTATGGGCCCAGTTTTCAAGTTGGTCCAAATCGGGGTCCAAAATTAAACTTTGTTTGATTTCAACAAAAATTGAATATATGGGGTTCTTTGATATGCTGAATCTAACCATGTATTTAGATTTTTGATTTTTGGGCCCGTTATCAATTTTTTCCACATTGAGGTCAAAAGGGTTCAAAATTAAACTTTGATTGATTTCATCAAAATTGAATTATTGGGGTTCTTTGATATGCCGAATCTAACCGTGTATTTAGATTCTTAATTTTTGTCCCGTTTTCAAATTGGTCTACATTAAGGTCCAAAGGGTCCAAAATTAAACTTAGTTTGATTTTAACAAAATTGAATTCTTAGGGTTCTTTGATATGCTGAATCTAAACATGTATTTAGATTTTTGATTATGGGCCCAGTTTTCAAGTTGGTCCAAATCGGGGTCCAAAATTAAACTTTGTTTGATTTCAACAAAATTGAATATATGGGGTTCTTTGATATGCTGAATCTAAGGATGTATTTAGATTTTTGATTTTTGGGCCCCGTTATCAACTTTGTCCACATTGAGGTCAAAAGGGTCCAAAATTAAACTTTGTTTGATTTCATCAAAAATTGAACTCTTGGAGTTCTTTGATATGCTGAATCTAACCATGTATTTAGATTTTGGATATTGGACCATAATAGGTGAATGTCCAATTTAATAATTTTAAGTTCTTAGACCACATTCATTCTGTGTCAGAAACCTATACTGTGTCAAATATTTAATCACAATCCAAATTCAGAGCTGTATCAAGCTTGAATGTTGTGTCCATACTTGCCCCAACTATTCAGGGTTCGACCTCTGCGGTCGTATCAAGCTGCGCCCTGGAGCATTTTATTAATACTTGCGATTTTCCAAAGATATTTTGCAAGATTATTCTACACATCAAGCCACAAAATTCAGCCAATTTTAACATTGCAATGGATGCCATTAAAAAAAAAATGTAGCCAAATATGATGAGACGTGAACTTATGTATACAATAAGTGATATGTATGATATAGTTCAAAAATATTGTTTAAATGAAATTAAAAATGTTAAATCTGAAAGGTATATACACTTAAAATAGAAATCATGGACTTTTTTGATGATGTATAACTGTTTTGATATGATATATATTGAATGTCAGGAGTGCAACAAGATAGGAGAAAATAAAGTACCTTATATCTATAGGTAATAATTTAAAAAAAAAATATTAGTTCAGAAAAACTTTGAAGATTGCAGATCTCTTTTTAAGTTGTCAAACAGCAATTCTGCTGAATATTTAATAGAATTTAGTTCATAGTTTGGTAACTTAACCTCATTTTTATACGACCGCAAAAAAAATTTGCGGTCGTATATTGGTATGACGTTGGTGTCGTCGTCGTCGTCCGAAGACGCATTGCTTTTCGCACTCTAACTTTAGTTTAATTGAATGGATCTCTATGAAATTTTACCATAAGGTTCAATATCACAAAAGGAAGGTTGGGATTGATTTTGGGGGTTATGGTACCAACAGTTAAGGAATAAGGGGCCAAAAAGGGGCCAAAAATAAGCATTTTTGTAACTTCCAGACATAACTTGTGTGTTAGTGTATGGATCTCTCTGACTTTGTACCACAAGGTTCCATATCACAAAGGGAATGCTGGGATTGATTTTGGGGGTAATTGCCTCAAAATTTTAGGAATTAGGGGCCAAAAAAGGGGCAAAAACAAGCATTTTTCTAGTTTCATGACAATAACTTGTGTGTAAGTGTATGGATCTTTCTGAAATTGTACTACAAGGTTCCATATCACAAAGGGAAAGCTGGAATTGAGTTTGGGGGTAATTGCCTGAAATGTTTAGGAATTAGGGGCCAAAAAGGGGCCAAAAATAAGCATTTTTCTAGTTTCCAGACAATAACTTGTGTTCAAGTGTATGGATCTCTCTGAAATTGTACTGCAAGGTACCATACCTCAAAGGGAAGGCTGGGATTGAGTTTGGAGGTGATGAATCATAAGGGGGTTCAAAAAATTTGGGGGGGCGGATTTTTTTTTTTTCCTTTTTTTTTCTTTAAAATTTTCCATTTTAAGTTGGTTATTTCTGATTTATATTTAAAAGCGCAAATAATAATGAAATGGCAGGAGATACACACCAAACAGGATGTGTAAATTATTATATAATAAGTATTGTGCAATAGCAAGAAATTTTCAATTGCACAGTATTGCGCAATTGCAAGAAATCTTCAATTGCACAGTATTGCGCAATAGCAAGAAATATCCAATAGCACAATATTGCGCAATAGCAAGAAATTGTCAATTAGAAAAGTTCAATAGACCAATACCATTGCAATACCATTGATTTATACCATCTTATTAAATATACAAAGTATTGGAGCATCTTTTTCTAGCTCATAGCTCTTAGTTCTTCAATACATATATATTGATTTGTAAAAAAAATGTCAAATTATAATTTAAACTTTCTGTTATGAATAAGACATTTTAAAAAAGCTGTTTTAAGCATTTTCCATAGCCATGGTATTTTGACCCCCTACCATGGAAAATTGAACCACTTATAGACATCAGATTTTCGAATTGTCATAACTATTCAAACTACTTTATAAAGTAATAATGCTTTAATAAGTATTTGGAATGAATACATATGATAGAAAAGATGTTAAAACATTTTTACTTAGTCATGGTATTTTGAACCCCGGCTCTTACCACGGAAATTGAATGCTCTCTATAGACCTCAGATTTTCAAATTGTCATAGCTATTCGAACTAGTTTATATACCGTAGTAATGATGCTTTAATGCGTATTTGGAAGGAATATAACATGTTAGAAAAGACATTATTTGTTTTTACTTAACATGCTTAAGGCATGGTATTTTGGACCCCTAACATGGAAAATTGAACCCCCACTATAGACTTCAGATTTCTGAATTGTCATAGCTATTGAAACTAAGTTATATGATAATAATGCATTAATAAGTATTTGGTCCAAATAAAACCTGTAAGAAAATATTTTTTTAACATTTTTACTTAGCCATTGTATTTTGAACCCCCTACCATGAAAAATTGAACCCAGGGAGTTGAGCTATGACAATTTGAAAAATAGACCTCATATTTTCAAATTGTCATAGCTATCCAAACTACTTTACATAGTAATAATGCTTAAATAAGTATTGGGTAGGGAAAAAAACATGTAAGAAAAGATTATTTAACATTTTTACTTAGCCATGGTATTTTGAACCCCCTATAGACCTCAGATTTTCAAATTGTCATAGCTATTCAAGCTTCTTTATCAAGTAATAATGCTTAACCTAATGTACATTTGTCATTTTACTTCATTTAAAACGAATACAGGATATTCACTGTTCAATATTCCAGGGGGAGGGTCAATTTTGCATCTGGATACATTCTGCTTTTATTGTTATACATGTGCATGTACCTGAATTAGTTTTTGGTCTTGAAAGCTTAAAAGAATGACCACAATCAATAAAGCATAGTCATTCCCAAGGTCGTCGAACATTGGGCAAAGTCCGGTAAAAATTGGTTTGGTCCAGTTACATGTACCTTGTAAGTGATATGCATTACTGAACCAAATGACCAGTAAAATTTTTTATTTTGTCCAAATCATATGTGTAAATGTCCTGTAAAAAAGTGTCTGGTCCAGTTAAGAAGTATGGTTTACTGGACCAAATGTCCAGTTGATTTCTCAAAGACTTTAGAACCACTGAAAGCAGGTGTAAAAAATAAGAAGATGTGGTATGATTTCCAATGAGACAACTCTCCACAAGAGACCAAATGACATAGAAATTAACAACTAAAGGTCACCATACTGCCTTCAACAATGAGCAAACCCCATACCACATAGTCAGCTATAAAAGGCACCAAAATGACAAATGTAAAACAATTCAAACAAGAAAACTAAAGGCAACCTTTTCAACTCTCTAGTTTCATCTGTAATTCATTTTATGAAAATCTGACATGTTGTGTATGATTTAATGTGAGGAAATTTCCTTTAATTCTTTTTCAGATTCTCATTACAGATTATTTCCAAGATCTTTGGGTGATGTACTGTCAACTTATAATGTACAAGAATTGCACTTAACACAAGCACAAGGATTTTGGAAACACAACAAGTGGGGGTATCCTCCAGAAGATGCACCACCTGGCGTTGAATTATGGGTGTGGTTCAAACCTGGAACATTGAAGTAAGTAAGACTAAATGTTAAGAATGAAAAATTATGTAATATTTTTATATGACCGCAAATTTTTGCAGTCGTGTAATGCTGTGACAATGTTGACGCCGAATAAAATATTAGTTGTGAAATCTTCACTTTGAAAGCAGTGTCAACAATGCTAAGAAACAAAAGTAGATGTCATTTAAATTGAAACAATTAACCAAATGAAGATGGGGCAATGATTTTTAAAAATTTTTTTATAGCATATGTGACCGATATTTTGACAATTGATTTATTATTATACCCCACGCAACGAAGTTTTGGAGGGTATAATGTTTTTGAACCGTCCGTCAGTCCGTCAGTCCTGTTTCTTGTCATCGCAACTCCTCTCAAACCGCACAACAGAATTTCATGAAACCTTTTTATACGACCGCAAAATTTTTGTGGTCATATATTGGTATGACGTTGGCGGTGTCGTCGTCGTTCGAAGACATTTGGTTTTCACACTATAACTTTAGTATAAATGAATTGAAATCTATGAAATTTAAACACAAGGTTTATGACCACAAAAGGAAGGTTGGGATCGATTTTGGGAGTTTTGGTCCCAACAGTTTTAAGAATTAGGGGCCAAAAAAGGGTCCAGTAAGCATTTTCTTGGTTATCGCACAATAACTCTAGTATATGTAAATAGAAATCTATGAAATTTTAACACAAGGTTTATGACCACAAAAGGAAGGTTGGGATTGATTTTGGGAGTTTTGGTCCCAACAGTTTAGGAATTAGGGGCCAAAAGGGTCCAAAATTAAACTTTTGTTTGATTTTATCAAAAATTGAACTATTGGGGTTCTTTGATATGCCGAATCTAACCGTGTATTTAGATTCTTAATTTTTGGTCCCGTTTTCAAATTGGTCTACATTAAGGTCCAAAGGGTCCAAAATTAAACTTAGTTTGATTTTAACAAAAATTGAATTCTTTGGGTTCTTTGATATGCTGAATCTAAACATGTACTTAGTTTTTTGATTATGGGCCCAGTCTTCAAGTTGGTCCAAATCGGGGTCCAAAATTAAACTTTGTTTGATTTCAACAAAAATTGAATATTTGGGGTTCTTCGATATGCTGAATCTAACTATGTATTTAGATTTTTGATATTTGGACCCGGTTATCAGATTGGTCCACATTGAGGTTTAAAGGGTCCAAAATTGAACTTTATTTGATTTCATCAAAAATTGAATTCTTGGGGTTCTTTGATATGCTGAATCTAACCATGTATTTAGATTTTGGATATTGGAATACCACAAAGGGATGGTAAGAATTGTCTTTGGGAGTTATGGCTCAAACCGTTAAGGAATAAGGGGCAAAAAAGGGGGAAAAAGGGTTTCCAGGTTAATGGACAATTACTTAAGTACAAAACATAATTTAAAAGGCAGTGTAAAGTTGGTAATTGAAACTGATTTGAATATCTGACCTAAACTGCTTTTAAATGATGTATATTGGAAATTTGCCAAAAACTTTATTATTAATAAATTCCATTGGAAATTTGCCAATAACTTTAGTTTAATGAACTTCATTGGAAATTTGCCAATATAAAATGTTGCTGATGAAGCTTTTTTGTTTATCTCATCTAAACTGCTTTTAAATTATGTATATTGGAAATTTGCCAAAAACTTTATTATTAATAAATTCCATTAGATATTTTCATTTGCATAGTATTGCGCAATAGCAAGAATTCTTCAATTGCACAGTATTGCGCAATAGGAAGAAATTTTCAATTGCACAGTATTGCGCAATAGCAAGAAATCTTCAATTGCACAGTATTGCGCAATAGCAAGAAATATCCAATAGCACAATATTGCACAATAGCAAGAAATCTTCAGTTTCACAGTATTGCGCAATAGCAAGAAATATTGAATTGCACAGTATTGCGCAGTTGCAAGAAATCTTCTTTTGCACAGTATTACGCAATAGCAAGAAATCTTCAATTGAAATTTAATACAAATTTTTTAACCCATTTAACATTTTTAGATAATTCACCACATTTATTTTGTGTCAGAAACCTATATTATGTCAAAAATTTGATCACAATCCAAATTTAGACAGTATCAAGCTTGAATATTGTGTCCAAACTTGCACCAACTGTTCAGGGTTCGACCTCTGCAGTTGTATCAGGCTGCGCTCAGCGAAGCATTTTATTAGATAATAAGGACATACTATGTAGATGTGCATATCAACAGGAAATTAGGATTCAATTTTTTTTCTAGGAGTTACGCCCCTTTGAACTTATTTGCTTCAATATACTACTGCAACAGTTTGTCATCGCAACTCCTCTGAAACCACACAACAGAATTTTATGAAACTTTGTAGATAATAAGGACATACTATGTAGATGTGCATATCGACAGGAAATTATGATTCAATTTTTATACGACCGCAAACAAATTTTGTGGTCGTATATTGGTATGACCAATATTGTAATTACCTTTTGCGTCGTCGTTGTCGTCGTCGTCGTCCGAAGACACATTAGTTTTCGCACTCTAACTTTAGTTTAAATGAATGGATCTCCATGAAATTTTACCATAAGGTTCAATACCACAAAAGGAAGGTTGGGATTGATTTAGGGGGTTATGGTACCAACAGTTAAGGAATTAGGGGCCAAAAGGGCCAAAATAAGCATTTTGTAACTTCCAGACATAACTTGTGTGTTAGTGTATGGATCTCTCTGACATTGTACCACAAGGCTCCATATCACAAAGGGAATGCTGGGATTGATTTTGGGGTAATTGCCTCCAAATTTTAGGAAGTAGGGGCCAAAAAGGGCAAAAACAAGCATTTTCTAGTTTCATGACAATAACGTGTGTAAGTGTATGGATCTTTCTGAAATTGTACTACAAGGTTCCATATCACAAAGGAAAGCTGGAATTGAGTTTGGGGTAATTGCCCAAAACGTTTAGGAATAAGGGGCCAAAAATAAGCATTTTTCCAGTTTCCAGACAATAACTTGTGTTCAAGTGTATGGATCTCTCTGAAATTGTACTGAAAGGTACCATACCACAAAGGGAAGGCTGTGATTGATTTTGGGGGTAATTGCCTCAAAATTTTTGGAATTAGGGGCCAAAAAGGGGCAAAAAAAACATTTTTCTAGTTTCAGGACAAGTACTTGTGTGTAAGTGTGTGGATCTTTATGAAATTGTATTACAAGGTTCCATATCACAAAGGGAAAGCTGGAATTGAGTTTGGGGGTAATTGCCCAAAACGTTTAGGAATAAGGGGCCAAAAATAAGCATTTTTCCAGTTTCCAGACAATAACTTGTGTTCAAGTGTATGGATCTCTCTGAAATTGTACTGCAAGGTACCATACCACAAAAGGAAGGCTGGGATTGAGTTTGGAGGTGATGAATCATAAGGGTGTTCAAAAAATGTGAGTGGGGATTTTTTTTCATTTTTTTTCTTTAAAATTTTCCATTTTAAATTGGTTATTTCTGATTTATATATAAAAGCAAATAATAATGATATGGTTTGAATAGGTAAATTAAAAATTTTTAAGTTCTTAGACCACATTCATTCTGTTTCAGAAACCTATGCTGTGTCATATATTTAATCACAATCCAAATTCAGTGCTGTATCAAGCTTGAATGTTGTGTCCATACTTGCCCCAACTGTTCAGGGTGCAACCTCTGCGGTCATATCAAGCTGCGCCCAGCGGAGCATTTTATTTTTCTAGGAGTTACGCCCCTTTGAACTTATTTGCTTCAATATACCTCTGCAACAGTTTGTCATTGCAACTCCTCTGAAACCACACAACAGAATTTCATGAAACTTTGTAGATAATAAGGACATACTATGTAAATGTGCATATCGACAGGAAATTATGATTCAATTTTTTCTTATACAATTTTTTTTCTCACAGTTATTTTATTTCTCCAGTGACAATGTGGGGACGTGGGGTATGTGAGCGCTCTCATTAAGGTTCTTTAATTTGTAAAAAAATCCTCCAAAAAGTATTGCCATAAAGTGACAATTTATATTTTACAAATGTAATGGAAATTATATTCATAACACAGGTTTAATGAAATTATGAAGGAAAAAGGAAAAAAAAGCAATTTTTTCCAACATATGTGACTTGACATTTTGACATCTGGTATAACATATGTGACTTTTTACAACATTTATATTTATCTTATGATTTTTAACTGGATTTTCAAAGGAAAAATCGGTTATTGATTTGGGGATGTACAGTGGGCGGGCGGGCGGGAGGGCGGCTGCCAAACAGTGTCCGTTCATTAACATGCAAACGCTTTGACGAATTTTTTTTAAATTTTGATATGTTGTTCCCTGTGACTAAATGAAGGTCAAGTTCAATTTTCATGATTTTAGCTTCTCTCGTTTTTGAGTTTTTGACTTTTTAGAAGTCCAAATATATACTTATTATATGATTGAGTTATTTCCCTTTGAACAGAAATTGTGATTTGCAAATATCATTTTCATTAGATAATAATCTATTTTTATTAAAGGATATATTTCATTACATTACATTGTGTAGATAAAATTGTTGACATTGATAGATAAGTTGCAGATCTATATTAGTATGTGACAAATGAAAGAAGAAATATTGGGAACTATTAATTATATATATAAAGTTTGATTACACTAAGTGTTTTTAAATTATTTTACCTTATAATAGATAACAAAACATCTGGTAAATATCTTATCACACAATTATAATTGGAGTGACAGATTTATTTGAAAATTTTCTGTTTCCTAAGTGATGAAGATAAGATCTGTAGGACAGTATAAATAAAGTTTGAAATTTACTGTTCATTATTAGACATTTTGAAGATAATTACAGATAAATTTTATAGATTTTAATAGATATTGTATTCATGATAAATGACATTTTGGATTTTTTTCATCTTTTCTTTTGTAAATTGTTTGAAGAATTTCGTGGTTGGTTTGTTTGTTATTCTGTATAAACTTATTTTCTGAATGCTATATATATATTTTTTTTTTGATGAAGCAAACTCCTTTCAAAACTAAGCTTAGTTTGTCTATTAATAAACATATATTTAGATTTCTGATTTGGGCCCAGTTTCCAAGTTGGTCCAAATCAGGGTCCAAAATTATACTGTGTTTGATTTCAACATAAATTGAATATATTTAGGGGTCTTTGAAAAGCTGAATCTAAACCTGTA
Source organism: Mytilus coruscus (assembly GCA_017311375.1). Lineage (NCBI taxonomy): Eukaryota > Metazoa > Mollusca > Bivalvia > Mytilida > Mytilidae > Mytilus > Mytilus coruscus. The sequence continues at coordinate 56,261,906 of CM029600.1, forward strand.
TTTATTTTCATTATTAATTAGATAATATCCCATTGAGGTCTAAAGGGTCCTAAATTAAACTTTTGTTTGATTTCATCAACAATTCAAAAATTGAATTCTTGGGGTTCTTTGATATGCTAATGATAACAATGTTATTAGATTTTGGATATTGGACCACAATAGGAAAATTTCCAATTTCCAATTTTTCAGTTCTTTGACCACATTCATTTTGTGTCACAAACCTATACTGTGTCAAATATTCAGTCACAATCCAAATTCAGAGCTGATTTAAGCTTAAATGTTGTGTCCATACTTGCTTAACTGTTCAGGATTCGACCTCTGCAGGAATATCCGGTTTGCTGTCACTTTGACAGCCTCTTGTCTAGATTCAATTTAATCGTAAATGCTAATTAAGTTTGGATATTTATCCGAGGATTTATCGTTTCTGCAATTCAATATTAAATGCATATTTATTATAATCTAGTATTTTAATATCACAGTGAGACAATATTTATGATGTTCCACATTCATTCTGCAGTATTCATGGTATTATAAGAGGCCCCATTCTGAAATTTGATAAATTATACACAAACAGGACAAATCAATACAAATGAAACACGATGTACATGATATAAGAACGTGGTAATCGGAGGAGTTTTTTCCTGCTATGAACTAATGTACTTTCAATATTGTCAACAGTGTAAGAACCTAATGGAGAAACCTAATCTTGTATCAAACGTTTTGATCAGTATATAAGAGAGGCGGAAGATACCAAAGGGAGGGTCAAACTCATAAGCCGAAAACGAACTGACAATGACATGGCAAAAAACGAAAGAAGTTCAAAAAACAAAACAGCAGTCTACAAATCACAACATAAAAAACTAAAGACTAAGCAATATGAAACCATCCAAAAACCAGGGGTGATCTCAGGGGCTTCGAAAGGGTAAGCAGATACTGCTCCACATGTGGTATCCGTTGTGTTGTTCATGTAAGTAGAAACCCGGTGATAAGTCTAATTCGATAGGTGACATTCATGAAAAAAAGGGTCAGGATTGTGGTAACGACAATTGGAACATAACCGTCATCATCTGTGAAACAGATATTCCATAACGGTCAACAACTCATGAGGGTGACTTTACAATTTTCCAAGGGATGATTTCAACTTCACCTTTTGAAACTCTTGCTTTAATAGCTTCCTTGTAAGCAGCAACCCTCTATCAAGGAAATCATGATAGGAAATGCAAGCTCTGGAATATCGTATCAACTGGGAGATATGGTCTTCAAATGCAGGCGCTGCAGGAATGTTGATTCATAGAAATGGAAAGTTCACATTTTGGAAGCTGAAATCATCTTTTTTGTCATAAAGTTTAGTTCTCAACCGACCTTCAATGTCAATTTCTAAATGTGTCCGTCCCAGTTGTCGTTTCTTGCTGTTTATCATTTTTTTGTTTATAGTTTTGTACATAAATCAGGCCGTTGGTTTTTTCATTTGAATTTTTTTTAAACATCATTTTGGGGCCCTTTGCAGCTTGCTATGCGATGTGGGCTTTTGCTCCGTGTTGAAGCCATAGGGTGAACAATAATTGCTGTTAACTTCAACATCATTTGGTCTCTTGTGGAGAGTTTTCATATTGGCAATCATACCACATCTTATTTTTATCATGTTTATATGGCAACAAACAATTTTATTTTATCAATAACATGTGTGATTATTGACAACATCACATATGTGCATTGCTTCTAATTACATGAATAAAGTTGAAAACAAAGTCAAGATTCAATAAAGTTTTTATATTTTAATTTATGAACCAAAGAAATAAATATTTCTATTTGTAAGTACCATCGGGATATGATAAGCTTCATATGTTCATACATGATTGTTGACAGCACCAGACCGTAGCGTATGTTCACATAAAAATAGTTCCATCATCACATATGTTGTTATTAAGTGATAACAATTTATTTACATGTTTTTCGGCACTGATCGAAATTCTAAGTTACAGACGAGAAATCAACACCGAGTTAAAAAACATTCTAAAAAGAATTTTTTGCACGTATCCCGAAATTGGCAGTAACATATACAATCTAAAACAATTGTGATGTTTGACTTTCAATATTTTGGTCAAGAATTACAAACACAAAAACCGTCAAACAGTCAAATCACAATCTTGCACATCCCCTAATGAGATCCTCGTGGTCTTAGCGTACTTTGGTATTTGGCAACAGACGTATATTCTTTGTTTTCGAGAACTACATATTTTTACAGGATATAGAAACAGGTATAAGACAATTCCTTCTCGATTTTGTGAACGTTCATGATAAATTGTTCATACGTTATAATACTGTGAAGTGTTGACGGACAAAGTACAATCGGCAAACCTCGGCAGATTCCGCTATCCTAAGTTGTCATAATCGTTCAGAACGAGGCAACGATGATAACTTCCGATATAAGCAATTGTCCTAAATAATGACTCGTGTAAACCGTGGATAAAAATAAAAGTTATGTGCATGTTCGTTGTTCTTGATGTTGACGGACATTCAAAGGAAGCTTTTTTCCTTCTTTTTTCCTATTACAAGAAATAACAGCGGTAATATAATCTAAATACAAATAGGTCAACTATAAACGTCTTTGTTTTCATACACATTAACTTTCAATTGACAGCTGTTATATGAGTTACGAATAATTTTCTGTAAATGTAAATTTGACGGAATGTAATCACTTATGAACAGCATATAAAAATGTTAAAAATCACCCATTTTCACAAATGAAATTCACAAAAGTGAAAAGTAATAGTTTAAGACAAAAAACAAAGTATTAAGAACTGAAATGAATAAAAACAATTCACCCATTTTTTTCCAACATATTTGTTTTTCATCTTATACTTGGTGATGTATTAATTGTCCCATTTTAAAAGGGTAAAAATGAGGCCTTTTTGAAATATAATCTTTATCATAAAAAAAAGTTGACAACCAACCAAAATATAATTATTCATATATACTATCTCTTCATTATATCAGCAACATGTTTGCCCCTTTTGTAGCATTCAATTGCTCCTTACAAAAAAATATGATATGTTTTCCCTGCTATACCACTAAAGCACTGTGTAAATGGACTGACCCATATATACCACAAAACTTTAGTATAATTCTATGGATCTCTATTAAACTGTACCACAAGGTTCCATACCATAAAAGAAATGTTAGGATTGATTTTGGGGGTTATGTCCCTAGCTGTTTAGGAAAAAGGGGCCAAAAACAATACTTTTCTAATAGTTTGTATAATTTGCTTATTTCTTGACCAATTTCAATGTAGTTTAATTCTTGGGGTTCTTTAATATGCTGAACCGTGTATTCAGATTTTGGCTTTTGGGCCCTGTTATTAAATTGGTCCACATTGATCTAAAAGGTCCAAAATTAAACTTTGTTTGATTTCAACAAAATAGAATTCTTAGAGTTCTTTGATATACCGATTCTTTCCGTGTATTTAAATTTTTGATTTCGGGCCTGGTTTTCAAATTAAGGTCCAAAGGGTCCAAAATTAAACTTAGTTTGATTTTAAAGTCATATAAAACGATTTTTTTTGTCTTGCCTGCGACGAAAGTCACTGAAAGCGAGACATGGGGATTGCTTTTCCGGTGATGGCGATGACGCCATAAACAATTGTTAAGTTTTCTGCTTAAGTTAGTTTGATAGGAAGTACTTGTGATAGATCATTGATATTTTGTATGAAGATGCATTACTATCAGTATCAGTTTGACGACTATTTTGAGGCCCTGCCCCCTTGGCATTGGTCCAGTGACTTTGAATTAATTAGCCATTTTAAATGTTAAGTTTTCTGCTTAAGTTAGTTTGATAGGAACTACTAGTGATAGATCAATGATATTTTGTGTGAAGTTGCATTGCTATCAGTACATATCAGTTTGAGGACTATTTTGTGGCCCTGCCCCCTAGGTCATGGTCCAGTGACTTTCAATCAATTAACAGTTTTCAATGTTAAGTTTTATGATTAAGTTAGTTTGATAGGAACTACTTACAATAGACAATATTTTCTATAAAGTTACATTGCTGTTTGTGCATCTCAGTTTGTCAACCATTTCAAGGCCCTACCCACTAGTTGGTCCAGCAACATTGAATTAATTAGCAATGTTGCTGTCCATCAGATTATAGATATAGGAAGATGTGGTGTGAGTGCCAATGAGACAACTCTCCATCCAAATAACTATTTATAAAAGTAAACCATTATAGGTCAATGTACGGCCTTCAACACGGAGCCTTGGCTCACACCGAACAACAAGCTATAAAGGGCCCCAAAAGTACTAGTGTAAAACCATTCAAACGGTAAAACCAACGGTCTAGTCTATATAAAAGATTGTCTTTTTCTGAATTTTATGCCAACAGGCGAGACTTATCTCTGTCAACAGTTTATTTATATTTAATACTAATCTTCAACATATTTTCGACAAATAATATTTCATTTAGTGATTGTTGATTGCAAGCTTATTAACTTTCAAGTTTGTTGCCGAAGTTTACCAAATTGTGACATTGATAAAAAATCAACACAGAGCATATGGAGCACGTGAAAAAAGGTGAATTGATAGAGCCATGATATTTATATTTTTATATTTTCCATGCGTTCCCATATATTTATTAAAGTATTCCTTAACAGTTGTTAAATGATTTGGTTTATTTTATTTGTTCTTTAAGAATCTTTTATTAGTCCCCTACCGACGAAGTCGAAGGGGACTTTAGGTTTGCACTCTGTCAGTCTGTCCGTCTGTCCATCCGTCAGTCCAGCAACTCAGTTTTCCACACTTTTTTTCTTCATTTTTGAAGATATTAATTTGATATTTGGTATATAGTTTTATCATGACAAGTTATAGATCAAGTTCAAATTTTATTCTGGTCTGATGATTTACTCCAGAGTTATGGTCCATAAAAAAACTCCATAACTAATGTTAGAGTACTATGTTAAACCATATATCTGTACAAAGGGAGATAATTAATTTTTTAAAAGTCATTCTTTGGTAAATTGTTTGAGGAATTTTGTGGCAGGTTTATATGTTATTTTGTATAAACTAATTTTCTGAGTGCTACATGTATATATATATATTTTTTTTTTATTAAGTGAAATCCTTTAATCTGATAATAATCTATTTTTAGTAAGAAGATATAGGAAGATGTGGTATGAGTGCCAATGAGACAACTCTCCATCAAAGTAACAATTTATAAAAGTAAACCATTATAGGTCAAGGTACGGCCTTCAACACGGAGCATTGGCTCACACCAAACAGCAAGCTATAAAGGGCCCCAAAAATTACTAGTGTAAAACCATTCAAACGGGAAAACCAACGGTCTCATCTATATAAAAACGAGAAACGAGAAACACGTATGAACTACATAAACAGATGACAACTACGGTACATCAGATTCCTGACTTAGGACAGGTGCAAACATTTGCAATGGGATTAAACGTTTTAATGGTACCAAACCTTCTCCCTTTTCTGAAACAATACGGTATATATTTCGTTACATTACATTTTGTAGATAAAAGTTGTTGACATTTTATAGATAAGTTACAAATCTTTATTAGTTTGTGACAAATGAAAGAAAATTTGATTGTAATTTGAAAATAGATATACATTGTATTACATCATATCTAATTTTAGAGAACTATTAATCATATCTAATGTTAGAGTGTTATAGGTTTTCCTCACTTTTTTTATCATGCTTGAAGATATTGATTGACAATTGGTATATAGTTTTATCATGACAAGTTACAGATCAAGTTCAAATTTTTGTTTCGGTCTGATAATTTTGTGCAGAGTTATGGTCCTTGGAAATGAAAAAATTCACTCATATATTCAGTTTTCCACACTGTTTTTAGTCATGCTTGAAGATATTGACTTGGTATTTTCTTTTTGTTTACACCATGACAAGTTATAGAACAAGTTAGCATTTTGTTCCAGTTAAATGAATTTTTACCCGGTAGCGAACTATGTATTGCCATGCAATACTCTCAGAATGCTTGTTACTATTTTCCTTCCAGTGCACGGTTTGATTACATTCTTTCATCACAGGTTTTCCCCTTGCACTTGCTCTATGCAGTGGACAAAGTTCTAACGAGAGGCTTCATAGTTAAGGTCACTGCATACGGGAAAATATCCGCTAATTAGATTACAGGAAGACAATAATTTAATAGCAGTACATTTATGAAGATTTTGATACTATAAAGGATTTTCTTTTGCAAGAAAGTTCATGTGCACTTGTTTTATAGAAAAACTGGCCGTTCAAGTTTATAAAACATATTCACCTTTTTTTTTTAATTTGAAGTTTCATATGACTTTAACAAAAATTGAATTCTTGGGGTTCTATGATATGCTGAATCTAACCATGTATTTAGATTTTGGATATTGGACCATAAAAAGTAAATGTTTAATTTCAAATTTTTAAGTTCTTAGCCCACATTCATTCTGTGTCATAAACCTACAATAATGTATGTCATGTCAAATATTTAATCACAATCCAAATTACGAGCTGTATTGCACAATTAATAGAAATTTAAAGTAGGTTCATAGTTAAAAAAGATACAGCATCAAATTCTAATTTTAGAGAAGAAATTATGTATGAATATAGTTTAAAATAATTGGTCATTATTGATTTTTGAAAAATAATTAAAGGTAAGTTTTATAGATTTTTAAAGACATTGTATAAATGATGAACATGATCATGAATGATATTTTGAAATTTTTTTGTAAATTTTTTTGTAAATTTTTTGAAGAACTTCGTGGTAGGTTTGTTTGTTATTACGTATAAATTAATTTTCAGAATGCTGTACATGTATATATATATATATTTTTTTTTTTGTTGAAGCCAGGGGTTTTATGGGTATTTTGGGAAAAAGACCCTGGGCAGTTTTTAACCGGATTTTCGAAGGAAATATCGGTTATTAAAATGGTGATGTACGGCGGCTGGGCGGATCAAAGGCGGCTGCCAAACTGTCAGCACAATAACATGAAAACGCTTTAACAAATTTTTTTCAAATTTAAATATGTTGTTTCCCGTGACTTAATGAAGGTCTAGTTCAATTTTCAAGATTTTAGTATATCTCCTTTGTGAGTTATCACCATTTTTAATATCCAAAAGTAGAATTTTTAAATATTTTACTCTTGTTATCATGTAATGATCTGTCTTATCTCACAATAAAAATTGGAGTGACAGATTTATTTGAAAATTATCTATTTCCTAAGTGGTAATGATTATAAGCTATATCATTAGACATTTTGAAGATCACTACATTATTAATTATGTTAGAGTACTATGTTAAACAACCATAGTTCTGTTCAATTAGATATTAGAAATATTTTAGCATATGATAATGATTTATTTTCATTATTGATTAGATCTTGGAAATATTTAAGCATATGATAATCATTGGAGTGACAGATTTATTTGAAAATAATCTATTTCCTAAGTGGTAATGATTATTAGCTATATTATTAGACATTATTAGACATTTTGAAGTTAATTACATTATTAATTATTAAATAGATCTGGGTTATATCTTAGCATATAATATCATTGGAGTGACAGATTTATTTGAAAATTTTCTGTTTCCTGATCTGTAGGACTGTATATATAAAGTTTGAAATTTACTAGTAGGACTGTATAAATGAAATTTGAAATTTACTGTTCATTATTAGACATTTTGTAGATAATTAAGTCTCCCTAAACCATATATATTCTTACCCCCACCCCCTTTCAATTTGAGAATGTGCTTTTATCTTGTAAACAGTTGAGATCCCCATCCCTAAACCATATATGTTCTTGTATGGGACAATAAAACAAATCAAATGAAATATTTTGGGAGTCTCTGGTTTCACCTTCACCCCCTACTTTTTGAAAACTTGTAAACGGTCAAGATCCCAACCCTGAAACCATATATATTCTTGTATGTGACAACAAAACAAATCAAATGAAATAAAAGGCGAGTCCCCTGGGGTCACCCCCACCCCCTCCTGTTTGAGAACTTGTAAACGGTTGAGATCCCCACCCCTAAACCGTATATATTCTTGTACGGGACAATAACACAAATCAAATGAAATATAGGGGAAGTCCATGGGGGTCACCCCCACCCCCTTCTTTTTGAAAACTTGTAAACAGTCAAGATCCCTACCCCAAAACCATATATATTGTTGTATGGGACAATAAAACAAATCTAATGAAATAAAAGGCGAGTCCCCTGGGGTCACCCCACCCCATCCTGTTTAAGAACTTGTAAACCGTCGAGATCCCCACCCCTAAACCATATATATTCTTGAATGGAACAATAAAACAGTCCATGGGGGTCACCCCCACCCTCCTTCTTTTTGATAACTTGTAAACAGTCGAGATCCCCACCCCTAAACCATATATATTCTTGAATGGGACAATAAAACACATCAAATGAAATTGAGGGGGAGTCCCCTGGGGTCACCCCCACCCTCTTTTTTTTTTGAAAACTTGTAAACGGTCAAAATCTCCACCCTGAAACCATATATATTCTTGTATGGGACAATAAAACAAATCAAATCAACTACAAGGCAAGTCCCCTGGGGTCACCCCCACCCCCTCCTGTTTAAGAACTTGTAAACGGTCGAGATCCCCACCCCTAAACCATATATGTTCTTGTATGGGACAATAACACAAATCAAATGAAATATAGGGGAAGTCCATTGGGGTCACCCCCACCCCCTTTCTTTTTGAAAACTTGTAAACGGTCAAGATCCACACACTGAAACTATATATATTCTTGTATGGGACAATAAAACAAATTAAATAAAAAATAAAAGGCGAGTCCCTTGGGGTCACCCCCACCCCCTCCTGTTTGAGAACTTGTAAACGGTCGAGATCCCCACCACTAAACCATATATATTCTTGTATGCAATAACACAAATCAAATGAAATTTAGGGGAAGTCCATGGGGGTCACCCCCACCCCCTTCTTTTTGATTACTTGTAAATGGTCTAGATCCCCACCCCTAAACCATATATATTCTTGTATGCAATAAAACAAATGAAATGAAATTGAGGGGAAATCCCCTGGGGTAACCCCCACCCCCCCTTCTTTTTGAAAACTTGTAAACGGTCAAGATCCCCATGCGGAAACCATATATATTCTTGTATGGGACCATAAAACAAATCAAATGAAATATAAGGCGAGTCCCCTGGGGTCACCCCCACCCCCTCCTGTTTAAGAACTTTTAAACAGTCAAGACCCCTACCCCTTAACCATATATATTCTAGTACAGCACAAAAAAACAAATCATGAAATAAAGGGAGAGTTCCCTGGGGATCACCCCCCCTTTTGAGAACTTGTAAACGGTCGAGACCTCCACCCCTAAACCATATAAATTCCTGTTCGTAATTTCAAGAAGATTTGATGACATACAGGGTCAATCCATAGGCGTCACTAATGCATATCATAAACCAATTTGTACTGGACATTTCCCAATGTCAAGCGACAATGGGAATGACAAATTATTGGAGCTTTGTTTGGGAGACTTCGTAACAGCGGCATTGTATTAATGATAAATAAAATTTTGGATTTTTTTCTTCTTTTCTTTAGTAAATTGTTTGTAGAATTTTGTGGCAAGTTTGTTTGTTATTCTGTAAAAAGTAATTTTCTGAATGCTATATATATTTTTTTTGATGAAGTAAACTCGTTTAAAAACTAAGCTTATATTGTCTATTAATAAACATATATTTAGATTTCTGATTTTGGGCCCAGTTTTCAAGTTGGTCCAAATTGGGGTCCAAAATTAAACTGTGTTTGATTTCAACGAAAATTGAATATATAAATTGAATATATATAGGGTTCTTTGGAATGCTTAATCTTAACCTGTGTTTCTTTTCATTATTAATAAGATAATACCACATTGAGGTCCAAAGGGTCCTAAACTACACTTTTGATTAATTTCATCAAAAATTGAATTCTTTGGTTCTTTGATATGCTGATTCTAGCAATGTTTGAGTGTTAAATCATATCTAATTTTAGAGAACTTAGTCATCACAGGTTGTTGTTATTATATTATTGATTATAATTTGAAAAATTGCATCATATCTTATTTTAGAGAACTATTTATCCAGTTTGAGTTATTTCCCTTTGCACAGAAAATATTATGGATAAAATTAACCTGTGTTTCATTTCAACATAAATTAAATATATATAGGGTTCTTTCAAATGCTAAATCTAAACCTGTATTTAAATATTAGATTTTTGGGCCCAGTTTTCAAGTTGGTCCAAATCAGGGTCCAAAATTAAACTTTGTTTGATTTAACAAAAAAATTATTTATGGGGTTCTTTGAAATGCTGAATCTAACCATGTATTGAGAGATTTTGGATTGTGGCCTTCTTTTTAAATTGGTCCACATTGAGGTCCAAAGGGTCTTAAATTAAACTTTTGTCTGATTTCATCAAAAATTGAATTCTTGGGGTTCTTTGATATGCTATTCTAATATGTACTTAGATTTTTGATATTGGACCATAATAGGTATTTAAATGTCCAATTTCAAGTATTTCAGTTCTTAAACCACATTCATTTTGTGTCACAAACCTATGCTGTGTCAAATATTCAATCACAATCCAAATTCAGAGCTGTTTTAAGCTTAAATGTAGTGTCCATACTTGCTCAACTGTTCAGGGTTCGACCTCTGCAGGAAAATCCGGTTTGCTGTCACTCTGACAGCCTCTTGTTGGAATTTAATACACAATTTCAATGAAATTGGGAAAACCCAACAAATATACCAGATGTGAGTTTTAGGGTGTATAGTGCATTAGAAATTATTTTTTTTGTGAAAATAAAGTAAGAAACTACACATGCTACATCATTGCCATTTATAACTTTATTTTTCTGTCCTTTTTGTTTTTAAACTTGACAACAAGGCAATCAAGTTAATTTTTAGTATCAAAATATTGTGCTTCTTAAAGTGCACATGTGATAAGAATTAACAGCCTTTTTCACCTTCAAAGACAGTTACAGTTAACAATTATAAATTTCGGATAGCTTAAATAAGATTTTTTTTTTACTGGCCAAGCAGGCTAACACTTTTCTATATTCACTTGCCCTTCCAGATTTTTGCTGTCCCTTCAAAATTGAGAAGAAATTACCTCCTAGATCTGTAGTAATGTGTTTACATGAGAAAAACATCCAATATCAACATTTTTATACGTCCGTTTACGGGACGTATTATGGTACACCGTTGTCTGTCTGTCCGTCCGTCTGTCCGTCCGTCCGTCTGTCGTAAACATGTCGGACATTAACTCAAAAACACTTTAACCAATTTGCATAAAACTTTGGTGTATTGTTTATATCTATTGATGTGAGCTCCCTTTCGGTTTTTATAAATTTTTGATTTTACGTTTCCGAGTTATGGGGTTTTATTCATTAAAAAAAGGGGATTTTCCAGTTTTCGGACAATAACTCAAAAATGCTTTTACCAATTTACAAGAAACTTTGTTGAATTGTTTATATCTATTGACATGAGCTCCCTTTCGATTTTAATAAATTTTAGATTTTACGTTTCCAAGCTATGGGGTTTTTATTCATTAAAAAAAGGGGGATTTTCCAGTTTTCGGACAATAACTCAAAAATGCTTTCAGCAGTTCTCATGAAACTTTGGTGAATTGTTTATATCTATTGACGTAAGCTCCCTTTCGATTTTTATAGATTTTAGATTTTACATTTCCTAGTTATGGGATTTTATTCATAAAAAGGGTTGATTTTTATACGACCGCAAAAATTTTTGTGGTCGATATTGGTATGACGTTACGCGTCGCCGTGTCGTCGTGCCGATGTCCGGCGTCGTCGTCGTCGTTGTCCGAAGACACATTGGTTTTCGCACTCTAACTTTAGTTTAAGTAAATGGATCTCTAGGAAATTTTACCATAAGGTTCAATACCACAAAAGGAAGGTTGGGATTGATTTTTGGGGTTATGGTACCAACAGTTAAGGAATTAGGGGCCAAAAAGGGGCCAAAATAAGCATTTTTGTAACTTCCAGACAATAACTTGTGTGTAAGTGTATGGATCTCTCTGACATTGTACCACAAGGTTCCATATCACAAAGGGAATGCTGGGATTGATTTTGGGGTAATTGCCTCAAAATTTTAGGAATTAGGGGCCAAAAGGGCAAAAATAAGCATTTTCTAGTTTCAGGACAATAACTTGTGTGTAAGTGCATGGATCTTTCTGAAATTGTACTACAAGGTTCCATATCACAAAGGAAAGCTGGAATTGAGTTTGGGGTAATTGCCCTAAACGTTTAGGAATTAGGGGCCAAAAAGGGGCCAAAAATAAGCATTTTTCTAGTTTCCAGACAATAACTTGTGTTTAAGTGTATGGATCTCTCTGAAATTGTACTGCAAGGTACCATACCTCAAAGGGAAGGCTGGGATTGAGTTTGGGGGTGATGAATCATAAGGGGTTCAAAATTGGGGGATTTTTTCCCCTTTTCTTCCTTTTTTCCTTTTTTTTTTTTCTTTAAAATTTTCCATTTTAAGTTGGTTATTTCTGATTTATATTTAAAAGCAAACAATAATGATATGGTAGGAGATACACACCAAACAGGATGTGTAAATTATTATATAATAAGTATTGTGCAATAGCAAGAAATTTTCAATTGCACAGTATTGCGCAATAGCAAGAAATCTTCAATTGCACAGTATTGCACAATAGCAAGAAATATCCAATAGCACAATATTGCACAATAGGAAGAAATTGTCAATTGTACAGTATTGCACAATAGCAAGAAATATTCAATTGCACAGTATTGCGCAATTGCAAGAAATATTTAATTGCACAGTATTGTGCAAAGAAGATACTTTGTATAAATTGCTTATTTCTTGACCAATTTCAATGGGGTTTTATTCTTGAATTCTTGGGGTTCTTTAATATGCTGAATCTAACCGTGTATTAAGTTTTTGGATTTTGGGCCCTGTTTTAAATTGGTCCACATTGAGGTCCAAAGGGTCCAAAATTAAACTTTGTTTGATTTCATCAAAATTGAATTATTGGGGTTCTTTGATATGCCGAATCTAACCTAATCATGTGTATTTAGATTCTTAATTTTTGGTCCCGTTTTCAAATTGGTCTACATTAAGGTCCAAAGGGTCCAAAATTAAACTTAGTTTGATTTTAACAAAATTGAATTCTTAGGGTTCTTTGATATGCTGAATCTAATCATGTATTTAGATTTTGATTATGGGCCCAGTTTTCAAGTTGGTCCAAATTGGGGTCCAAAATTAAACTTTGTTTGATTTCAACAAAATTGAATATATTGGGTTCTTTGATATGCTGAATCTAACCATGTATTTAGATTTTTGATTTTTGGGCCCCATTATCAACTTTGTCCACATTGAGGTCAAAAGGGTCCAAAATTAAACTTTGTTTGATTTCAACAAAATTGAATATATGGGGTTCTTTGATATGCTGAATCTAACCGTGTATTTAGATTCTTAATTTTTGGTCCCGTTTTCAAATTGGTATACATTAAGGTCCAAAGGGTCCAAAATTAAACTTAGTTTGATTTTAACAAAATTGAATTCTTAGGGTTCTTTGATATGCTGAATCTAATCATGTATTTAGATTTTTGATTATGGGCCCAGTTTTCAAGTTGGTCCAAATTGGGGTCCAAAATTAAACTTTGTTTGATTTCAACAAAATTGAATATATGGGGTTCTTTGATATGCTGAATCTAACCATGTATTTAGATTCTTAATTTTGGTCCCGTTTTCAAATTGGTCTACATTAAGGTCCAAAGGGTCCAAAATTAAACTTAATTTAATTTAACAAAATTGAATTCTTAGGGTTCTTTGATATGCTGAGTCTAAACATGTCTTTAAATTTTTGATTATGGGCCCAGTTTTCAAGTTGGTCCAAATCGGGTCCAAAATTAAACTTTGTTTGATTTCAACAAAATTGAATATATTGGGTTCTTTGATATGCTGAATCTAACCATGTATTTAGATTTTTGATTTTGGGCCCGTTATCAACTTTGTCCACATTGAGGTCAAAAGGGTCCAAAATTAAACTTTGTTTGATTTCAACAAAATTGAATATATGGGGTTCTTTGATATGCTGAATCTATCCATGTATTTAGATTTTTGATTTTTGGGCCCGTTATCAACTTTGTCCACATTGAGGTCAAAAGGGTCCAAAATTAAACTTTGTTTGATTTCATCAAAATTGAACTCTTAGGGTTCTTTGATATGCTGAATCTAACCATGTATTTAGATTTTGGATATTGGACCATAATAGGTGAATGTCCAATTTAAAATTTTAAGTTCTTAGACCACATTCATTCTGTGTCAGAAACCTATGCTGTGTCAAATAGTCAATCACAATCCAAATTCAGAGCTGTATCAAGCTTGAATGTTGTGTCCATACTTGCCCCAACTGTTCAGGGTTCGACCTCTGCGGTCGTATCAAGCTGCGCCCTGGAGCATTTTATCTAGTTTGAAATGTAACATTTCCTTAATTTTTGTCAAGCCTGCGAAATTTATTTCTCCGCTGTTTACTGATAAATGGACTTAGTTTTTTTTACAGTTAACAAGTAGATACAGTCTAGGGTTAAAGTTTGTTACACATCAATTACTTTGTCAAATTTTCATAGAGTGTTATGAAACTTTGGCAGAAGCTTTTTAATCATAACGGTTAAGAGATTATTTCTGAAGCAAACCTTTGAAAATATATTTTTTTCATTTTTAGTATTTTTCTGATAGATGGACTTCATTTTTAGCTCACCTGACCCAAAGGGTCAAGTGAACTTTTCTCATCACTTGGCTTTCGTCGTCCGTCATCGTCGTCAACTGTTACAAAAATCTTCTCCTCTGAAACCACTGGGCCAAATTAAACCAAACTTGGCCTAAATCATCCCGCCCACCAATCAAGATGGCCACCATGGCTAAAAATAGAACATAGGGGTAAAATGCAGTTTTTATACGACCGCAAAAATTAAAATTTTTTGGTCGTATATTGGTATCACGTTGTTGTTGTCGTCAGCTTCGTCTGAAGACAGATGGTTTCCGGATAATAACTTTAGTATAAGTAAATAGAAATCAATGAAATTTTAACACAAGGTTTATAACCACTAAAGGAAGGTTGGGATTATGGTCTTAACTGTTTAGGAATTAGGGGCCAAAAAAGGGGCCCAAATAAGTATTTTTGTAGTTTCCAGACAATAACTTGTGTTAGAGTGTATGAATCTCTCTGAAATTATACCACAAGTTTCTATACTGCAAGGGATGGTTAGGATTGACTTTGGGGGTTATGGCTCAAACCATTTAGGAATTAGGGGTAAAAAAAGGGGAAAAACAAGGGTTTTTCTGGTTAAAGGACAATTGAGACAATTTAAAAGCAGTGTAAGGGAGGTTATCCAAATCAAAATCCAAATCAATTTAAATAACAATGTTTGATTACCTCCCTTACACTGCTTGTAAATTATGTATTAAGAAATGATGATTGTCTGAGATACTGACCGTAACTTCATGAACTTGATGGAAAGAATTATTTTTTGGAATAAGGGAAAGGAGGGAGGGGAAAAAAATGGAGGGGGATAATTTTTCTCATTTTAGATTTCAGAAATTAAAAGAAAACTTCTTCAAATATTTTTTTTTGGAGGGTTGATATTCAACAGCATAGTATATTGCACAAACGCAAAAAAACGGGGTAATTTATTATTTTTTTTTGGGGGGGTCAATTCGCAAAGTGTATTGCACAAAAGCAAAACATTGAATATAAATTCAAGTCATATAACCAATTTAAAGTTCTTTGACTACAGTTATTCTGTATCAGAAACCTATTCTGTGTCAAAAATTTAATTACAATCCAAATTCAGACCTGTATCAAGTGTGAATATTGTGTCCATTTTGGCCCCAACTTTTCAGGGTTGGACATCTGCGGTCGTATCCAGCTGCACTCAGCGAAGCAATTTATTGGCTTGTATCTCTGAAACTAAAGCATTTAGAGCAAATCTGACATGGGGGTAAACATGTTCATCAGGTGAAGATCCTGAAATTTTCAGACTAATCAGACAACCCGTTGTTGGGTTGCTGCCCCTTAATTGGTAATTTTAAGGAAAATTTGCAGTTTTTATATTTTTTGCGTCGTATAAAGCTATGGTGTCGTCTGTGTTGGCCGGACAATTACTTTAGTTTAAGTAAATGGATCTCTAAAAAAATTTTACCAGAAGGTTCAATACCACAAAAGGAAGGTTGGAATTGATTTTGGGGGTTTTGGTACCAACAGTTTAGGAATTAGGGGCCAAAAACAAGCATTTTTGTAGTTTCCGGACAATAACTTGTGTGTTAGTGTATAGATCTCTCAGAAATTGTACCACAAAGTTCCATATCACAAAGGGAAGGCTGGGATTGAGTTTGGGGGTAATTCCCTAAACGGTTCAGGAATTAGGGGCAAAAAAGGGGCCAAAAACAAGCATTTTTCTAGTTTCTAGACAGTAACTTGTGTTTAAGTGTATGGATCTCTCTAAAATTGTACTTCAAGGTTCCATACCACAAAGGGAAGGCTGGGATGAATTTGGGGATAATTACTCCAAGGGGGAGGGGGTTCAGAAAGTTTGGGGGGATTTTTTTTTTCCAAATTTTTTGGGGTGTTCATATTTTTTTTCTTCAAAATTTTTGAAATTTCAAATCATTGCACAGTATTGCGCAATAGCACAGCAGTGATTTTGCTTGTGATCGTCAATTTCGTAATTTACGAAACGGTTTTCAAAATGACGAAAGAATTTCAATTCAATTTCGTCACTTAAATTTTGAAAATGTAAAAATATTTTCGCTTGAAAATACTATAGATTTACCGGTCTTTATGGTTTTGACAAGTTTATGACCCCAGGTAATTAAAACATTTACAACAGGTGTTACAAGTTGTGATTACAACCAATCCGCTTATCGCCATTGGATGGGTCACTTATCTGTTAATTATTGATAAGTATATGTAAGAGAATGATAATCCCTTTCTTCATGATTAAGTACGAGCGTTAGCGAGTACTTATCATGAAGTAAGGGTTATCATTCTCTTACAAACTTAGAATATTGTAAAGTGCTCAAGGCTCAAATGATCTCTTGATTGGTTGTATTCAAGAATTAGTTTCATTGTCAGTACAATGTTTATAATTAATGCATGACTTCCTTTTTAGGCATTTCATTTATGGATTAGTTTTAGTGATGTCAGGACTTTCTTATAATTTGGGAAATATTAAATAAAATGCATTATGGACATTAGGTGACACAACAGTATAAACAAAAGGTAGGAATTGTATATGTTTCCTGATTGTGAGTATGAATGTAAATCATGTAATATTTTAGTGAGGAATTATCCTTTTTTTCTATTTACGGTTTAAATCAATAAATACATTTAAGTTACAACTAATTTTATTTCACAGCCAATATTTTGGTCCGGCTTTTAAATTAAATACTATTTCATTATGTCAGGGGAATGTTCAAATAAAATGACTTTAAAAGTTTTAAATATATTCAAAACTTAAATTAAATTCCTGTTTTATTATATTTTATCGGAATATTGGAAATAACTATTCTTCCCAACCGCTGATCCCGTAATCAGAGTTTTGGAAAGCTAAAGATTTAGGTTATTTTGGATTTTAAAACTTTTTTTTCTTTTTTTGCATTGCTTTGATATTGTTTCATTTTTTAGAATTTTGAAGTTATTAATATTTTCATAACATTAAAGGTACCAATTTTACTGCACCAGTAAACTTCAACTTAAATTGATTTTTTTGTTTGTTTCACAATTCAACTTTTAGTCAGTTTCAATCACTGTGTGATAAATCCTTTCAATCTGATAAATGTGCCTCGGGGCAGTTGTAACTCATTCATAGAAATTCTTTGTTTTGAACTGTAAGTAGGCCTAAATAATACTATAATCCCTTACTAAGAACATGATTTACATTCATTCTTCACAATTAAGAAACACCAAATCCTACAATTTCATTGGTCGAGAGCACTTTGCTATATTCTAAACCTCATTATTGACCATCATAATTATTTTCCAGAGGAAAATCAGTCGGTCGGCGTTTCAACAACCAGGAGTATAGCTTCGTCATTTAATCAAAATTGTTTCCCCGGACAGTTCGCATTTGAGTTTAATATTTCTCAGTCGATCACAATTTAAAGTTCGTTTGTCGTAGATTCATCATTTGAACGCATTTTCGTCATATTTGATCTAAATTTTCATCTAAAACTTTCTACAATTTCCATTTAAAAGATAGAACTTTATTCAAAACGTTCAGAAATGTTTTCACGAGTCAAACAGGTGCTTCCTGTACTGTGAACTACGCATGCGTGAATGTATTCCTAATAATTTATAGACACTAAAAACGTAAAATACGAAATCATTTAGTATTAATTAATTGAGAGAGACAAAAATATATCTCTTACTAAAGGTTGTTAAATTGAAATGATAATTTCCTGCTTTTATAAAACACAAACCTATCCGTAGATGAATCCGGACTCGTTTTGAATTTATTATCCACGTGTCACTTCCCGTTTTCATTTCATTTTTAAAACCGAAAGTAGTATAAAACATGATCTAGTCTTGATTTGTTTACAACCTCCTTACAGTCATTACAATAGTTCCAAAAAGGATTTTATACAGTTCCAATTTAATAGAAATGATTTCCAAATATAGTTTTAGACGTTTTATATTGATAATCGTTGAAAGTAAATTTCTGCTGTGATTCCTTGTTTAAAAAAAATGGAATCCAACTTTTGTTGATCAGGAATGTCCCCTAGAACAAAGTGAATGGAAATTGTGAACTAAATTTAAGTATCCCCTGAAAGAATCTTTTTATAAATTAGTAAGGGCCAAACCAGTCAAATCATACAATGCTGGTAAGGGAGCTACCATTTGATTTTTATGGGGGGCTAGGATGAAAAATTTTGTCCTGCATTTTTTTTTAGTTGTAATCTCTGTCCTGCCTTTTTATTTTGCACTCTATTTGGTCCTGCCTTTTTTTTTATAGTTTATCCTTACTTTTTTTACCTAAATTGTCATCCTGACTTTTTTTTTTTGCAAGTGTCTCATCCTGCCTTTTTTTTTACTTAAAACTCCTGTCCTGCCTATTTTTTTCAAATTTCATCCTAGCCCCCCCATAAAAATCAAGTGGTAGCTCCCTAACTGCTAAGCATGCCTAAGACTGTCCTTTAAAGTCTGATAAAGATGTAGCTAGAAATATATATCCTTGGTCCCTTGCTGTTACACATTGACAAAATAAGGTTATGCATGAGCAACAAACCACCTTAGGTCGATATAAGAAAATTGCAAGAGAACTTAAAGAGTGTGTAAAGTTTGCAAAATTTAGATGATGAGGAACACTTTGTCCTTTATTGCCAAATCAGCAGTTATATTAGAAATCCCCTTATGAATACAATTAAAACCCGTTATCCTAATTTCAACCAGTTTAACCCAAACTGTAAACTATTTTAGATCCAAATCAAGATATTTGTCTAGTGTTGTAAATATATATTAAAAAGCAATCCATGGAGTTGCGAAAATAAGGTCTACATTGGTCAATTACCTATATACTTATATATATTTATTTGGCAATCACCATGGCAGTCAGCAGGGTTTAAGAACATCTATTGTTCGACCTGCTAGTCAAATGCGTATTGTTAAAATATACTTTCTCACTTGTTATGATATTGTAACTATCATATTTATTTAGTTGGCCTAATTTGTTTTGTGTGGCTTATTATATACATTGTGTACAGAATAATATACATTGTGTTACAACTATGCAGTTTAGAATTCACTGGAACAATCATTGATACTCATGGAATGATTAGAACTTTTTATTTCATTTACATAACGTTTCCAGAATGATCATAACAAAAGATGCGTAATTTAAACATCTACGGTTATCTAGAACTTTCCTTTACAAGTATTTAAATGCAGACCCTAAAGTTAGACACAGACATAGATAGACATAGACATCAATATTCTCAGCAGTTGGATTGACACTTTTATTTACTAACAACATCCTACTAAATTGTGACCTATTGGACGTAATATTCTGTGGATTCCCGTGAAGATAAACAAAAGACAAAAGATCAAAAGATCAGACATATATTTTGACAGTTAAGTTGGCATTTCTTTTTGTGTAATACTTCTTGTAAACTTGTGTAAAATAAATCTTGTTAAATTTCATTATTGATTTGTGTCTTTTGTTGGCTACAATTAAAAGGCGATTTTCTGGCGTAACAGAAATTGGGGGCTCGTGTCCGGGATAATGTTAATATCTTAAAAAAAAAAAATTTTAGTATTTTTATTAGAACTAGCCAACAAAATTCTACAAAATAGCATTTGATGCCGGTAAATTTTTGAAAACGCCAGACCTGTAGGGGTTTGATAATTAAAAGAAAGAGAAATTAGTGTTGCTTGCTAAACATATGAAATTAGACTTTAGAGTATCTATGAGAAAACAAATTATAAAAAATTTGGTAATAGACAAATTAGTTTTTTAGGTGAAGAGGCTCTTGAACTTAAGGTCGAAAATGTTGACTCTATCAAATTAAAACAGCTTGAATTAGAACATGAACTCAAAATAAAACAATTTGAAAAAGAAGAAAGACAGGTAGAACTCGAAATGAAGGAAAGGTTAGAGATGGAGAAGAAAGAAAAAAAAGAAATGTTAGAAATGGAGAAAAAGAAAAAAAAGAAAGGTTAGAAAAGGAGAAAAAAGAAGAAGAGGACGAATTTAAATTAAAACAAGATGAATTGAAATTAAAACAGGCAGAACTTAAAATGAGGGAAAGGTTAGAGATTGAGAAAATAAAAATTGGAATGACAAAAGAAGAAAGCAACACTAAATTCCAATCAAAATCAGAACATTTTAATTTTGATGCAGCAAAAATATACGTTTGGTTCCCAAATTTTGTGAAAAAACAGTTGACAAATTTATTCCACAGTTTGAGAAAATTGCTCAAAATTTGAAATGGCCAAAGCCTTTTTGGACTACAATGCTGCAAAGTGTTTTTGGGGGCAAGGCCACTAAAATTCACTCAGCACTTTCATCAGAAAATAGTTCTGATTATGACACGGTTAAAAAAGAAGTTTTGAAAGCTTATGAGCTAGTGCCAGAAGCATATAGACAGAAATTTAGGTCTGATAAAAAGTTTGATTCACAAACCTATGTTGAATTTGCTAGGGAAAAAGAAGATCTATTTAATAAATGGCTTACGTCAAAGAAAATAGATAAAAATTTTGATAATTTAAGACAATTGATGTTATTAGAAGAGTTCAAGCAGTGTGTTCATTTAGACTTAAAAACACATTTAGATGACAAAACTGTTGAGACATTACAAGATGCAGCTGTTATATCCGATAATTATACCCTTTCACATAAGAGAAGTTTCAAAGGTCAAAATTTTAATACTTCGAGTGGAAATTACAAGAATCAAAGTACTGAGCATACTAATAGTAAGCCTGTTGCACAGAATAAGAGTCAGTCTAGTTATAATATGTCTAGTCCAAAATTTGATACTTTTGAGAAGAAGTCACTGACTTGTGCTTATTGTAAGAAGAATGGTCACCTGATGGCTGATTGTTTTAGACTCCAGAAGAAGAATGAAAGAGAAAATAAGTCCAAGACCAGTGCTTGTACGACACCCCGTGTTACCAATACGTTGAAATGTCCTGCTAGTCAGGCTTTTAAGTCCAGTTTTTGTGATTACATGGAGGATTATAAACCTTTTATGTCTGATGTGTTTGTTTCTATCGTTGATAATACTACTCCTCAGCCTATTAAGATTTTGCGGGATACTGGAGTTTTCTCAGTCTTTATTGTTAGAAGGTGTGTTGCCTTTGCCCGAGGAGACTTCTGTTGGTGCCTCCGTTTTGTTACAAGGTGTGGAGTTAGGTTGTATAGATATTCCCCTCCATCATATTTATCTGAAGTCAGATTTGATAACTGGACCAGTTGTTGTGGGTGTTTGTCCTAATCTCCCTGTTGAGGGTCTTTCATTATTGCTAGGAAATGATCTAGCTAGGAACAAAGTGGTTGCTGAACCAATTGTTACCAGTGAACGGGATGTGGATGTTAAATCACCTGAAAGTGATGCTGAACTGTATCCAGCTTGTGTCGTTACTAGGGCGATGGCTAGAAAACAAAAAAATGAGGATTTGCAAAGAGACCAGTTTGATTACATGGACCTTTCTGACACTTTCCTAGCCGACATTGAAGGTCCCGGTAGCTCAGAGAAGGCCATAATAAGACCACCTAGTATTAACAAGAATGTAATTATGCCATGGCCAGACGTGAACAGCCATTCATTAGACCGAAGGAAATTTGTCGAAAAACAAAATAAAGACCCTGAGGTTCTTCAGCTCTGCAAGATGGCTCAACCACAGGAGGAAAGAGACAAAGTGGCCGAATGCTATTACCATCAAGACGGCATTTTAATGAGAAAGTGGAGGCCCCCTGATGCTACCCCAGAGGAGGAATGGAGAGTGGTATACCAAGTGGTGGTGCCTAAAGTCTATAGGCAAGACATTATTGGTCTTGCCCATGACACCCCCTTGGCTGGACACTTAGGTATAAGGAAGACTTGCCTTAAGATCGGATATGGTGTACCAATTTTTGCACTTTATGTTTGTGGTATACCATCTTTTCCGCAAGTTTATTGTTTTCTGTTTGGTATTTGATTAATATTTAAGATCCATTTTGTTACATCTGGTGATCCTTTTATTTGGCAATCACCATGGCAGTCAGCATGGTTTAAGAACATCTGTTGTTCGACCTGCTAGTCAAATGTGTTTTGTTAAAATATACTTTTTCACTTTTTTGGTCTTTTGGAAAATGTTGTTTGTGCTGTATTTAGACCCCTCTACCAAGAAATTTGTTTTGCATGCACATGTATAAAAACTGCGGTTTTTATCCAACACAATCATTGGTTTGAACGTTGTTTTCAATTTAGACTTGCTTATATATACAAATATATACAAATGTATGTTATTAATGTAAACTTGACTTGTTTAGAACTTTTTTCATGTATTGTATGTTTCTTGTGTACATGGATATTATGTTTGCATTTTAACCCGTCAGGGTTTATTTTTGCAATTAAGTTATGTATTAAAAATATATATATATGTTGTGTACAAATTGTAATGTTGTACAAATTATAATTTGTACAGTATTTTTGTACAAGTTATCAGTATTTTGTAAATCTCTTTACATAATTAGATAAAATAAGCACAGTGTCTTTGGTTAAGCTTATCACTGTTCTTTTTCCACAACTACATGCTACAATCTTGCACATAGTACTGACACAAAGTTTATATAAAAACACTAAAAGATATTTTGTGGACATAGAATTTGGTATTAGTCAAAAAAATAAAAAAATAATCTAAACCAATCAGGTGTCCTTATTTGTAGTTTTATGACATAGAGGACAGTGCTAAATGTTAGGTGGAAGTATATAAATTTGTGAGTAAAACATCGAACTTGGCAATTATTGAAGACAAACTTGTATCACCTGGTGTAAGAAGGTGTGTGTCAAAATACTGATAACTTGTACAAAAACCCTGTAATTTGTACCAAATTACAACTTGGACACAACATATATATATTGTTTCTAACAAATGACAGATGTACCTGATCGATTTTAATATCTTTTCACTTCTGGAAATGTCTCAAAATCTCCAACAACTAAATGTTGACAGGTTAACCTACACAACTCTTAGTTGCATTTAATTTGAATTTAATTCTTATTTGTGGAGGAAATTATCAAACTGTCAACTGCGACTTTATTATGACAGAAAGTCCTAATGAATGATCTCAGCTGGTTCCAGTGTTAAAAAGTAAAAGTATATGTAGTATCATCTGTACTTGAAGTGGTGTATACCCCTGCAGTTGTATTTAATATTCGGTTGAAGAAGGCTGATGTGGTAAACGGCAATACTATGTATCCCCAATGGTAACAGATGTAGTTGCTATTTAACAGTGGTACAGTTACCAATATGGCTGGTAGCCTTTGGTTGACCTTCTTGCAGAAGCTGCAACTGACAGTTATTGGTGTAGTTTGCGTTTTCTTGCTGACTGAGCTAAGCAGACAAAATTGCTAAAAATAAACTCAGAATTTAGTAACACAATAAAAATATCAATTTGCATATATATATATATATATATATATATATATATTTAATACTTCAAGTTGGAAATCTAGTGACAAAATATGATCTCCCCTGTAAACCAGACATGGGGTAATGCTAATTTGTAATTGTAATGCCCTGTAATGCATTACATTTCCCCAAGTAATGCATGTAATGTGTAATGCCCAAATTTGTTGCATTACATGTAATTGTAATGTAATGCATTACATTGGCAAAAATGCATGTAGTTTATGCATTACATGGCATTACATAGCATTACTTCTTGTCTGATAGTGCTATATATTTCTACAAATTTCAGGGATAATAAGTACTACTGTTTTATTCTTTCCTTTAAGAAAATAGGAAAATAAAATACAAATCAATGTCTAGTGTAAATTTGAACTGTTGTAAAACTAATGATTTTCTTGATCTTACCTTAATACTAGAACATTTATACTAATAATTAAAATAGATTTATTTTATAAACATACAAAAATAATATTGTTTTTATTTGCAGTCATTTTCATATACTATTATAGTCATTGAAAACCTATACATAGGTTTTAAAGATTAAACAAATAAGTTGAATGATTGATAATTGACACCTGACAAAAACACTAAGGAAAGGAATGATTTTTTATTTGGTCTGTAGCTTGATAATGTTGAGTTGTAGCGGTAAGCAATATTTACAATAGTGGTGCAACTGCTACCTGTTGGCCAATAGTTTGAAATTTTACAACACTCAGTGTACAAGGAAAATTTTTGTCAACCTATTCTTTATCACAGACTTTGTTCTTATATATTGTCTACCAATCATGATTATTTGCCAACAAATACGTACAGAAATTTAAAAAAAAATAAAAATTTGTTTACAGGCATGTAGTCGTAGAGTTATATCCCAGTTCTACAGGAGTATGAATCCTTAGATACAATATGATATGTACTGGCAGACTTTAAAAACACAACACTAGATTCAGGGTTGGCAAAAATCCTGGTTTTATGAGTATTGCCCAGCCCAGTGGGAAATACTGGGAAAACCCGGGTTTTACTGGGTTTTACCAGGTAATACTGGGCAATACTGGGTAATATGAAATACTGGCCTGAATTTTAAAGAGTTTTAATCACAAATGCAATACACTAATGATTTTAATAAAAATAAGATTTAGTATTTTAATTTATAAGTTCACTTGTTTGAGACTCTTAATATAGAGTGTATATATATATATAAATTTAAGAAAATATTAATTGTCCAGCAATATTAAGACGTGTACATGAAGACACACAAGACAAATGTGAAAAGCTTTTCTTTATTATCCTTCTAAAAATCTTACTAATCTCCATTCTGTCTAGATTGGTCAAAATGGTGACTTAACATGCTGAAAGTGGAAGAATTCAATTTGGTTTTTTTCAATAAGTATATCTAATATTAAGAATTAACAATTATATGTAAGGAAAATTACTTTTAAATATTTTTGTTCATTACTAAAAATGTTTACTAAGTTTTAGTATATGTTTATATACATCAATAATTAATTGATAAGTAATTATTCAGAATATAATACATATTTGTTTATATAACAATAATCAGCCTTCTGAATTTCTATAAGTGTTCATGGCCTGTCCCCTTAGGGTGTTTATTTAGCAATATGATTATATAACAGTCAAAATTTATAATTCACCTAAACACTTCAATACAATGCATATTTTCAAAGTTTCAAATTGGAATATTGAAACAAAGCTTGGAAATTAACAAGGTATCCTGAAATGTGCAAAACTTGCATTCTGCCTCCATAGAATTAGTGGAGAAAAGGAAGAAATTGAATTTTCAATCTTCAGGAATGACTCTCAATAGTTACCTGTATAAAATGTAGATATTTAGCAATAATACTATTAAACTATTAAAGTCTTTACTATTTTGTGAAAAAATAAGCTTGAAAAATCATATTACCCAGTATTGCCCAGTATTACCCGTTTCTGGGAATATTGCCCAGCCCGGGAAAACCTGGGTTTTCCCACCCAGGTTTTCCTGCCCGGGTAATATTTTGCCAACCCTGACTAGATTATTCTTTTTCCCCCACGCAACACGTTGCGGGGGACATGGAAATACCGGGGTCCATCCGTACATCCGTCTGTCCAGTCTTGTTAGTGCTGTCATGTGTTCAGTTCTTATATCATAGGTTTATATTAGCAATGTCTTGGATTCGTTCGAAAAATCAGTGACGAACAATTATTTTTAAAAGAGTTATGCCCCTTAGAAACATTATTTATATGGAAAATTGCATCGTTAGCGCTCTCATGTGTACAATTCTTGCCACATATTTATGAAACTTATATCATAGGTTTATATTAGCAATGTCTTGGACAAGTTGGAAAATCAGTGCCAATTAATTATTTTTAAAAGATTTATGCCCCTTAGAAACATTAAATATATAGAAAACTGCATCGTTAGCGCTCTCATGTGTACAATTCTTGCCAGATTTTTATGAAACTTATATCATAGGTTTATATTAGCAATGTCTTGGATGAGTTGGAAAATCAGTGCCGATCAATTATTTCTAAAAGAGTTATGCCCCTTAGAAATATTAATTATATGGAAAATTGCATCGTTAGCGCTCTCATGTGTACAATTCTTTCCAGAATTTTGTGAAACTTATATCAGCAATGTCTTTGACACTTTCGAAAATAAGTGCCGATCAAATATTTTTAACGAGTTATGCCCCTTGGAAAAATTAATTATAACAGAAATCGCATTGCATTTGCCCTGAAGCCTTTATTTCTCTAAGATATTTATAAATTGTTTTAAAGAACAAAAAAAAATAATTTTTTTTTAGTTATTACCCTTGTACCTTGGATAGATAAAATATGTGCAACGCGGTGGACATTGGAACTCTGTTCTTTTATTAATTTTTATTTTCAAATATTCAAAACTTGTAAAATAAATATATGAACATAAATTTCATTCATTGCCTAATTTCTAAAAAAAGTTTTCAGATCTGAAGTTGAATTGAATACGTCACGTTAAATGTTCAAACTATGTGGTATGCACTGAAACCCTGGTTTTCTCCTTATCAATGAATGTGTCACTGTCGAAGGCAATGACTGCTTGTAAAGCCTAAATGATTAACAGAAAAGTCAGCCAGTTCTGCTGGGGATATGAGTTCTGTTTTGTCCCTTCTGATTTTGCCTCTGTCTCGCCCATTACAGTCTGTTTTGGCAATAAAACGGTTTAAACTTAGGTCTTAGAATGTTTTTCTGCAGTCGATTCTGTGGCATTTCAGTTTAGGGAATTGTGAATCTGTCTCAGCCATGACTTGGTTAGCAGTTTATGTTTCAGTCCTAAACCTGTCTTGCAAATGGCATAGAGTTATGAAATTTTATTGATTTGGTGTTGTCACTACAGGTTGATCTGGTCAGTGGTGGTTATTAACAGATCCTGTTTGCCATTCTTACGGCTTGATTCAGATTTTCATTGCTCAATGTCAGAAATATGGAAATCTGACATTTTTATTTACTTATTTAAATGTGGGTATGATTTCAAAAAACAATTTCATGAAGAAAAAAAAACCTTAAAAAATCAGGCATGGGTTTCAAATCGTGCTTTAAGAAATTCATGCAACATCAATAATCTGGTATGTCCAATTACCATACTTCAGGTAAGTTAGGTATTGAAATTTTCTATCCAGAAAGAAGTATGGTGAAAACATGAATAGCAATTATATGAAGATTAATGATGATTGGGTTAAAAATATCCCAAAAATGTGTGTTGCCTTTACCACAAAAGGTAGGTTGGATTGAACTTGGGGTTATGGCTGTATCTGCTTAGGAATTAGGGGCCAAAAAGGGGTAACAAACAAGCAATTTTTATATGACCATATAATGGTATGACGTTCTTAGACCACATTCTTTCTATGTCGGAAATCTATGCTCTGTCAAATATTTATAATCCAAATTCAGAGATGTATCAAGCTTGAATGTTGTGTCCATACTTGCCCCAACTGTTCTTCGTTCGACCTCTGCAGTCGTATCTAGCCCTGTGGAGCATTTTATTTAAACTTTGTTTGAATTGCTTATTTCTAACATATACTAAAACCAATTTCCTCCATATTTTTCCATATAAGGACAGCTGTACTGACAATATTTTTGAAATTTATTGCTATAATTTACTTTTAGTTGAATGCAATGAAGCAAATGTATATATTTTCAGTGATAAAAGTAGAATTTTTTTTTTATTACTAACATAAGGCCATTTAATTACACTCATATGCCAAAAAAAAAGTGTACATTGTATACATAGTTTAGGAATGTATGTCTGTGAATCAGGAGACATGAAGGGAATCCAAAAAAAAAACCTTACAAGCAATACATTATTTTCCCTTGAGACACTATTCTGTTCTCTATTTATATTATTTTAAGTGTTTACTTGAAACAGTATTTCTTTGTCAGGTATATATTTATATATATATCAAAACAGACCAAAAGATCACATTTTATTACAATTACAAGGTCCCTAGCACTGTAGATCGCACATGTTAAAGAACACAGTATTGGGATAGTATTAAAAAATAAAGACTATTACAGACAAAGAAATTTACAAATACTCTCAATAACTGCTCGCAAATTTCATCACAAAATATAGAAAAGCTAGAAGATATTCACTGGACATATCAAGGTATTACATAACTTTGCAGGAAATAACTTACAATTGATCGATTGCTGCATGGCAATTATTTTATGATATCCAGGACAGTTACAAAACAACAATACCATAAGTAGGTTCTGCAAATTAATTTCGGCAAGGACAGTTGAAAGGCAGGAAATTTAGACTGCCACCGTGAAAAAGGGTGTGTTGGATATATATATAGGGGCAGAAAGTTTGCCTCCAATCTCCTGCCACCTACAGACCACTCAAAGAGTTGTTGGAAGGTTTCTTTAACATGCAGAGATAATTGCAGTTGCCCTACATGAGGCATAAGATTTGATGTCTCTTTTCTGAAAAATTATAATATTTTCCCCAAATTATAATATGCAGAACATATCATGACTTAATTCCTGGTGTCAAAATTTATGAAATTTGCTATCCTATAAACATTTATCACTTTGTTTGCATTGGTATTAACAATCTTTATCTTTGCGGCACTGCTGAATTGTTAGTTTTCTAATTTCTTCTAGTAACCTTATTTGATCTAAGATTATGTAATAATAATTTGAATTAATTACAGCTAATATTATCATAATGATGTATCAGAATAAAAAGTAACCCTTAATTGGCACAAAACCAACATTCATGTACATTCTTGATTATGAATTAAAGACTTAGGTTCTAAAATAAGATTTACCATGTGAAATATTTATTTCTCCATCTTTCAGCATAGACAAACAGTGGTCAGATCTTGTAAATGCTCTTGGTGGTCTGTTTTGTTCATCTCTTAATTTTATGGATTGGAAATCTACTGTGAGTCCCCACTGGTCCTTTAGACCCCAAGGTGTGGCCACTAAAAGTTATCATATGAAGTCAATGTATCTGAGATATTCAGCTTTACCCAAAGAGATAGTATGTACAGAAAATCTAACACCATGGAGAAAATTATTGCCTTGTGATAAGGTAAGAGTTTAAAGCATGACATAGACCTGTATTGTAGCCTTACACTTCAAATGGGCTGTTTTTTTGTGGCCCCGCTACTTTTTCACATAGTTTTACCCTTATCTGTCATTCCGTCATTCCACAACTAACAATATTTAATATACAGACTTTTTTTCTGAACACCTTCACATATTGAGCTGATTTTTAGTATGTGAGTCTATTATGATGAGTTACAGATCTTATTTATGTTTGGTTTTGCTGCGCTGATTTTTGCCGAAATTATGGGCTTTAGACTTTGAAAACGTCTTGAAAATAACAGTTATTCCACTCCTAAAAATGGCTTCAAGCAAGCGGGGCCATTAGTGTCGTTCTGACACATCTAGTTTCATAACATATGTTGTCTTTTGTCTGTAAATTTTTTAAAGAATCTTCTCCTTTGAAACCACTTGGCCAAGTAGAACCAACTTGATATTTATCATCTTTAAAAGGGGATTGACTGCCAGATGCATTACCATGGCACTGAATTGACTCAAACTCTTTCACCTTGAAGGGTAATTTTTACTATTTTTTTTGTGGTAAATAGAAAGTTTTAAAAAATTTAAAAGCAAAAATGATCAGCAAAATAAGATTTACAAATCAGTTAACATGACATAAATAGTGAACTGACCCCTTATAGGAGATAACTGCCTCGATGGTGCAGGGATTATGGTTTCGATCTCTGCCAAAATCTAATAAAGGTATTTGCTGCTTCTTGGCTTAGCATACCTCATATAGGAGTTCAAGAGCAAAGAATGGTTGGCCCCGAGTCAGAAAGTGTCCGGGTGACATGTCTTTCTGTGGAATGTTACTTTGTGAACAAGCACAATCGATCTAGTACAAAGCAGGGTTCATTCATATCACATCAACACGTTCTCTTCCTGAATATGCATTTAACTTGCCACTGGATGTTAAACAGCAATCCATCTTAAAAGGAGTTATATGCCTTGAAAGACAAGTGATACCCATTTTAGAATGTTTTTGCAGAAACTTCTCAAAAAGTCACAATTTTAGTAGCACATTTGATTTTCACTTTCTGCTTATAATCCTAAAATGATAATTGTATAGAAACTTGATCCTGCCAAAATGATCAGCAAGACAGAATTTTGTCCACATTGTTTAAATCTAGGTGTAGTTCAGGCCCATGGAAGATCCTTTAGTTCATAATATTATAGAGCTGTTAACACACTTATCTGATAAAGGATTTGTGTAAACTGATTTGAATGAATCAGAACCATCAAACCTACTATATGGGCTATTTCAAAAAAAATGATGCCTTTCCTTTAAACCTTTGTCAGTCTCTTGTTTGATATTATATATGTGATGTTTTAGGTCAGATAATGTATTATGATAAGTTAGTTCTTACTACCAAAGATCATAGCAGTATGTGCTCTGTATAAAAAATAATGTCCAAAAATGTACCTTAAAATGTCAGGAGTGTAACGCTTTTAGTGTGACATTCACAAAAAAGCATGTGTATTCATTGATGATATAAAATACATAAGGGCAGATACAATACCAAACAATATCTCTCATCCAACTATTATACCTTGACTATGATATTTTGTTCAATTCTTCCATCTATTTACATTTTTATGAACAGCATAATGTATGTCAAATAAGTGTGTGCAAAAAATAAAATGTTAGTAAAAGTCAATTTGTTGCCAGAAAATGTCTTTGTAGGTGAAATAACATGTTCATGCACATCTTGCATGTTTTGTATTTGTTGTTTAGTATCATAGCTTGGCACAGGTGCATCCAGATGACCCTGAAGTTCTACTATTGGAATACTATGATTACAATAAGAAGACTACACAAGTTTGTCAGGAGTGTAACAATTGAGTTTAGATGTTATTTTTTTTAGAAACAATGTTGTTATAGTTTTTCTTTTTTCTTGAATTTCAGTGAGCACCACTAGTTGCAGATCATTAGTAACAAACATGCCTTTATTGTGGCCTTCATTGCCTTTGTATGCTCAATACTTCTATGTCAGGAGTGTAACACAAAAAAAAAGCCTTTTTCAATCTTATAAGCAAAGGTAAGTTATTGGGAAGAAAAACAAGCTAATAATTTTTAAAAAATGACATTACTGCACCTCAGCTTAACACAGAAGACAAGTCTACATTATTACTTTTGAAATTTATGAACTTAAATTGCAATTGAACTAGCTAGTTTAAATGTGTTACACTCCTGATGTACAAGTATTGAGCATACAAAAGCAATGAAGGCCATGATAATGGCATGCTTGTTACTGATGATCTGCAATGGGTGGTGTTCACACTCAAATTCAAGAAAAAAACCTAACAATAACAACATTGTTTCTATAAAAAATAACATAAATGTCACACTAAAAGCGTTACACTCCTGACATTTTTTGGGTACAATTATGGACAGTATTTTGTATACAGAGCACATACTGCTACTATCTTTGGAAGTAAAAACTAACTTATCATAATACATTATCTGACATAAAAATAGCATATATATAGTATCAAACAAGAGACTGACCAAGGCGTAAAGGAAAGTTTTTTTTTTTATACAGACCATTTGAAAAATGTGTAAATATGTAAGAAATTTATAAAATTTTAAAACCCTTTCTTAATGTGCACTAAAATGATATGTTTAATATAAAGACTCCAACATGATTTCATGTCAGTTTTAGTTTAAAATATGGTAGCAATGAATTCTGGTCAGGAGTGTAACATTTGTTACACTCCTGACAAGTTTCTGATGAAGCTTATCTAAAGCAAAATTTGACATAATTCCTGATTACAATGATTGTAACATCTTTACAATGTAAAGAGTAAATCAGAGAGTAGTCAATCTCTCTTGCAAATTGATTTTTCTGGACACTTTTTACCTAAGATTCTTAAAAGATTAAAGTGTAATTCACATTAAACATGTTAAAAGTTAGCTCTTTGTTTAGAAATTTTAAAAAAGTGCAATCAAGTGTCTAAAAGGTTTATCTTTTTGTGAGATAGTAAATTTAGAATAAGTATCACTACTGATTTTCTATACATTCCATTTTAAAACAGTCTTAAAGTTACTGATAAAATATGTCAGGACTGTAACAAAAGGATCAATAACATATGTATGTATTTTTAAATGAAGAAAGCTTAGAATTGACTGAAGCAATTGGTGCAAAATTTTCAGAGGATGTAATGAGATCATATATATTTGATTTCTTATAATTTTTATATAAAGTTTAAGCTTTTGAAAAGAGATATAAAAACATTTGTTATTAGATATTAAAGAATACACTGAAAGTTGGTGAAATTTACAAATTAAAAAAAAATTCCCTGTATATAAGAGAAAAAATGGCAGGAAAATCAACTATTACCTTTAATTCAACAAACAGAAAAATTACATTGATATATTTTTACTTATTTATGCTTGTAAGTTGATAATAGTATGTTGCTGTTTCCTTTGAAAAGTTGATGAATTCTTATGAGTAAAATGTTGTTAAATTTTTTGTTTTGATTTTTTTCCATTAACCAGTGGTAGTTTTGTAAACTTCAGTGTCTCTGGATTAAAATAGAATGACACGAAATAGATTTGCAATGACTTAATTTTTTACCTTGTTGTCACACTTTGGCATCATTTTTTTTGAAATAGCCCATATCAAAGATTATTGAGTCATACACAATAGAGATCATTAACATTATGAACATACAGTTACCAAACATATATATACATAGTTTTAAACTAATGTCTAATTTCAATCTCAGAATACCATTTTAATCTCTTTTTAGGTTGGGTTATCAAGTCTTTTCAATACAGCTAAGTTGTATGATTCATCATATCATTCAATAGGTATTCATGTCAGACCTATCTGTCTGGTAAGTAGTTAATACATGGGATTGGAACCAAACATGCATAGATATATAAATAAATATAAAAATAAGGAGATGTGGTATGATTGCCAATTAGACACAAGGTTCCATATCACAAAGGGAATGCTGGGATTGATTTTTGGGGGTAATTGCCTCAAAATTTTAGGAATTAGGTGCCAAAAAAGGGGCAAAAAAACAAGCATTTTTCTAGTTTCATGACAATAACTTGTGTGTAAGTGTATGGATCTTTCTGAAATTGTACTACAAGGTTCCATATCACAAAGGAAAGCTGGAATTGAGTTTGGGGTAATTGCCTGAAACGTTTAGGAATTAGGGGCCAAAAGGGGCCAAAAATAAGCATTTTCTAGTTTCAGACAATAACTTGTGTTCAAGTGTATGGATCTCTCTGAAATTGTACTGCAAGGTACCATACCTCAAAGGAAGGCTGGGATTGAGTTTGGGGTGATGAATCATAAGGGGTTCAAAAATTTGGGGGATTTTTTTTTCTTTTTTTCTTTAAAATTTTCCATTTTAGTTGGTTATTTCTGATTTATATTTAAAAGCAAATAATAATGATATGGCAGGAGATACACACCAAACAGGATGTGTAAATTATTATATAATAAGTATTGTGCAACAGCAAGAAATTTTCAATTGCACAGTATTGCGCAGTAGCAAGAAATCTTCAATTGCACAGTATTGCGCAATAGCAAGAAATATCCAATAGCACAATATTGCGCAATAGCAAGAAATTTTCAATTGTACAGTATTGCGCAATAGCAAGAAATATTCAATTGCACAGTATTGCGCAATTGCAAGAAATATTCAATTACACAGTATTGTGCAAAAGAAGATACTTTGTATAAATTGCTTATTTCTTGACCAATTTCAATGGGGTTTTATTCTTGAACTCTTGGTGTTCATTAATATGCTGAATCTAACCGTGTATTAAGTTTTTGGATTTTGGGCCCGTTTTAAATTGGTCCACATTGAGGTCCAAAGTGTCAAAATTAAACTTTGTTTGATTTCATCAAAATTGAATTATTGGGGTTCTTTGATATGCGAATCTAACCGTGTATTTAGATTCTTAATTTTTGGTCCCGTTTTCAAATTGGTCTACTTTAAGGTCCAAAGGGTCCAAAATTAAACTTAGTTTGATTTTAACAAAATTGAATTCTTAGGGTTCTTTGATATGCTGAATCTAAACATGTATTTAGATTTTGATTATGGGCCCAGTTTTCAAGTCGGTCCAAATAGGGGTCCAAAATTAAACTTTGTTTGATTTCAACAGAAATTGATTATATGGGGTTCTTTGATATGCTGAATCTAACCATGTATTTAGATTTTTGATTTTTGGGCCCGTTATCAACTTTGTCCACATTGAGGTCAAAGGGTCCAAAATTAAATTTGTTTGATTTCATCAAAATTGAATTATTGGGGTTCTTTGATATGCCGAATCTAACCGTGTATTTAGATTCTTAATTTTTGGTCCCGTTTTCATATTGGTCTACATTAAGGTCCAAAGGGTCCAAAATTAAACTTAGTTTGATTTTAACAAAAATTGAATTCTTGGGGTTCTTTGATATGCTGAATCTAAACATGTACTTAGTTTTTTTATTATGGGCCCAGTTTTCAAGTTGGTCCAAATCAGGGTCCAAAATTAAACTTTGTTTGATTTCAACAAAAATTGAATATATGGGGTTCTTCGATATGCTGAATCTAACCATGTATTTAGATTTTTGATATTTGGCCCGGTTATCAAATTGGTCCACATTGAGGTTTAAAGGGTCCAAAATTGAACTTTATTTGATTTCATCAAAAATTGAATTCTTGGGGTTCTTTGATATGCTGAATCTAACCACGTATTTAGATTTTGGATATTGGAATACCACAAAGGGATGATAAGAATTGTCTTTGGGAGTTATGGCTCAAACCGTTAAGGAATAAGGTGCAAAAAGGGGAAAAGGGTTTCAGGTTAATGGACAATTACTTAAGTACAAAACATAATTTAAAAGGCAGTGTAAGGTTGGTAACTGAAACTCATTTGAATATCTCACCTAAACTGCTTTTAAATGATGTATATTGAAATTGCCAAAACTTTATTATTAATAAATTCCATTGGAAATTGGCCAATAACTTTAGTTTAATGAACTTCATTGGAAATTTGCCAATATAGAATGTTGCTGATGAAGCTTTTTTGTTTATCTCACCTAAACTGCTTTTAAATTATGTATATTGGAAATTTGCCAAAAACTTTATTATTGTGCAATAGCAAGAAATCTTCTATTGCACAATAGCACAGTATTTTGCAATAGCAAGAAATCTTCAACTGCACAGTATTGCGCAATAGCAAGAAATCTTCAATTGCACAGTATTGCGCAATAGCAAATAATCTTCAATTGCACAGTATTGCGCAATAGCAACAAATCTTCAATTGAAAACAAATACAAATGTTTTAACCAATTTCAATGGGATTAATTAAGTCTTTAATTTTTGGGGGTTCTAACCTTGTATTTTTTTTTTTTGGATATTGGGCCCCATTTTTAAATTGGTCTACATTGAGGTCAAAAGGGTCCAAAATTAAACTTTGTTTGATTTCATCAAAAACTGAATTATTGCGGCTGTATGATTTGCTGAATCTTATTGTGCATTTAGATTTTTATTTTGGGCCCTGTTTTCAAATAAGTTCATATTAAGGTTTGAAGGGTCCAAATGAAACTTTGTTTGATTTCAACTAAAATTAAATTATTGGTGTTTTTATATGCTGAATCTAACCATGTTGTTAGATTTTGGATATCAGACCATTCTAGGTAAATTAAATGTCCCATTTCAAATTTTAAGATCTTTAACCACATTTATTTTGTGTCAGAAACCTATATTATGTTAAAATGTAATCACAATCAAAATTCAGACAGTATCAAGCTTGAATATTGTGTCCAAACTTGCCCCAACTGTTCAGGGTTTGACCTCTGCGGTCGTATCAGGCTGCGCTCAGCAAAGCATTTTCATTTTTGCCTATTATCTTGAAAACTATAATAGATGGGGAATAACTTTAAAATGCAAAATTGATCAGCAAGACAAGTTCTACAAATAAGTCTAATGGTCGAAATTGTCAGTTGACTCCTTATTAGAGTTATTGCCCTTTGATGACGATTTTTACCAATTTTTGGCATTTTTGCCTTATATCTTAAAAATTATAATAGATAGTTAGAAATTTAAATAAGCAAAAATGATCAGCAAGACAAGATCTACAATTAAGACAATATGGAGTAAATCGTCCGACAACTCCTAATTGGAGTTATTGCCCTTCAATGATCATAGTTATCAATTTTTTGCGTTTTGCCTTATATGATAAAAATTATAATAGATAGATAAATACTTTAAATCACAAAAATGATCAGCAAGGCAAGATCTACTAACAAGTCATATTTTGCCGATATAGTTAGTAGACTGTCACTCTTTAAGGGAGTGGTTGCCCTAAAATGAGGATTTCTTTACCCTCTTTTGTGTTTTGAGCAAAAACTAAAGAAGATAGAGAGAAACTAAACAGACTAAATGATCAGCAATTCAAGATCAGCAAAACAGAGATTTTTGTCATGAATTCTATTCTCCTCTGCAATGTTGGAGAGTGTCCTTTGTTGCATATGCACATAGACCAAGGTGAGCGACACAGGCTCATTAAAGCCTCTAGTTTTGTCTTATCTTTAACACTCAGGATGTGTTCTAGAATGAGTTTAAAGCATTTTTTAAAAGTTAGTTGAAGGAAATAGAATTTCCCCATGGAAATATTTTTGGGCATTACAGTTGGGCTTTGGGCTCAATCTTAACTTTATTGTCCAGCTCAATGCTTTGCATTATGGACTTGGGGCTCCTTTGAGCAACGTTTGTTAGTTCTGGGCTCCACTGATAGGGCACCAAAGGAACTGGTGGAGCCAATATATCACCACAAATTATAGCATTTTAAACAACAGCAGAAAACTTTTAATTTGTTAGATTTTCACCAAATTATCACTTTTCTCTGAATTCAGGTGGCGAAAAAGGGTGTACTGATTATATTTGAATTGGGATTGCAACACTTTTTTACGGTAATAATGATATTTGGAATGCAACATATTAAAATTGAAATGAATTTGGTGACACAAACTTGCAGTTCTTCAGGATACACCATACTAGTCAAGTCTGAGACAATTAGTAGATGCTGGAAATTTCAATATGATTATACGATACAAAGTTTCTTTTGATTATCAAGTTGCAGTATATCATTGTATTTTATATTTTATACAGGTAAAAGTGTTTTAACATAACTGATAATTGTTTACTGGTGATATTTGGTATAAAATTATTTCGTGACTTGTGAAAACAGAAGTAATCATGTACTTGTTCTTTAAGGGGGGAAAACTTTCATACATGCATATCTCTTAGTATACGGCAAATGCCTTTTCCAGAGCTTTCACGCTTTGATTTATTTTTTTGCCATGGCATTGTTAGTTGGTTTTCAACTTTTGAGTATGACTATCCCTTTGGTATCTTCTGCCTCTCTTTTTGTTGTTTTCCATTCGTTTGATGTGATTTAGCTTTTGATTTTGCCATTTGATAAGGGACTTTCCGTTTTGAATTTTCCTTAATTGGAGTTAGGTATTTTTGTTATTTTACTTTTTATCAAAGGTCAATGATATGTGGTATCCAGTTGTATTAACATTCAGTTGTATTAACATTACAATATCTTTAATTGTCACCCGCAAAACGCGTTGCAGGGGACATGGAAATAATGGGCATCCATTCATCCAGTCTTGTTAGCGCTCTCAGGTGTACAGTTCTTGCCAGATTTTTATGAAACTTATATCATAGGTTTATATCAGCAATGTCTTGGACGAGTTCAAAAATCAGTGCCGATCAATTATTATACGACCGCAAAAAAATTTTGCGGTCAAATATTGGTATGACGTTGGCGTCGTCGTCGTCGTCCAAAGACACATTGGTTTTCGCACTCTAACTTTAGTTTGACTGAATGGATCTCTATGAAATTTTACCAAAAGGTTCATTACCACAAAAGGAAGGTTGGGATTTATTTTGGGGGTTATGGTACCAACAGTTAAGGAATTAGGGGCCAAAAAGGGGCCTAAAAATAAGCATTTTTGTAACTTCCAGACATAACTTGTGTGTTAGTGTATGGATCTCTTTTACATTGTACCACAAGGTTCCATATCACAAAGGGAATGCTGGGATTGATTTTTGGGGTAATTGCCTCCAAATTTGAGGAATTAGGGGCAAAAAAAAGGGGCAAAAAACAAGCATTTTTCTAGTTTCATAACAATAACTTGAGTGTAAGTGTATGGATCGTTCTTAAATTGTACTACAAGGTTCCATATCATAAAGGGAAAGCTGGAATTGAGTTTGGGGGTAATTGCCCAAAACGTTTAGGAATAAGGGGCCAAAAAGGTGCCAAAAATAAGCATTTTTCTAGTTTCCAGACAATAACTTGTGTTCAAGTGTATGGATCTCTCTGAAATTGTACTGCAAGGTACCATACCACAAAGGGAAGGCTGGGATTGATATTGGGGGTAATTGCCTCAAAATTTTAGGAATTAGGGGCCAAAAAGGGGCAAAAAACCAAGCATTTTTCTAGTTTCAGGACAATAACTTGTGTGTAAGTGTATGGATCTTTATGAAATTGTACTACAAGGTTCCATATCACAAAGGGAAAGCTGGGTTTGAGTTTGGGGAAATTGCCCTAAACGTTTAGGAATTTGGGGCCAAAAGGGCCAAAAACAAGCATTTTCTAGTTTCCAGACAATAACTTGTGTTCAAGTGTATGGATCTCTCTGAAATTGTACTGCAAGGTACCATACCACAAAGGGAAGGCTGGGATTGAGTTTGGGGGTGATGAATCATAAGGGGGTTCAAAATATTTGAGGGGGGATTGTTTTTTCATTTTTTTTCTTTAAAATTTTCCATTTTAAATTGGTTATTTCTGATTTATATATAAAAGCAAATAATAATGATATGGCTTGAATAGGTAAATTAAAAATTTTTAAGTTCTTAGACCACATTCATTCTGTGTCAGAAACCTATGCTGTGTCAATCAAGCTTGAATGTTGTGTCCATACTTGCCCCAACTGTTCAGGGTTCGACCTCTGCGGTCGTATCAAGCTGCGCCCAGCGGAGCATTTTATTTTTAAAAGAGTTATGCCCCTTGGAAACATTAGTTATATGGAAAATTGCATCGTTACCACTCTCATGTGTACAATTTTTGTCAGATTTTTATGAAACTTATATCATAGGTTTATATTAGCAATGTCTTGGACGAGTTCGAAAATCATTTTTTCGATCAATTATTTTAAGAAGAGTTATGCCCCTAAGAAACATTAATTATATGGAAAATTGCATCGTTAGCGCTTTCATGTGTACAATTCTTGCCAGATTTTTTTAAAACTTATATCATAGGTTTATACCAGCAATGTCTTGGAAGAGTTTGAAAATCAGTGCCGATCTATTATTTTTAAAAGAGTTATGCCCCTTGGAAATTTTGATTATATGGAAAATTGCATCGTTAGCGCTCTCATGTGTACAATTCTTACCAGAATTTTATAAAACTTATAACATAGGTTTATATCAGCAATGTCTTTGATGAGTTCGAAAATCAGTGCCGATCAATTATTTTTAAAAGAGTTATGCCTCTTGGAAATATTAATTATATGGAAAATTGCCTTATGAGCGCTCTTATGTGTACAGTTCTTGCCAGATTTTTATAAAACTTATACTATAGGTTAATATTAGCAATATCTCGGACAAGTTCTGTAATGGTGGACGATCAACTTTTTTTAAAAAAGTTATACCCTTGTAAATATTAAATTTATGGAAAATGGCCTCGTTAGTGCTCTCACAGGTACAATTCTTGCCAGATTTTTATAAAACTTATACTATAGTTTAATATCAGCAATATCTCGGATAAGTTTTATAATGGTGGACGATCGACTTTTTTAAAAGGGTTATGACCCTTGGAAATATTAAATTTATGGAAAAGATGCTTTTTATTTATCAATTGTTTTAAAGAACAACAAAAAAAAAGTGGTTTTTTTTTTAGTTATTGCCCCTGGATAGATAAAATATGTGCAACGCGGGGGACATTGGAACTCGGTTCTTTTATCGCTTTTGCCATTCAGGAGTCATAATCCTTGATAGATTGAAATACAAAAAAAATGGTTTGCTATCAATTTGACAGCCTATTTCTTGTTACATATTATATTTCCATATTTTTAAATGTTCATTAAAGACTATTGTTAAAGAAACTTGCCATTTGATCTATTTTGATTTTCACACACATAATGGCCATGCGATGATCTTCCCAGTAATTTGAAATAGCACTGATTTCCTTAAATTATAGCACCACATTTATAATACATACTATAATTAAATCTATTTAGTTAACACCAGGGTAAATAATATAGCACCAAGGTATCATGGTGCTTTAAGGCTTTGTGGAGAACACTGCCAATTATGAAATTTTCATCACATTATTCTGAAGGAACTACGAATTAGAGCTTTCTGAAATAGATAGCATTTAATGAGTAAAAGGATAGGGACAATTATAATATCAGTGATGATATATGAACACATCAACCTTAAATTCGACAATCATAAGATCGTAAGAAATAAGTGTTTAAGCAATAACACAAGTATTCTTTAATTTTTTTTATTAAATTATACCATAACTGTTATTTACAGAATTTTATCACACTTAAGCTTGTCTTCTGCAGGAACCAAAATGTTCTTCAGCATCAGTTGAACTTAAGCAGACATTGAGTGTTGTCTTTGACACATCCTCCTCAAAAGTTGGAAAACAAGGTTTGTTTTATGATATGTTTGACTTAATATTAGTTATCTTAGTATGAAGATTCTGAACTCATATTACTTAAGAAAGTTGATCAGCAGCATATGTGATAAAATTAGGTTACTGAGACATTTTTTTCATAATTTTAAAGCTAGGTTATTTTTTTTGTCAAAACTGGTTAAGATTATTAAAAACAGTACTTTGAAAAAGTATGTAAGTAAAATGTTTTATCATCAAGAGAAATAATCCACTGATCTACAACTCCTATGATTCAAGAATTATTACAAGTGATTGACGAACCAAAAAATAGTATGCATTGGTATTAATTGACCTACTCGAAATGAACTAAGACTGGTTTTGGATATAAAAACACAATAGTCCTTAAATATGCTGAGGTTTGGCAAAGTATTATTTGGGGGCACCAGAGTCCTATGATATTTTGACATGCCGCTCCCAATGTTGTTTCACTGGCCTGGGTGATAATACCATCAGGTAAATTGACAAATCCAACCCCTCCTCAGTATGTATTCAATGCATGGCTAAGAAATACTGAGATAGTTCAAAGTTCTGACATGTAGGGTGCAAAGGGGGTGGATAAAATTTTGATGGTAATGATAATAAGTATCTTATTTAAAAGAGGGTTACATCATTTAGTATGATACCTGTCTCCCTTGGAGACACTCTAAATAAATTGAAATATACTAGGTTTTTTGTTATAAATTAGGTCGTTAGTTTTCTCAATTGAATTGTTTCATATTTTTCATGTCCGGGCCTTTTATAGCCGACCATACAGTATGGGTTTTTATATGACCGCAAATTTATTTATAGTTTCACAATTGTATGATTTTTTTTGCTCTTCTCTACTTTGCCACTTTCCTTAAATCAAACGTTTCAAACATCTAGGCCTTTCAATTGAAATTTGCCTATAGTACTATGTTATGGCGTCCGAAGATATTTTGGTTCGCAGACAATAACTTTAGTATAAGTTCATGGATCTCTATGAAATTTTAGCACAAGGTTCCATACCACTAAAGGATGGTTGGGATTGTTTTTGGGGCTATTGTCCTAGCGGTTTTGTAATTAGAGGCAAAAAAGGTCAGTTTTACTGGTTCTTAGAAAAAAAATTGGTTCGCAGACAATAACTTTAGTATAAGTGTATGGATGTGTAAGAAATTTAATCCATACCACAATAGGAGGGTTGGGATTGATTTTGGGGGTTATTGTCTTAGCTGTTTTGCAACTAGGGGCCAAAAACAATTATTGGTCTGGTTTTAAGACAATAACTTGAGTATAAGTGTATGGATCTCAATTAAATTTTAGCACAAGGTTCCATACCACAATAGAAAGGTTGGGATTTATTTTAGGGGTTATTGTCGTAGCTGTTTAGCAAAAGCTAAAGAAGATAGAGAGAAACTGTAAAAAGAAAACATGATCAGCAATTGATGATAGTGACTTTTAGGTGACTTCTTTAATTTGTTAGTAAAAATATTGTTGCAATGTTTATTTTATTGAATACATTTTAATTGTAGACTGGAGTTTTAAGAAGACATTAGGACAGCCTCTAGGTTCAAAGTGTTCTATGGCCACACTTAGTAAAATATATGTTGATATAACATCTCAGCAGGTAATGTTGTTTTTTTAAACGACCGCAAAAAACTTGCATTCGTATATTGCTATCACGTCGTTGTTGTCGTCCAAAGACATTTGGTTTCCGGAAATAACTTTAGTTTAAGTGTATGGATCTCTATGAAATTTAAGCAAAAGGTTCAATACCACAAAAAGAAGGTTGGGATTGTTTTTGGGGGTGATGGTCCCTACCGTTTAGGAATTAGGAGCCAAAAAGAGGCCCAAAACAAGCATTTTTCTAGTTTCAGGACAATAACTTGTGTATAAGTATTTTGATTGCTCTGAAATTGTACCACCAGGTTTAATACCACAAGTAGAAGGTTGGGATTTGTTTTGGGGGTAATTGCCCAAACCGTTCAGGAATTAGGGGCCAAAAAGGGGCCCAAACAAGCATTTTTCTAGTTTTCAGACAATAACTTGTGTTTAAGTGTATGGATGTCTCTTAAATTGTACCACATTTTACAAAAAGAAAATTTCTTCAAATATTATTTTTTTTGGAGGGGGGGTCAATTTTTTTTCCACAAGATTTAAGAGATTATCAATTTTCCACAAAAAAAAATTGGGGGTCACAATTTATTTTGCTAATTCTTTGTATATAGTCTGAAAACAGGACTAAGTATTGGGCAACAGCACAGTGTATTGCACAACAGCAAGAAATCTTCAATCAGAGCTCCAGATAAGAATTATCAAATTGGGGTTTTTACCCACCATTTTTTATTTTAATTGAGTGATAATATTTTTTAATTGCATTATCAATTCCAATTCACCCCTCAAGCAATTATCAAATGGGTTTTTCACCACCAAGCTCCTTAATGTATTGGGCTTTTCATCAACACAATATTGAATTTAGGCATGTTTTAATCACATTATATCAAAGCGAGATGTTCATCCATCTTAAATATGTTTCTTTCTTTATATGTGATAGCTTTTTTATTTTGTTTATACACTGATGAGCAATTGTACGTTTAATTTGTGTTCGGTTTCAACCATTCTGCCAGTTTTGTATTTTCTCACAACTTATATAAACTGCAATAGTTGGACAGTACCTAGTTACCTTTCTAGAGCACATATGACCACCCTACAGTTTATTTGGGGTAGGTGTGGCTAAGTGTTTAGATTTTTATATAATATATGTGAACATTGGGTGCGGTAAGGTAGTTTTTCAAGTCCTTATCACCTATTTGCCAGACCTACTTTAAAAAACCTAGACCGGCAGGTTTATAGGGTGGTTTAAT
The DNA here is from genome assembly GCA_017311375.1 of Mytilus coruscus. Classification (NCBI taxonomy): domain Eukaryota; kingdom Metazoa; phylum Mollusca; class Bivalvia; order Mytilida; family Mytilidae; genus Mytilus; species Mytilus coruscus. The sequence goes on from CM029600.1 coordinate 56,306,183, forward strand.
GACTGAGACCACATTTAATTTAAATTTACAAATAATCCTGCAACATCAAATGAATAAACGAAAATGTTAAACTGCACTTGCCAATAAGACAACTATCTTAAGCATACAGAACAATTAGACCGAAAAAAAAGAAAGTGTCAAGCTGCATTGACGTCAAAACGGATATGTGTGTTCACTCACCAACTAAAGTCAAAAAAAATATATATAAAGTAAAATAATACTTGAATGTTTCTGTTAAATTTTATTTAGTAATACATAAATCTGGGTTGAGTTGGCCCTTATTAAAACTTTTGGTTTCCGATGCTTTCCAACAACATAATTGATATGGCATTTTACTGTTCCAACTAATTTAGTTCTCGACGAAACCCTGTGTTTGTCTTTCTAACAGTGTTCTCGTTAAGACACGAAAACACACTCGTGCGTTCGATAGACGCTTCCTAAAAACACTAGCTGAGTCTTGTTATCATCATAATTATCCCTCAGCTACCAAAAAGAAGCTAAAAACTTGCTTCTATTCAATATTTTTCGCGGACATTTACTTTCGTTTTGATTCAATGCTATGTGAAATGATAAATCTGGAGTAATTTGAAAAAAAAATATGACACCATGACAAACGCTAATTGGATAAACGTAGAGAAGATCGAAATATTTTCATCAACATGTGTACCTTTTGAGCAATTGAAAATTCCAACAGGGATCCATTTCAACTTCTTGATGCAATGCTCTTTTTTTAGAACAAAAGGACATTTCCAATTATAATTATAAAAATAGATTTACGCGTCGACTATGTAATAGATGAGGGTAAATAACGCACTCGATAGCGATTAAAAGCGTTAAGAACTCATGGTGTTGGCATATAATTGGGTTTTCCTTTGCATGGATTGGGTTTTTGAACGCAGCAATGGGCAATTGAATTGGGTTTTGAATTATTTTTATTGTGTGATCACGGAAATACGCAGCTTATCTGGAGCTCTGTTCAATTGAATATAAATTCAAATCATATAACCAATTTTATGTTCTTTGACTACATTTATTCTGTGTCAGAAACCTATAATGTGTCAAATATTTAATTACAATCCAAATTCGGACCTGTATCAAGCTTGAATATTGTGTCCATTTTTGCCCCAACTGTTCAGGGTTGGACCTCTGCGGTGGTATCCAGCTGCGCTTGGAGAAGCACATTTTTTTTACTGGAAATGAATGGTTTAAAATTAAACAGTAATATCAATATATCTTTTTATATCCCTGCAGCTAGGCGAATGGGGCATTAAGTGTTACTCTTGATACTCTTAATCTTTCAGCCTGTCCGTCCTTCCGTAAATCCTTTCGTCCATCAAATTTTTCGTTTCTGCACTCTAACTTAAGTTTTCCTTATCCAAATTTTATGAAACTCATACACAATGCTAAGAACCAAAACTTGCAAACGGAGTTCGAACTTAGGCAGTTGGTCACTAACCGTTCTAGAGTTATGCCCTTTATAACTTGGAAAATTGCAAATTTTTTGTTTCCGCACTCTTTAAGTTTGTCTTGTGCAAATTTTTTGAAACTCAAACACAATGCTAAGATCCAAAACTTGCATGGTAGATCTTGTTTTCTCACTGCAACCACAACACACTGCTTAATTTGGGACTTCTTAATTGGACCATCATATTATGAATATTTTGTTTTAATGAAAGAACTTTTATGTATTAGGTAAATAACAACCTTTATGATATCATAATGCATAAAAATAACCAGAGGACAAAATGTGGGATCTTCACTTTACTACTATTAAGGTCATAAAATCTTAGTTTACGAAATAAACAAGTAAAACTAACAAAGGGATTAGAAGTAGAAGAACCAAAACATTATATAAGAACTGAGAAATTCACTGGACACAACAGAACTTATAGAAAACTTATTACATAAGAAATAAAAACAAAACGGTGAAAATATGAAAATAACGCACAGCACAAAAAACCTAAGACTAGAACAGTAGAACTCTTTAAAAACTAGCAATGACATCAAGTGCTCTCAAAAAGTATTTTCACATATTATAAGCAAGCTTGAGCAGAGGCATTTGTGTCCTCAGACACATTCTTCTTTTATTTTTCACTACTTGGATAAATATCATAAAAGAAGTAAAAAGACCCCAGAATTACCCTTCATCAACAAAAACAACAGGTTTTATTTTGCCACAGCATTAAGGACATTGAAGCATAAAAATAGATTGACAGAAGAAAGCTCTCTTTTGATTTAAACTAAGGCAATTTTTATACGACCGCAAAAAAATTTTTGTGATAGTATACTGGTATGAAGTCGTCGTCATCTGCATCGTCGTCCCAAGACACATTTGGTTTCCGGACAATTACTTTAGTTTTAGTGTATGGATCTCTATGAAATTTAACCAAAAGGTTCAATACCACAAAAAGAAGGTTGGGATTGTTTTTGGGGGTGATGGTCCCAACCGTTTAGGAATTAGGGGCCCAAAAGGGCCCCAAAACAAGCATTTTTCTAGTTTCAGGATAATAACTTGTGTATAAGTATCTTGATTGCTCTGAAATTGTACCACAATGTTTAATACCACAAGTAGAAGGTTGGGATTCATTTTGGGGGTTATGGTCCAACAGTTTAGGAATTAAGGGCCAAAAAGGGGCCAAAAACAAGCACTTTTATAGTTTCCAGACAAAAACTTGTGTGTAAGTGTATGGATCTCTCTGACATTGTACCACAAGGTTTCATATCACAAAGGGAAGGCTGGGATGGAGTTTGGGGGTAATTGCCCCAAACATGCAGGAATTGGGGGCCAAAAACAAGCATTTTTCTAGTTTCCAGACAATAACTTGTGTTTAAGTGTATGGATCTCTCTGAAATTGTACTACAAGGTTCCATACTACAAAGGAAAGGCTAGGATTGAGTTTGAGGATAATTGCTCCAAGGGGGAATTCAAAAAGTTTGGGGGAGGGGATTTTTTTCCAATTTTTTTAAGGGGTTCATATTTTTTTTTTCAAAATTTTTCAAATTTCAAATTTTTGAAAAGTTTCAAGAAGTAATCTGAAATTGCTTAGTATTTCACAATAGATTTGTAAGATCTTTGACCACATTTATTTTGTGTCAGAAACCTATATTATGTAAAAAATTTGATCACAATCCAAATTCAGACAGTATCAAGCTTGAATATTGTGTCCAAATTTACCCCAACTGTTCAGGGTTCAACCTCTGCGGTCGTATCAGGCTGCACTCAGCGAAGCATTTTATTCAAATATCGCCCACTAATTCAAGTATGTCTTGATGGATTTCTTTAAAACTCTAATTATTGTTGAAATTGATAAAAGGAAGCTCCCTTTCTATTTTTAACTGGGTTTTCTGAAGGAAAAAGCAATTATTTTAAAAATTGGTGAGCGGGTGGCTGCCAACAGTTTCCATGCAAAAACTTATGAACCCTTCAACCAATATTTGTCAAATTTTAATATGTTGATACTAATGACTGATTGGAGGTCAAGTTCTATATTTATGACTTTTCACTTTTTTCTGTTCATGAGTAATGGTCCTTGATATATTTGAAACTGGTACTTTATGTCGTTTCCGTTCAATAACTTATGAAAACTTCTACCAATGGTTTTCAAATTATAATATGTTGTTACTGATGAAAAAATGGAGGTGAGGTTCAATATCAACGATTTTCACTTTTATGGTTCTCGATAGATTAAAAAATGGCACTTTATGTCATTTCCATGCAATTACTTATGAACTGTTCAACCAAATTTTGATATGCTGTATACTGATAACAAAATGGCGGTCAAGTTTGATATTAAAGATTCTCTTTTTTGCTATTCAGGAGTTTGGTCCTAGATAGATTGGAAATTAGCACTTTATGTCGTTTCCGTGCAATTACTTATAAACTGTTCAGCCAATGCTCTTAAAATTCTTATATGCTATTTCTTATGACAAAATGGTGGTCAATTTTGATATTTATGATTTTCATTTTTGCGGTCAGGTCTTTTATAGATTCGAAAAGCGATAGAATGTTGCAGGTTAAAAAAGCCTGAAAGCGCCTTTCAAAATACAGACAGTTTGCTCTCAATTTGACAGCTACTTCCTTGTTTTTATTTTTCTGGTTTGTCTTTCCAGATTTATGGGACATTAATTTAAGTAAATTTTTCGAGTTTTACCATTACTTGAGTTTGCTTGGATTGATTTACGGCAACCACTGAATTACATGCTCCTGACTTGGGACAGGCACATACAGAATGTGGCGGGGTTAAACATGTTTGCTGGGGCCAAACCCTCCCCTTACCTTGGGACAGTGGTGTAACAGTACAACATAAGAACAAACTACAAATCAGTTTAAAAGGACTTAAATCATCAGATCGATACAAATCACATAAAAACCTTAACAAAAACACAAAAGACACAAAGTACAGATCTTAAGAGTACTCAGAGTTACTGAAAGCTAGTTCAAAGCCAATAACAACTAAAAAAAAGTCATGTGTCTAAGACTAAAATATCAATCAGTACACATCCTACATCCAATGGAATTAATGTAAAGAAGTCATTAACAGTCAGAGAAAAAAATATCTCAAAATTTGTACACATTCTTTAATACTGTAAATAAAGGCTGAAGATACCAAGGGAATATTCAAATGAATGTGTAGGTAATCCTTTATTAAAGAATCTCTAATAAAAAGTAGGTCTATAACATTGTTAGCAAACTTAACTGAGCAGTGTCATTCATTTATATGTGAATATGATTCATATTAGAAAATCACATAGTCTCTTCCGGGACTTGAACCCAAAACCTCTGTGTTACAAGTAAATGCTCTAACCGACTGGCTAAAGTACTTCCCTAGCTCAACCATTTATGGCTGGCTAAGAATCTACTCTGTGTTACAAGTAAATGCTCTAACCGACAGGCTAAAGTATTTCCCTAGCTCAACCATTTATGGCTGGCTAAAAATCTACTATTCAAGGGAAGCAATCCTGTCAAAATTCCCCCACCCCAAGAGTCATCATACCATTATGACTCTCACAACACATACTCTGGCTAGATATCCTCTCAAACCACCGAGTGTTTTTGTTGTTGGGCACCAAATGTAATCGGAGAGCATGATTCTTATTTGAAATTACATTACCTCCTCCCGGACTTGAACTGGGTCACTGCAGTAACAGACTGAGCTCAAGAACTTAGAAGTACTTCCCTAGCTCAACCATTTACAGCTTGCTAAGTATTTACTATTCACGGGTAGTAATCCTATCAAAATATCATCACAAATACGGTAACCCTTTGAAAATCCTTGAAAAGTCCTAGAATAGTCATTGAAAAATTTTGTAAAAAAGTAGTATGAACACTGGTTTTGAGATTGAATTTTATATACGACCGCAAAAAAATATGCGGCCGTATAATGATATGTTGATATCGTCATCCGAAGACATTTGGTTTCCGAACAATAACTTGATTTGTATGGATCTCTATGAAATTGTACCACAAGAATCCATACCACAAAAGGAAGCTTTGGATTGATTTTGGGGATTATTGTCCTAACTGTTAGGAATAAGGGGCCTAAAACAAGCATTTTTCTTGTTTCAGGACAATTACTTGAGTATAAGTGTATGGATCTGTATAAAATTATACCACAAGGTTCCCTACCTCAAAAGGAATGTTCGGTTGACTTTGGGGGCTATGGCCCAAAACATTTAGTAATTAGGGGCCAAAAAACAAGGATTTTCTGGTTTCTGGACAAAAACTTGAGTATAAGTCTATCGAACTCTGTGGAATAGTACCACAAGGTTCCATACCTAAAAAGGAAGGTTGTGATTGGTTTTTTGGATTTATGGCCCTAATTAGGAATTAAGGGCCAAAAACAATACGTTTCTAATACTTTATATAAATTGCTTATTTCTTGACCAATATCAATGGGGCTTACTTGAAAGTCTTGAATTCTAGGGGTTCTTTAATATGCTGAATCTAACCCTGTACTTAGATTTTGAATTTGGGGCCCTATTTTTAAATTGGTCCACATTAAAGTCCAAAGGGTCCAAAATTAAACTTTGTATGATTTCAACAGAAAATGAATTCTTGGGATTATTTGATATGCTGAATCTTACCATGTATTTAGATTTTTTATTTTGGGCCCCGTTTTCAAATTGGTCCACATTAAGGTTCAAAGGGTCCAAAATTAAACTTTGTTTGATATTATCAAAAAATTAATTCTTGTGGTTCTTTGATATGCTGAATCTATCCATGTATTTAGATTTTGGATATTGGACCATAATAGGTAAATGTCCAATTTCAAATCTTTAAGTTCTTAGACCACATTTATTCTTTTCAGAAACCTATGCTTTGTCAAATATTTAATCACAATCCAAATTGAGAGCTGTATCAAGCTTGAATGTTGTGTTCATACTTGCCCCAACTGTTCAGGGTTTAACCTCTGCAATTGTATCAAGGTGTGCTCTGCCAAGCATTTTATTTAAGAATCTGTAATTGATAGGACAAAAATATTTTGTTTGTGTGATTTTGATGCTGCCTACTATGATAGTCAGGCATTGTTTTCTGGTGTATGTTTCCATCCATCCCATATGAGGATAAATGTGCCCTTAATTAGTTTGAGAGCTTGACCAATGCTTGTTCTTAACTAGACAACAACATCACTTATTTCTGGTATACACATTCACATATGAATTTATGACGAAGAACAATTTTTTGCAGTTAAAAATACAGTTCACACTTCATACCCTTTGGTGAGATAACAGATCCCATTCAACACTACTATCATTGAAACCCAGGCTCTTTAGGGTCCAAATTAAATGTGGCTGATTTATTAATTGTAAACTCCTTCAATTAAATGCGAAACTGAAAGAAAATTGGCGGTTATGAAACATGAGTTTTATTGTTATAAAAGAGACAAGATAACATAAAAAACTCTTTTTTTAAGATGTTTAAGGGCCTGGAGAAGAACACTGACTTCTGCGTTTGATTTCATAACATAGTTTTTGTCTCGCCTTGACGGAGTCAAAAAGTGAGACATAGGTATGCTGTTTCCGGCGGCGGCAGTTTCGGCGTCAACAATGTAATAATTTGTGATTAGGTCTAGTTCATGGTGAACCACTAGTGGTAGGTCAATGGTATTTGGTATGCAGTTGTATTAGCATTGGCACATCTCATTACCATGGAGATTATTTGGCCCCGCCCCCTCAGTCAAGGTCTATTGACTTTGAAACTTTGCTTAGTTTACATGTGTTATTTTGTGATTAGGTCAGTTTATTGGGAACCACTAGTGGTAGGTCAATGATATTTGGTATGCAGTTGTATTAGCATTGGTACATCTCATTTCCATGGAGAATATTTGGCCCCGCCCCCTCATTCATGGTCTATTGACTTTGAAACTTTGCTTAGTTTACATGTATTACTTTGTGATTAGGTCAGTTTATTGGGAACCACTAGTGGTAGGTCAATGATATTTGGTATGCAGTTGTATTAGCATTGGTACATCTCATTTCCATGGAGAATATTTGGTCCTCATCCCTCAGTCATGGTCTATTGACTTTGAAACTTTTGCTTAGTTTACATGTATTAGTTTGTGATTAGGTCAGTTTAAGATGAACCACTATTAATGTTAAGTCAATGATATTCGGTATGCAAATGTATTGGCATTTGCAAGTTTCATTTCCATGGAGATTATATAACCCCACCCCCTAATTATGGTTCATTGACTTTGAAACTTTTACATAGTTTACAAGTTAATGTTTGTGTTTAGGTTTGTTTAAAGGGAACTACTTATGAAAAGTCAATGGTATTTGGTTTGCAGTTGTATTAGAGTTGGCACATCTCATTCCATGGAGATTGTTTAGCCCTGTACCTTCAGTCATAGTTCATTGGCTTTGAATATTTGCATAACTTACATGTTAAAGTATTGCTATTTTAATTTCAACATTTGCATTATCAAAATAACAAATAGGCGAGACATATCTCTGTGTTAACAGTTTATTTAAGTGTCAGTTTAATGTTTTTTTCTATCAGCATATATGTTAAACCAAACGAATATTGTATATTAAAGAAAATACATGATTCCAACTTAGAATTGATTCTCCTAATGACAAACAATGTAGGACAAGATATTGAAATTTTCAATGAACCATTCTTAAATTCTGTAGTTTTTGTCTCGCCTGTGTAAAGTGAGACATAGGGATTGCTTTTCCAGGGACGGCAATGGCGTCAACAATTGTTAAGTTTTCTGCTTAAGTTAGTTTGAAAGGAACTACTTGTGATAGATCATTGATATTTGATATAAAGTTACATTACTATCAGTACATATCAGTTTGACGACTATTTTGAGGCCCTGCCCCTTAGGACATGGTCCAGTGACTTTGAATGAATTAGCAATTTTCAATGTTAAGGTTTCTGCTTAAGTTAGTTTGATAGGAATTACTTGTGATAGATCAATGGTATTTTGTATGAAGTTGCATTACTATCAGTACATATCAGTTTGACAACTATTTTGAGGCCCTGCCCCCTAGGACATGGTCCAGTGACTTTGAATTAAAGGGGCATTTAGCTACGAGATATCAAAAAATAAAATATGATTTTTTTTTTTTCGTTCAATCATTAATGAATGTGAAATAGTGAAATAATAATTTGCTTTTAGCAGCCAGTTTGGTTCAATTTTGTCAAAATAAGCTAAGAAACATCGCTGATGAATTATTCACTTGCAAGTGAATAATTCGACCTCATTGAATCCGTATTCATGTGACCTTCAATTTAACCCCTTAGCTAAAGTTGGGCTACACATGAATTAGCCGTGTTCAGTAATTAAAAGGAAAAGAATGTCAACATTGAAAGTGAAACAAGGGTAAACCATTTGATTGACTGATTCGATCCACAAAAACTCATTCTTATACAGGTAAAAACGATGATTAACATATATTTTTATACGACCGCAGGTAGTATTATGTTACGGTGTTGTCTGCATCTGTGTCTGAAGACATTTTGGTTCACAGACAATAACTTCAGTATAAGTTCATGGATCTCTATGAATTTTAGCACAAGGTTCCATAACAGTAAAGGATGGTTGGGAATTATTTTGGGGGTTATTGTCGTAGCTGTTTGGGAATTAGGGGCCAAAAACAAGCATTTTTTCATGTTTCAGGACAATAATTGGTGTATAAGAGTATAGATTTCTATGAAATTTTACCACAAGGTTCCATACTTCATAAGGAAATGTTAGAATGATTTTTGGAGGTTCATGGTCCATACCGTTAAATAATTAGGGGTCGAAAACAACTATTTTTCTGGTTTGCTGGCAATAACTTGAGTATAAGTGTATGGATCTCTATTCAATTTTAGCACAAGGTTCCATACCACAATAGGAAGATTGGGGTTTATTTCAGGGGTTATTATAGTAGCTGTTTAGGAATTAGGGGCCAAAAAGGGCCTAACAAAAATAATTATTTGACTGGTTCACAGACAATAACTGTATAGATCTGTATTAAATTTAAGCACAATGTTCCATACCACAATAGTAAGGTTGGAATTTATTTTGGGGGTTATTGTTGTAGCTGTTTAGTAATTAAGCCAAAAAGGGGTTAAAACAAGCATTTTTCATGTTTCAGGACACTAATTTGTGTATTAGAGTATGGATTTCTATGAAATTTTACAACAAGGTTCCATACTTGAACTTCAAAAGGAAAGTTAGGATTGATTTAAGGGGTCATGGTCCAAACTGTTTAATAATATGGGCTGAAAGGGGCAATTTCAATGGGGTTTAATTCAAAAGTATTGAATTCTTGGGAGTCTTTAATATGCTGAATCTAATTTGGTATTTAATATTTGGATTTTAGGGTCTGTTTTTGAAATGATTCATATTAAGGTCCAAAGGTTCCAAAATTAAACTTTGTTTGATTTCTTTAAAAATTAAATAATCGATGTTCCTTGATATGCTGAATCTAATTGTGTATTTAGATTTTTTTAATTTTGAGGCCTGTCTTCAAATTGGTCCACATTAAGGTCAAAAGGGTCCAAAATACAACTATTTTTTATTTAAAAAAAAAAATTGAATTCTTGGGGTTCTTTGATATGCTGAATCTAAGCATGTATTTAGATTTTTGATTTGGGGCATGGTTGGCCCACATTAAGGTCCAAAGGGTCCAAAATTAAACTTTGTTTGATTTAAAAAAAAAAAAAAGAATGGTTGCGGTTCTTTGAAATGCTTTTGATTTTGGGCACAGTATTCAAGATGATCCAAATTGGGGTCCAAAATTGAATATTGTTTGATTTCATCAAAAATTAAATTGTTTGTGTTATTTGATATGGTCAATCCAACAGTGTTTTAGATCTTTTGATTTTGTGCTTGGTTTTCAAAGTTGGTCCAAATTTGGGTCCAAAATTAAACTTTGTTTGATTTCTTCAAAAATTAAATCAGGGTGTTCTTTAATGTATGCAATCGAACAGTGTTTTAAATTTTTGATTTTGGGCCCCTTTTTCAAACTGGACCCCATAAAGGTCCAAAGTATCCAAAATAAAAGTTAGTTTGATTTTAACAAAAAATGAAACAATGTGGTTATTTGATATGCTGAATCCAACGGTGTATTAAGAATTTGAATATTGGACCATAATTGGTAAATGTCTAATTTTTAAAATTATTTAAGAACTTATACCACGTTCATTCTGTGTCAGAAACTATGCTATTACTACATATTTGCTCAGAAAAGTCAGAATCTAAATTCAGAGATGTTATTGGACAATTAACAGAAATTTTAAGTTGGGTCATAGTTGAAAATAGATATAAATAACATCATATCTAATTTTAGAGAACTTTTTTTGTGGTTTACATCCCTGGTTCATGGAAAATAAATTGGTTCACAGACAATAACTTAAGTATAAGTGTATGGATGTGTAAGAAATTTTAGCACAAGGTTCCATACCACAATAGGAGGGTTGGGATATTAAATAGCTAATCAAGCTCTACATTTATAGATTTATTATAGAAATTTTAAATTGAGTCATAGTTTAAAATAGATTTACTGATGCAGATATATTAATTGTGGTGATAATTGTGTATGCATTGTGTTCTCTTTAAAAATTGTTAACTCTTTTTTTGTTTGAATATTTTCTTATGGTTGAAAATTCCCTTGGAAATTAAAATAGACCTTTATCCATCTGTAGAAGTGGAATTGTAGGTAAGTGAAGTTTTTAAATACAGTTGTGCCATACATTATGTTATGTTACGTCCGTCGTCGTTAACTTTACAAAATCTTCTCCTCTGAAACTACTGGGCCAAATTTAATCAAACTTGGCCACAATCATCATTAGGGTATCTAGTTTAAAAATTGTGTCCGTGACCTGCCAAACCAACCAAGATGGCCACCATGGCTAAAAATAGAACATAGGGGTAAAATGTATATTTGGGCTTATAACTCTGAAACCAAAGCATTTAGAGCAAATCTGATCAAGTCAAGATCTATCTGCCCTGAAATTTTCAGATGAATCGGACAATGGGTTGTTGCCCCTGAATTAGTAATTTTAAGGATTTTTTTCCGTTTTTGGTTATTATCTTGAAAATTATTATAGATAGAGATAAACTGTAAACAGCAATAATGTTCAGCAAAGTAAGATCTACAAATAAGTCAACATGATCAAAATGGTCAGTTGACCCTTAAGGAGTTATTGCCCTTTAAAGTAATTTTTACCAATTTTTGTAAATTTTGTAATCTTTACAAAAATCTTCTCCTCTGAAACTACTAGACCAAATTCAACCAAACTTAGCCACAATCATTATTAGGGTATTTAGTTTAAAAATGTGTGCGGTGACCCAGCCAACCAACCAAGATAGCTGCCATGGCTAAAAATAGAACATAGGGTAAAATGTAGATTTTGGCTTGTAACTCTGAAACCAAAGCATTCAAAGCAAATCTTACAAGGATTAACTTGTTTATCAAGTAAATATCTATCTGCCCTCAAATGTTCAGATGAATTGGACAACTGGTTGTTGGGTCGCTGCCCTGAATTGGTAATTTTAAGGAAATTTTGCCGCTTTTGGTTATTATCTTGAAAATTATTACAGATAGAGATAAACTGTAAACAGCAATAATGTTCAGCAAAGTAAGATCTTCAAATAAGTCAACATGATCAAAATGGTCAGTTGACCCTTAAGGAGTTATTGCCTTTAAAGTAATTTTTACCAATTTTTGTAAATTTTGTAATCTTTACAAAATCTTCTCCTCTGAAACTTCTGGACCAAATTCAACCAAACTTAGCCACAATCATTATTAGGTATTTAGTTTAAAAATGTGTGGGTGACCCAGCCAACCAACCAAGATGGCTGCCATGGCTAAAAATAGAACATAGGGTAAAATGTAGATTTTGGCTTGTAACTCTGAAACCAAAGCATTTAAAGCAAATCTTACAGGGATTAACTTGTTTATCAAGTAAATATCTATCTGCCCTCAAATGTTCAGATGAATTGGACAACTGGTTGTTGGGTTGCTGCCCTGAATTGGTAATTTTAAGGAAATTTTGCTGTTTTTGGTTATTATCTTGAAAATTATTACAGATAGAGATAAACTGTAAACAACAATAATGTTCAGCAAAGTAAGATCTTCAAATAAGTCAACATGACCAAAATGGTCAGTTGACCCTTAAGGAGTTATTGCCCTTTATAGTCAATTCTTAACAATTTTCATTAATTTGGTAAATTTTGGTAAGTTTTACAAAATGTTTTCCTTTGTAATCTTCTTTTCTGAAACTGCAGTAGAAAATCAATATAGAAAACAATCTACTAATGAACTGGCAATAAAAATAATTGATAATTCTATAACATGAAAAAAAAACACATTAATACCTGATGATGGTGTTTCTTTCTTTACATTGAAAATGATGTCACAACTATAATCCCGAACAATAGGTCGAATGTCAGATATGTTTCAGTACTTTGGCTTCATTTTCTACAGATTTCTGAAGTGCAAATGATGCTTGAATTCCTACACTAATTTATACAGACTTCATCCCCTTTCACAGGTAATGCCTGCCTCATATTATATTTAAAACTTTAATAGAATATCAGAAATTTTGAGAGAAAATTAATCAACCATGCAAGATCTAAAACTTAATTAATATTGTTCAAATTGTCAATTAACTATTAAAAAAATTCTCATTAAAAGAATATAGTTCTTCATTTTATATTTTATCAGAAGTTTAGGAAAAAATTGAATTTAATTGTGTCCCTTGTTCTCATTTCCTGGGATAAATCCAATACAAATTAAAGTATTGGTACTGAATTAATATTTAAGAAATATTTCAAACCTTACCATTTTCTTCACAAGAATGAAGACCATATTTTCAGTGTCATGAGTATCAGTCATCATATTTGTTGTACTTTGTTGTTTAAAAGTTGAGTACAAAAAGATCAACAAAGCAATTAAAAACCACTTGAATTTTGCAACAACAAATGAGAGTTTTAACGACCTCAGCTGGCTATACAACCCTTGCACAATCAACTGAATTTTGCAGAAATCATTAATAGGAAAGATTGCCCTTAAATGATAATTTTTTATTACCTTTTGTTTTGTTTTTTTTGGGGGGGGTGGGGTGGGGGTGTTGCGCAACAACAAAACTTCACAACAAACTTTCTCATCACTTCGCATTTCTCGTTAGATAAATTTTACAAAAATTCTCCCCTGAAACTACTGTCAAATTAAACCAAACTTGGTTTAAATCACCACTAGGATATCCAGGGACCACTGTGTATGATGACCCTGCCTGCCAACATGGCACACATGGCTGAAATAAAACATAGGTTTCAAACGCACTTTTTAGTCTTATATCTCTGAAACTAAACGACAGTACAACAGTTGCATTTATCATGCATCAATTGTAAATAAAAATATCAGGTGAGCGACACAGGGTCCTTGGAGCCTCTAGTTGTAACTTACAGACATAACTTGTGTGTTAGTGTATGGATCTCTCTGACTTTGTACCACAAGGTTCCATATCACAAAGGGAATGCTGGGATTGATTTTGGGGGGTAATTGCCTCAAAATTTTAGGAATTAGGGGCCAAAAAAGGGGCAAAAGACAAGTATTTTTCTAGTTTCATGACAATAACTTGTGTGTAAGTGTATGGATCTTTCTGAAATTGTACTACAAGGTTCCATATCACAAAGGGAAAGCTGGAATTGAGTTTGGGGGTAATTGCCTGAAACGTTTAGGAATTAGGGGCCAAAAGGGCCAAAATAAGCATTTTCTAGTTTCCAGACAATAACTTGTGTTCAAGTGTATGGATCTCTGAAATTGTACTGCAAGGTACTATACCTCAAAGGGAAGGCTGGGATTGAGTTTGGGGTTGATGAATCATAAGGGGTTCAAAAATTGAGGGGGATTTTTTTTTCCTTTTTTCCTTTTTTTTCTTTAAAATTTTCCATTTTAAGTTGGTTATTTCTGATTTATATTTAAAAGCAAATAATAATGATATGGCAGGAGATACACACCAAACAGGATGTGTAAATTATTATATATCAGTATTGCGCAACAGCAAGAAATATCCAATAGCACAATATTGCGCAATAGCAAGAAATTGTCAATTGTACAGTATTGCGCAATAGCAAGAAATATTCAATTGCACAGTATTGCGCAATTGCAAGAAATATTCAATTGCACAGTATTGTGCAAAAGAAGATACTTTGTATAAATTGCTTATTTCTTGACCAATTTCAATGGGGTTTTATTCTTGAACTCTTGGAGTTCTTTAATATGCTGAATCTAACCGTGTATTAAGTTTTTGGATTTTGGGCCCGTTTTGAATTGGTCCACATTGAGGTCCAAAGGGTCCAACATTAAACTTTGTTTGATCTCATCAAAATTGAATTATTGGGGTTCTTTGATATGCCGAATCTAACTGTGTATTTAGATTCTTAATTTTGGTCCCATTTTCAAATTGGTCTACATTAAGGTCCAAAGGGTCCAAAATTAAACTTAGTTTGATTTTAACAAAATTGAATTCTTAGGGTTCTTTGATATGCTGAATCTAAACATGTATTTAGATTTTGATTATGGGCCCAGTTTAAAAGTTGGTCCAAATCGGGTCCAAAATTAAACTTTGTTTGATTTCAACAAAATTGAATATATGGGGTTCTTTGATATGCTGAATCTAACCATGTATTTAGATTTTTGATTTTGGGCCCGTTATCAACTTTGTCCACATTGAGGTCAAAAGGGTCCAAAATTAAACTTTGTTTGATTTCATCAAAATTGAATTATTGGGGTTCTTTGATATGCTGAATCTAACTGTGAATTTAGATTCTTAATTTTTGGTCCCGTTTTCAAATTGGTCTACATTAAGGTCCAAAGGGTCCAAAATTAAACTTAGTTTGATTTTAACAAAATTGAATTCTTAGGGTTCTTTGATATGCTGAATCTAAACATGTATTTAGATTTTTGATTATGGGCCCAGTTTTCAAGTTGGTCCAAATCGGGTCCAAAATTAAACTTTGTTTGATTTCAACAAAATTGAATATATGGGGTTCTTTGATATGCTGAATCTAACCATGTATTTAGATTTTTGATATTTGGGCCCGTTATCAACTTTGTCCACATTGAGGTCAAAAGGGTCCAAAATTAAACTTTGTTTGATTTCATCAAAATTGAATTATTGGGGTTCTTTGATATGCCGAATCTAACCGTGTATTTAGATTCTTAATATTTGGTCTCGTTTTCAAATTGGTCTACATTAAGGTCCAAAGGGTCCAAAATTAAACTTAGTTTGATTTTAACAAAATTGAATTCTTAGGGTTCTTTGATATGCTGAATCTCAACATGTATTTAGATTTTTATTATGGGCCCAGTTTTCAAGTTGGTCCAAATTGGGGTCCAAAATTAAACTTTGTTTGATTTCAACAAAAATTGAATATATGGGGTTCTTTGATATGCTGAATCTAACCATGTATTTAGATTTTTGATTTTTGGGCCCCGTTATCAACTTTGTCCACATTGAGGTCAAAAGGGTCCAAAATTAAACTTTGTTTGATTTCATCAAAAATTGAACTCTTGGGGTTCTTTGATATGCTGAATCTAACCATGTATTTAGATTTTGGATATTGGACCATAATATGTGAATGTCCAATTTAAAATTTTTAAGTTCTTAGACCACATTCATTCTGTGTCAGAAACCTATGCTGTGTCAAATATTTAATCACATTCCAAATTCAGAGCTGTATCAAGCTTGAATGTTGTGTCCATACTTGCCCCAACTATTAAGGGTTCGCCTTCTGCGGTCGTATCAAGCTGCGCCCTGCGGAGCATTTTATTTTTAGCTAATAATCTATTTTTATTAAAGGATATATTTCATTACAATACATTTTGTAGATAAAGTTGTTGACATTGATAGATAAGTTGCAGATATTAGTTTGTGACAAATGAAAGAAAAAATATTGGGAACTATTAATTATATATATAAAGTTTGATTACACTAAGTGTTTTTACGGTATAGGATCTTAAATTTATTTGCCTTTTTTAATTTTTGTTGTTGTTTGTTTTCCAGTATGGTAACTGTGAAATTGGTGCATTGCATTTGCGCCAATTTTTACAAAATCCAGTCTTTCATTTGCGCCACAAGGTTATATTTCATTTGAGCCAAAAAATAAAAACTACTTTTGCGCCATTTTACAGGTAACATATAACGGAAAGATTTAAAATATTCATTGCTACATCGTGAATAAGAATTTTTTAAGCGTATTCCCCCTGGGTAACTAAGTAAGTTCATACTCATTTCTAATATAAAACTGAGAGTCACTTAGGTTTAAAATTATATAGTGTTCACATGTTTGAGGTGTCAAGATGGACATTATCAATTATGAGACAAACAGGCGGTTAGTTTTGTCAGAATTGGATTGTTTCATATTTTTTATGTCTGGGCCGTTTATAGCCGACTATACGGTATGAGTTTTTATTCTCATTTTTGAAGGCCGTACGGTTGCCTATAATTGCTTTTATCCACTCCATTTGAACTTTGGTGGATAGTTGTCTCATTGGCAATCTTACCACATCTCCTTATTTTTATATAGAGGAAATAAGTCTGTAATTTTTTATGACCACACATATAGGTTATCCAGTGTACATGAGTACATCCGAGCCGTTGCCTACAAGTCTTGTGTGAGAACAAACTTTTGGTTTTACTCCAGTGTATAGTGCTTTCTTTTACGTTTTATGATCACGTTAATTTATAACAGAACTGTGTTTTAACATTATTATGAAAAGTCCTTTATTAAGAATGTATCAGTGTATAGTGCTGTCATTGTGGTTACAATGACTGATTTCGGAGGAATATGTTTTATTATGCAATCAAAAACTGTGTTTTAAAGTTATAATTAAAAGTCTCTTTTAAATAAAACTATTTTTTATTCTATTTACCTGTATTTACCTGTATTATTGGCGCAAATGAAATGTTTTATTTTGGCGCAAATGAAAGATTATTTTGGCGCAAATGAAATAAATGAAATGCCAATTGGCAAAAAAGCAAAGCTGCAACCTTGTGAAATACCATGCCCAGACTGAAAAGAAAATCTCTATTAATGATAAGAAATGATCGTAAAATCATTTACACAATTATGATTGGAGTGACAGATTTATTTGAAAATTTTGTGTTTCCTAAGTGTTGTTGATGATAAGCTCTGTAGGACGGTATAAATGTAGTTTGAAATTTACTATTCATTATTAGATATTATGAAGATAATTACAGATAAGTTTTATAGATTTTTTAAAAACATTGTATTAATGATAAATGATATTTTAGAAATTATTTTTCTCTTTTCTTTGGTAAATTGTTTGAAGAATTTTGTGGTAGGTTTGTTTGTTATTCTGTATAAACTAATTTTCTGAATGCTATATATATTTTATGCCCCCGTCGTAGCGGGGGGGGGGGCATTAAGTTTTGCCCTTGTCCGTCCGTACGTCCCAAAATTGGTTTCCGTTCTCTAACTTTAGTTTTCCTCAACCAATTACTTTGAAACTTATACACAATGCTGATTACCACAAAACACAGATCAAGTTTTAATTTGGGTGGCATCACTTTTGACCACATTCATTTTGTGTCACAAACCTATGCTGTGTCAAATATTCAATCACAATCCAAATTCAGAGCTGTTTTAAGCTTAAATGTTGTGTCCATACTTGCCCCAACTATTCAGAGTTCGACCTCTGCGGTCGTATTAAGCTGCATCCAGCGGAGCATTTTATTTAAATTTCATTCATATCTATTCTAGAGGATTTTCATTACTGTAAGATATAAGATTTTAATCCATATGTTCTGGTTGTATGTAAATGACAACCAGACACAATCTGTATAATTCAATTTTCTTCAGCAGTTAATTTACTGAATTTACTTTACATTGGCTTATTATAATACAGTATCATCAATATATACCAACTTCTTCTCTATAAAGCAAATTTTTACATGTATTATTCATTAATTAATGATTTATAAATGTCTACTACAGATATCCAATGTAAGCAAATAAATAGTTCTTGACTAAAACAACAGTATAATGCAGTATTTGATTTTTTTTTCAATATTCAGCCCTTTCTATGAATTAATGATATACACATTTTGATAAACCTATATTTGATATAACAAACAATTAAAATCCTAAGAAACCAAAAATGTCAGATTTATGCCTTTTTTCAAATTGAAAAACTTCAAGTTACATTAAAGTAAAACATGTCGTTATACATATAGAAACTGATTCATTTTGTCTGATCATACATAAACATGAGAACAATTCTTATAGTAAAAGGATCAATGAATATTGGATAAGATAAATATGCAGGCAGATAAATTAGGCATTATCAAAGTAATGTATATTGTACATAATTAAATGTTAAGTAAAATTTATATATATATATAAAGGTTTGAACGTTGTTTTCAATTTAGACTTGTTTATATATATATGTCACGATATCTCAGTAGCATGAGTTCGAATCCAGGCGAGGGAAGAACAAAAAATTTGTGAAAGCAAATTTTACAGATCTAACATTGTTGGGCTGATGTTTAGACGAGTTGTATATACAGAATGTACACAGCCATGTATCACCATCACTGCTGGTGATCCGATGGATAAATCTGTTGTAGAGTTGTCACTGGTTCAGACGTACTTATAAATATAATTATTTCTGTGACTGTACCCTTGCAAGATTCTACTGGGATATCCTAGTACTGGGATATCCTAGGATATCCCAAGACCTTCCTGGGACTTCCTGAGATATTTTCTTGGGATATCCCAGGACTTCCTGAAATTAAATTTCAAGACTTTTCAGGATTTTTAGGGAGAGTATTGGAACAGGATTTCCTGGGATATCCCAGAAAATCCTGATCCTAAAAACATAGGACCAAATGGGACATTTCAGGACTTTTCAGGACTAGTAAACCTGAAATATCCCAGGATTGTCCTGAGAAGTCCCAGGGTTTTAGGACTTTTCAGGACTAGTAAACCTGAAATATCCCAGGTTTATCCTGAGAAGTCACAGGGTTTTAGGACTTTTCAGGACTAGTAAACCTGAAATATCCCAGGTTTGTCCTGAGAAGTTGCAGGTTTTAAAAACTTCCTTATTAGGACTTGTTAACCTGGAATATCGGATATTGTATCTTGATAACATGGACCATTATCCTTTACAAAATCTATGAAAAGACAGTATTCATTCTTCTGAATTTTTTTCTACACCACACATTTGATGGCATTTTCAAAATCAAATCACTTGTAAACAAATTTATTTTCTATAGTACACGTAACAGTCACTGTTTAGTTATCTTCAATTTTCTCAAATTTTCCCAAAAGCCCTCTTGACTAGTTTAAGCTGGTCACATATTTTGGTCCTCACTATAGAATGTCTTCAACAGTAAATCTGAAACAAAACAAAAGTTATAGATCTAAAGTTTGATAAAAAATATAAAATACCAAATCTCATGCATTAGTATGTCAGATTTGTTCAAGTCAACATGCTTTTTTTTAAATTTAAATGAGTACATACATGTATATATTTTGTGTATAAATGTACCCTGACAATTAGGATCAAGACAATTTGACCCATTCATATATCATAGACTTTAAAATATCTCCTGACAATTATTTTTAGCAATTTTTCTACTCAATCATATATTTGAAAGTTTTAGAATAAAAGATGCATTCCAGAAGCATGTATCTTGAATTAAGGGACCTATTGCAGAGATATTATTATTTATCTGCAAATTTGCTTGGGGTAAATTTCTTTTTTTTTTTCTCACAGTTTAAGAACAATGGTTTATATATAGTTATTAAAAGCATACATACTATTTAAATATTTTCATTATTTATAACCATTGTATTGCAACTTATTTATGATGGTGATTCCAATAAATCTTAGGTAAACATTCTATAAGTCTTTTCTTTACTCTTATTGCCATATGCACATATTCAAAATGGTGGAATCTAATTTATTTTACTCACCAGAAGATATTATCCAAAATGCATGTAAACATCAATGCTCCTTTAAAACCAAACAGTCATGTCACCAGAAGAAAACATCTGCACTATTAATCTAATGTTAAAATATAGAACTGTTTTGAACTATTTCATGCATCTGCACCATTTTGTTCAGGATATAAGACATCTTTGCTTGTTGTCCAATTTCAAATTCTAAATGTGTTGGGGTTGTTTGAGGAATTTAAATTCTATTTTCTTTAACATGTGTCCTGGTTGAATAAATGATTTTATCTTGATTATTTGATATATACATATTATAATAAAAAATTAAAAATCCATTTATTGTTTATTTACCATCTTAAATGTTTAAAGTTATAGTAATTTCAGAAAATGTATAAGGCCATTCAATCCCTTTATTTGGCCTCACACTTCCTGTCCAGTATCTACACTAATATATATGGAAACCAGATGGCACATTTATACATTTATACATTTCATTCACTCACCAGGCTCACATGTCTAATTGATGATAAGAATTATATAGCATGGACATCATTTGTGTGTTCATTTAGGTACTTGAAATTATATAATAGTCATATAGGTTATCTATTATCTTTTATTTTTAAACCCCAAGATAGAATAGTTGTATGATCACATGATCTTTTAAAATTGGGCTTTGAAAATGTTTGTTTAATTACAAAAATTTATGTTGTGTTGTTACTCAAATTTTGGCTTGGGACATATTGACATGATTTGCATGATTTGTGAGATGCAATTTTGCATTTTATAGAATAGTGTACTAAGATTTTTCATAGTATGATCATATTAAAGTCTAACTGTGCACTAGCATTAGTCTTGGAAGTTGTAAATATACTTCAGTGGAATTTAAGATTGCAAAAAGACTTTAAAGAAACCCATATATTTGAAGTCCTGAAATATCCCAGTAATTCCTGTTAATAATTTAAAGTCCTAAGAGTTCTTGAAAAATCAGGATTAACTTGTGTTGGTCAAATATTGTAAGTCCTGAAATATCCCAAAAATTCCTGATACAAATTTAAAGTCTTGGAAATTCCTGAAATATCAGGACAACAGATTTCAGGACTTGTTGGGACTTCCTGGGACACTTGAAATATCAGGATTTACAAAATGACCAGTGCTGGGATTTTTCAGGATATCCCAGGACTTCCGGGGATATCCTGAAAGAAAAGATTTTTCAGGACAGCATTTTGCAGGGGTATCTTGCATTAATTTGTAGGATCCTTTACAATAGATATTTCAGCTGATCTGTAACAATTCCATCTTCATGTCTTATATATCATGTACTGTATTACGACGCTAGATTAAAACTGACGAGGAAAGGTAACACCCGGCCACCGAAAGCTTTATTGTGAAGCCTAGGTGGTCGAATGGTCTAGCGTGTCGGATACAGTGCAGGCGATTTGGTGTCACGATGTCTCAGTAGCATGAGTTCGAATCCCGGCGAGGGAAGAACAAAAAATTTGTGAAAGCAAATTTTACAGATCTAACATTGTTGGGCTGATGTTTAGACGAGTTGTATATACAGAATGTACACAGCCATGTATCACCATCACTGCTGGTGATCCGATGGATAAATCTGTTGTAGAGTTGTCACTGGTTCAGACGTACTTATAAATATAATTATTTCTGTGACTGTATCTTGCATTAATTTGTAGGATCCTTTACAATAGATATTTCAGCTGATCTGTAACAATTCCATCTTCGTGTCTTATATATCATGTACTGTATTACGACGCTAGATAAAAACTGACGAGGAAAGGTAACACCCGGCCACCAAAAGCTTTATTATTGTGAAGCCAAGGTGGTCGAATGGTCTAGCGTGTCGGATACAGTGCAGGCGATTTGGTGTCAAGATATCTAAGTAGCATGAGTTCGAATCCCGGTGAGGGAAGAACAAAAAATTTGCGAAAGCAAATTTTACAGATCTAACATTGTTGGGCTGATGTTTAGACGAGTTGTATATACAGAATGTACACAGCCATGTATCACCATCACTGCTGGTGATCTGATGGATAAATCTGTTGTGGAGTTGTCACTGGTTCAGACGTACTTATAAATATAATTATTTCTGTGACTGTATCGTGCATTAATTTGTAGGATCCTTTACAATAGATATTTCAGCTGATCTGTAACAATTCCATCTTCATGTCTTATATATCGTGTACTGTATTACGACGCTAGATTAAAACTGACGAGGAAAGGTAACACCCGGCCACCGAAAGCTTTGTTATTGTGAAGCCTAGGTGGTCGAGTGGTCTAGCGTGTCGGATACAGTGCAGGCGATTTGGTGTCACGATATCTCATATAATTAATAATTAGTGCCCATTATACAATGGAATCCAAAGCAAGGATTTTAAAATTTTGCATAAAAGATTTGATGAATAATCATGGTTCATCAAACAGCACAGCAAAGTCAGAATCATTAATGTTGTAGGAAGAGAAATGTGACATGGAACTTGTGGTCTTCAAAACTCCTTTATTTTACAACTATAATAAAGAGATGGTTTTTTGGATGTGTTCAAAAACAAATATTTCATGCATACATAGAAAAAAAACAATACTTGATGTAAATATCAGGAGTGTTCACATGCAAAGTGCACAACACGCTCCACTGATACCTTATATCAATTGAGCTTTCAAGTAGTAGAGGTGCTAAAATTAAAAAGTCTCCAATCAGAACTGACTTGAAGTGAATGGATTGTTACGATCCTATTCCAAAGCAAAATGGTTGACCAATCAGCAAAGGTCTTACTGCCTTATGGAAGTCAAGGTAACACACTTTTTAATTTCTTTACCTCTGCTACCCTAACCCAGTGCACCTATATAGAAAAAGTCCTGTTAAGAAGCTTTCTTCTATACGGGTAATACTTACTACCATATGGAAGTCAAGGTAACACACTTTTTAATTTCTTTACCTCTGCTATCCTAACCCAGTGCACCTATAAGGAAAAAGTCCTGTTAAGAAGCTTTCTCCTATACGGGTAATACTGGATATCAGGAGTCTTGAAGCCTGTTATTTTGAAGAACTCATTTCTATTCCTACAAATGAAAAGGCAGATTTGTTGGAGTAGAACCCATTTTTTCTTTAAAACCACTCCATGCACATATAGTAGGGTGCCCAGTCAATGAATTTGATCGATTTGGGTTAACGGAATAACACCTGGCTGTATTTTATATCATTGGAAAGAGGACAACAAGCCTCATTGAAATATTGATGTCGTCGTTGTCTACAGTGGTCACGATTTTCTTAAGTTCGGGTTAGAGGTCAAAGCTAAAATTTCAAGGAAAATGCAGAGTCACGTTTAGACAGCTGGCCGCTCCTACATATATGCGTTTATATCAAAATAGATTCAAATAATTCAAAGGATTATCACTATAGTTTCTATATTTAGGACTAATTTGATATTTCTGTTGCCAAATATGGTTTGAGATTGACATTTGTACTTACAGGGTGCACATTTACAATTTTCATTCAGCTGTTAAATAACACTGACCTTGACCTATTAAAATTTCCAAATTCAGAATTTTCACATAAGATTCGATAGAAGTGATCTCTAGAGATGTTGTATAGATATTAACATTTATAAGTTGCCCTCCCAAAATGTTATTTTTCTGTCT
The DNA here is from genome assembly GCA_017311375.1 of Mytilus coruscus. Classification (NCBI taxonomy): domain Eukaryota; kingdom Metazoa; phylum Mollusca; class Bivalvia; order Mytilida; family Mytilidae; genus Mytilus; species Mytilus coruscus. Next base: position 56,330,260 of record CM029600.1, read on the forward strand.
TTTGATAGAAGTGTTCATTATGATTTTCTGGGTAAATATTCAATTTTCTTTTGGTGAGTGTGGAAACACATCAAACTGTACTTAGTTCCAAAACTGGTGTAATATCAACGCAGAATGGATTGAATTAGCAGGTCTTAGTATATCTTTGCTTTAAAGAAATAGGAAAAACTGCAAACGGTGAAAAATGGAGAGGGTTTCTGTTAAAGTTATGAAAACAAAATGACAATTAGAAACAGGTTAATCACTCCATCTTACACACTTATATGACTTATTGGGCATAAATTGGCCTACAATTGACATGAAGTTAAAGATTATCTACAAAAATAGGGTTATGTACAGCATCGATGTATTTTACAAACACTTGTAAACAACATCAATCTATCCTCATATGAGCTTATATATACGAGCATGCGAATTAATATAGATCAGAATTTTAATCAGATTGAAACAACTTAGAAAAATTGCCGAATCTAGTAGTAGCTATTACGTTTCATTGTCTACTGTTAAGTTGATAGCCCACTGACCAGGTTTAGGTTAGAGAGCTAATTTCAGTTGTTCTTTTTTAAATCGCATTCGACACAAGTCGCAGAATGCGAGGCATACAGAATACAATCTGATGGTGGCGGCAGCAATGCCGTAAAATATTTGTATAGCTTTATATTTCAGAGGGTAGAGGAATTGGATGATTTATATCTTGTATATAGATCCATTGTGTTACGAAGTTCCCGTCTGTCATATAATCATTGTCCTTGACCTCATTTTCATGGTTTAGTGACTGCTAAAAGCTGTATTGCTTTTTTTCGTCATGTGAATGTCTCATTTATCATGAGTTCTAGGATAACTATATTTCGTTACTAATATATGGTATTCTTGCAAGGTCTACATGTCCGTCAGACATGTTTCACCTGACCTTGACCACATTTCATGGATCAGTGAACAAGGTTAAGTTTCAGTGGTCAAGTTTGTATCTCAGATGCTATAAGTAGTGGGTCAAATATATGTGGTGTATAGAATGGAAGCAAGGTGTACATGTCTTTGTGGCAGAATTCATCTGACCTTACCTCATGTACATGAGACATTGATAATGTTAATTTTATGTAATACTAGTTGTATAATATAAAAATAAGGAGATGTGGAAGTAAGCAATTATAGGCAACCGCACGGCCTTCAACAATGAGAAAACCCCATACTGTATGGTCGGCTATAAAAGGCCCAGATATGAAAAATTTGAAACAATTCAATTGAGAAAACTAACAGCCTAATTTATAACAAAACAATTTACCAAAATGAATATGACAAACATGAATCAACGACAACCACTCAAATAACGGCTCAATCCTGACTGGGACAGGAATGTAAAGAATGTATGATCCTTTTTTCTAAGACTTTCGACATAATTCAGTCAGTTAGTAAAATATGCTGTACCAGTAGAATCCTAGTTTTTACGGTAATGATGTTTATGATCATACTTTTCTCAGACTATTGATGACGTCTTTTCATTAGCTTTCAGTAAGGGGACGACCATTTGATTACGAAAGGGGGAGGGGAGGAGGATTTTGAAAAAGAATGATTTGGCCTGGTATGAACTGAAAATAAATGACTTTGCACAAGACAGATGAAAATGAATACTCTGCAACATGAAATGCAGGAAAGTTGAGGATATAAATGTGAACAAAAGTGAAAATAAATTTTCGGTACTTTGTGTCTTTTGTCTTCATGTTGGTTGTTTTTGTGCTTCATGCCGATTTGATGAGTCAAACCATTTCCAACTGTTTTTTTGCAGATTGTTCTTATGTTGTGTTGTCCAGGTAAAGGGAGGGTTGAAGGATTACAAACATGTTTAACCCCGCCAAATTATGTATGTGTCTTCTTACTGAAATCTGGAGCCTGCAATTCAGTGAAAATAACAATCTACAAAGTTAGCTGGCTATTCAAAACTAATAAATCAACCACACAACAAGCAAAAATGAGAAATGTATTTAGTGACCACTGTCCTTGTTAATGACCTAATAGTGTAAGCAACAAAATGATTAATGGCAAGAGATAATCCGTGTTTAATCAAAACCAAAATGTTGATTTAATTTTTATTTTTAATTGCTAATTTCTTCAAAACGACTTTTATTTCACACATGAAATTTGGCACACACATGCACTGTGTACATGTGCTTTAATCAGAGTAAAGAATATCATGAAGATACAAGTAATAATGTTGCTTTCCATGAAAATGTGGTAAATTTCGGGTAAAATTTTAGTCCTTCTAAAATGCTGAAATACTTATACTTAAATCACTTAGATACTTTCCACTTTCGTTATATGATACATTTAATATATAAACTATATTAAAAGTACTATTTTAACCACCAACGAAGACAATAATTTTATTTTTCATGTTTTTAAAGATTCCCTGTACAATACGGTATCTTGGGGTACCCTGTAAAAACACGAAATTTAGAAAATCGAGATCACAGGAACTTACAAAGACAATCATGATTGTAAAATTTAATGATTTTCCTATAATTTGCCAAAAAAAATAGCCGTGTGTTATTCAATTTACTTAATCTCGTTAACTAGAGGACTTTTTGGACACTGGGCACCCTACTAACTTAAGGTTGTACTTTCAGCAACCTTAAATGTGCAGTATTTTTTCAGTGGGTTTAATTTTCATCCTTTCAAACAAAACTGGAATCGGAACATAAAATCATCATTACACTGAATCATTCTGTTTCAATAGCCACATAAATAACTTTATGATCTGACCAAAAGGCATCAAGAACATCTGTTTCAAAATTTACCTTGCTATCAAAATTTAGGAAAATTAGGCTACAATGTGCCATAAGAAGTAGTAACTTTAGATACAATTTGTGAACAGCAAAATTTATCTCTCATGAACTTTAAAAAAGAAGTGTTTCCTGCATTTAAATCGAAATTAAAGTCTCCCATTATTATAATTTTTGGGTGTATTAAATACACATCAGGTAGAAGGTCTGCAAGGAAAGCATCCTTTAGTTGTTGCAATTTGCAGTGTGGTGCTTTGTAAACAAAAACAACATGAAAAAGACCTTTGCTAGATGATATTATGTCTGTTATCACAAACTCTAAAGTTGGAGTTGAGTAAGTAACTGTATTGTGAAGAATACAATCAGATCGATAATATAATACCAATCCATGAGGTGGTCTTGTATAAGAATTTGTTTGCCTTTGGTCTAAGCGAACTGGTGGTTCAAAACCAGGTATATAAATATCATCATTTTCATCTGTTGAAATAAGTCTTGATTCAGCAATACCAATAACATCAGCATCCAAGTTGTTAGGGTCTGATTTTAAGTCATTAAAATGAGCATGTAGTGACCTTGAGTTGTTGAAAACTACTTTAAAATAGTTGCTTGATAAGTTATACAATGGCTTAAAGCACAATTGTAGACCTGCATCTGTCCTTAACCTTAAATTCTCGAACACACTCTGCTACAGCTATTGCTTCATGATTGAGTTCTAATATCTGTAATCCAGTTAAAGATGTTACTCTGCTTAATGCAACATAGCAGCCCTCAAAGTAGCTTCTGAAATGAAGTCGCCAACTGGCCACCAGATATGAAAATTTAGTGGCCAACTCAAAATTTCTGTGGCCAGGAAATAATTTCAGGTCGCCTACATTTTTTTCTAGCTAAACAACCCTTGTGAAATAAAAGTATTAAGTTTTTGTTTTGTGTTTTTATGCTGTCGAGTGTAGAAAATAGTTTGCATAAATCAACTGTAAAATAACCACATGATTTATTTAATTTTATTTCATTGAACATGTTTTAGAACAATCTGCGATGTTTAGCGGTAGTCTGAAGCCCCAGTCTCTGAAATCGTTTGCGAAATTGTAGCCGGTATTTAATTGAATCTATGAGAACAAGTTACAATATTGTCGCCGACCTTGTTTCATCTGTTTACTGATGAAATCGAGAACGCGGCTTGACCATGTGCTTTCAATAACACAATCTATAAATGCCAATGGTTTTCTTTCTAATGGCACGTAATAGTCAAAATTGTGACTGAGTGCTAAAATATAAAGAAGATAGATATGTGCGATTTTCAGTCAATGCATACAAATGACCCACCTGATGCAATAAAGCACTGACAAGATCAAGCTGAAATTTAAAAGGCGCTTGAAATACAGTATAAATTTGTGTTACTGTCAAGCGCTCAGACAATTATTAAAACCAGACTCTGATCAGGGCAAAATTTCCGAAAATTTACGGTCGCCAGATTTTCAATATTCTAATAGCCCAAATGGCGACCAGTTATGAATTTTTGGTCGCTAATCAGCTTTTAAAGTCGCCCAGGTGACCATTTCAGTAGACTACATTGAGGGCTGCATAGTGAATATGTGGCATTTTCCCTTAACGTTTTGATTTCAGACTAACAACAACTTTATGTAACGTATCTCCTTATGATTTATGAATTGTTTTACCGGCTGCTGGACAAAGTGAAAATTGAATTCTTTCAAAGGTCTTGAATTTGAAAGTAAATGATCTTTTTATGTCAAAAACTGGAGTCCAATCTTTATCAACATCTTTTCCGTACAAGTGGGCATATTTCCTTCTGTTATTTACACATATTTTGTCATCCTCAAACTTAACCAAAACAATACTACTTAACCAAAACAATACTTGGCCTTAATGATTTAATTTTGCTCTCAATCAATTTTAGTTCACATGTTGAACCATTTGTAAGACCATCAGTGACTTCAATATTTGCTGTAAGATCATATTTCATCCCAACTGCTAATATTACTTCTTTTGCAAGATTGGCTGTATCAGACTGTTTTTCTAGTAAAGAATTAAGTAACTTTGATTTTACAGATGCTGGTAAATCCCCACAAACTGTGTCAACTGCTTTAACTTTAAATTTTTGTGAGCACAATTTAGATATGTATTGCAGATTGAAATTATCCACTAAGGCATTTCCAACAAACAAATGAGTAGCATTAGTTCTGTATGTAGAATCATTGATTAAAAAAGTTCTGGTACTTAGAACTGCAAAATCTCTTTCAGTAAGCTGATTTTGTCTCAGCCTATTTAGTAACTCAGCAAACTCTAATTCATCTTTTTGTCTCATTATTTCAGTAAGTCCATGAAAAGAAAATAATGTTTTCCTGTAATTTGGTGCTAATGCTGTTATTCCTTTGCTCAGATCATTGAAAAACCAACTGTCAAATACAGGTTGGAGTTGGAAAAAGTCACCAATAGCTATGATTTTCACACCACCAAATGAACAGTTGCTACCCTTGATTTTTTTCAACCTTGTCTCCAGCAAAGAGAACATGTTATTACCAACCATTGAAATTTCATCAATCAGAATCAGAGACAAATTTCTGTGTTTCATTCGAAGAGTATTCAGGGGTTCAAGTTAACATTTGGTACTGGAAGGTCCAGGACCTTTGACACTCCAAACTGAAAGGTCCACAACCTAAATCCAAGGTCCTACTTTTACATGAAATATTTCGTAACTCATTAAGATACAAAATTAATGTGCTTTTGGTGTAAGGACAGCTTGTTTCATCATATTTGAACTGCATGTGAAGTTTATCAATATATTGCCAGACAACCATATAGCACCAAACTGTCAGTGTCACTGTGGTATAACATGTATACTAATAAATGTTAGATTGTCTTGTATTATATGAATTCTAATAAATTTTTTTTTTTATACGACCGAAAAAAAATTTTGCGGTCATATATTGGTATGACATTGGCGTTGTCGTCGTCCGGCGTCGTTGTCGTCCGAAGACACATTGGTTTTCGCACTCTAACTTTAGTTTAAGTGAATGGATCTCTATGAAATATTAACATAAGGTTCAATACCACAAAAGGAAGGTTGGGATTGATTTTGGGGGTTATGGGACTAACAGTTAAGGAATTAGGGGCCAAAAAGGGGTCAAAAATAAGCATTTTTATACGACCGCAAAAAAATTTTTGTGGTCGTATATTGGTATGATGTTGGCGTCGGCGTCGTCGTCGTCGTCCGAAGACGCATTGGTTTTCGCACTCTTACTTTAGTTTAAGTGAATGGATCTCTATGAAATTTTACCATAAGGTTCAATATCACAAAAGGAAGGTTGGGATTGATTTTGTGGTTATGGTACCAACAGTTAAGGAATTAGGGGCCAAAATAAGCATTTTGTAACTTCCAGACATTACTTGTGTGTTAGTGTATGGATCTCTCTGACATTGTACCACAAGGTTCCATATCACAAAGGGAATGCTGGGATTGATTTTGGGGGTAATTGCCTCCAAATTTTAGGAATTAGGGGCCAAAAAAGGGGCAAAAAACAAGCATTTTTCTAGTTTCATGACAATAACTTGTGTGTAAGTGTATGGATCTTTCTGAAATTGTACTACAAGGTTCCATATCACAAAGGGAAAGCTGGAATTGAGTTTGGGGGTAATTGCCTGAAACGTTTAGGAATTAGGGGCCAAAAAAGGGGCAAAAAACATGCATTTTTCTAGTTTCATGACAATAACTTGTGTGTAAGTGTATGGATCTTTCTGAAATTGTAATACAAGGTTCCATATCACAAAGGAAAGCGGAATTGAGTTTGGGGTAATTGCCTGAAATGTTTAGGAATTAGGGGCCAAAATAAGCATTTTCTAGTTTCCAGACAATAACTTGTGTTCAAGTGTATGGATCTCTGAAATTGTACTGCAAGGTACCATACCTCAAAGGGAAGGCTGGGATTGAGTTTGGGGTTGATGAATCATAAGGGGTTCAAAAATTTGGAGGGGGTTTCTTTTTTCCTTTTTTTCTTTAAAATTTTCCATTTTAAGTTGGTTATTTCTGATTTATATTAAAAGCAAATAATAATGATATGGCAGGAGATACACACCTAACAGGATGTGTAAATTATTATATAATAAGTATTGTGCAATAGCAAGAAATTTTCAATTGCACAGTATTGCGCAATAGCAAGAAATCTTCAATTGCACAGTATTGCGCAATAGCAAGAAATATCCAATAGCACAATATTGCGCAATAGCAAGAAATTGTCAATTGTACAGTATTGCGCAATAGCAAGAAATATTCAATTGCACAGTATTGCACAATTGCAAGAAATATTCAATTGCACAGTATTGTGCAAAAGAAGATACTTTGTATAAATTGCTTATTTCTAGACCAATTTCAATGGGGTTTTATTCTTGAACTCTTGGGGTTCTTTAATATGCTGAATCTAATCGTGTATTAAGTTTTTGGATTTTGGGCCACATTGAGGTCCAAAGGGTCCAAAATTAAACTTCAAAAATCAAAAAATTGAATTATTGGGGTTCTTTGATATGCCGAATCTAACCGTATTTAGATTCTTAATTTTTGGTCCCGTTTTCAAATTGGTCTACATTAAGGTCCAAAGGGTCCAAAATTAAACTTAGTTTGATTTTAACAAAATTGAATTCTTAGGGTTCTTTGATATGCTGAATCTAAACATGTATTTAGATTTTTGATTATGGGCCCAGTTTTCAAGTTGGTCCAAATCGGGTCCAAAATTAAACTTTGTTTGATTTCAACAAAATTGAATATATGGGGTTCTTTGATATGCTGAATCTAACCATGTATTTAGATTTTTGATTTTGGGCCCGTTATCAATTTTTTCCACATTGAGGTCAAAAGGGTCCAAAATAAACTTTGTTTGATTTGATCAAAAATTGAATTATTTGGGTTCTTTGATATGCCGAATCTAACTGTGTATATAGATTCTTAATTTTTGGTCCCATTTTCAAATTGGTCTACATTAAGGTCCAAAGGGTCCAAAATTAAACTTAGTTTGATTTTAACAAAATTGAATTCATAGGGTTCTTTGATATGCTGAATCTAAACATGTATTTAGATTTTTGATTATGGGCCCAGTTTTCAAGTTGGTCCAAATCGGGTCGAAAATTAAACTTTGTTTGATTTCAACAAAATTGAATATATGGGGCTCTTTGATATGCTGAATCTAACCTTGTATTTAGATTTTTGATTTTTGGGCCCGTTTTCAACTTTGTCCACATTGAGGTCAAAAGGGTCCAAAATTAAACTTTGTTTGATTTCATCAAAATTGAACTCTTGGGGTTCTTTGATATGCTGAATCTAACCATGTATTTAGATTTTGGATATTGGACCATAATAGGTGAATGTCCAATTTAAAATTTTTAAGTTCTTAGACCACATTCATTCTGTGTCAGAAACCTATGCTGTGTCAAATATTTAATCACAATCCAAATTCAGAGCTGTATCAAGCTTGAATGTTGTGTCCATACTTGCCCCAACTATTCAGGGTTCGACCTCTGCGGTCGTATCAAGCTGCGCCCTGCGGAGCATTTTTTTATTGTAACTTCCAGACATAACTTGTGTGTTAGTGTATGGATCTCTCTGACATTGTACTACAAGGTTCCATATCACAAAGGGAATGCTGGGATTGATTTTGGGGGTAATTACTTCCAAATTTTAGGAATTAGGGGCCAAAAAAGGGGCAAAAAACAAGCATTTTTCTAGTTTCATGACAATAACTTGTGTGAAAGTGTATGGATCTTTCTGAAATTGTACTACAAGGTTCCATATCACAAAGGGAAAGCTGGAATTGAGTTTGGGGGTAATTGCCCAAATGTTTAGGAATAAAGGGCCAAAAAGGGGCCAAAAATAAGCATTTTTCTAGTTTCCAGACAATAACTTGTGTTCAAGTGTATGGATCTCTCTGAAATTGTACTGCAAGGTACCATACCACAAAGGAAAGGCTAGGATTGATTTTGGAGGTAATTGCCTCAAAATTTTAGGAATTAGGGGCCAAAAAGGGGCAAAAAAACAAGCATTTTTCTTGTTTCAGGACAATAACTTGTGTGTTAGTGTATGGATCTTTATGAAATTGTACTACAAGGTTCCATATCACAAAGGGAAAGCTGGGTTTGAGTTTGGGGTAATTGCCTTAAAGGTTTAGGAATTTGGGGTCAAAAAGGGGCCAAAAAACAAGCATTTTTCTAGTTTCCAGACAATAACTTGTGTTCAAGTGTATGGATCTCTCTGAAATTGTACTGCAAGGTACTATACCTCAAAGGGAAGGCTGGGATTGAGTTTGGGGTTGATGAATCATAAGGGGTTAAAAAATGGGGGATTTTTTGTTTTTTTCCTTTTTCCTTTTTTTTCTTTAAAATTTTCCATTTTAAGTTGGTAATTTCTGATTTATATTTAAAAGCAAATAATAATGATATGGCAGGAGATACACACCAAACAGGATTTGAAAATTATTGTATTAAGTATTGTGCAATAGCAAGAAATTTTCAATTGCACAGTATTGCGTAATAGCAAGAAATCTTCAATTGCACAGTATTGCGCAATAGCAAGAAATCTTCTATTACACAGTATTGTCCCGTTTTCAAATTGGTCTACATTAAGGTCTAAAGGGTCCAAAATTAAACTTAGTTTGATTTTCACAAAAATTGAATTCTTGGGGTTCTTTGATTTGCTGAATCTCACCATGTATTTAGATTTTGGATATTGGACCATAATAGGTAAATGTCCAATTTAAAATTTTTAAGTTCTTAGACCACATTCATTCTGTGTCAGAAACCTATGCTGTGTCAAATATTTAATCACAATCCAAATTCAGAGCTGTATCAAGCTTTAAATGTTGTGTCCATACTTGCCCCAACTGTTCAGGGTTCGACCTCTGCGGTCGTATCAAGCTGCGCCGTGCAGAGCATTTTATTTGTATTGGGGAGAGTGTTACTGTGGGTGAGTGTTTTCTCTCAATCATTGACAATTATATCATAATCTGTCATTGATGTAAAAGCGTATTTGCCTTGTATCTTTTGTCCTTGTCATATTTCTAGATTCTCACTGTATATGTTTATGATTTAGTCTAGAACTATGATGTATTTGGAATTCAATTCAATATATAAAATTGAAGTACTGCTTACCAACATCATTACCATTTTTGCTCTGGATTTCAAGAATAAATGCATAGTCACTGAAGGGTTTCCCTGTTTTTGCAACACGTACTGTATGCAGTGTTGAAGGGAACCTAATATCTATTTAACTGACCAGGCTTACATTGCTGCTTGAGAATACATTGTCCAAGTTTAGTGTCTGACAATAAATCTTTAGGGGGTCATCCATAATTGTCAACCATTTTCCAAAGTGTACAAAACGTACACTTGGGGGGAGGGGGTTAAAAAATCAACAGTTTACTGTACACTTTTTTTTTAATTTCCTGATAACAACAAAATGGTATCCTTAAGTTATACTCTTTATTCTGACAAAACACAATCACCACAGATAGATGTCATCAAATAAAACAGTCATATATGTTTCAGTTTATTTTCAATGCAAATTTATATATTAAACTAAACTGTAATAGACAGAATCTTCTTTTTATTAATAATGATTGATTCCTGTCTTGAAATCTGAAAATGGTTGATGTACACTTTTTGAGGGAGGGTGGGGGGTCTGAAAAAGTGTATGTTTTGTACACTTTGGAAAATGGTTGACAATTATGGATGACCCCTAGACTTAAAATTTGGGTCACTTTCATGGATCCACTGCTTTAAACAAGATAAATGCTGGGGTGTCACTTAGTGTCTTTTTATTATACGACCACAAAAAATTTTTTGGAATCGTATAATGGTATGATGTCGTCTGGGTTGTTGTCCAAAGACATATTGGTTTCCAGACAATAACTTTAGTTTAAGTTAATGGATCTCTATGAAATTTTTAAGAAGGTTCAATACCACAATAGGAAAGTTGGGATTGATTTTGGGGATGATGGTCCCAACCGTTTAGGAATTAGGGGCCCAAAAGGGGCCCATAAATATTTTTCTAGTTTCAGGATAATAATTTGTGTATAAGTATTTCGATTGCTCTGAAATTGTACAACAATGTTTAATACCACAAGTAGAAGGTTGGGATTCATATTAGGGGTTATGGGGCAAACAGTTTAGGAATTAAGGGCCTAAAACGGGCCAAACAACAATTTTTGTAGTTTCCAGACAATAACTTGTGTGTAAGTGTATGGATCTCTCTGATATTGTACCATAAGGTTCCATATCACAAAGGGAAGGCTGGGATTGAGTTTGGGGGTAATTGCCTCAAACATGTAGGAATTAGGGGCCAAAAACCTGCATTATTCTAGTTTCCAAACAATAACTTGTGTTAGATGTGTATGGATCTCTCTGAAATTGTACTACAAGGTTCCATACTACAAAGGAAAGAATTGGATCGAGTCTTGGGGTAAATGCTCCAAGGGGGATTCCAAAAGTCGCGGGGGGCTTTCCAATTTTTTAAAGGAATTCATATTTTTTTCAAAAATTTTCAAATTTCAGATTTTGTAAAAGTTTCAAGAAGTAATCTTCAATTGCACAGTATTGCGCAATAGATTTGTAAGATCTTTTACCACATGTATTTTGTGTCAGAAACCTATATTATGTCAAAAATTTGATCACATCAAAATTCAGACAGTATCAAGCTTGAATATTATATCCAAATTTGCCCCAACTGTTCAGGGTTCAACCTCTGCGGTCCTACCAGGCTGCGCTCAGCGAAGCATTTTATTGGGTCTATTTTAAGATTTTGTGTTCCTTACAAGTGCACTTTCTTTTCTGAATGGGCAGGGAACTTCTGGCAGTATGTACACGACATTAGACCAGTTTATTTAATCAAAATATAGCCACGGTCGATTGATTTTCCAATTGGGCTTAAAGTTCCGTTCCCGTATTTTTGGTCTTTAGTGAGATCTTCGTTTTGATTTCTTTTGTTTTGTTCCCAAGAAAGACCTTGAAGACCGTTCATCATCTTCAGGCTTCCTTTTGGAAGATGTGACACCAAAGCGAAACAGACTCATTTTGTTCGAAAATGTCTAAATGATTTGTCAAGTGACTTATCACAACTATTCATAACCTTGTGTTTCCAAGAAATACATGGTTAAAAATAACTTTTATCAGTCGTCGGTAAGGTCAGGGATGAAACATTTTATTATTTCAATTTCAATAATAATATGGCTTTGAAATGACGATACTGATGGTTAAAAAGGTCGGCAAATTTAATTTTTATTTTCTTTCAAATCGAAGGTCCGTCGGGCGTAGCTTGTAACCAAAATGAAAGTCCGATTGCAACAGTGAAAGATCATGGACCTCGGACCACCACTAATTTGAACCCCTGGTATTGAGGACATCACAAGACAGTGACTGATAAAGTCCTTTATTTGGTTGTACCTGGAAAGCATTGTGAATGGTCAGTCCATTTATATTGTAAGCAGCTTTTCCAGTAAGAGCACAAAGAAGAATTCTGATATCGTCAGGATCCTCGCCTCCAGTAGAACATAAGTGTCTGTGTAAAGCTTGAAAAATTGCTTTGACAACAACAGATTTTCCACAGCCTGCTCCACCTGTCAAAAATGTATATAATGGTTCATGTTTTGCTTTAATCCACATGACAACATGTTGAAAAATTTCTCACCATTTCTTATTCAAGGATCTAAGGCCAATTAAAATTAATTAATAGATTTTCATCCCCGCCCGCCCCTCTGAAATCGTCCCGCCCCGAATTTTTTTATTTCTTAAAATTTACTCATTGTTCATTTCCTTTACTGGTAACGGCCGATAATTTCGTTTCATTCAAAACTTCCTGTTTAAAATTTTAGATTTTTGTATTTCTTCGAGTTATATAAGTTGACATATTCTTCTGCTCAATGATGACAACATTATTTTCTGAGAATATAGATTGATTACTAGAAAAACATGAAATATTTGGGTTACGAGAAAAAGGCGGTGTCCAAGAACGTTAATCGCTGTATGTCACAAATTTCAGTGAATAGAATAAAGGCAACAGTAGTATACCACTGTTCAAAAGTCATAAATCGATTAAGAGAAAACAAATCCGGGTTACAAACTTAAATCGAGGGAAACGCATCAACTATAAGAGGAAAACAAAGGAACAACAGGAACACTGGACTGCAACAAAAACAAACGCCAACATACATAGAAATGGACTATTTGATAACAACTGCCATATTCCTGACTTGGTACAGGACATTTTAAGAAAAAATGGTGGGTTGAACCTGGTTTTATGGCTAGCCAAACCTTCAGCTTATATGGCAGTGTTAAAAAATATATCGCTAAAATGACTTCACTACGTAAACCATGGATTTTTTTTTATACAATGACTTTGTGTCAGAAAATTTGGACTGTGAATGATAACCAAAGCGCAAGAATCGTGGAACACATTGGTACAAAAACATGACTGGAATAAAGTAATTGACACAAGCACAAACTTGTGTGATTTATGACCATATATTGAGTACAAAGAGTCGGCCAAGGTACAAAATGTATTATAGCAAGCCCTTAGATTTACCCCAAGGCTGTCGTTTTTGTTGACAAACAGCAAACACCCTCTGTCTCCAGCCCCTCAATAGAGTCATTAAACAACTTCTTCTTGGTTCAGTTCATGTTTTACATTGTAAATATATTTGCACCTTGCATAAGAATCTTAGTATTTTCAACACAGTTTGAGTTTTCATTTCACTCTGTACTCATAATATTTGTGTTGCATACCAATGCATATGCTTCATTTTATGGGCACTACAAATCATAGCTTAGAAAGCAAAATCAGTTTGATCTAGGTACTGTAAACTGGGAAATTTTCGCGCCGTCTTTATTTCGCGATTTATATACACAATCTAATTTTGCGCCATTTTGAACTCGCGATGTCCCAGTGGCCTATATAAATATTTTCATAAGTGCTTTAGAAAGTGAACATCTTTACATGTAGACTTACTACAATTTCCTTTCTTTTATTTCTTTCTTACTAATTTATATGTTTACTGAAAACTGCCAGTATACTGATTGCCCTCAGAGAAAGTCAGGTGTCAGTATAATTGAAATCTATTAGTTATAGCTGTAAAATTATTAAAGGGGTAAAATTGAAAGAAAATAAGGAAGAGACATGTAGCAAGTCTACTTTACATGTATTGTAAATCAAGTGATAAAATCAATCAGAAATCTTTAATTTGTTTTCGGTTCATTAAAGAAGATTAAAAGTTGTGTCATGTAAAAAATTTGCTTGTAAAAACACATACACAATAAACAGTAAAGAAGACCTAATAAAGAGTGAATTAAATGCTGTCAGGATTAATTGTAATTAATCAGTCTTTTAATCTGATTAATCTGTGTAGCAGATACAATGAGGTAATAATTTTAAAACTGATTGACAGGTGTCATTTACATATCTGTAGCGAGTGTTGTTTACAAAACAATATTCGTATTGTCCGCTTGCTTGGGATGTCTTCCATGTTTTAAAAGATTAACTTGAGTAAAAGTCATGTTTTCTATCATTGCTTTTCATTTAGAAATATAGTTATGATTTGAGGAATAGATCTGTTTTATTCAAACTCGGTGTTATACAGTGGTCCTATATATATCCGATTCATATATACGTACATGAATGGTCTTCATCTTATGAATCAAGTTGCCTTGAAATTTTCGCGATCGTTTTATTTTCGCGTTTCAATTCTTACGGCGAAAATAGCAAAAATAAAACTGCCGCGAAAATTTCCCGGTTTACAGTAGTCTTAAGAGAACATTTCTCCACGTTTTTGCTATTTACTTAAAATAGGTTTCTAAAGCGGCAATTACATGTGGAACAGTGGTTGCCAATCAGAAATATTAATTTAAGAATTTGAAAAATAATGTAGAATTCCTTATATATACATGATATAAGCTTATTATTAGTATATTACCCTTGTATAAGAACAACAAGATACAAAAGGGTTTAGGAGGAAATAAAAATTAAAAAATAAAATCCTCCCACCCGCCCCACTTTTTTCAAAAATCTTGATGAAAATCTACTAATTAATTTTAGTTGGCCTAATCAATGTACAATTATCACTCTCACTTATTCTGTTGGCATGATTTGTCAACTCTACTGTTCTTGCTTCTATTCCAACTTCACTGGACACATCATATTGTCTATGTTCTATTGGCCTATCTGGATTGAAATGTACATACTGCTCAGATTCTGTTGGGCCTATTTCAGCATCTTCTATTTCTACTTGCTGGGTGCCAGGTGCTACTTGATCATTTTCATTACAATCGTTTTCTGCCTCTTCTATAGGTTTCTCTAGATCTGTTACTTTTCCTTCATATTGCTTAGCTTTATTTTCTAAGAGTCTTGAAACAGTTAAGTACATTTGTTCATATGTTTCATGCCCACATTGCAAATCTGAGACTTCATTTCTCGATGGATAAAATAACATTAAGTATTCTCTGTAGAAGTTTTCAGAGTCAGTCTTGTAATTGTATTTAACATATCTTATTACCTTGGGTGTTTTTCTTTGGTATATTCTTATACCATTTTTCAAGGTTGTGTTGATTTTGTTACTGTTTTCTTCTATTGCTTCTTCATTTTCATTTTCACTTTCAGATTCATTTTCCTGCTGTTCTGTTTCATTTTCATGGTCTGAGGACTCTGATGTTTTAGGATACTGTAATTCAAGCTGAGATACATAGTCTGCTAGACACCAGTTCTCAAGTATCGCTTAATTTCATTATCTGATTCAACTTCAGTAGATTCTGGGCCTAATATTTCTAGGGCTGATGATTGCTTCAGGAGAAAAGTTCTTTTGTCTCGTGAGATGTATTAATGAATACAACTTGTCTTGTAGCTTTTGTTAAAGGCATCATAGCTTTTGTTAAAGGCATCTGTAATGTTAAGTATGTTGCTTCTTGTGCGCTTGTTTCAACAGAATTTGAAAAGTAATTCCCAATGTGTCTTACTTGATGCTTCAAGTCTAAATTTCCCTGTCATGCTTCTTTTGCTGCCTGGTCTAGTAATGCACTCATACCTTTTTGTGACTTACTTATGTATGAGACTATATACACTGCACAGGCAAATGCATCTATAACAAACTGTAAATCATGATTTGCTTGCCAAGCTGCTAACACAGTTTGTATGTAACCATTAACACGGACTTCAGATGGTTTTTGTTTGAGAAAAACTTTTGGACCACTCAAGATGCTTTTAATGGCCTTTGAGTACTCTTCATCATTCATTTGTAACACATCATCCAAAAACATCTTATATGTCATCTGGTCTATATCTTCAGAACTGTGAAGTGAATTAATTTCATTTTGTATCTCTTTATATATAGCCTTGTACTTTTCAATGTCATCATTTTCTTTCAATGGCTCTAATATAACTGTTTCTGTCGTAGATGGAAGGGGGAAACCAAAACAACAGATTGGATGACCCTTTTTTCTGCTTGTTTTTGAATGTTTATGGACTTGCAATTTGACTAAACTAGTCATTTTCCAAGAATGAACAGGAGACATATTTATCAATAAATTTTACTACATCTTCATTTGAATCGCTTCCATATACTGGCACATTTTCAATCCAGATCAAGATATGAATGTGTGGTGAACCTCTTTGTTGAAATTCAACCCTATAAAAATAATCTGTTAATTTCCCAATTGGATTGTGATCACTTTTCAACACCAAGTTGATAAACTGTTGGACATGATAAGGACATGATAATCAAAATATCTAGAGCATGTCACAGGGTCTTTCTGAACAAGTTTAGATTTCTGATTCCAATTCATTTCTTCCACTTCACTGTTAGTATACTTTTTGCCATCAATTAATTTGCCTAGAATTCGTAATAAATCTTTCCAGTTAGTGTCTGCATATGAAAGGGAGCCAAACCATGCTGGACGACACAACTGCCTGATCATTGCAAACAAATCTTTCTTCCTCTTTTCAAGGTATACTGGAGAGTTTCTTAAACTTTTAAAGATATAATAACCTTCATCCAATCTTACAATATCATTTACAGTGTTAGGATTCAGTACATCTTTTGCTGTCCATTTTTTTCCATCTGTTTGACACCTTTTTAGAGCAAAATTGACCTTATCACTTATGTTTTTTAATTGAATTTTCTGTAATTTGAAAAATATGTTTGGTACAGACTGTGCAACTTGCCTATCCATGGACCTTAGTTCCCATTTGACAATATCAGTATAGTGAGCAGAAACAGACCTCTCTTTGTTATCTGGCCTTCTTTGATCACAAAATATAGTTGGAAAAGATAAGTACTCTGCATCAGGATCACTGTAGAGACTACTTGGTCGTCGACCTTCACCAGGAGCAAAAGTTAAACCTGTATCACATGGTGGATTGTTGTCTGGAATGTAATCTAACAGTGTATCTGTATTTCCAACATGTGTTTCATTTTCATCTACTTCACTGAAATGATCGGAGTAATCATCTGTATCATTTAGATCTCGATTATCCTCTTGTGTACTACTTTTTTCATTTTGTGTTTCTTCTTCATTTATTTTTGCTATTTCTGTAATCCAATCCTTATTTATTTCTATTCCAGAAGACTTGTACAAGTCACTTGTTCTCATCAAATAATGTAATACACAAATAACAGCAAATGGTCTGACATTTCCACTAAAATCACACTTTTTGAATGCCAGTTTCTTCTTCAGTTTAACTGATATTGTACCCGATTTGTCTAATGTATGTGGAGGTGAATTTATTTTAGGTTGAACTTCAACCCCCAGTTTTTGGTGGGGTTCGTGTTGCTTAGTCTTTAGTTTTCTATGTTGTGTCTTCTGTACTATTATTTGTCTGTTTGTCTTTTTATTTTTAGCCTTGGCGTTGTCAGTTTATTTTCAATCCATGAGTTTGACTGTCCCTCTGGTATCTTTCGTCCCTCTTTTTCTTCAACAGGCACATTTACAACATTGCCTTTAACTGATAACTGTCCACCTCTAGGTATGCAACTGTCGAATCTGCATAAAAGGAATTCTTAATGATAACAGTCTCTCTTCTAAAGGATACAAATTTATTTCTTTTGGTCTTTGAGGAAATCCCATTTTATTGGCTATTGAAAATCGAGGAATTTTTTTTGTTTTTTAATTGCATTGAGACATATCCATTCTATGTGTTGTACAAGTTGTCTTGAGGCATATCCATTCTATGTGTTGTACAGATTTAAAATTGGTAAAGCAATGAGACAATGTTAGCAGGAGTATTCATTTTAACAGTTTTAGCATTAACTACAGAATCACAGAACCAAGTTTGATGACATGAAGTACATATATATGTAGGACCTTCATTAATTTTTGTTTCAAAATTTCGTATGCCTTGAATTCTTTTCTTTTTTTAGTTCTTTTCGTGATCTGTAAAATCGGTGTTTTTATTTTTAGTATTTTTGACTGACTGATTACAACTTCTGTTTTTGTCTAGAACTCTGTTTTGTCAAACGCTTGTACTCTAAATTTTCTGGATTTGACCTATATTCTTGTTTTCTGTGGAAGTCTCGTTAGGACTCATGTTTTCTGTACTCTTCATCTTGTCTTACTATTTTTTTCTTTTCTGCTTTATTTCTTTTGAAAACAACATTCTTTCTAGTTTCACTTTTAGCAGCAAGTTCTCTTTTTGTGAAATCTTCATTCTTTCTAGACTCTTTTTTAGAAAAAAGTTCTCTTTGTCTCTCTATCTGTCTTAAATCAGAATTATCTCTGAGACTTTCTGCTTCAGCTTTCCTATAATTGTTATCCTTTCTTACTTCTTTTTTAGCAGCAAGTTCTCTTTTTGTGAAATCTTCATCCTTTCTAGCCTCTCTTTTAGAAGAATGTTCTCTTTGTCTCTCTTTCTGTCTAAAATCAGAATAATCCCTTTGAGACTTCTTACTTTCTGCGTCAGCTTTTCTATAATTCATATCCTTTCTAACTTCTCTTTTAGCAGCAAGTTCTCTTTTATTTAAATCATCATCCTTTCTAGCCTCTCTTTCAGAAGAAAGATCTTGCTGTCAATCTGTCTGTCTAAAATCAGAATTATCTCTTTGAGATTTCTTACTTTCTGCTTCAACTTTTCTATAATTTTTGTCTCACTTGACGGAGTCAAAAAGCGAGACATAGGTGTGCTGTTTCCAGCGGCGACAGCAGCGGGGGCGTCAACAATGTATTAGTTTGTGATTAGGTCAGTTAATGGGGAACCACTAGTGGTAAGTTAATGATAATTGGTATGCAGTTGTATAAGCATTGGCATATCTCATTTCCATGGAGATTCTTTGGGCCTGCCCCCTCAGTTATGGTCTATTGACTTTGAAATTTTTGCTTAGTTTTCATGTATTAGTTTGTGATTAGGTCATTTTATGGGGAACCACTAGTGGTAAGTTAATGATAATTGGTATGCAGTTGTATTAGCATTGGCACATCTCATTTCCATGGAGATTGTTTGGCCATGTACCTTCAGTCATGATTCATTGACTTTGAATATTTGCAAAACTTACATGTAAAAGTGTTGCTATTTTAATTTCAATATTTGCATTATTGAAATAACCAAAAAGCGAGACATATCTCTGTGATAACAGTTTATTATCCTTTCTAGCCTTTCTTTTAGAAGAAAGATCTTGTTGTCTCTCTATCTGTCTAAAATCAGAATTATCTCTGAGACTTCTGACTTTCTGCTTCAGTTTTTCTATAATTGTTATCCTTTCTTACTTCTCTTTTAGCAGCAAGTTCTCTTTTTGTGAAGTCTTGATCCTTTCTTGCCTTTCTTTTAGAAGAATGTTCTCTTTGTCTCTCTATCTGTCTAAAATCAGAATTATCTCTTCGAGACTTCTTACTTTCTGCTTCAGCTTTTCTATAATTCATATCCTTTCTAACTTCTCTTTTAGCAGCAAGTTCTCTTTTATTTAAATCCTCATCCTTTCTAGCCTCTCTTTTAGAAGAAAGATCTCATTTTCTCTCAGAATTATCTCTTTGAGACTTCTGACTTTCTGCTTCAACTTTTCTATAATTTTTATCCTTTCTAGCCTCTCTTTTAGAAGAAAGATCTCTTTGTCTCTCTATCTGTCTAAATTCAGAATTATCTCTTTGAGACGTCTTACTTTCTGCTTCAACTTTTCTATAATTTTTATCCTTTTCAGTTTCCCTTTTAGAAAAAAGTTCTCTTTGTCTCTCTATCTGTCTAAAATCAGAATTATCTCTCTGAGACTTCTTACTTTCTGCTTCAGCTTTTATATAATTTTTATCTTTTCTTGAATATCTTTTAGCATTTAATTCTTTTTCCCTGAATGTTTTATTTTTTCTTCTATTTTGCATGTAGTTTTTCATATATACATATTTGAAAACCTTTGTTATAACTTGACTCTTCAACAGAACAGCTTGATCATTTTTATCGCCTGCATACAGATTATATATCTCCCAATTGATACAATATTCCCAGGCTTGTATTTCCTATCATGATTTCCTTGATAGAGGATCGCTGCTGACAAGGAAGCTATTAAACCAAGAGTTCCAAATGGTGAAGTTGAAATCATCCCTTCATAAATTTTACGGATGGCATCACGAGTTGATTGACCGTTATGGAATAACCATTTCACAGATGATATCAGATATGTTCCTTATGTCGTAACTACAATACCCTTCCCTTTTCACGAATGTGACCTACCGAATTAGACTATTTACCGGATTTGTAATAACATGAGCAACATGACGGGTGCCACATGTGGAGCAGGATCTGCTTACCCTTCCGGAGCACCTGAGATTACCCCCAGTTTTTGGTGGGGTTCGTGTTGCTTAGTCTTTAGTTTTCTATGTTGTGTCTTCTGTACTATTATTTGTCTGTTTGTCTTTTTATTTTTAGCCATGGCATGGTCAGTTTATTTTCAATCTATGAATTTGACTGTCCCTCTGGTAACTTTTGTCCCTCTTTCATTGCTAACAGAATGTTCCTTGCAACAAGATTTGATATACTGATAAGCAACCTTTTTTTGTTTTGTGTTCTTTAGTTTCTGATCTTCAAAATAATTCTTGATCTGCTTGTTTAGGACTGTCTCTGTATCTTTACTACTGATGCATACAGGTAGAATTTCACATTGTGAGTTTAAATCAATTTGTAAACTTGTGTAAAAAGCATACAAGTAACTGACAAGGTCATGTAAGTCAGCAAATCCTATCAAGATACTTTTAATCCAGGAATCTAATGGATTATTTAGTGTACATTTGGAGTGAGAATGAGTGTCAAAAAAATAATATACATGATTATAATAACAAACTGCTGAACATATGGCTCCAATCATAATAAGAAATGTTTGACTGCTTTGTACAATATTGAACTGCTTCTTGTAGTGTGAGAAATCCAGACAACTCTTTGGTACTGTAAAGCTATATATACCAAACAGAATATTTTGTTTGTTGATTGTAAAAATTCCTTCAGGAATTTCTATCTTGACAGGAATTTCATCAAAATTTAAAAGCATACTTTGAAACAATCCCTGTGCTGTTAATTCTTGAACATGCTTCCTGTAAGTTTCATCTCCCTTATTTAAAATGTAATCCAGATTCAGTGTGTTTGGATCAAATTTTAAAGTAGTCAGTGATAAGAAAACTAAGCACTTACAAGTACATTGGTTGCCCCTGCTTTGGTAGGCAAATTTTGTGACATACTGGTCAAATGTTCCAAATTTAACAAAGTGTGCATTAAAAGAATTGATATTTTTTTATACTTCTTGTTCTGAATTATTTTTAGATTGTTCATTCTGGTTGGTTTAGGTGTTACTATAAGAATCTTTCTTTGCATAACTATCGATTGATTGATTTGACAGAAAATCTGTTTGTATATGAGAGGTATGAGAAGTTTCTTTTGCATAATTATTGTTATTGTTTTGATTCAATTCAGATAGTTAAAGTTGGTTCAACGCAGATAGTTCCAGTTGATTCAATTTAGATAGTTCAAGTTGGTTCAATTCAGATTGTTCATTTTGATTCAATTCAGATGGTTTAGTAAAAAATTGAAAACAACACGTTTAATAATTTCAATGCGTCTGAAGCGCTTTTCTGGATTTACCTTCATCAGGAACGCTCAAAGCCAAACATTTGAAATCCGACGATGTATAAGTACCGAAACCGTTGAAGAGCTATATGACAAAAATACCTAAAATTGATAGCCAAATTCATCTAAAGTCAACTTTGCCCGAGGGAGTTGAAACCTTAGTTTCTTAATAATTTCAAAATTTATAAACGAACAATTTTAGAAAAGTTTGTTTAATCATGTCAATACCATGGTACTGACTACTGAGCTGATGATACCCTCGGGGACTGATAGTCCACCAGCAGAGGTATCGACCCAGTGATGTAAAAAATTGAAAACAACACGTTTAATAATTTCAATACGTCCGAAGCTCTTTTCTGGATTTACCTTCATCAGGAACGCTCAAAGCCAAACATTTGAAATCCGACGGTGTATAAGTACGAAACCGTTGAAGAGATATATGACAAAAATACCTAAAATTGATAGCCAAATTCATCTAAAGTCAACTTTGCCTGAGGGAGTTGAAACCTTAGTTTCTTAATAATTTCAAAATTTATAAACGGACAATTTTAGAAAAGTTTGTTAAATCATGTCAGTACCGAAGTACTGACTACTGAGCTGATGATACCCTCTGGGACTGATAGTCCACCAGCAGAGGTATCGACCCAGTGATGTAAAAAATTGAAAACAACACGTTTAATAATTTCAATGCGTCCGAAGCGCTTTTCTGGATTTACCTTCATCAGGAATGCTCAAAGCCAAACATTTGAAATCCAACGATGTATAAGTACCGAAACCGTTGAAGAGCTATAAGACAAAAATACCTAAAATTGATAGCCAAATTCATCTAAAGTCAGCTTTGCCTGAGGGAGTTGAAACCTTAGTTTCTTAATAATTTCAAAATTTATAAACGGACAATTTTAGAAAAGTTTGTTAAATCATGTCAGTACTGAAGTACTGACTACTGAGCTGATGATACCCTCGGGGACTGATAGTCCACCAGCAGAGGTATCGACCCAGTGATGTAAAAAATTGAAAACAACACGTTTAATAATTTCAATGCGTCCGAAGCGCTTTTCTGGAGTAACTGTTTCAGTATAAATATGAGAAGTTTTTTTGGCAATTCTTTTGTTACTGTTGTTTACACTTAAGTGGAGGTCAGTATCCACCAAGTTATTTGAGCAACTGTTGTTGAGAGTGTCAGTAGTACCCGTGTCAAGGTCAAATTTTGTACTATTAATGGGGCCAGTATCCCCAGTCAAGTTCGTCAGTCTCTGTTTCTTTGGGTTCTTCACACCACATTTAGCCTCTGCTGCTCTCCAATTTTTTCTTCTTGGCATCTTTAAAAATCTATAATTACATATGTAAATAATGTACAATGCTGAGGACAATATGTTGCAAATATACAAATTGAAACATTAAAAGCTAGATGAACAATTCCTAATGAGAGGTAATATGATTGGGCTAGACATAGTACATATATATATAAATATAATAGACACAGTAATTACTATGTAAGGCTCTTGTATTGGAATAAAATATGTTAAGTGCAATTATGGTTTGTAAACATGTGGTTGGCATTTCATTAAATAAAAAAAAAGATTTTTGTAGGCGATTTATTTATACACTCTAGGTCTTTTGTTCAATTTCTTTTTTATCATAAACAGTGTTAGTGTATGTTAACCAACAGCCCATACTATCAACAATTATAAAAGATAATGAGCAAAGAAAACAGTTTTTCATATTTTTGTACAAAAACCACTTATCAAATGAATTATATTAGATACATTTAATAGTCTTGTCAATCTAAGTGCTACAGTACAAAATGTATGCACCAAACACAAATCAGACAATGTTTTACTATCATAGGGGTCAACCGTCAAATTTAAGGTCAGAGTGACCTAATTTTGATATAAGACCCCCCCACAATCCCATGATGTATCATAATACCAAGTTTGGTGAACCTCAGTTCTATAGTACAAAAGTTATGTGCAGCACACAAATCAGACAAGGTTTAACCATCATAGGGGTCAAAGGTTAGAGTGAACAGACACACCAAGCCCATGATGCAACACCTAGTTTGGTTAACATAAGTTTCACAGTACAAAAAATATGAACAGGACACGAATTGGATAATGTTTTGCTATCTTAGGGGTCAAAGTCAAGGTCGGAGTGACCTGCCTTTGGTATACCACACACCCCAAGCACATGATACAATTGCATACCGATAAGTTTTACGGTACAAAAATATGAGCCAGACACAATATTGGATAAGGTTTTACTGTCATAGGGATCAAAGTCAAGGTCAGAGTGACCTGACTTTGGTATATGACACACCCCAAGCCCATGATGTAACTGCATACAAAAATGGTTAACCTAAGTTTTAAATTACAAAAGTTTTGAGCAAGACACAAATTGGATAAAGTTTTACTATCATTGTGGTCAAAGGTCAAATTCAAGGTCAGAGTGACCTAACTTTAGAATAACACATCCCCAGCCCATGATACAACTGCATACTATGTTTGATTATCCCAAGTTTTACAGTACAAAAGTTATGAGCCAAACATGAATTGGACAAGGTTTTACTATCATAGGGGTCAAAGGTTAAAGTCACAGTGACCTAACTTTGGTATATGACACCCCCAGCCAATGATGCAACTGCATACTAAGTTAGGTTTAATTAAATTTTATGGTACAAAACTTATGCACCAGACACAAAGCAGGACAGACAGACATGGTGATTCCTATATACCCATATACCCCCACCCCCCAAAAAATTAACTTTGTTTGCGGGAGGTATAAAAACTAGAAGATACATGTATATCCTTTTTTTACCCTTATGGAGCAAAATCAAGTCACACTTTTGAAAAATAATTCATAAAGGATTCCTCTGAAACCTGTGTCTTTCCTTAATTTATTGTTAAATACATGAAAAAATAAAAGAAGAATGTGTCCGGGGACAAAAATGCCCTGCTCAAGCTTTGCAATTTTCCAATTTAAAAGGGGCATAACTCTAGAACGGTAAATGACTCCCTGCCCAAATTCGAACTCTGTCTGCTAGTTTTGGTTCATAGCATTGTGTATGAGTTTCATAAATTTGGATGAGATAAACTTAAGTTAGAGTGCGGAAACTGAAAAAAATTGCAATTTTCCGAGTTATAAAGGAACATAACTCTAAAACAGTCAATGAAATACTGCCAAAATTCAAAGTCTGTCTGCAAGTTTTGGTTCTTAGCATTGTGTATGAGTTTCATAAAATTTGGTTGAGAAAAACTTAGGGCAGAAACGAAAAAAAATTCAATTTTCCAAGTTGTAAATGAGCATAACTCTAGAACAGTAAGCTACTCACAGCCCAAATTCATACTCTGTCTTCAAGTTTTGGTTCCCAGCATTGTGTATGAGTTTCGTAAAATTTGGATGATGAAAACTTAAGAGTGCGGTAACGAAAATGAGACGGACAGAAAGATGGAAGGACAGACGGTCAAGGGTAACACTTGTTGCCTATGGCGGGAGATTAAAAACTAGAAAAAGTTTTGAAGGCTAAGATAGTGTCTGTTTTTCCATCCCAACAATAGTGTAAACATCTATGGCAATTAAAGTAATACATAAATTCTAAATGTGTCTGCTTTTTGGGAACATTAAAAATTCAATAAAGGTTCCATTGAAGCCACTAAATATATCTGAGAAACAGATCAAATCACATAACTAACCTTGATGACTGACCCACCAAATGAGGCAGAGGTCAGACTTGTAGACCTTGCAAGGATATTCTATTTACCAAATATTTACATAATAAGTGAGCAATTCACATGCATGACATGGCAAAAAGACTATAGGTTTTTTAAGCAGTAGCTAAAGCATGAAAATTAGATCGTAACATAAGGCATCTATATACAAGATATTAAGCATCCAGGTTTGTTATATTACTTTCAGAAATATAAAGCTTTTAAAACAAATAATTTACACAGATGTCACATATCTGACTGACAAAAGCAGCATTTGACAGTAAACACACATAATTTTTCTTCTTTTTTTTTAAAAGGGGGTAAGGAGCATCTTATTAAAGTCAGGATAAATTAAAGTATGCTTGAGCAGTTCTCCTTAACAAAGCTGTATGGCGTTTCATTAATCAATTAAAGGTTATGGAAAAAGGAAAAATATAAAGAGTCAGTACACAACAAACAGAACAATATTTGTTAAATATTTTTATTGAATTAAAACGCAATAATATTTATCAGACATATATATATATTATATACTCTTTATTAGTCCCCAACCGACGAAGTCGAAGGGAACTTTAGGTTTGCACTCCCTCCGTCTGTCTGTCTGTCTGTCTGTCCATCCGTCAGTCTGGCAAATCAGTTTTCCACACTTTTTTTCTTCGTGCTTGAAGATATTGATTTGATATTTGATGTATTGTTTTATCATAACAAGTTACAGATCAAGTTCGAATTTTGTTCCGGTCTGATGATTTTGTGCAGAGTTATGGTCCTTGGACTTAGAAAATTCACTCAAACAATCAGTTTTCCTCACTTTTTTTCTTCGTGCTTGAAGATATTGAATTGATATTTGGTGTATTGTTTTATCATGACAAGTTACAGATCAAGTTCGAATTTTGTTCCGGTCTGATGATTTTGTGCAGAGTTCTGGTCCTTGGACTTAGAAAATTCACTCAAACAATCAGTTTTCCTCACTTTTTTTTCACCATGCTTGAAGATATTGATTTGATAAATGGTATATAGTTTTATCATGACAAGTTACAGATCAAGTTCGAATTTTTTTCCAGTCTGATGATTTTGTGCAGAGTTATTGTCCTTGGACTTAGAATATTCACTTAAATAATCAGTTTTCCACACTTTTTTTTTGTCGTGCTTGAAGATATTGACTTGATATTTGTTATATAGTTTACACAGTGACAAGTTAAGATCAAGTTAGCATTTTGTTCCAGTACAATGAATTTTTAACTGGTAGGGTACTATGTATTGCCATGCAATACTCTCAGAATGCTTGTTGTTTTTATTTTCATCCTTATATCTGTTACCAGATTGTTTCTATTCAACATCCTTGTTGAGAACATGCAAAACATTGGGAGTACTGTTAAAGCTATTTCCATCATTTTAATTTTATTTGCTCTCTTTATACACATATTCGGGTAGAATCCCCAGATGTTGGGAAATGCAAAAATTAACAAATATATTTATTTTGCATAATTCTTTCATCATCAATATTTTACATTCTAAATTTAATATTCTAGCTTTAGGGAGCTACCATTTGATTTTTATGGGGGCGGGGGCTAGGATGAAATTTGAAAAAAATAAGCAGGACAGATGTTTTGAGTAAAAAAAAAAGGCAGGATGAGACACTTGCAAAAAAAAAAAGTCAGGATGACAATTAAGGTAAGAAAAAGTCGGGATAAACTTTAATAAAAAAGGCAGGACCGAATAGAGTGAAAAATAAAAAGGCAGGACAGAGATTACAACTAAAAAAAAAATGCAGGACAAAATTTTTCATCCTAGCCCCCCCATAAAAATCAAATGGTAGCTCCCTTATAAGTATTAAACAGATTTTTCATTTAGACTGATCGGATTCTATTCATCTATATTATATCATTTGCCAATTTCTGTTTGATTATAGTGAGCCACTTTTGTTTTAAACTTTAACAATTTTCCAGCACTCCGTGAGTTACCTTCAAAAAGTTCACCAAAAAGAAAGTTTTTAACTTTTCATTAAAGAGTTTCTATCTGCTATATCTTAATACCACATAGAAACTATATCACAACAAAGTCCAATAAATATAACTGAAATTCATTACACTAAAAATATGGTCTTCATTCATGTAAAGTAAATGGTATGTTTCAAATATTTCTTAAATATTCTTTCAAACTGATATTTTATATTAATTTGTCACTGGATATGAAAACAAGGGACACAATTCAATTTAAAAATATTTTTCTTAAACTTTTATTAAAGTATAAAATAAATTTTACAACATCTGTTATTTTCAAAATGAATTGTAAACTAAAACTTCATGCATGAACTGTAACTCAAATTCTCCCTAGATAGACAATGAAAGGTCCAAAATTAAATTTGATATCTGCAAAGGCATCACAGTACAACAGAACACTGCATTTTTCTCAAAATTTTGGGGAAAAAACCTCTATAATAGTCTATTGACATTGACACTTTGAGAACTATGAATTAATTTGGAGATCTTGTATTGTTGTCAAATTTAGACTTTCAAAGTTTCTGTTTTACTATAAAGTTTTAATGATATTATAGGTTAAAACACTTTAATTGGTAAAAATTCATCATTTATTGGCAAATAATCTTGCGAGTTGCTCAGGACAACTTCTGTCATATATTGAATTATAACCAAAGCTTCTTTTCAATTACTCCTATAAGGAATCAACAGATAACTAAATAAACTTGGGCCCTGATGCCTATATGGCTTTCAAGGTAATAGGCAAATACGCACAACATAGTAATTATAGTCATTTAGGGGCAATAACTGATAAAAGGAGTCAATAAATGATTTATGCCATGCTATATCATTATTAGATATTGTCTTCCTGATCATTATTGTGGTTTACAGTTTCTATTTATTCGTTATAGTTTTCAAGATAAAAGGCAAAATTGAAAAAAAAAAAATGATCAAATTTGTCATTAAAGGGCAATAACTCTAATAAGGAGTCGTCTGACAATTCCTGACATTTGACTTAATTGTAGGTATTGTTTGGCTGAAAATTTTTGCTGTTTAAAGTTTCTTTCTATCTATAATGGTTTTCAAGTAAATAGGCAAAAATGGAAAAAAAATTGGTAAAATTTGTCTTTAAGGGCAATAATTTTCTTATGATATAAATATTTCTGTTCAGAAATATATCAGTGACACTCACCGTTTTGTCTGAATTTTTTTATTTTTTTTTTTTTTTTTTTTTTTATTTAGTGTTTATTTTTTTCATTTCTTTCCTTCTTTTTTTTTAACATCATTTCATTATTCCACTAAGAAAGCTAAGTGTCTCTTCCAAACCTTATATATATATATATATATATATATTTATGATGACTTATAAAGGATATTTACATGTCTCAAAGTACTTGAATAAATAATGATAAATTGCCTACATACTTAAATATACTATGCATTTAGTAATTAACACTGTAAATATGTTTTCCTTTGTATGTGCTCATAAGTAGCATGCATTTTACAGTTGTTAATATTTTATTTATACCTTGTACATGTAGTATGGAGAGAGATTTGATAGGCTGTGCCTGTTGCTCAATCCTTTTCATATCTTAATGAATAAAATATGTTTAAAATCAATTATTTACCAATGAAATTTTGTGCAGTAATAACTTCACACTTACATCCAGCTACTTACTATTTATCCGGTCTTTCTTGAAAGACAGGAATGAAATTGAATTAAATCATGGTTGGTTGATATAAATCAAAACAGCTTGTAATTTTCTTTAACATTAAAAAGGGAGGTAAATATGTCAGTTTTGTAAAATTTTGAAAACAAGTTAACCCTTCCTGAGCACTGGAGATCACACATTTTTTCGGTTGGGTTTATGTTGTTCATTCTTCAGTTTTCTGAGTTGTGTGTTTTGTAGACTGTTGTTTGTCTTTTGGTCGTTTTTTTTCGTTTTTTTTCATGGCATTGTCATTTCGTATAATCTGTAATTTCAGGAAATCAAGCTCACATTGAAGCCTGATGCTGATAAAATAGTTAAAATGGTCCTTGCTGGAGACAAGAGGATATATGCTGTATATGATGTTACTACACAGCTTCCTAGAAACTACCATTCCTTTAATCTTCAAGGCATCTACACTGAAGTTACCAAACATAATGTTACAACAGAATCACCAGTACATGCTACTAGATATGTAACTGGTAAGTGAAAATACCTGGGTTAAATTCATCAGTACATGCTACTATATATGTAACTGGTAAGTGAAAATACCTGGGTTAAATTCATCAGTACATGCTACTAGATATGTAACTGGTAAGTGAAAATACCTGGGTTAAATTCATCAGTATATGTTACTTGATATGTAACTGTTAAGTGAAAATATTAGGTTTAATTCATCAGTACAGGCTACTAGATATGTACAAAATGTAA
Organism: Mytilus coruscus; assembly: GCA_017311375.1. NCBI lineage: Eukaryota > Metazoa > Mollusca > Bivalvia > Mytilida > Mytilidae > Mytilus > Mytilus coruscus. Next base: position 56,360,206 of record CM029600.1, read on the forward strand.
CTGGTTATTAAAAAAAACAGGTTAAACTCATGAGTACATATATGCTACTAGATATGTAACTGGTAAGTCAAAATACCAGGTTAAAGGAGTAGGTTCAATAAGGCCTTAATTGGCCCCTATTTCTAGCTACAATTTCAAATTAGGACTTACTGACCAATATCACAACAAATCGTAGCTAATACAATGACAAGATAGGTATTTTGTCTTTATGATGAAAATTTATGTACTTGTATTCTTTGCATTATATCACAAAAAGCACTCATTTTGATTTTCAACGAAAATTCAATGAAAATGGGTAAAGTTACATTAATTTCTTGGACAGGAAACATAAGTGCATGTGTAGACAAAAAAGATCTTTTAACATAATGTTTGTTATAACATTTTACATATCTGACTTGAATATTTATTTTGTCAGTTTCACAAAAATCTCTATTTTTGGCATACAGTTAACTCTCGTCTCGAACTCCGTTAACTCGAAAATTTGGATGAGTCGAAATTTTCCCATGGTCCTGAACTTTGTTCCATACAAATATATATATTTAACTCCTCATGAATCGAAATTTCAGTTGTTTTGAATTAAATATACAGTCCCAAGGTTAATAAAAGCATTTAGATTACCTTCGCTGTGTCAAACCAATACACATATGTCAAAACATGACATCATGGATTTAAATGGATTGAGGAGTTGAACTGTAATTAAATTTCCGGAAATTGACCACTGTGTTGATTTATGACAATCTTTTCCCACAGAGTGTTTACTTAAGATTTTCGCTGATCACCATTCTAAATCATAATATCGATACATTGTTATTAATTTTGTAAAATTATCTAAAATGTTTTGTCAATTAACCGTGATGTGCATAAAGTAAGGATTAAGTGAGCAGCTCAAAGCTACTCGTTTAGGACTAGTATTGGATGCAAATGCCTGGTAAACCTATCAAAGATTGAACTACATTGCCACAATGCATTGATTCAGGATTCAGCTGAAACAATTTAGATTAGAATTATATTAATCAGAAAATTGTGACTCAACCATCTTGTTTTTATACGACTGCAAAAAAATTGGGTTCGTATATTGCTATCACGTCGCAGTCGTCCAAAGACATTTGGTTTCCGGACAATAACTTTAGTTTAAGTGCATGGATCTCTATGAAATTTAAACAAAAGGTTCAATACCACAAAAGGAAGGTTGGGATTGTTTTTGGGGGTGATGGTCCCAACCGTTTAGGAATTAGGGGCCAAAAAGGGCCTAAATTCAGGACAATAACTTGTGTATAAGTATTTTGATTGCTCTGAAATTGTACCACAAGGTTCAATACCACAAGTAGAAGGTTTGGATTCATTTTGGGGGTAATTGGCCAAACCATTCAGGAATTAGGAGCCAAAAAGGGGCCAAAACGAGCATTTTTCTAGTTTTCAGACAATAACTTGTGTGTCGATTTTTGCCCCAACTGTTCAGGGTTGGACCTCTGCTGTCGTATCCAGCTGCGTTCGGCAAAGCACATTTTTCTCTTTTTAGAGAGGAGGGGCTTAAATGATATTTGTCTCGCATCCAAAAAAGTCACAGTCAGTTAGGTGCTAATCTGGTGATATCAGCATTAACTATTAGTATAAAGCTCTATCTTCAGAACCATTGATGATTCATACCTTATATAGGATACCTTAAGTTACATAGTAATCTAACCTTATTTTCATGGTTCATTGGATAATGGTAATTTTTTTATGGTCAAGGGTTCCTCAAAAACTATAAGCAATCGGTCAATGATATTGGATGTAGTTAATGATTGCAAGGTGAACATGTCTGTCCAGCAGAGTTCATCTGACCTTGACCTCTTTTTCAAGGGTCATATTTCAATGTTAAGCTTTCATAGTTTGGTCCGTTTCTCAAATACAATAAGCAATAGAACTACTATATTAGGTGTATGGAATGAATGTAAGAACGTTTGGCAGGTTTCATTTGTCCATGATCACAGTTTCCAGTGGCGGATTCAGAACTTTTTATAAGGGGGGGCACTGACTGCCATAAGAGGGGGCCTGCTACAGTCATGCTTCAGTGATTCCCTATATAATCAACCAAATTTTTCCAAAAAAGGGGGGCCAGGACCCCCCCTGGATCAACCTATGATTTCACAGATCAGTGATCAATGTTGAGTGTTTGTGGTTTAGTCTGTTTCTTAGATACTATAAACTATATGTCATTTATATTTGGTGTATGGAAGGATTGTAAAGTGTGTATGTCTGTCTGACAGGTTTCATCTCATGTGTGATAACCTTATTTTCATGGTAAGGTCTGTTTTACAGACACTATAAGCAGTAGGTCAACTATATTTGGTGTATGAAATGATTGTAGGGTGCACATGTCCATCTGACAGAGTCATACAGCTCTCCCTCATTTTCATGGTTTATTTTTTTTGTGCTGAATAGAAAAGAAAGGATATGGGGAATCCATGCATGACACAAAATCAGTACATGCACAGCAAAAAACACATAAAGCAAAGGAACAGCACTTTTATTGCTGTTCTACATCTCACAGTCACAGTTAGCTTTCATAGTTTCATCGGTTTCTCAGATACTAAAAGGTCAACTATAGTAAGTGTATTGAATGATTGTAAGGTGTATCTGTCTTTTTGTAGTGCTTGTGTGACCTTGACCTATTTAACATGAATCTTTGATAATATTAAGTTTATGTGATACTTATAGTAAAACCTATATCCTAAAGACTTTCAACATAAATTCAATCATGATCAGTAAAGCATACGACCCATTTCAGCATGTGCGCTTTAGTTTATAAAAGATATCTATAACATAAAAAAATCCCCAGGGCAAGCTCTATAGTTTTGTATAATCCATGATATATAAGGAATAAAAGAAAATATTTATTTTTATGCTGGAATACTTCTTCAACTTCGTTAATAATTTTTGTCTCACTTAGACAGAGTCAAAAAGCTAGACCTAGGTATGCTGTTTCCGACAATGGCAGTTGTATAAGCATTGACACATCTCATTTCCATGAAGATTATTGAGCATTTCTTATTTCCACAGAGATAATTTGGCCCTGTACCTTCATTCATGGTTTTATTGACTTTAAATATTTGCAAACTTTATATGTTAAAGTATAGCTATTTTTAAGCCCCCGCCATAGCGGAGGGGCCGTTCAGTTTTACACTTGTCCGTCTGTACGTACGTACGTTCCGAAATTGGTTTCCGTTCTCTAACTTTAGTTTGCCTCAACCAAATGTTATGAAACTTATACACAATGCTTAATACCACTAAACACAGATCAAGTTTGAATTTTGGTGGCGTCACTTTTACCTTTTTTAGAGTTATGCCCCTTTATAGATGGAAAAATTGCTGAATTTTTCGTTTCCGTTCTCTAACTTAAGTTTGCCTCAACCAAATGTTATGAAATTTATACACAATGCTTATTACCACAAAACTCAGATCAAGTACGAATTTTGGTAGCATCACTTTACCATTCTTGGGTTATGTCCCTTCATAAAAGTTATATGCAAGGGGGCATCATCTATGTCCTATGGACACATTCCCCATTTATTATTTCAACATTTGCATTTACTACCAAAGTTACCATATTGCCATCAGTCAACTTGTCTGTCAGTTATTCTGTTAGTTTGTGCAACAAATATTTTTGTCACTTTTTCTTAGGTACTAGCTACTGAACATAATGACTGCACAACTGGTCTGCAGCTCGAAAGAGATGAAATGTAATGAATAAATGCTTATCTGTTCTGATAGACATGATCACATCTACTCCCTATTTTCTGATACCTTGAATTAGGAGTTGGGGGTATGCTTTTCATGACAATATGTGCTTAGGGATAACATGGAATGGTTGTAAGATTACTGTAAAGTTACTATTACTATTCATTTCAGGCTTTGGACTACAGAGAGGAGGAATAACCTGTCAGATTTATAATAATTTGCCAGTAAATATGACAGTAATCTATATGGAAACAATACCTTGGTTTATTAAGATCTTCTTCAATTCATTACAAATACAGAACAATAAAACTGTAGTAAAGCCATGTAAGTGTATATCAGAAAAATTTAAGATATGATGTAGACATTCATGAGACCAACAAGATTATCATGATGAAAACTACCGAGAAGGTCATACTGAAATGCTGCTGATAGAAAATTCAGCTATTAACAAAAACTGGAACAAACTGCAAGCTTAAGTCAGCTCCTAATTGAATAACATTACTTAATATAGAAAAAATGATTTTCACACATGCTTTAGATAACTTTATTCTGTCCTTCAAAGGCCTTCTCTATAGATATTGAAATATTTTAAATAAAACTTGTCATGATTAACCCTGGGGGTTCTAGAATAAAGTTTGCATGGAATAATTGTAAGGTGTACATGTCTGTCTTGCAGGGTTATCAGACCTTGACCTCATTTTCATGGTCCATTGGTCAATATTACGATTTCATGGTTTGGTCTATGTATACTATAATCAATAAGTCAACTGTATTTGGTGTATGGAATGATTGTAAGGTATACATGTTTGTCTTGCCTTGTTTATCTGACCTTGACCTCATTTTCATGGATCAATGATAATGTTAAGTTTATGTAATACTTGTAGTAAAATTGTATCTTTAGGACTGTCAACATAAAATCAGTCGTGATTAGTAAATTTAAATCAGGCATTTCAGCCTGTACACTCTTGTTTAAGAGTAGTGCTCTATTGAATTTAGAACATTTTGACCCTGCCAGGCTTCTTTATACCGAAATTCTTCAAAGATGGTTCGTATATCTATATTAAACATGATATTTTGTTGGATCCTGATATGCAAATATTTGTGTAAGTAGGATGTGCATGCATCTGCAACAACATCAAATAAAACAATTGAAACAAGTTCAAATTTATATGAGTCCATAGATTTACCCCCATAATATCAAAAAAACATTCAAGAACATATGAAAAAATTACATCAATTTTAATTCTTTGGTACATTTGTTTTTGTCTTTTTTTTGTACGAGCATTTCACAATCCTGGTCATTGTTTAAAGGTATCAATAATAGTAACTCTGTAATTGTGTTTATGTATATATTTAAGCCAAGTGTTTGACCTGTTGAAATTTTTTATTATGTTTTTGAAAATACGTATTTCAGCATCTTTAATACACAGTTTGATAAAAAAATGAATAAAGTTGATATAAATATAATGTTATAAATGGTTAAGTGTCAGATTTGTCTTCTTTTATTTAACTATCAGTCAAGAACCATATCTTATGGGTAATTATTTATTTTCAGTAAACCTAGGACCTAATATACATTGTTATATTATTTCCCAGGAAAACAAATATTACTATTTAACATTATTAAATATTTATTTATAATTGTATATATGATATTGAAATGGATGCAAAAGCCTAATTATTGGTGTGCAACAAATATTTAAAATTTCTTGACATTATTCTTCTGTAGAGCTAGTTTTCTGTAGTATTTCAAGTTAAATTTAAGAAAATAAATCATTTTTTTCACTATAGAAAGGGTATATAAATGGTTATTCTTAAGTGAGTTTAATATTTTTTGGTGTTCTTGGGTGTTTTAGGGTAAATCAATAGACTGAATTTATATCATCAACTTCATTTATATCCTGTATTTGGGTCAGTAGATTTGTACAGTTCTACTAAGTTAAGACATTTGCAACTGACTTTTACAGTTTGTTCTTATGTTGTGCTGTTACACCACAGTCCCAGGTTAGGGGGTGGTTGGAACACTTGCAAACATTTTTAACCTCGCCCCATTCTGCATGTGCCTGTCCCAAGTCAGGAGCCTGTATTGCAAAGGTTGTTGTTTGTTGCTGTATATCATATTTGTTTTTCATATATTGTTTAGTACATAAATCAGGCCATTAGTTTTCTCGTTTGAATTGTTTTACATTTGTCATCTGGGGCCTTTAAAAGCTTGCCATGCAGTATGGGTTTTGCTCATTGTTGAAGGCCGTACAGTGACCTATAGTAGGTAACCTTTTGCGTCATTCGGTCTCTGGTGGGGAGTTGTCTCATTGGCAAACAAACCACATCTTATTCTTATTCTTATAATGAGAATTGGCTGAGAACAAAACTTGACAACAAAAGATATAATTTCATCTTTCCAATTGTGAAATTTCTATTATTATGTAGCAATATTACAGCAGCACTTCCATATGAGTAAATATCTCCCAGTTGATATTCTAGAGCTTGTGTGTCTTATCATAATTTATGATAGAGGATTGCTGCTTATAATTATAAGGAAGATATTGAACCATTAGGTTCCTAGTGGTAAAGTTGGAAGTCATTCCATCAAAAGTTTTACAAACAACATCTGATTTGTTTTACCTTTATGGAATATCTGTGTCACAGATAACCACTGATATGTTCCTATTGTTGTAGACACTCTCCTGTTCTCTTTTTCTTGATTGTGATATCATCAAATTTGTACTTATCATCAGCAACACAGTGGGGAAGGATTTGCTTACCCTTAAGGAGCACCTGAGAACAGTATTTGATGGGGTTTGTGTTTCTCAGTTGTTAGTTTTCTTTGTTTGATTTTGAAAACTGTTATTTGTCTTTTCACTCTTTTTTGCCATAGTTTAGACAGTTTCTCTTTGACATGAATTTTATTGTCCTTTTGGTATCTTCTGCCTCTTTTTATCAACATTGATTTATAGCATGTATATAGTGGGCATGTTAATTTGTTTAGTTTTACATCATCTCTCCCTTGTTCGCTGAGTTATGAGGAATTTGATTTATACATGTTCATTTTGATGATAAAGCTACATATTTCCCTTTTTATACGACTGCAAAAATTTTGCGGTCGTATATTGGTATCACGTCGTCATCGTCCAGATTATGAATCTTATACACAATGCTTATTACCACAAAACTGGGGGGCATCATCTGTGTCCCATGGACACATTCCCCATTTATTATGGCACCCTCAACCGAGTTGGGGTGACATATTGTTATTTTACGTTTGTCTTTTTCTTATTATGTCACCCAATCAACAATGTCGGTTGACATATTGCTTTTCCTCCGTTTCTTTTTTTTTATTATTATTATTATGTCACCTGTATGACAATGTCGGGTGAAATATTGCTTTTCCTCTGTTTCTTTATTATGGCACCCTCAACGGAGTTGGGGTGACGTATTGTTATTCTACGTTTCTTTTTATGGCACCCTCAACGGAGTTGGGGTGACGTATTGTTATTCTACGTTTCTTTTTTTTATGTCACCCGATCGACAATGTCGGGTGACATATTGCTTTTCTTCTGTTTCTTTGTTATTATGTCACCCGATCGACAATGTCGGGTGACATATTGCTTTTCCTCTGTTTCTTTTTCCGTATTATTATGGCACCCTCAACGGAGTTGGGGTGACATATTGTTATTCTACCTTTCTTTTTATTATGGCACCCTCAGCGGAGTTGGGGTGACATACTGTTATTCTGCGTTTCTTTTTATGGCACCCTCAACGGAGTTGGGGTGGCATATTGTTATTGTTCGTTTCTTTTATTCTTATTAAGTCGCTAAAACAGAGTTTTGGAGACTTATTGTTTTTGTCCCGTTTCTTATTATTAAGTCGCAAAAATGGAGTTTTGGAGACTTATTGTTTTTGTCCCGTTTCTTATTATTAAGTCGCCAAAACGGAGTTTTGGAGACTTATTGTTTTTGTCCCGTTTCTTATTATTATGGCACCCTCAACGGAGTTGGGGTGACATATTGTTATTCTACGTTTCTTTTTATGGCACCCTCAACGGAGTTGGGGTGACATATTGTTATTGTTCCGTTCTTTTTGTCTTATTTTTATTCTTCCACACATTTTGTCCACGCTATTTCTCGGAATTGGTCAGACCAATGTTGATGGAACTATACCATAATATGAACTGCTAAGTGAAGTTGTGCTAGAGACATTGGAATGGTACAAAATGGCCGCCGTTACCATGGAAACTGCAAAAATGTGAAAAAAAAATCGAAATTCTAAATCTTTTGTTATAAAAGCCAACCTAATGAAACTTTATGCAAATGTTGGCAGAGGTGCCCTGAGGTTCCAACAGTACTCAGCTTCAGCAAAATCTCTACAATTGCCATGGAAACTGGAGAAAAGTTTAACATTGACCCTATGGGAAAAAACATCAAACGAGCATTTTCTAAAGGAATATAAGCTCAAAGAAACATCATGAATATATAACATGGCATAATTCAATGTTGCCACTGTTGTTGGAATTTTCGAAATGGACACCGTAACCATGGAAACAGAAAAAAATATCAAAAAATTTCAAAATGCTCTAAACTAAATGAAACTTATAGTAAATGGTTACTGACAACTGGAGATAAGACTTTGGACTTCGGAATTTCCAAAATGGCCGCCGTTGCCATGGAAACTACAAAAGTTAAAAAAAAATGTTACAAATTTCCCAAAATTTACAGACAAATTTGTTGTGATGCATTTAAGTGCTATGACTGTTTTCAATTTTCAAAATGGCTGCAGTTTAGTAGCAATGTGGAAAGGGTGCCATCCGCTATTGCTTGCAATGGCAAATCTAGTTAAGTCGCCAAAACGGAGTTTTGGAGACTTATTGTTTTTGTCCTGTTTCTTATTATTAAGTCGCCAAAACGGAGACTTTCTACGTAAAATCAATGGTCAGTAAAGCAAGGCAAGACATTTCAGCGTGTGCACTCTTGTTTCAACCACATGTCCAACTTTTATCAAACTTGGTTTGTTAATACCCCTTGAAATGAGAAACACCTGTATTGATTTTATGGTCAGTAGGTCATGGTCACACAAGCTACTGATTGACAGAAATTTGGGTTTCTGTATGTTATCTCTAAAATTAAACAGACACCAAAACAAAAGAAATAGTGCACTGTAGTCTTTTTCTTCTACTACAAACCCATAAAGATTGCAACTCTGCTTATATGTTGCTCCTGGAATTCTTACTTGAATTCATGATCTCTTTTATGTTAAATTCACTGTTAATCATATTTAGAAGGTGACATGGCAAATAACTATAATGACACATTTCTTAAACGAATGAAGAAGGAAAACAACAGATTTATAATAAATGTATTTTGATGAATATAAAATGGCAAATTGAATTGTGAACAGATTATTTTAGTTCACTTGAAAGGGCTTAATGATTTTTATTTCAGACACTTGCAGGCAGATTTCTAAAGTCATAATGTTAAGGAAATTATTAAACCAATGCATGTATTTAAACTAAACTAAGTTCTCTGTGCACAATTTTAAACCGTGTGCGACTGCCAACAGTTTCCCCCTTACAAAAACTTCAGAACTTTTCAACCAATGCTTTTCAAATTTTAATTTGTTGATACGGACTACAAAATGTAGGACAGGGTCAATATTGACGATTTTCTGTTTTACGGTTAAGGAGTTATGGTTTTTGATATACTGGTATTGGAAAATGGCACATTATGTTGTCTCCGTTCAATAACTTATGAATCCTTCAACCAATGCTTTTCAAATTGTAAATTGTTGTTAGTGTTAACAAAATGGTGATCAAGTTAGATATTGATGATTTTCACCGTTTAGGAGTTATGGTCCTTGATCTAATTGAAAATTACTCTTTATGTGGTTTCCATGCAATAACTTAAGAACCACTAAACCAATGCTTTTAAAATTTTAATATGTTGTTACTGATGACAAAATGGAGGTCAAGGAAGATATTGATACTTTTCACTTTGCTGTCGATGGGGTTGTGTTTCTTGATAGATTTAGAAATGGCACCTCTATGATGTTGTTTCTGTGCAATTACTTTTGAAAAGTTTAACCTTTGCTCTTAAAATATTTTATACTGATGACATAATTGAGGTAAAATTCGATATTGACTATATATATTTTTACCTTAACCTTTCATGAGTAATAGTCCTTGATCTATTGATAAATGGCACTTTATGTCTTTTCCATGCAATTACTTATGAACTACTTGACCACTGCTTTTAAAATTTTATTATGGTGTTCATACCTGTCAACTGACCCGGATCCTGCGGGTGTAACCCGAGATTTTCATAATTCTGATTAGTCACCCGGAACACCCGCCGGTAGACCAAATTACCCTGGAATTCGGAAAATAACCCGTTTTCACCCGGATTCCTTAGCCTTCAGACTTATTAGATATAAGGTGATTGCAATGAAATACCGGCAAATTCGTAATTCTTCCTGGATAAGAAGTTCAACTAGCTGTGTAAACTCAGCTCAATTGACCCATTTCAGTGCATGGCTTCACTTGACAGCTTTAGTGTCAAACACACTGTTAATTAACACCAATTACCTTAGCTTTAGGTCGTAAATAATTTGTTTATTTCGAAGTTGTTTTAAAAACAACTTGAGTTACTTTCCCTTTTTTGTCAATTCACAATATACTCCTTAAACTTATGTTTTTTATTGTAAAAAGATTAAATCTAAAATGAATTGAATGCACAAACTTATCAGAATAATACTTTTACTTATTGTTCTACCTTAGAACAATTAAAAAATAAAAAATTTGAAAATTACTTTTTTCATCTCTACCTCCTTTAATTGTTTAACTTTATTTTATTATAATCAACATATAAAGTGTCCTTCAAAATTATAAGCCTGGTACCTTTGATAACTAAATACCTTCACTGTCTGTGCAAGGGCTGTATAGCCAGTCAAGGTTGTTAAAAACTTCCATTTGATGAAATGTCCTACTGTTTAAAAGCTGCACAAATGTATGTTATGAAAACACAAATGGGCACATTGTATGTAATGGAATGAATATGAACAGGGATTAAGGCAATGTAACACAAATCTATCAATGGCCTCCAGGTGCAATGAAATATAAATATTAATATGTTCAATTTTAAATTACTTAACCATGTGGACATGTTTTGAAAACTTTGATATAAATTATAAGAAAAATGTCCCCTAGATACTGAAATTCAGCTCGAAAATGTTCGTACGCGTTATGACCTGAGATTTCATTCTATGCAGGTCATCACCTGCATTTTCGTTGTCATAGGTTGACAGGTATGGGTGTTACTGATGACAAAATGGTTGTCAAGTTTAATATTGATGATTTTCACTTTTTGCCATCCAGGAGCTATGGTTCTTAATAGATTAGAAAATGGCATGTTATGTCATTTCCATGCAACTACTTATGAACTGTTCAACCAAATCTCTTAAAATTTTATATACAGTTACCGATGTCAAAATGGAGGTCAAGTTCCATATTGACCATATTCTTTTTTGCTGTTCAGGAGTTATGGTCCTTAATAGATTGGAAAATAGGCATAGAATGTTGCAAGTCAAAAATGCCTGAAAGAGCCTTTCAAAATACAGAAAACCTGGTTTGCTGTCAATTTGACAGCTCATTCCTTGTTTACATAGATTTATTAAGAATCCATAACATATAATGGACAAAAAATATTTCATTCAGTTAAAACGTGTCCTGCTAATAAAGTTTCATGTTTTATTGCAGAAGTTTACCTTATGTGACCGTAATAAACAATCAACACAGGATCGTGGAACACATGAAAAATAAGTGAGATCATAAACATGCAAAAATTTTTTTTTAATTTTCCATGCGTCTCTATTTGTTAATTAAACTTTGTCATAACACAGTGGCAGATCCAGGGGGTTGGGGGTTGGAACGATCAATGCTTTTGAAGGGGGACATATGGTTGGAAGCCCCCTTTTAAAAATGGCTGGATCCGCCCCTGTAACAGTTATTAAATGATTTGGTGTATCAAAAATTTTCTTTCAGAATCATTTAACACTATCTAACGTTTCTTTACCTTTTCTTTCATCATGGTTTTTTCCATCGCACTTGTACTGTGTGGTTGCCAAAGTACTCACTAGAGGTCTCGTGGTTAAGGTCACTGCATACAGAAAAGCTATAGGCAGGTTAGGGTATGGGAGACAACAATTCAATAGCAGTACATTTCTGAAGATTTTGATAAGATGAAGAGTTTTCTTTTTAAAGAAATATTTATTGTAAAACTTAGCAATTCAAGTAAAATGTATATATAAAACACTTTTAACTTTTTTTTAATATGAAATATCATTTGACTCTGGGACATAATATATCATCAGTATACTGTAAATTCAGAAATTATTGCGGGCATTTATTATTGCGATTTTTGCAGAATAGACAAAAATCCGAGATTAATTATTGCGATTTTTGCAGAATAGACAAAAATGCGAGATTAATTATTGCAATTTGTGGAAAAGCTGCATTCAGATATATCTGTCAGATATAAGAATGCGATTTCTTATTATTGCGATTCTCACATTATTCCCAATAATAAAAACCTTGCAATAATTACTGAATTTACAATACTCTTCTCAGTAGGACTTTAACAATTGACTAAAAATAATAAAAATTTGTATTTCCTCAGATTAGGTTAGATGTTTTGCTTATTTTTTTACAGACAAAATACATTATATGCCTGGTAAAGACAGAAGTAGATCATATCATCTGGAAGTAGTATTTAGACTACGTGCAAATTCTGTAACTAAAATTAATGTGTTGTTTGAGAGGACATTTTTAAAATGGACAGAATATCCACCAGATGCCAATCATGGATTCTATATAAACTCTGCTGTTATAACAACTGTATTGCCAAAGGCAGATAATTATATTTCTGTACAGCCAAATGTTTCTTTATTCCAAAGGTTTGTTGATTTATATTTATTGTACATTGGTTATAACAACACCATCCATTCCCACTGGCACATTTGTTAAATAAAGTTGTTGTTAACTGATACAAAGTTGATAAAGCTTGTTGGAATATCCTCTGCATCCAGGTTTGTAATCACAGTCATGTATGATATGAGAACCCTACTAATAAGAAATTCTGATTAGGCCACCTTTTCCTACAATTCATCAGTGACTTTTATTAGATTTCAAATCTGTGCTATTTGCTCTCACTATTGCCTGACAATTATATAAATTGGTTTTTAAATTCATAGCTTGTGGTTTATGTCAGACTAAAATAATATGCATACTTGTTCCCTGCCTTGGTGCAGAAAAAAAGTGGATATAAGGTATGGACACATTTCTTATTGATTCTAATTTTTGCTTTTTCAAACTGACCAAAATGCTCTAAATACCTTGAAAATGGCAAATTATATGTTATATTCTTAAAAAAGGATAGTCTAGGAATTTTCATAGAATATAATTTATTATGCCAACAATGCCTATCCTGTTTGTACATCCATCCATATATTTTGTTCACCCCTGAATAGATTTCCGTTCAATTAAAATCTTGAATTGAATTTGGAAATGTTGCTACACAACACAGGTGGAGTTTGTATTTAACAGTTTAAAATATCAAAGATGATTATTGATGGCTGTTTATTGTATTCTGGACAAAATATTTTCTTTTACCACAATAAATTCTATTTTCTATGAGAATGGGCTGTTATTTTATTGTTATAAATACAAAAATGTAGTGATATAGATATCATTACATTTTGATTGTATATTGAAAAAAGCACTCATTTAAGATGGACATGAATAATAAACATACTTATCCTTTTCAGTTTTGAAGACAAATCCTCAGAGTTTTTCATAAGAATACACACAGAAACATTACTGGTATCTCTGCCAACACCAGACTTCAGTATGCCCTATAATGTCATTTGTTTGGCATGCACCGTTGTAGCAATAGCATTTGGATCATTGCATAATTTAACAACAAGACAGTTTAAAGTTGTGGAATCTACAGAAATGAAAGGCTTAGTACAGAAGGTCAAAGACTTTTTTAAGATTAAAGAACAATTAAAGGATGTAGCAAATAAAATTAAAACAGAGGATCAAGATTCTGAACAAACAGACAATGAATGCTGTATATTAAATGAGTAATGTACTTAGACAAAGAATGTCAAATTGCATGTATTGTCTAAACTATGTAACTTACACATCTCATTAGGGATCAGTGTGGAAGCTGTACAATTTCACTCTGTCCTTCAAGAACTTCGTGAACACAAAAACTAAAAAAATTTGGTTAGTACAGGGATGAAATTGTGTACAGTTGTTGTGCACAAAACAAAATATGAACTAAAGAAATAAGAACATTTGTGCCTAAATTCCCCTTTTTTTCATAGGAGCATGGCAAATAATTCAGAACATAAAAGAATAACAAATTTATTAGTAGAATACGGAAAATTCGAGGTTTATTTTGTTAATATATTTGAATAATCAATTTAATAAAAATTCTACTCTTCTTGGCCAAATATCAATATACCTGATCAATACTGTAGTTAAAAGCTGCCAATTAAAATCTCCTGACTACAAATCTATGTAATTATCTGAAGGCAGCATGGAAAATGAGATGTCATATTATTAATTAACATTGTATCATGTTTGTTGTCCTCTGCTGTTTATCTTTGTGTGAAATTTGTAATAATTTTTATACGCCTGTCAAAATTTTGACGGGACGTATTATGGTATACAAATGTCGTCTGTCTGTCTGTCCATCTGTCCGTCTGTCCGTCTGTCCGTCTGGCGTAAACATGTAACACGCAACTTGAGAATGACTTATCCAAATTTCATGAAACTTAACATAGTTGTTTCTAATGATGGTCAAACGATCTGTATACTTTTTGGTGAAAATAAGATTAAAACTTTTTGAGTTACGGGATTTAGTAACTAAAACAGGTGTGTGTTTTTTTTCACATGTCGCGCCATATCTCAAAAACAGTTTATGATTATTGCTTAAATCTTTACACACTTCTTAGTTATATTAATCTTAAGATCTGTATATATTTTGGTGATAATTCAAATTTTTATTTTTGAGTTATTGAGTATTTTGTAAAAAAAGGGGGAGGGGTTTTTCACATGTCGCGCCGTATCTCAAAAACGATTTATGATTATTGCTTAAAATTTTACACACTTTTTAGTTATATTAATCTAAAGATCTGTATACTTTTTGGTTATGATTCAAAATTTTATTTTAGAGATATTGAGTTTTTTGTAAAAAAAAGGGGGTTTTCGCATGTCAGGCCGTATGTCAAAAACTATTTATGATTATTGCATAAAAATTCACACACAAGACGACAGGGGTATCATGCGCTCATGGCACAGCTGTTTATTTGCCATAGCATGTATATGCTTTTTATACGCCCGTTTACAGGACGTATTATGGTATACTGTTGTCCTCCGTCCGTCCGTCGTCAACATGTCGTACAATAACTCAAAAACTCTTGAACCAATTTGCATGAAACTTTGGTGAATTATTTATCTATATTTACATGAGCTCCCTTTCGATTTTTATAAATTTTAGATTTTACGTTTCCGAGTTATGGGGTGTTATTCATTAAAAAAAGGGGGATTTTCCAGTTTTCGGACAAGAACTCAAAAATGCTTTTAGCAGTTTTCATGAAACTTTGATGAATTATTCATATCTATTGACGTGAGCTCCCTTTTGATGTATATAAATTTTAGATTTTACGTTTCCAAGTTATGGGGTTTTATTCATAAAAAAAGGGGGATTTTCCAGTTTTCAGACAATAACTCAAAAGTGCTTTGAGCAGTTTTCATGAAACTTTGGTGACTGGTTTATATCTATTTAAATAACCTCCCTTTAGTTTTTTTATAAATTTCTGATATGACATTGAGGAGTTATGGAACATTATTCTTTGAAAAAATGACAGGCGTATCATGCGCTCATGGCGCAGCTGTTTATTTGTCCCCCGCACGACGTGTTGCGGCAGACATAGAAATACTGGGCGCCCGTCTGTGCATCTGTCCGTCCAGTCTTGTTAGCGCTCTCACGTGTACAATACTTGCCAGATTTTTATACAACTTATATCATAGGTTAATATCAGAAACGTGTGGGACAAGTTCGAAAATCAGTGCTCATCAACTATTGTTGAAAGAGTTATGCCCTTGGAAATATTCATTATATGGAAATTTCATTGTTAGCGCTCTCATGTGTACAATTCTTGCCAGATTTTTATGAAACTTATATCATAGGTTTATATCAGCAATGTCTCATACAATTTTGAAAATTGGTGCCAATCAATTATTTTTGCAAGAGTCATGCCCATTTGAAATATTAATTATATGAAAAATTTCATTGTAAGGGCTCTCATGTGTACAATTCTTGCTAGATTTTTATGAGACTTAATATCATAGGTTTATACATGTATCAGCAATGTCTCGGACAAGTTCTAAAATTGGTGACGATCAATTATTTTTAAAAGAGTTGTGCCCCTTTGCAATATTAATTGTATTGAAAGTTGCATTGTTAGCCCTCTCATGTGTACAATTCTTGCTAGATTTTTATGAAATTTATATCATAGGTTTATATCACTAATGTCTCGGACAAGTTCGAAAATTGGTGCTGATCAATTATTTTTATTTTTGGAAATATTAAGTATATTGGAAATTGCATTGTATTTGCTCTCAAGCCTTCATTTCTCTAAGATATTTATTAAAAGTTTTAAAGAACAAAAAAAGATTTTTTTTTATGCCCTTGCCATAGCGGAGGGGGCAATAAGTTTTAACCTTGTCCGTCTGTATGTCTGTCCGTTTCTCCGTCCGTACGTCCCAAAGTTGGTTTCCGTTCTCTAACTTTAGTTTGCCTCAACCAAATGTTATGAAACTTATACACAATGTTTATTACCACTAAATACAGATCAAGTTTGAATTTTGGTGGCGTCACTTTTACCGTTCTAGAGTTATGCCCCTTTACAAATGGAAAAATTGCTAAATTTTTCGTTTCCGTTCTCTAACTTAAGTTTGCCTCAACCAAATGTTATGAAACTTATACACAATGCTTATTACCACAATATACAAATCAAGTTTGAATTTTAGTGCCATCACTTTTACTGTTCTAGAGTTATGCCCTTTACAATTGGAAAAATTTGCTAAATTTTTCATTTTTTTTCTAAAAAATATCAATTAAGTAATTTTTATTTAAAATTGGAGTTATCTTCCTTTGTCAATGATTATAGTTGAATCAACTACAATCAATACTTTACACAATGCAATGTTTAATTTTGCCTTCCACTGATGAATTAAAGCAATTTTTACCCTTCATTTCTAAAAATATTTTGTATATAGTTAAAATACTCCAATAAGTAGTTTCTATGTATTTTACTTGCTTGAAAAGATGTTTTGAAAATTTTATCTAGCCATGGTATTTTGACCCCCCTACCATGGTATATTGAACCCCCCTTTTAGACCTTTAATTTCAAAATTCTGGCAATTCTAACTCTTGAATATAGTAACAATACTCCAATATGTAGTTTGTATGTATTTAACTTGCTGGAAAAGATATTTTGAAAATTTTACTTTGCCATGGTATTTTGACCCCCCTGCCATGGTATATTGAACCCCCTACCATAGACCTTTAATTTCTAAAATTCTAGCAGTTCTAACTCTTGTATATAGTAATACTACTCCAATAAGCGTGATAAGTAGTTTGATTGTATTTAACTTGCTGGAAAAGATGTTTTGAAAGTTTTACTTTTTATACGACCGCAAAAAATTTTTTGTGGTCGTATATTGGTATGACGTTGGCGTCGTCGTCGTCCGTGTCCTCGTCGTCGTCCAAGACACATTGGTTTTCACACTCTAACTTTAGTTTAAGTAAATGGATCTCTAGGAAATTTTACTATAAGGTTAAATACCACAAAGGAAGGTTGGGATTGATTTTGGGGTTATGGTACCAACAGTTAAGGAATTAGGGGCCAAAGGGGCCAAAATAAGCATTTTGTAACTTCCAGACAATAACTTGTGTGTAAGTGTATGGATCTCTCTGACATTGTACCACAAGGTTCCATATCACAAAGGGAATGCTGGGATTGATTTTGGGGGTAATTGCCTCAAAATTTTAGGAATTAGGGGCCAAAAAAGGGGCATTAAATAAGCATTTTTCTAGTTTCAGGACAATAACTTGTGTGTAAGTGTATGGATCTTTCTGAAATTGTACTACAAGGTTCCATATCACAAAGGAAAGCTGGAATTGAGTTTGGGGTAATTGCCCTAAACGTTTAGGAATTAGGGGCCAAAAGGGCCAAAATAAGCATTTTCTAGTTTCCAGACAATAACTTGTGTTTAAGTGTATGGATCTCTCTGAAATTGTACTGCAAGGTACCATACCTCATTGAAGGCTGGGATTGAGTTTGGGGGTGATGAATCATAAGGGGGTTCAAAAAATGGGGGATTTTTTTTCCCCCCTTTTTCTTCCTTTTTTTTTTTTTTTTTCTTTAAAATTTTCCATTTTAAGTTGGTTATTTCTGATTTATATTTAAAAGCAAATAATAATGATATGGCAGGAGATACACACCAAACAGGATGTGTAAATTATTATATAATAAGTATTGTGCAATAGCAAGAAATTTTCAATTGCACAGTATTGCAAATAGCAAGAAATCTTCAATTGCACAGTATTGCGCAATAGCAAGAAATATCCAATAGCACAATATTGCACAATAGGAAGAAATTCTCAATTGTACAGTATTGCACAATAGCAAGAAATATTCAATTGCACAGTATTGCGCAATTGCAAGAAATATTTAATTGCACAGTATTGTGCAAAAGAAGATACTTTGTATAAATTGCTTATTTCTTGACCAATTTCAATGGGGTTTTATTCTTGAATTCTTGGGGTTCTTTAATATGCTGAATCTAACCGTGTATTAAGTTTTTGGATTTTGGCCCCGTTTTTAAATTGGTCCACATTGAGGTCCAAAAGGTCCAAAATTAAACTTTGTTTGATTTCATCAAAAATTGAATTATAGGGGTTCTTTGATATGCCGAATCTAACCGTGTATTTAGATTCTTAATTTTGGTCCCGTTTTCAAATTGGTCTACATTAAGGTCCAAAGGGTCCAAAATTAAACTTTGTTTGATTTCAACAAAATTGAATATATTGGGTTCTTTGATATGCTGAATCTAACCATGTATTTAGATTTTTGATTTTTGGGCCCCATTATCAACTTTGTCCACATTGAGGTCAAAAGGGTCCAAAATTAAACTTTGTTTGATTTCAACAAAATTGAATATATGGGGTTCTTTGATATGCTGAATCTAACCGTGTATTTAGATTCTTAATTTTTGGTCCCGTTTTCAAATTGGTATACATTAAGTTCCAAAGGGTCCAAAATTAAACTTAGTTTGATTTTAACAAAATTGAATTCTTAGGGTTCTTTGATATGCTGAATCTAATCATGTATTTAAATTTTGATTATGGGCCCAGTTTTCAAGTTGGTCCAAATTGGGGTCCAAAATTAAACTTTGTTTGATTTCAACAAAATTGAATATATGGGGTTCTTTGATATGCTGAATCTAACCATGTATTTAGATTCTTAATTTTTGGTCCTGTTTTCAAATTGGTCTACATTAAGGTCCAAAGGGTCCAAAATTAAACTTAATTTGATTTTAACAAAATTGAATCCTTAGGGTTCTTTGATATGCTGAGTCTAAACATGTCTTTAAATTTTTGATTATGGGCCCAGTTTTCAAGTTGGTCCAAATCGGGTCCAAAATTAAACTTTGTTTGATTTCAACAAAATTGAATATATGGGGTTCTTTGTAATGCTGAATCTAGCCATGTATTTAGATTTTTGATTTTTGGGCCCTTTATCAACTTTGTCCACATTGAGGTCAAAAGGGTCCAAAATTAAACTTTGTTTGATTTCAACAAAATTGAATATATGGGGTTCTTTGATATGCTGAATCTAACCATGTATTTAGATTTTTGATTTTTGGGCCATGTTATCAACTTTGTCCACATTGAGGTCAAAAGGGTCCAAAATTAAACTTTGTTTGATTTCATCAAAAATTGAACTCTTAGGGTTCTTTGATATGCTGAATCTAACCATGTATTTAGATTTTGGATATTGGACCATAATAGGTGAATGTCCAATTTAAAATTTTTAAGTTCTTAGACCACATTCATTCTGTGTCAGAAACCTATGCTGTGTCAAATAGTCAATCACAATCCAAATTCAGAGCTGTATCAAGCTTGAATGTTGTGTCCATACTTGCCCCAACTGTTCAGGGTTCGACCTCTGCGGTCGTATCAAGCTGCGCCCTGCGGAACATTTTATTGAATTTAACTGAGCAATGGTAATTTGACCCCCTCCCCCTTTTTTACTATGGAAAATTAAAACTACCTGTATATATATATATGTTAGACTCAGATCGACGTCCAGCCTCTAATCGACGTCCGTTCCTCAAATCGATGTCCAAATCTGACGTCACATTCTCAAATCGACGTCCACTATTTTGATCCTCAAATCGACGTCCAAATCTGACGTCATATTTTCAAATCGACGTCCAATATTTTGATCCTCTAGTCGACGTCCAGGCATTACCAAAACAATGACCTATTTATTGTAGTCTTCTGTAATCAATGTCCAATATCAATAAATAATAAATTACTGCACTAACACTAAATAAGGCCTTTACTTTTCTAGTTAAAATATTTTTACATTTTTCATGTGGCTTTTAATCATGTAGCGGCTTTAAATCTCTAACATTACCGTATGGTTTTTTTATCATTGTTGAAGGTCCTACGGTTGCCTTTGTTTCAACTCTGGTGGATATTTGTCTAATTGAAAATCATACCACATCTTCTTATTTTTTTATATAACTTCTTAAATTTCGAAATTGGTATAACAATCTAATTACATAGTTGGTAATTAATTTTAAAAAACATATTTTTTAAATATATTTTATTTGTCACAGAAAATATGTTTAAAAATTGTAAGGTCTAAGCTGATATCTGTTGAGTTCAAATTTGTATTTTGTGTTGTCATCTTCTATTACAAATAATTTCCCTCTTGACATATTATTGATAATATTTATGCATCTTCCTCTTCTCCAGTATCCACTAACAAATACAGCTGTTCCCTTGTTCATGGCAGGGTTTGTCCTAAATTGTAACACTTCCCCCACCGTAGGTGTGAATACGTTTTCACAGTCTCCCCCAAATAACTCCAAGGGATATAATTCTAACTGCTTTTCCTTAAAGTATTCCATAAGTCCCTCGTTGACTAGTTGATTTCGTGACGTACATGGATTCTGAAAAATAGATTATTTGTTTAAAAGTGCATGTAAAATTAAGACTTTATATAGCAATTATTTAGATCGATCAAAAAGTATAACTTGTAGATTTTGAGAAAACCAACACTTTTAGGATAAATTTGTCCTCAGTTTGAATGATCTTATCAGTGGGATTTTATAGTTCATTTTTTTTTTTTAAAGTGTTAAGTTTTAAATTCAAATAATGTTAAAAAAAAAACAACAATGTATAATTTTCACCAAAAAATATATATGCTTTAAAACGGTACTGACGTTAATGTAACAAAATTAAAATCTTGCGTAATTTGGGTTAGTTGTATTTGTAATTTCTGTACCAAACTGGCGCTCGTATATAGCTCTGTAATAGTGGCTGGCACTGGCCAATGGATCGCAATCAACAGCTTCCTAAAAAAAATAATAATTTTGTAAAGTTTTAGTTTATTTTTCTCAATAACTACTTACATTATATGTATCTATTTTTTTTTTTACATTTAACGTTTCATTTTAATAAAAGTACATGCGAGGTTAATTTACTTTATTGAGACAGTCACCCAACAACATCAAGAACAATGAATAGCATGTTTAATTGGTATAAGTTAAACCGCTTCTTGAGTGTTGTGTGGAATACTGATTTGTTATTATTTTACTGTTTGTAATACAATGAACTTTAAAAAAATATATGAAATCATCTTACAAACTGTGCAAAAATTATTTTTCTATAATAAGACGTTTTCAGATTCATTTATTTTTTCATTCATTTTGTGATTTTTAGTGATAACCTAATTTTTATTTTGTCTATTTATTTGTCTTATAATTTAGCGTTTACTTTTAGTTTTCCACATTAAATAAATACAGTTTTAAAATATTTCACTAACATCAACACAAATTCTTTCCTCAGTGTCTTCGTTTATCGAATTTGACTGTTTTGAGCTCTCGGCTTCCGTATTGACATTTTCAGTTTGGTTATTGTCATTGTTATTCGTAGCATTAATTTGTCCTCTACTTGTTTCTTCTTCATTCGTGTCCATTTCGAGTATATCCATAGCTTCTGGGTTAAAAAATATATTTATACATTCTTTATTATTTGAATGTTTAATACCTTCTCGTCTGATATTTGCAATTTATTAATTTTTGCAATTATTATAGTTAACACTGTCTCAGCAAATATTTAACCTTTTATTGTATTAAACCCCTACCCCTTAAAAATACAACTAGAAATAGTTTAACTTTTAGGGGCAAGTATACATTTAGAGAACACCCAAATAAAGAAAGATCCCACAATATGATACATGTAGATGTATAATACTTTATAAAGTTTAAAAACGATTTAAAAAAAAAAAAACAGTTGTAATTTTATTACAGCCACCATAAGGTGTGTCGACAGGGTATGCACTTCGGTATGATATGATTGTACAAGACTGGTTCCTGATCGGAATATTCAGTATGTTACATACATACTAATTTAACAGTGTATGGCTTTCAGCTAATATCAGAACGTAGTCCCGGGAACCAGGATAGTACCAACTATAATTGTATTTTTTACGCGACCAAGTATTAACGTATGTCTTAGACTACTATAATTTTATAGTATGTATTTATTGTTGGTTGCTTAACGTCCAGTGGCAAATATTTCATAGATTTTTAGGACGATATATAGTCGTTTTAGCATATGTGTAATGACGACCTCGGTTTTATTTTGGCAGGCTCGTGTAGTATTTTACAAGTAAATGTTAAATATATCTTTATAACATGCTTATAACTAGAGGATGAATTGTGTGTTTTTTTTTTATCAACTTGGACTCGTAAATCCAAAAGCTATTGTAAAGAATAAATTATTTTACATCCAAAAGTTAAGTATGGGTGCCACATGTGGAGCAGGATCTGCTTACCCTTCCGAAGCACCTGAGATCACCCCCAGTTTTTGGTGGGGTTCGTGTTGCTTAGTCTTTAGTTTTCTGTGTAGTGTCTTCTGTACTATTATTTGTCTGTTTGTCTTTTTATTTTAAGCCATGGCGTTGTCAGTTTATTTTCAATCTACGAGTTTGACTGTCCCTCTGGTATCTTTCGTCCCTCTTTTAGTACACTGAAACTGCCCTTTCTGGTAAAATTTTATACCTAAATTTAAAACCTTGAACTAAAATTATACCTTCAAATGAAATATGTTCTTCACCAGTATTAACCCTGTCGTTTATGTGCTCACTAGCGCAACCATCACCGACCTCGGGCTGATAGGTTTCTGTAGATTCTTCTGTACTATGAGATTCTAAATCTTTATCCTCTACATCCAAATGTGCTGTGGTTAAAAATAACCTCTCTTCCTGGGTGAGGATTGTGAATGGAATCTACAAATATAATTTTAAAATGTAACACTATTAAAAATGAACTAATTACATGTGTGTCAGTAATATTTAAAGTAAATAATAAAATTATACAGACTTTAACATTTTAAACAATTTATTTATCAATATTTTTGTTATATTTTTATTGAAATTATTGCCTTATAGAGTATTCATTTTGTTTTTAATTTGTTATGCTGATACTCTTAAAATATTGTCTTTGCAATTTATAATTTATTTTAACAAAAAAACAAATTTTAGTATGATTTTTCACTTTACCGCCTTTCAAGTTTTTTTTTTAATCAGGTATCTGTAACAAATAACGCGTAAACCTTTGTGAAGTCACGGATCACAATTACTTTATATTTGGTATTTTACCGTAAACACAAAAGAGAAAATTCTTTAAAAAAATGTTTTAAATATTTTTGATATACAAAAAATAAGTTGTGTTTGTCTAAAAGAATCACATTTGAAATCAAGAAATTAAAGCTAATTTTCAAAAAAAATGATTAAACTTAACATTCACATAAATTTTGCAAATATGGCATTCAATATTCCCTTTGTTTTTAATAAAATAGCTTTACATTATATTTTGGCATAGTTTTATATCTTATTAATTAAAAATTTGCTTTCAATGAAACTCACCTGTTCATCTACTGGAGGAGCGAAATTTGGTCGCTGGAAAAATAACTGATAAGGCATTGCTGGCTTTGTGGCTTTGTGGACTCTGTTATTGTAGTTATAGTAAAACTCTTGAAGTTCAGAAGGCCAGTCTTTGTGCTCAGACATCTGGATTCTAAAATATTCTAAACGTTCTGTTAAACCTTTCTACCCGGCCCTGGCTTTGGGGATGATAAGGACACCCATGAATTTGTCGTGTTTTAAACACATCAATAACATCTGCTAAGTTGGAGTTTGAAAATTCTTTTCCATTATCAGACTGTAAAATTCTTGGTGATCCTAACAGGTATAGGAACTTTAAAATTAAATCTGCTATTTCTTTAGCAGTTTTGGTTTTTGTTGGTCCTCCAAAAGCAAATCTTGAGTAACAATCAGTTATGTTACATACATATGAATATCCTCTTACTACTGGCATCTTTTTCAAATCTACTTGCCAGCGAATGTTTGGATATGATGCTGGAATTGGTCTTCGTGTTGTTGTAGTTTTTGGTAATTCAATAGCACTGGCACATTGCTGACACTTAACTTCTGTTTTGAAAAGAATTTTAACTGTTTCTCTGACAACAGGAAATACTGTGGTCCTAAGCGCTTCGTATATAGTATCTGCTTTTCCGTGGTCTTTTTTGTGATTTTCTTTTATCATATCCACTAACTCAATTTTACTTACACATCTTTTGTGGTGTACATTGAAATCAACAGATTTTCTAAACATTGAATTTGTATTTTGGTCATAAAAGTATTGACCTAGAACTGTCTTCACTACTCTCTCAGACAATCCAAGTTTCAGTTCTGCTATGATTTTTTTTTTGGACCCCATTTGCTGTTTTGCTCTTTTGCTTTAGCTATTTCCATGTAATATGGCATGTCGGCCCAAAATGTCTCGGCGTTCGGATCTTTACTTATCCCTTTTTATACGACCGCAAAAAAATTTTGCGGTCGTATATTGGTATGACGTTGGCGTCGTCATCGTCGTCCGAAGACACATTGGTTTTTGCACTCTAACTTTAGTTTAAGTGAATGGATCTCTTTGAAATTTTAGCATAAGGTTCAATACCACAAAAGGAAGGTTGGGATTGATTTTGGGGGTTATGGTACCAACAGTTAAGGAATTAGGGGCCAAAAACGGGCCAAAAATAAGTATTTTTGTAACTTCCAGACATAACTTGTGTGTTAGTGTATGGATCTCTCTGACATTGTACTACAAGGTTCCATATCACAAAGGGAATGCTGGGATTGATTTTGGGGGTAATTACTTCCAAATTTTAGGAATTAGGGGCCAAAAAAGGGGCAAAAAACAAGCATTTTTCTAGTTTCATGACAATAACTTGTGTGAAAGTGTATGGATCTTTCTGAAATTGTACTACAAGGTTCCATATCACAAAGGGAAAGCTGGAATTGAGTTTGGGGTAATTGCCCAAAACGTTTAGGAATAAGGGACCAAAAAGGGGCCAAAAATAAGCATTTTTCTAGTTTCCAGACAATAACTTGTGTTCAAGTGTATGGATCTCTCTGAAATTGTACTGCAAGGTACCATACCACAAAGGGAAGGCTGGAATTGATTTTGGGGGTAATTGCCTCAAAATTTTAGGAATTAGGGCCAAAACGGGCAAAAAACAAGCATTTTTCTTGTTTCAGGACAATAACTTGTGTGTAAATGTATGGATCTTTATGAAATTGTACTACAAGGTTCCATATCACAAAGGGAAAGCTGGGTTTGAGTTTGAGGGTAATTGCCGAAAACGTTTAGGAATTTGGGGCCAAAAAACAAGCATTTTTCTAGTTTCCAGACAATAACTTGTGTTCAAGTGTACGGATCTCTCTGAAATTGTACTGCAAGGTACCATACCACAAAGGGAAGGCTGGGATTGAGTTTGTGGGTGATGAATCATAAGGGGTTCAAAAATTTGGGGGACTTTTTTTTTCTTTGTTTTCTTTTAAAATTTTCCATTTAAGTTGGTTATTTCTGATTTATATTTAAAAGCAAATAATAATGATATGGTAGGAGATACACACCAAACAGGATATGTAAATTATTATATAATAAGTATTGTGCAATAGCAAGAAATCTTCAATTGCACAGTATTGCGCAATAGCAAGAAATCTTCAATTGCACAGTATTGCGCAATAGCAAGAAATATCCAATAGCACAATATTGCGCAATAGCAAGAAATTGTCAATTGTACAGTATTGCGCAATAGCAAGAAATATTCAATTGCACAGTATTGTGCAAAAGAAGATACTTTGTATAAATTGCTTATTTCTTGACCAATTTCAATGGGGTTTTATTCTTGAATTCTTGGGGTTCTTTAATATGCTGAATCTAACTGTGTATTAAGTTTTTGGATTTTGGGCCCCGTTTTTAAATTGGTCCACATTGAGGTCCAAAGGGTCCAAAATTAAACTTTTGTTTGATTTCATCAAAAATTGAATTATTGGGGTTCTTTGATATGCCGAATCGAACCGTGTATTTAGATTCTTAATTTTTGGTTCCGTTTTCAAATTGGTCTACATTAAGGTCCAAAGGGTCCAAAATTAAACTTAGTTTGATTTTAACAAAAATTGAATTCTTAGGGTTCTTTGATATGCTGAATCGTAACATGTATTTAGATTTTTGATTATGGGCCCAGTTTTCAAGTTGGTCCAAATCGGGGTCCAAAATTAAAACTTTGTTTGATTTCAACAAAAATTGAATATATGGGGTTCTTTGATATGCTGAATCTAACCGTGTATTTAGATTTTTGATTTTTGTGTCCCGTTATCAACTTTGTCCACATTGAGGTCAAAAGGGTCCAAAATTAAACTTTGTTTGATTTCATCAAAAATTGAATTCTTGGGGTTCTTTGATAAGCTGAATCTAATAATGTATTTAGATTTTGGATATTGGACCATAATAGGTGAATGTCCAATTTAAAATTTTTAAGTTCTTAGACCACATTCATTCTGTGTCAGAAATCTATGCTGTGTCAAATATTAATCACAATCCAAATTCAGTGCTGTATCAAGCTTGAATGTTGTGTCCATACTTGCCCCAACTGTTCAGGGTTCGACCTCTGCGGTCGTATCAAGCTGCGCCCAGCGGAGCATTTTATTTTCCTTTTCTTTCGAGAAAACATACCCTTCATCCGGTACTGTGTTTTGTTCCATCATTGTTGTCTTAAAGACACCTACGACGTCATTTAATAAAGTTATGACGTCATTGCTGCAAGTCCACAAAACGGACGTCGATTAGAGAAGCTGAAAATTGGACGGCGATTAGAGAAGCCAAATATTGGACGTCGATTAGAGGGGCATAAAATTGGCCGTCGATTTTAAATCTCATTATATTGTGACGTCAGATTTGGACGTCGATCTGAGTCTTACATATATATAGAAGTCTATAAAAGGACCAACCAGCAAATTTACTATGTACCGGATCGTCTAGAATAGACGATACTGTGCAGATAAGGAAAAATTATATAAGTCTAAAATTTGCACAACGATACTAATATAAGATGGTATTATACGAAGATGTTGTTATTAAATCGTGTTGACCAATATTTCGGCTTAACAAATAGCCTTCTTCGGTGTCAATGATTTTAACAATACTGATTGTAGGTTAAAAATAGATCAATAATACAGGTAAGTTTTAGTCTATTGATTTTAATCCATAATCTCGAACATCATAATATAAACAAAACTCGATACTCTAATATACGTGACTGTGTATATTTACATTCCAAAATGAGTAAAAAACAAAACTTAGTATTTCTTATTGATGCCGTTTGGATGATGTACATTTAGTCCTTTATCCAAAAGCTTTCCCGAACCTGTCGCTGGGCATCACTCCAGTGAATGTTCTGTTCAATCACTAGGATTTTCATGCGATTCAAGTCATCAAGGTTGTGACCTGATTGTCTGAAATGCTGAGAAACTGGGAGAAGTGGCTTCTTAGAGATATCACTCCTATGGCCATCGAGGCGTTTGTGGAAAGGCTGCTTTGACTCACCAACATATTGGAGGCCACAAACCGAACATTCCAGTATGAAAATAACGTTCATACTTTTGCAAGTAACATTGCAAAATATCTTATAGTTATTTTCGGTTGCCTTACTGTGAAATGTTGATGAATGCTGCATCTGTAGGCAGCATTTGCAGCGTTTTTCCTCACACGAACGACATTCTCCAGAAGAACTTCTATTATCAGACACTGTTTTTCTAATTTGCCCATGAATATGTTGGCATATGATGGAGCCATTTTGGTGCCATACAGTGCCATAGCAGTTCCATTAACTTGCAAATAATGATCTCCATCAAAAGTGAAGTTGTTTTTCTTTAGTACCAGCGTGAGCATTTTGACCAGGCATTCAGTAGGTGGATGTTTCACTGGTCTGGAATTCCAAACTTCTTTACATGCATCAATGCAATCTGCATGTGGAATATTTGTGTAGAGGGAGGTGACATCCATAGAAACTAAGTGTCGTGCCGGAGGGAAGTGGATTTAAGGCCTGCATTTTTCTAAGATAATCGGTTGTATCTTTAATGTGAGATGGTAAGTCCTCAACATGTTGACGAAGATGGAAGTCAACGAATTCCGATATTTTTTCCGTCGGATGACCGTTCGCTGAAACTATAGGTCTTCCGGGGTTATTGGCCTTGTGAATTTTAGGTAAAAGATAAAATCTGCCCGGTTTTGGATTTTCTGGTTTCAAATATTCAAGAGTTTTGTCATCGATGAAACCATCGTTGTGCATTTCTACCAAGCTATCAGTTATTTCTCTGCTAAAAGATGTTGTAGGATCAGAGTCTAGTTTTTGGTAGAACCTTGCATCGCCAAGTTGTCGTTCAGCCTCTTGAATATAGGCAGATTTATCCATGACAACCACTGCTCTGCCTTTGTCTGCAGGTTTAATGACGATATTGTTGTTAGATCGTAAGTTTTTCAGTGCAGTCCGTTCTTCATTGGTAAGATTTTCAAAAGGTTTATTGTTATTTCTGGTATTTCTAATAATGTCCGACTTAAAGTTGTCAATAAATGATTCCAAGGTTGCATTTTTGCTCGGTTTAGGGATCCAAGAACTCTTTTTTATAAATTTGTAGTTGTTCTCGTCTTCTGAAATTTCTGAGTCACTATCAGAGCTTTTTTTGTTATTCTCCTTCGACGCGAAATATTCCTTAATGCGTAGACTTCTGGCAAAATTGTCAAGGTCTTCCGACAATTTAGTTTCATTGACAGGGGCAGGTAGAGGACAGAAATTAAGGCCTCTCGAGAGAAGGGATGTTTCCGATTCCGTCAACTGGTGTTTGGAAAGATTGACCACAATGTTGGAGGGTGAATCAGTCCTTTGTGGTCATCTGACTAAGAGTATCCCGTACAGTCAGGCACTAAGAGTCAAGCGAATATGTTCCAACACAGAAACAACCAAAAAACAATTACGTCAACTTGAAACCCGCTTGAAGAGAAGGGGATACAAACACAGAAATATCAAAAAAAGTTTTCAGAAAGCGGAATCAATTCCTAGGAGTAAACTTTTAGAATACAAAGATAAAAAGAAAAATAAAAGGACTCCATGTGTTCTCACTTACCGCCCATCCCTCAAAAACAGCTTTAGTGTCATTCGTGAGCATTGGAAAACAGTTGAAAAGAATTCCAAACTATCCAAGATTTTTCCTGAGCCTCCCATGATAGCTTTTAGGCAACCCAACAGTCTGCGGAACCTGCTAGTGCGGGCTGAAGTGTCTGATAATAGAAGTTCTTCTGGAGAATGTCGTTCGTGTGAGGAAAAACGCTGCAAATGCTGCCTACAGATGCAGCATTCATCAACATTTCACAGTAAGGCAACCGAAAATAACTATAAGATATTTTGCAATGTTAATTGCAAAAGTATGAACGTTATTTACATACTGGAATGTTCGGTTTGTGGCCTCCAATATGTTGGTGAGTCAAAGCAGCCTTTCCACAAACGCCTCAATGGCCATAGGAGTGATATCTCTAAGAAGCCACTTCTCCCAGTTTCTCAGCATTTCAGACAATCAGGTCACAAACTTGACGACTTTAATCGCATGAAAATCCTAGTGATTGAACAGAACATTCACTGGAGTGATGCCCAGCGACAGGTTCGGGAAAGCTTTTGGATAAAGGAACTAAATGTACATCATCCAAACGGCATCAATAAGAAATACTAAGTTTTGTTTTCACTCATTTTGGAATGTAAATATACACAGTCACGTTTATTAGAGTATCGAGTTTTGTTTATATTATGATGTTCGAGATTATGGATTAAAATCAATAGACTAAAACTTACCTGTATTATTGATCTATTTTTGTCTCGCCTTGACGAAGTCAAAAAGCGAGACTTAGGTATGCTGTTTCCGGCGTCGGCGACGGCGACGGTGACGGCGGCGTCAACAATGTATTAGTTTGTGATTAGGTCTAGTTCATGGTGAACCACTAGTGGTAGGTCAATGATATTTGGTATGCAGTGGTACTAGCATTGGCACATCTCATTACCATGGAGATTATTTGGCCCCGCCCCCTCAGTCAAGGTCTATTGACTTTGAAACTTTCCATAGTTTACATGTATTAGTTTGTGATTAGGTCAATTTATGGGGAACCACTAGTGGTAGGTCAATGATATTTGGTATGCAGTTGTATAAGCATTGGCATATCTCATTTCCATGGAGATTATTTGGCTCCGCCCCCTTAGTCATGGTCTATAGACTTTCAAAATTTTGCTAAGTTAACATGTATTAGTTTGTGATTAGGTCAGTTCAAGGGGAACCATTAGTGGTAGGCCAATGTTAATTGGTGTTAAGTTGTATAAGCATTAGCACATCTCATTTCCATGGAGAATATTTGGCCCCGCCCCCTCAGTCATGGTCTATTGACTTTGAAACTTTTGCTTAGTTTACATGTATTAGTTTGTGATTAGATCAGTTTAAGATGAACTGCTAATGTTAAGTCAATGATATTTGGTATGCAAATGTATCGGCATTTGCAAGTATCGTTTCCATGGAGATTATATAGCCCCACCCCTGATCATGGTTCATTGACTTTGAAACTTTTACATAGTTTACAAGTTAATGTTTGTGTTTAGGTTTGTTTAAAGGGAACGACTTATAATAAGTCAATGGTATTTGGTATGCAGTTGTATTAGCATTGGCACATCTCATTCCATGGAGATTGTTTAGCCATGTACCTTCAGTCATGGTTCATCGACTTTGAATATTTGCATAACTTACATGTTAAAGTATTGCTATTTTAATTTCAACATTTGCATTATCAAAATTACAAAAAGGCGAGACATATCTCTGTGATAACATTTTATTAACCTACAATCAGTATTGTTAAAATCATTGACACCGAAGAAGGCTATTTGTTAAGCCGAAATATTTGTCAACACGATTTAATAACAACATCTTCGTATAATACCATCTTATATTAGTATCGTTGTGCAAATTTTTAGACTTATATATATATATACAAGTCTTAATTGAAAACAACGTTCAAACCTATGATTGCGTTGGATAAAAACCGCAATTTTATACGTGTGCATGCAAAACAAATGTCTTGTGAGAGGGGTCTAAATACAGCACAAACAACATTTTCCAAAAGACCAAAAAAGTGAAAAAGTTTATTTTAACAAAACGCTTTTGACTAACAGGTCGAACAACAAATGTTCTTAAACCCTGCCGACTGCCATTGGCGATTGCCAAATAAACGGATCTCCAGGTGTAATAAATGGATCTTATTTATAAATTAATACCAAACAGAAAACAATAGACTTGCGGCAAAGATGGTATACCGCAAATAAAAGGTGCAAAGATTTTTGTACACCATATCCGGATTTCGACAATTAATGTCTCTTCAGTGATGTTAGGAATAGAAACGGTATTTGGAAGGCCATATAATTTACCTCAATTTAGGATAGACTCTTGAATTTTGAGGAGTCAAAATAGGATGAACGGATCATAAAAACCCGAAGGCAAATATAATACAAGCCCAAACGAAAAAATATAAACAAGTCTAAATTGAAAACAACGTTCAAACCTATGATTGCGTTGGATAAAAACCACAATTTTATACGTGTGCATGCAAAACAAATGTCTTGTGAGAGGGGTCTAAATACAGCACAAACAACATTTTCCAAAAGACCAAAAAAGTGAAAAAGTATATTTTAACAAAACGCTTTTGACTAACAGGTCGAAAAACAAATGTTCTTAAACCCTGCCGACTGCCATTGGCGATTGCCAAATAAACGGATCACCAGGTGTAATAAATGGATCTTATTT
Organism: Mytilus coruscus; assembly: GCA_017311375.1. Lineage (NCBI taxonomy): Eukaryota > Metazoa > Mollusca > Bivalvia > Mytilida > Mytilidae > Mytilus > Mytilus coruscus. Next base: position 56,392,519 of record CM029600.1, read on the forward strand.
ATAAATTAATACCAAACAGAAAACAATAGACTTGCGGCAAAGATGGTATACCGCAAACAAAAGGTGCAAAGATTTTTGTACACCATATCCGGATTTCGACAATTAATGTCTCTTCAGTGATGTTAGGAATAGAAACGGTATTTGGAAGACCAATATAATTTACCTCAATTTAGAATAGACTCTTGAATTTTGAGGAGTCAAAATAGGATGAACGGATCATATAAACCCGAAGGCAAATATAATACAAGCCCAAACGAAAAAATATAAACAAGTCTAAATTGAAAACAACGTTGAAACCTATGATTGCGTTGGATAAAGACCGCAATTTTATACGTGTGCATGCAAAACATGTCTTGTGAGAGGGGTCTAAATACAGCACAAACAACATTTCCCAAAAGACCATAAAAGTGAAAAAGTATATTTTAACAAAACGCTTTTGACTAACAGGCCGACTGCCATCGGCGATTGCCAAATAAATTGATCACTAGGTGTAATAAATGGATCTCATTTATAAATTAATACCAAACAGAAAACAATAGACTTGCGGCAAAGATGGTATACCGCAAACAAAAAGTGCAAAGATTTTTGTACACCATATCCGGATTTCGACAATTAATGTCTCTTCAGTGATGTTAGGAATCGAAACGGTATTTGGAAGGCCATATAATTTACCTCAATATATAAATAATTAAAGCCTTCAAGCTACATGGTCTAGCTATAATGCTTCAATAAGTATTTTGAATGAAATTTTGTTGGTAAAGACTTCAGAGTACTTATACCAAGCAAAGATATTTCCAATCATGGAAAATTGACCTCCCCTTCTTGTATGAATAATTTTTGAAGCTTTAGAATAGTGTATAATGTTCTAATAATCATCTAGAATGAAAAAAACAGGGGTGTTCAATTTACCATGGGGGGTCAATTTACCATAGCGGTATTTTGACCCCGGGGTCAATTTACCGTGGGGTTCAAAATACCATATGACACCGGGGGACATTGGTTCTTTTATGAAAATAAATTCATTCATTCATTAATTCATTCAAAGTAAACTTGTACATATCACACAGTTTCCTCATTTTGATTATTCCCGCTGATATCCATATCAAGCAGACAGAGTTGTATCTCTTTTCTATGTTAGCATTTGGCACACCTCACCATATTATATATCTAACATTGATGTAGGGCACCAGAATCTGCTGAGGTTTGCCGAAACGGTATCTCAGGTAAATGTTACTTTATTGTTTGAAGGAAATTGAGAGTTATGTTTGTTGTGACATAATAAAAATGAGAAAAAAATGGGTTACAAATGCTAATGGTTAATTAAATATGTTAGGAACAAAAGAACATATTTAGGACACAAAAATTGTTACCTGTAATATATACTGATAGTTAATGGGTGACATGCAGACTAATGGCTGTAAAATTAACATTTACAGTTACGGTATTTCATCTGGCACTATTCACATGTATCTGTATCATGTGACTTGTGTCACATGTGGAGCAGGATCTGTTAACCCTTCTGGAAGACCTGAGATCTTTTTGTTGGGTTTCTGTTGCTCAGTCTCTAGTTTTCTGTGTTGTGTTTTATATACTGTTGTTTGACTTTTGGTTTTTGTCATGGCATTGTCTGTTCGTTTTTGACTTATGAGTTTGAATATTCCTTTGGTATCTTTCACCTCTGTTTTGTGCTTATTACACACATTTAGATTTTGCAGATACTAGAGTATGTTTACATTTCTGATAAGAAAATAGGCGACTAAAAGTAAAAAGTACATTTATTTTACTAATATATGATGTGTTCCTTTAACATAGCTATGGTATAATTTGTTAGATCTCTTTACTAGTATACCCCACGGTCAGAGTGGTGTCTAAATTGCAACCACCTCGTCCATCTGTCCTGTTCAAGCATTTTTATACGATCGCAAAAAATTTTGTGGTCGTATATTGGTATGACGTTGGCGTCGTCGTCGTCGTCCGAAGACACATTGGTTTTCGCACTCTAACTTTAGTTTAAGTGAATGGATCTCTATGAAATTTTACCATAAAGTTCAATACCACAAAAGGAAGGTTGGGATTGATTTTGGGGGTTATGGTACCAACAGTTAAGGAATTAGGGGCCAAAATAAGCATTTTGTAACTTCTAGACATAACTTGTGTGTTAGTGTATGGATCTCTCTGACATTGTACCACAAGGTTCCTTATCACAAAGGGAATGCTGGGATTGATTTTGGGGGTAATTGCCTCAAAATTTTAGGAATTAGGGGCCAAAAAAGGTGCAAAAAACAAGCATTTTTCTAGTTTCATGACAATAACTTGTGTGTAAGAGGATGGATCTTTCTGAAATTGTACTACAAGGTTCCATATCACAAAGGAAAAGCTGGAATTGAGTTTCGGGGTAATTGCCCAAAACGTTTAGGAATAAGGGACCAAAAAGGGGCCAAAAATAAGTATTTTTCTAGTTTCCAGACAATTACTTGTGTTCAAGTGTATGGATCTCTCTGAAATTGTACTGCAAGGTACCATACCACCAAGGGAAGGCTGGGATTGATTTTGGGGGTAATTGCCTCAAAATTTTAGGAATGAGGGGCCAAAAAGGGTAAAAAAACAAGCATTTTTCTAGTTTCAGGACAATAACTTGTGTGTAAGTGTATGGATCTTTATGAAATTGTACCACAAGGTTCCATGTCACAAAGGGAAAGCTGGGTTTGAGTTTGGGGGTAATTGCCCTAAACGTTTAGGAATTTGGGGCCAAAAAAAAGCATTTTTCTAGTTTCCAGACAATAACTTGTGTTCAAGTGTATGGAACTCTCTGAAATTGTACTGCAAGGTACCATACCTCAAAGGGAAGGCTGGGATTGAGTTTGGGGTGATGAATCATAAGGGGTTCAAAAAATTGGAGGGGGGATTATTTTTCCTGTTTTTCCTTTTTTTTCTTTAAATATTTCCATTTTAAATTGGTTATTTCTGATTTATATATAAAAGCAAATAATAATGAAAAGGTTTGAATAGGTAAATTAAAAATGTTTAAGTTCTTAGACCACATTCATTCTGTGTCAGAAACCTATGCTGTGTCAAATATTTAATCACAATCCAAATTCAGTGCTGTATCAAACTTGAATGTTGTGTCCATACTTGCCCCAACTGTTCAAGGTTCGACCTCTGCGGTCGTATCAAGCTGCGCCCAGGGAGCATTTTATTTGTATCTGCGAGACACCTTCTTCCTGTATGCCGATACTATGAATTTTTTAATATTTTGTATGAATTTAATTTTTTTTTTTTTTGTCACATGTTTCTCCTGCTCCCCTGAACAGAAAAACTTCATATTTGGTCAGCAGCTTTACAGTTGTAATGTGTGAGCACTTTTCAGTCCTTTGTCCTGTTTGCTGATACTATCGACCACATAAAATTTATCAAGTGTTATTTGCATTTTTTTAATTTTTCACTTGTTGAAACAAGTTTTAAAAATTTAGTCTCACATTTCTCCAAGACTACTTAACAGAATGACTTCATATCTTGTCAGCAGCTTGATAGTGATGGGTTGTAACGTGTGAAAATTTTAGGATACAGTATGTCAAACACTGACTCCCCATTTTCCGATAATTTGAATTATAATGGGCGTACGCTTAGCAGGAATATGTGTGTATTCTTGTTATAATCTGTAATTTGTTGATATTACATTAAACAGTGTTCTACAATGCATAGACCTAGTGTCCACTCCAACTGCTACTAGGGGCCGTCCAAAACCTGCAAAGAAATGTGAGTTTTACCTGATCCGAGATTATACCTCATCCAGATGGTTACCTCCATCTAGTTATTTGTACATATCCCAATAGAGGTTCCCTAGCATGTTTTATATGATGTCTCATCTAGGTGGTTTTGAATAGTTTGAAAACCTGACAGTTGTGTAAAATGGGGTTGCTCAAACAATAAAAAAAAAAAAAAAAACACAAAGAAGATCCATCTGTTATGCAATACAGCTTTTACACCAATAAATGATTCTATATTTTACATTAAATGTTAAAAAGAAATTTAACTTAAGAATATTGTTGATTTACATCAAGGATTTGTGTAGTAATATACAAATCCTTAATTCTTTATAATATAATTATGTACATGTAGTAACCGTAATAAAACACCTAGGAAATGGCATATATACAACAGGAATTAATCCTAATCTTACAACCCTAAGAAGAAATTTATATTTTACTGTTTTCCCAAAACTTTATATACATAACAGCTTTATAAAACATGTACAACCATTTTGGAATTTCTAAATACGGTCAACACATCTTGGCATGCCAGATTACATTCCCATAAAGTTTCATCCAGTTGGGTCTTATAATGAAAGATTTAATGGATTTGCAATTTTGAATTTTTTCACATTTTTCTGTTTCCATGGTAACGGCAGCCATTTTTTATGTTCCAAAGACCTACTGCAACTCGAAATTTTGTGTTCCTCATTATAGTAAACAATCATTAAGATTGGTTCCATTGGCTCCAAAAAAACTGCTGGACAAAAATCATTGGAAGAATAATAATAATAACAAAGAAACAGAGGAAAAGCAATATGTCACCCGACATTGTCGATCGGGTGACATAATAATACGCAAAAGTCGATTGATCAAAAGCAAATAAAAGGTATTTTCTTTCATAAATTCAACGGAAAAGATATGTGGATTGATTGATTGATGGTTTGTGATCATGATTAATCAATAAATTGATTGATTGATCGTTTGATTGATTGATTGATCGACTGATTGACAGTTTGTAAAATGGCGAGGGGACGTTTTTTCGAATTTTGCACTTGATTTAATTACTTGTTTGATATCAAAACTTGATTGATTGATCTCTTATCATGATCTGATCACTTTAATCATGATTTGATTGATTGATAAATACTTTTTATAGCCTAAAATGGCACATTTTACATTGGTTTATTCATTGTCTATACGTTTTGTGCAGTTCAGTGACAAATATCTAACGCACAATTTTACATGTAGGATTGAGAAAAATACTCTCCTCCTCATCTTACATAGGAAAAAAGGAATGGCGATTGAGTTATTCTAACACTAGATTTGCTATTGCAAGCAATAGCGGAGGATGTCACCCTGTACTGGACGTTGTCACAGTAGCAACAACCATTTTGAGTGTACCAAAGTCAAATGGCACATCTATTATACATTCTGGAATTGGCATGTCTTTGATCCCCCTTTTTTCCTTTTTCTCTCCCGTAGAATAAGTTTGAGTTCTATACATAGTTTGGGAATTCTTTAGAATCTAAAATTAGACCCACGCGCGAGGAAGAACGTGGCGTCACGTGATGCGCAAGTATATTATCGTGGACTTAGCACATTTATATTCTTTTTAGAGGGGACCTTGGACAGACAACATGTGTATATATTGACGGAGCGGCATACTAACTGTTCATTTTGTTCTTTAATAGCTCGCGTATCACACGATACATGTATCTTATCTTGTACAATTAAATTACACGTTCATCGATTGATTTCAGCTAATGTGTATATTTTAGCAGGTGTGTAATTCACGGATATGTACTGTAATGCAAGTACAGAAATGTCATTAATATGTACTCTTAGTGTTTCTCTCTCTCTCTCTCTCTCTCTGGCGATTTTCTCTTCACAGCACGATTTTTGTGTAGAATAGAAGCACGATAAATTATATATTTTTTTTTCTTCTAGCATATTCTAGGAGATGTTTTGCAGTACAGATTTGTATTTTATCGTATGCACATACTCTTGATTACGGAATTTTGCCTCAAATTTACGAGGTGTTTTATATATAAAAAAGAAGATGTTGTATGATTGCCAATCAGACAACTCTCCACAAGAGACCAAATGACACAGAAATTAACAACTATAGGTCACCGTACGGCCTTTAACAATGAGCAAAGCCCATACTGCATAGTCAGTTTATGTTGGTTTTTTTTGCTGTTTCCATGGCAACGGCGGCCATTTTAAAAATTCCAAAGACAAATAGCAACTCTGCAGATCTCAATTGACATTTCTGTGAAGTTTTATCAAGTTTGGAGCATTTTGAAATGTTTGGACATTTTTTAATTTGTGCTGTTTCCATGGTAACAGTGACCGATTCCAAAATTTTAAAGACATGTGCCACTTTGGCAGATGAACAGGAATATACCATGAAAGAATCATTGAATTTGACCTACCATTCTAAGTGAGTAAATGCTACTTTTAAGAATTTCCCATAGGGTCTAATGGTAAATGTTTGTCCAGTTTCCATGGTAATGGCAGCCATTTTGGAATTTCTAAATACGGTCAACACATCTTGGCATGCCAGATTACATTCCCATAAAGTTTCATCCAGTTGGGTCTTATAATGAAAGATTTAATGGATTTGCAATTTTGAATTTTTTTTCACATTTTTTCTGTTTCCATGGTAACGGCAGCCATTTTTTATGTTCCAAAGACCTACTGCAACTCGAAATTTTGTGTTCCTCATTATAGTAAACAATCATTAAGATTGGTTCCATTGGCTCCAAAAAAACTGCTGGACAAAAATCATTGGAAGAATAATAATAATAACAAAGAAACAGAGGAAAAGCAATATGTCACCCGACATTGTCGATCGGGTGACATAATAATACGCAAAAGTCGATTGATCAAAAGCAAATAAAAGGTATTTTCTTTCATAAATTCAACGGAAAAGATATGTGGATTGATTGATTGATGGTTTGTGATCATGATTAATCAATAAATTGATTGATTGATCGTTTGATTGATTGATTGATCGACTGATTGACAGTTTGTAAAATGGCGAGGGGACGTTTTTTCGAATTTTGCACTTGATTTAATTACTTGTTTGATATCAAAACTTGATTGATTGATCTCTTATCATGATCTGATCACTTTAATCATGATTTGATTGATTGATAAATACTTTGTATAGCCTAAAATGGCACATTTTACATTGGTTTATTCATTGTCTATACGTTTTGTGCAGTTCAGTGACAAATATCTAACGCACAATTTTACATGTAGGATTGAGAAAAATACTCTCCTCCTCATCTTACATAGGAAAAAAGGAATGGCGATTGAGTTATTCTAACACTAGATTTGCTATTGCAAGCAATAGCGGAGGATGTCACCCTGTACTGGACGTTGTCACAGTAGCAACAACCATTTTGAGTGTACCAAAGTCAAATGGCACATCTATTATACATTCTGGAATTGGCATGTCTTTGATCCCCCCTTTTTTCCTCCCGTAGAATAAGTTTGAGTTCTATACATAGTTTGGGAATTCTTTAGAATCTAAAATTAGACCCACGCGCGAGGAAGAACGTGGCGTCACGTGATGCGCAAGTATATTATCGTGGACTTAGCACATTTATATTCTTTTAGAGGGGACCTTGGACAGACAACATGTGTATATATTGACGGAGCGGCATACTAACTGTTCATTTTGTTCTTTAATAGCTCGCGTATCACACGATACATGTATCTTATCTTGTACAATTAAATTACACGTTCATCGATTGATTTCAGCTAATGTGTATATTTTAGCAGGTGTGTAATTCACGGATATGTACTGTAATGCAAGTACAGAAATGTCATTAATATGTACTCTTAGTGTCTCTCTCTCTCTCTCTCTCTCTCTCTCTCTCTCTCTCTCTCTCTCTCTCTCTTTTTCTCTCACAGCACGATTTTTGTGTAGAATAGAAGCACGATAAATTATATATTTTTTTCTTCTAGCATATTCTAGATTTGTTTTGCAGTACAGATTTGTATTTTATCGTATGCACATACTCTTGATTACGGAATTTTGCCTCAAATTTACGAGGTGTTTTATATATAAAAAAGAAGATGTTGTATGATTGCCAATCAGACAACTCTCTACAAGAGACCAAATGACACAGAAATTAACAACTATAGGTCACCGTACGGCCTTCAACAATGAGCAAAGCCCATACTGCATAGTCAGTTTATGTTGGTTTTTTTTGCTGTTTCCATGGCAACGGCGGCCATTTTAAAAATTCCAAAGACAAATAGCAACTCTGCAGATCTCAATTGACATTTCTGTGAAGTTTTATCAAGTTTGGAGCATTTTGAAATGTTTGGACATTTTTTAATTTGTGCTGTTTCCATGGTAACAGTGACCGATTCCAAAATTTTAAAGACATGTGCCACTTTGGCAGATGAACAGGAATATACCATGAAAGAATCATTGAATTTGACCTACCATTTTAAGTGAGTAAATGCTACTTTTAAGAATTTCCCATAGGGTCTAATGGTAAATGTTTGTCCAGTTTCCATGGTAATGGCAGCCATTTTGGAATTTCTAAATACGGTCAACACATCTTGGCATGCCAGATGACATTCCCATAAAGTTTCATCCAGTTGGGTCTTATAATGAAAGATTAAATGGATTTGCAATGCAATTTTGAACTTTTTTTCACATTTTTTCTGTTTCCATGGTAACGGCAGCCATTTTTTATGTTCCAAAGACCTACTGCAACTCGAAATTTTGTGTTCCTCATTATAGTAAACAATCATTAAGATTGGTTCCATTGGCTCCAAAAAAACTGCTGGACAAAAATCATTGGAAGAATAATAATAATAACAAAGAAACAGAGGAAAAGCAATATGTCACCCGACATTGTCGATCGGGTGACATAATAATACGCAAAAGTCGATTGATCAAAAGCAAATAAAAGGTATTTTCTTTCATAAATTCAACGGAAAAGATATGTGGATTGATTGATTGATGGTTTGTGATCATGATTAATCAATAAATTGATTGATTGATCGTTTGATTGATTGATTGATCGACTGATTGACAGTTTGTAAAATGGCGAGGGGACGTTTTTTCGAATTTTGCACTTGATTTAATTACTTGTTTGATATCAAAACTTGATTGATTGATCTCTTATCATGATCTGATCACTTTAATCATGATTTCATTGATTGATAAATACTTTGTATAGCCTAAAATGGCACATTTTACATTGGTTTATTCATTGTCTATACGTTTTGTGCTGTTCAGTGACAAATATCTAACGCACAATTTTACATGTAGGATTGAGAAAAATACTCTCCTCCTCATCTTACATTAGAAAAAATGAATGGCGATTGAGTTATTCTAACACTAGATTTGCTATTGCAAGCAATAGCGGAGGATGTCACCCTGTACTGGACGTTGTCACAGTAGCAGCAACCATTTTGAGTTTACCAAAGTCAAATGGCACATCTATTATACATTCTGGAATTGGCATGTCTTTGATCCCCCCCCCCCTTTCTCCTCCCGTAGAATAAGTTTGAGTTCTATACATAGTTTGGGAATTCTTTAGAATCTAAAATTAGACCCACGCGCGAGGAAGAACGTGGCGTCACGTGATGCGCAAGTATATTATCGTGGACTTAGCACATTTATATTCTTTTTAGAGGGGACCTTGGACAGACAACATGTGTATATATTGACGGAGCGGTATACTAACTGTTCATTTTGTTCTTTAATAGCTCGCGTATCACACGATACATGTATCTTATCTTGTACAATTAAATTACACGTTCATCGATTGATTTCAGCTAATGTGTATATTTTAGCAGGTGTGTAATTCACGGATGTGTACTGTAATGCAAGTACAGAAATGTCATTAATATGTACTCTTAGTGTTCTCTCTCTCTCTCTCTCTCTCTCTCTTTTCTCTCACGATTTTCGATTTTTGTGTAGAATAGAAGCACGATAAATTATATATTTTTTTTCTTCTAGCATATTCTAGGAGATGTTTTGCAGTACAGATTTGTATTTGATCGTATGCACATACTCTTGATTACGGAATTTTGCCTCAAATTTACGAGGTGTTTTATATATAAAAAAGAAGATGTTGTATGATTGCCAATCAGACAACTCTCCACAAGAGACCAAATGACACAGAAATTAACAACTATAGGTCACCGTACGGCCTTTAACAATGAGCAAAGCCCATACTGCATAGTCAGTTTATGTTGGTTTTTTTTGCTGTTTCCATGGCAACGGCGGCCATTTTAAAATTCCAAAGACAAATAGCAACTCTGCAGATCTCAATTGACATTTCTGTGAAGTTTTATCAAGTTTGGAGCATTTTGAAATGTTTGGACATTTTTTAATTTGTGCTGTTTCCATGGTAACAGTGACCGATTCCAAAATTTTAAAGACATGTGCCACTTTGGCAGATGAACAGGAATATACCATGAAAGAATCATTGAATTTGACCTACCATTCTAAGTGAGTAAATGCTACTTTTAAGAATTTCCCATAGGGTCTAATGGTAAATGTTTGTCCAGTTTCCATGGTAATGGCAGCCATTTTGGAATTTCTAAATACGGTCAACACATCTTGGCATGCCAGATGACATTCCCATAAAGTTTCATCCAGTTGGGTCTTATAATGAAAGATTAAATGGATTTGCAATTTTGAATTTTTTCACATTTTTCTGTTTCCATGGTAACGGCAGCCATTTTTATGTTCCAAAGACCTACTGCAACTCGAAATTTTGTGTTCCTCATTATAGTAAACAATCATTAAGATTGGTTCCATTGGCTCCAAAAACTGCTGGACAAAAATCATTGGAAGAATAATAATAATAACAAAGAAACAGAGGAAAAGCAATATGTCACCCGACATTGTCGATCGGGTGACATAATAATACGCAAAAGTCGATTGATCAAAAGCAAATAAAAGGTATTTTCTTTCATAAATTCAACGGAAAAGATATGTGGATTGATTGATTGATGGTTTGTGATCATGATTAATCAATAAATTGATTGATTGATCGTTTGATTGATTGATTGATCGACTGATTGACAGTTTGTAAAATGGCGAGGGGACGTTTTTTCGAATTTTGCACTTGATTTAATTACTTGTTTGATATCAAAACTTGATTGATTGATCTCTTATCATGATCTGATCACTTTAATCATGATTTGATTGATTGATAAATACTTTTTATAGCCTAAAATGGCACATTTTACATTGGTTTATTCATTGTCTATACGTTTTGTGCAGTTCAGTGACAAATATCTAACGCACAATTTTACATGTAGGATTGAGAAAAATACTCTCCTCCTCATCTTACATAGGAAAAAAGGAATGGCGATTGAGTTATTCTAACACTAGATTTGCTATTGCAAGCAATAGCGGAGGATGTCACCCTGTACTGGACGTTGTCACAGTAGCAGCAACCATTTTGAGTGTACCAAAGTCAAATGGCACATCTATTATACATTCTGGAATTGGCATGTCTTTGATCCCCCTTTTCTTTTTTCTCTCCCGTAGAATAAGTTTGAGTTCTATACATAGTTTGGGAATTCTTTAGAATCTAAAATTAGACCCACGCGCGAGGAAGAACGTGGCGTCACGTGATGCGCAAGTATATTATCGTGGACTTAGCACATTTATATTCTTTTTAGAGGGGACCTTGGACAGACAACATGTGTATATATTGACGGAGCGGCATACTAACTGTTCATTTTGTTCTTTAATAGCTCGCGTATCACACGATACATGTATCTTATCTTGTACAATTAAATTACACGTTCATCGATTGATTTCAGCTAATGTGTATATTTTAGCAGGTGTGTAATTCACGGATGTGTACTGTAATGCAAGTACAGAAATGTCATTAATATGTACTCTTAGTGTCTCTCTCTCTCTCTCTCTCTCTCTCTCTCTCTCTCTCTCTCTCTCTCTCTCTCTCGTGGCGATTTTCTCTCACAGCACGATTTTTGTGTAGAATAGAAGCACGATAAATTATATATTTTTTTCTTCTAGCATATTCTAGGAGATGTTTTGCAGTACAGATTTGTATTTTATCGTATGCACATACTCTTGATTACGGAATTTTGCCTCAAATTTACGAGGTGTTTTATATATAAAAAAGAAGATGTTGTATGATTGCCAATCAGACAACTCTCCACAAGAGACCAAATGACACAGAAATTAACAACTATAGGTCACCGTACGGCCTTCAACAATGAGCAAAGCCCATACTGCATAGTCAGTTTATGTTGGTTTTTTTGCTGTTTCCATGGCAACGGCGGCCATTTTAAAATTCCAAAGACAAATAGCAACTCTGCAGATCTCAATTGACATTTCTGTGAAGTTTTATCAAGTTTGGAGCATTTTGAAATGTTTGGACATTTTTTAATTTGTGCTGTTTCCATGGTAACAGTGACCGATTCCAAAATTTTAAAGACATGTGCCACTTTGGCAGATGAACAGGAATATACCATGAAAGAATCATTGAATTTGACCTACCATTCTAAGTGAGTAAATGCTACTTTTAAGAATTTCCCATAGGGTCTAATGGTAAATGTTTGTCCAGTTTCCATGGTAATGGCAGCCATTTTGGAATTTCTAAATACGGTCAACACATCTTGGCATGCCAGATTACATTCCCATAAAGTTTCATCCAGTTGGGTCTTATAATGAAAGATTTAATGGATTTGCAATTTTGAATTTTTTCACATTTTTCTGTTTCCATGGTAACGGCAGCCATTTTTTATGTTCCAAAGACCTACTGCAACTCGAAATTTTGTGTTCCTCATTATAGTAAACAATCATTAAGATTGGTTCCATTGGCTCCAAAAAAACTGCTGGACAAAAATCATTGGAAGAATAATAATAATAACAAAGAAACAGAGGAAAAGCAATATGTCACCCGACATTGTCGATCGGGTGACATAATAATACGCAAAAGTCGATTGATCAAAAGCAAATAAAAGGTATTTTCTTTCATAAATTCAACGGAAAAGATATGTGGATTGATTGATTGATGGTTTGTGATCATGATTAATCAATAAATTGATTGATTGATCGTTTGATTGATTGATTGATCGACTGATTGACAGTTTGTAAAATGGCGAGGGGACGTTTTTTCGAATTTTGCACTTGATTTAATTACTTGTTTGATATCAAAACTTGATTGATTGATCTCTTATCATGATCTGATCACTTTAATCATGATTTGATTGATTGATAAATACTTTGTATAGCCTAAAATGGCACATTTTACATTGGTTTATTCATTGTCTATACGTTTTGTGCTGTTCAGTGACAAATATCTAACGCACAATTTTACATGTAGGATTGAGAAAAATACTCTCCTCCTCATCTTACATAGGAAAAAAGGAATGGCGATTGAGTTATTCTAACACTAGATTTGCTATTGCAAGCAATAGCGGAGGATGTCACCCTGTACTGGACGTTGTCACAGTAGCAGCAACCATTTTGAGTGTACCAAAGTCAAATGGCACATCTATTATACATTCTGGAATTGGCATGTCTTTGATCCCCCTTTTTTTTCCTCCCGTAGAATAAGTTTGAGTTCTATACATAGTTTGGGAATTCTTTAGAATCTAAAATTAGACCCACGCGCGAGGAAGAACGTGGCGTCACGTGATGCGCAAGTATATTATCGTGGACTTAGCACATTTATATTCTTTTTAGAGGGGACCTTGGACAGACAACATGTGTATATATTGACGGAGCGGCATACTAACTGTTCATTTTGTTCTTTAATAGCTCGCGTATCACACGATACATGTATCTTATCTTGTACAATTAAATTACACGTTCATCGATTGATTTCAGCTAATGTGTATATTTTAGCAGGTGTGTAATTCACGGATGTGTACTGTAATGCAAGTACAGAAATGTCATTAATATGTACTCTTAGTGTCTCTCTCTCTCTCTCTCTCTCTCTCTCTCTCTCTCTCTCTCTCTCTCTCTCGTGGCGATTTTCTTTCACAGCACGATTTTTGTAGAATAGAAGCACGATAAATTATATATTTTTTTCTTCTAGCATATTCTAGAAGATGTTTTGCAGTACAGATTTGTATTTTATCGTATGCACATACTCTTGATTACGGAATTTTGCCTCAAATTTACGAGGTGTTTTATATATAAAAAAGAAGATGTTGTATGATTGCCAATCAGACAACTCTCCACAAGAGACCAAATGACACAGAAATTAACAACTATAGGTCACCGTACGGCCTTCAACAATGAGCAAAGCCCATACTGCATAGTCAGTTTATGTTGGTTTTTTTGCTGTTTCCATGGCAACGGCGGCCATTTTAAAATTCCAAAGACAAATAGCAACTCTGCAGATCTCAATTGACATTTCTGTGAAGTTTTATCAAGTTTGGAGCATTTTGAAATGTTTGGACATTTTTTAATTTGTGCTGTTTCCATGGTAACAGTGACCGATTCCAAAATTTTAAAGACATGTGCCACTTTGGCAGATGAACAGGAATATACCATGAAAGAATCATTGAATTTGACCTACCATTCTAAGTGAGTAAATGCTACTTTTAAGAATTTCCCATAGGGTCTAATGGTAAATGTTTGTCCAGTTTCCATGGTAATGGCAGCCATTTTGGAATTTCTAAATACGGTCAACACATCTTGGCATGCCAGATTACATTCCCATAAAGTTTCATCCAGTTGGGTCTTATAATGAAAGATTTAATGGATTTGCAATTTTGAATTTTTTTTCACATTTTTTCTGTTTCCATGGTAACGGCAGCCATTTTTTATGTTCCAAAGACCTACTGCAACTCGAAATTTTGTGTTCCTCATTATAGTAAACAATCATTAAGATTGGTTCCATTGGCTCCAAAAACTGCTGGACAAAAATCATTGGAAGAATAATAATAATAACAAAGAAACAGAGGAAAAGCAATATGTCACCCGACATTGTCGATCGGGTGACATAATAATACGCAAAAGTCGATTGATCAAAAGCAAATAAAAGGTATTTTCTTTCATAAATTCAACGGAAAAGATATGTGGATTGATTGATTGATGGTTTGTGATCATGATTAATCAATAAATTGATTGATTGATCGTTTGATTGATTGATTGATCGACTGATTGACAGTTTGTAAAATGGCGAGGGGACGTTTTTTCGAATTTTGCACTTGATTTAATTACTTGTTTGATATCAAAACTTGATTGATTGATCTCTTATCATGATCTGATCACTTTAATCATGATTTGATTGATTGATAAATACTTTGTATAGCCTAAAATGGCACATTTTACATTGGTTTATTCATTGTCTATACGTTTTGTGCTGTTCAGTGACAAATATCTAACGCACAATTTTACATGTAGGATTGAGAAAAATACTCTCCTCCTCATCTTACATTAGAAAAATGAATGGCGATTGAGTTATTCTAACACTAGATTTGCTATTGCAAGCAATAGCGGAGGATGTCACCCTGTACTGGACGTTGTCACAGTAGCAGCAACCATTTTGAGTGTACCAAAGTCAAATGGCACATCTATTATACATTCTGGAATTGGCATGTCTTTGATCCCCCTTTTTCTCCTCCCGTAGAATAAGTTTGAGTTCTATACATAGTTTGGGAATTCTTTAGAATCTAAAATTAGACCCACGCGCGAGGAAGAACGTGGCGTCACGTGATGCGCAAGTATATTATCGTGGACTTAGCACATTTATATTCTTTTTAGAGGGGACCTTGGACAGACAACATGTGTATATATTGACGGAGCGGCATACTAACTGTTCATTTTGTTCTTTAATAGCTCGCGTATCACACGATGCATGTATCTTATCTTGTACAATTAAATTACACGTTCATCGATTGATTTCAGCTAATGTGTATATTTTAGCAGGTGTGTAATTCACGGATGTGTACTGTAATGCAAGTACAGAAATGTCATTAATATGTACTCTTAGTGTTTCTCTCTCTCTCTCTCTCTCTCTCTCTCTCTCTCTCTCTCTCTCTCTCTCTCTCTCTCTCTCTCTCTCGTGGCGATTTTCTCTTCAAAGCACGATTTTTGTATAGAATAGAAGCACGTTAAATTATATATTTTTTTCTTCTAGCATATTCTAGAAGATGTTTTGCAGTACAGATTTGTATTTTATCGTATGCACATACTCTTGATTACGGAATTTTGCCTCAAATTTACGAGGTGTTTTATATATAAAAAAGAAGATGTTGTATGATTGCCAATCAGACAACTCTCCACAAGAGACCAAATGACACAGAAATTAACAACTATAGGTCACCGTACGGCCTTTAACAATGAGCAAAGCCCATACTGCATAGTCAGTTTATGTTGGTTTTTTTTGCTGTTTCCATGGCAACGGCGGCCATTTTAAAAATTCCAAAGACAAATAGCAACTCTGCAGATCTCAATTGACATTTCTGTGAAGTTTTATCAAGTTTGGAGCATTTTGAAATGTTTGGACATTTTTTAATTTGTGCTGTTTCCATGGTAACAGTGACCGATTCCAAAATTTTAAAGACATGTGCCACTTTGGCAGATGAACAGGAATATACCATGAAAGAATCATTGAATTTGACCTACCATTCTAAGTGAGTAAATGCTACTTTTAAGAATTTCCCATAGGGTCTAATGGTAAATGTTTGTCCAGTTTCCATGGTAATGGCAGCCATTTTGGAATTTCTAAATACGGTCAACACATCTTGGCATGCCAGATTACATTCCCATAAAGTTTCATCCAGTTGGGTCTTATAATGAAAGATTTAATGGATTTGCAATTTTGAATTTTTTTTCACATTTTTTCTGTTTCCATGGTAACGGCAGCCATTTTTTATGTTCCAAAGACCTACTGCAACTCGAAATTTTGTGTTCCTCATTATAGTAAACAATCATTAAGATTGGTTCCATTGGCTCCAAAAAAACTGCTGGACAAAAATCATTGGAAGAATAATAATAATAACAAAGAAACAGAGGAAAAGCAATATGTCACCCGACATTGTCGATCGGGTGACATAATAATACGCAAAAGTCGATTGATCAAAAGCAAATAAAAGGTATTTTCTTTCATAAATTCAACGGAAAAGATATGTGGATTGATTGATTGATGGTTTGTGATCATGATTAATCAATAAATTGATTGATTGATCGTTTGATTGATTGATTGATCGACTGATTGACAGTTTGTAAAATGGCGAGGGGACGTTTTTTCGAATTTTGCACTTGATTTAATTACTTGTTTGATATCAAAACTTGATTGATTGATCTCTTATCATGATCTGATCACTTTAATCATGATTTGATTGATTGATAAATACTTTGTATAGCCTAAAATGGCACATTTTACATTGGTTTATTCATTGTCTATACGTTTTGTGCTGTTCAGTGACAAATATCTAACGCACAATTTTACATGTAGGATTGAGAAAAATACTCTCCTCCTCATCTTACATAGGAAAAAAGGAATGGCGATTGAGTTATTCTAACACTAGATTTGCTATTGCAAGCAATAGCGGAGGATGTCACCCTGTACTGGACGTTGTCACAGTAGCAGCAACCATTTTGAGTGTACCAAAGTCAAATGGCACATCTATTATACATTCTGGAATTGGCATGTCTTTGATCCCCCCCACCTTTTTTTCTCCTCCCGTAGAATAAGTTTGAGTTCTATACATAGTTTGGGAATTCTTTAGAATCTAAAATTAGACCCACGCGCGAGGAAGAACGTGGCGTCACGTGATGCGCAAGTATATTATCGTGGACTTAGCACATTTATATTCTTTTTAGAGGGGACCTTGGACAGACAACATGTGTATATATTGACGGAGCGGCATACTAACTGTTCATTTTGTTCTTTAATAGCTCGCGTATCACACGATACATGTATCTTATCTTGTACAATTAAATTACACGTTCATCGATTGATTTCAGCTAATGTGTATATTTTAGCAGGTGTGTAATTCACGGATGTGTACTGTAATGCAAGTACAGAAATGTCATTAATATGTACTCTTAGTGTTTCTCTCTCTCTCTCTCTCTCTCTCTCTCTCTCTCTCTCTCTCTCTCTCTCTCTCTCTGTGGCGATTTTTTCTTCACAGCACGATTTTTGTATAGAATAGAAGCACGATAAATTATATATTTTTTTCTTCTAGCATATTCTAGAATGTTTTGCAGTACAGATTTGTATTTTATCGTATGCACATACTCTTGATTACGGAATTTTGCCTCAAATTTACGAGGTGTTTTATATATAAAAAAGAAGATGTTGTATGATTGCCAATCAGACAACTCTCCACAAGAGACCAAATGACACAGAAATTAACAACTATAGGTCACCGTACGGCCTTTAACAATGAGCAAAGCCCATACTGCATAGTCAGTTTATGTTGGTTTTTTTTGCTGTTTCCATGGCAACGGCGGCCATTTTAAAATTCCAAAGACAAATAGCAACTCTGCAGATCTCAATTGACATTTCTGTGAAGTTTTATCAAGTTTGGAGCATTTTGAAATGTTTGGACATTTTTTAATTTGTGCTGTTTCCATGGTAACAGTGACCGATTCCAAAATTTTAAAGACATGTGCCACTTTGGCAGATGAACAGGAATATACCATGAAAGAATCATTGAATTTGACCTACCATTCTAAGTGAGTAAATGCTACTTTTAAGAATTTCCCATAGGGTCTAATGGTAAATGTTTGTCCAGTTTCCATGGTAATGGCAGCCATTTTGGAATTTCTAAATACGGTCAACACATCTTGGCATGCCAGATTACATTCCCATAAAGTTTCATCCAGTTGGGTCTTATAATGAAAGATTTAATGGATTTGCAATTTTGAATTTTTTCACATTTTTCTGTTTCCATGGTAACGGCAGCCATTTTTTATGTTCCAAAGACCTACTGCAACTCGAAATTTTGTGTTCCTCATTATAGTAAACAATCATTAAGATTGGTTCCATTGGCTCCAAAAAAACTGCTGGACAAAAATCATTGGAAGAATAATAATAATAACAAAGAAACAGAGGAAAAGCAATATGTCACCCGACATTGTCGATCGGGTGACATAATAATACGCAAAAGTCGATTGATCAAAAGCAAATAAAAGGTATTTTCTTTCATAAATTCAACGGAAAAGATATGTGGATTGATTGATTGATGGTTTGTGATCATGATTAATCAATAAATTGATTGATTGATCGTTTGATTGATTGATTGATCGACTGATTGACAGTTTGTAAAATGGCGAGGGGACGTTTTTTCGAATTTTGCACTTGATTTAATTACTTGTTTGATATCAAAACTTGATTGATTGATCTCTTATCATGATCTGATCACTTTAATCATGATTTGATTGATTGATAAATACTTTTTATAGCCTAAAATGGCACATTTTACATTGGTTTATTCATTGTCTATACGTTTTGTGCAGTTCAGTGACAAATATCTAACGCACAATTTTACATGTAGGATTGAGAAAAATACTCTCCTCCTCATCTTACATAGGAAAAAAGGAATGGCGATTGAGTTATTCTAACACTAGATTTGCTATTGCAAGCAATAGCGGAGGATGTCACCCTGTACTGGACGTTGTCACAGTAGCAACAACCATTTTGAGTGTACCAAAGTCAAATGGCACATCTATTATACATTCTGGAATTGGCATATCTTTGATCCCCCCTTTTCTCCTCCTCCCGTAGAATAAGTTTGAGTTCTATTCATAGTTTGGGAATTCTTTAGAATCTAAAATTAAACCCACGCGCGAGGAAGAACGTGGCGTCACGTGATGCGCAAGTATATTATCGTGGACTTAGCACATTTATATTCTTTTTAGAGGGGACCTTGGACAGACAACATGTGTATATATTGACGGAGCGGCATACTAACTGTTCATTTTGTTCTTTAATAGCTCGCGTATCACACGATACATGTATCTTATCTTGTACATTTAAATTACACGTTCATCGATTGATTTCAGCTTATGTGTATATTTTAGCAGGTGTGTGATTCACGGATGTGTACTTTAATGCAAGTACAGAAATGTCACTTATATGTACTCTTAGTGTTTCTCTCTCTCTCTCTCTCTCTCTCTCTCTCTCTCTCTCGGTCTCTCTCTCGGTGGCGATTTTCTCTTCAAAGCACGATTTTTGTATAGAATAGAAGCACGTTAAATTATATATTTTTTTCTTCTAGCATATTCTAGAAGATGTTTTGCAGTACAGATTTGTTTTTGATCGTATGCACATACTCTTGATTACGGAATTTTGCCTCAAATTTACGAGGTGTTTTATATATAAAAAAGAAGATGTTGTATGATTGCCAATCAGACAACTCTCCACAAGAGACCAAATGACACAGAAATTAACAACTATAGGTCACCGTACGGCCTTCAACAATGAGCAAAGCCCATACTGCATAGTCAGTTTATGTTGGTTTTTTTGCTGTTTCCATGGCAACGGCGGCCATTTTAAAATTCCAAAGACAAATAGCAACTCTGCAGATCTCAATTGACATTTCTGTGAAGTTTTATCAAGTTTGGAGCATTTTGAAATGTTTGGACATTTTTTAATTTGTGCTGTTTCCATGGTAACAGTGACCGATTCCAAAATTTTAAAGACATGTGCCACTTTGGCAGATGAACAGGAATATACCATGAAAGAATCATTGAATTTGACCTACCATTCTAAGTGAGTAAATGCTACTTTTAAGAATTTCCCATAGGGTCTAATGGTAAATGTTTGTCCAGTTTCCATGGTAATGGCAGCCATTTTGGAATTTCTAAATACGGTCAACACATCTTGGCATGCCAGATGACATTCCCATAAAGTTTCATCCAGTTGGGTCTTATAATGAAAGATTAAATGGATTTGCAATTTTGAATTTTTTCACATTTTTCTGTTTCCATGGTAACGGCAGCCATTTTTATGTTCCAAAGACCTACTGCAACTCGAAATTTTGTGTTCCTCATTATAGTAAACAATCATTAAGATTGGTTCCATTGGCTCCAAAAACTGCTGGACAAAAATCATTGGAAGAATAATAATAATAACAAAGAAACAGAGGAAAAGCAATATGTCACCCGACATTGTCGATCGGGTGACATAATAATACGCAAAAGTCGATTGATCAAAAGCAAATAAAAGGTATTTTCTTTCATAAATTCAACGGAAAAGATATGTGGATTGATTGATTGATGGTTTGTGATCATGATTAATCAATAAATTGATTGATTGATCGTTTGATTGATTGATTGATCGACTGATTGACAGTTTGTAAAATGGCGAGGGGACGTTTTTTCGAATTTTGCACTTGATTTAATTACTTGTTTGATATCAAAACTTGATTGATTGATCTCTTATCATGATCTGATCACTTTAATCATGATTTGATTGATTGATAAATACTTTGTATAGCCTAAAATGGCACATTTTACATTGGTTTATTCATTGTCTATACGTTTTGTGCTGTTCAGTGACAAATATCTAACGCACAATTTTACATGTAGGATTGAGAAAAATACTCTCCTCCTCATCTTACATAGGAAAAAAGGAATGGCGATTGAGTTATTCTAACACTAGATTTGCTATTGCAAGCAATAGCGGAGGATGTCACCCTGTACTGGACGTTGTCACAGTAGCAGCAACCATTTTGAGTGTACCAAAGTCAAATGGCACATCTATTATACATTCTGGAATTGGCATGTCTTTGATACCCCCTTTTTCTCTTCCCGTAGAATAAGTTTGAGTTCTATACATAGTTTGGGAATTCTTTAGAATCTAAAATTAGACCCACGCGCGAGGAAGAACGTGGCGTCACGTGATGCGCAAGTATATTATCGTGGACTTAGCACATTTATATTCTTTTTAGAGGGGACCTTGGACAGACAACATGTGTATATATTGACGGAGCGGTATACTAACTGTTCATTTTGTTCTTTAATAGCTCGCGTATCACACGATGCATGTATCTTATCTTGTACAATTAAATTACACGTTCATCGATTGATTTCAGCTAATGTGTATATTTTAGCAGGTGTGTAATTCACGGATGTGTACTGTAATGCAAGTACAGAAATGTCATTAATATGTACTCTTAGTGTTTCTCTCTCTCTCTCTCTCTCTCTCTCTCTCTCTCTCTCTCTCTCTCTCTCTCTCTCGGTGGCGATTTTCTTCACAGCACGATTTTGTATAGAATAGAAGCACGATAAATTATATATTTTTTTCTTCTAGCATATTCTAGGAGATGTTTTGCAGTACAGATTTGTATTTTATCGTATGCACATACTCTTGATTACGGAATTTTGCCTCAAATTTACGAGGTGTTTTATATATAAAAAAGAAGATGTTGTATGATTGCCAATCAGACAACTCTCCACAAGAGACCAAATGACACAGAAATTAACAACTACAGGTCACCGTACGGCCTTTAACAATGAGCAAAGCCCATACTGCATAGTCAGTTTATGTTGGTTTTTTTTTTGCTGTTTCCATGGCAACGGCGGCCATTTTAAAAATTCCAAAGACAAATAGCAACTCTGCAGATCTCAATTGACATTTCTGTGAAGTTTTATCAAGTTTGGAGCATTTTGAAATGTTTGGACATTTTTTAATTTGTGCTGTTTCCATGGTAACAGTGACCGATTCCAAAATTTTAAAGACATGTGCCACTTTGGCAGATGAACAGGAATATACCATGAAAGAATCATTGAATTTGACCTACCATTCTAAGTGAGTAAATGCTACTTTTAAGAATTTCCCATAGGGTCTAATGGTAAATGTTTGTCCAGTTTCCATAGTAATGGCAGCCATTTTGGAATTTCTAAATACGGTCAACACATCTTGGCATGCCAGATTACATTCCCATAAAGTTTCATCCAGTTGGGTCTTATAATGAAAGATTTAATGGATTTGCAATTTTGAATTTTTTTTCACATTTTTTCTGTTTCCATGGTAACGGCAGCCATTTTTTATGTTCCAAAGACCTACTGCAACTCGAAATTTTGTGTTCCTCATTATAGTAAACAATCATTAAGATTCGTTCCATTGGCTCCAAAAAAACTGCTGGACAAAAATCATTGGAAGAATAATAATAATAACAAAAGAAACGGAGGAAAAGCAATATGTCACCCGACATTGTCGATCGGGTGACATAATAATACGCAAAAGTCGATTGATCAAAAGCAAATAAAAAGTATTTTCTTTCATAAATTCAACGGAAAAGATATGTGGATTGATTGATTGATGGTTTGTGATCATGATTAATCAATAAATTGATTGATTGATCGTTTGATTGATTGATTGATCGACTGATTGACAGTTTGTAAAATGGCGAGGGGACGTTTTTTCGAATTTTGCACTTGATTTAATTACTTGTTTGATATCAAAACTTGATTGATTGATCTCTTATCATGATCTGATCACTTTAATCATGATTTGATTGATTGATAAATACTTTGTATAGCCTAAAATGGCACATTTTACATTGGTTTATTCATTGTCTATACGTTTTGTGCAGTTCAGTGACAAATATCTAACGCACAATTTTACATGTAGGATTGAGAAAAATACTCTCCTCCTCATCTTACATAGGAAAAAAGGAATGGCGATTGAGTTATTCTAACACTAGATTTGCTATTGCAAGCAATAGCGGAGGATGTCACCCTGTACTGGACGTTGTCACAGTAGCAACAACCATTTTGAGTGTACCAAAGTCAAATGGCACATCTATTATACATTCTGGAATTGGCATGTCTTTGATCCCCCCTTTTTTTTTCTCCCGTAGAATAAGTTTGAGTTCTATACATAGTTTGGGAATTCTTTAGAATCTAAAATTAGACCCACGCGCGAGGAAGAACGTGGCGTCACGTGATGCGCAAGTATATTATCGTGGACTTAGCACATTTATATTCTTTTTAGAGGGACCTTGGACAGACAACATGTGTATATATTGACGGAGCGGCATACTAACTGTTCATTTTGTTCTTTAATAGCTCGCGTATCACACGATACATGTATCTTATCTTGTACAATTAAATTACACGTTCATCGATTGATTTCAGCTAATGTGTATATTTTAGCAGGTGTGTAATTCACGGATGTGTACTGTAATGCAAGTACAGAAATGTCATTAATATGTACTCTTAGTGTCTCTCTCTCTCTCTCTCTCTCTCTCTCTCTCTCTCTCTCTCTCTCTCTCTCTCTCTCTCGGCGATTTTCTTTCACAGCACGATTTTTGTATAGAATAGAAGCACGATAAATTATATATTTTTTTCTTCTAGCATATTCTAGGAGATGTTTTGCAGTACAGATTTGTATTTTATCGTATGCACATACTCTTGATTACGGAATTTTGCCTCAAATTTACGAGGTGTTTTATATATAAAAAAGAAGATGTTGTATGATTGCCAATCAGACAACTCTCCACAAGAGACCAAATGACACAGAAATTAACAACTATAGGTCACCGTACGGCCTTTAACAATGAGCAAAGCCCATACTGCATAGTCAGTTTATGTTGGTTTTTTTTGCTGTTTCCATGGCAACGGCGGCCATTTTAAAATTCCAAAGACAAATAGCAACTCTGCAGATCTCAATTGACATTTCTGTGAAGTTTTATCAAGTTTGGAGCATTTTGAAATGTTTGGACATTTTTTAATTTGTGCTGTTTCCATGGTAACAGTGACCGATTCCAAAATTTTAAAGACATGTGCCACTTTGGCAGATGAACAGGAATATACCATGAAAGAATCATTGAATTTGACCTACCATTCTAAGTGAGTAAATGCTACTTTTAAGAATTTCCCATAGGGTCTAATGGTAAATGTTTGTCCAGTTTCCATGGTAATGGCAGCCATTTTGGAATTTCTAAATACGGTCAACACATCTTGGCATGCCAGATTACATTCCCATAAAGTTTCATCCAGTTGGGTCTTATAATGAAAGATTTAATGGATTTGCAATTTTGAATTTTTTTTCACATTTTTTCTGTTTCCATGGTAACGGCAGCCATTTTTTATGTTCCAAAGACCTACTGCAACTCGAAATTTTGTGTTCCTCATTATAGTAAACAATCATTAAGATTGGTTCCATTGGCTCCAAAAAAACTGCTGGACAAAAATCATTGGAAGAATAATAATAATAACAAAGAAACAGAGGAAAAGCAATATGTCACCCGACATTGTCGATCGGGTGACATAATAATACGCAAAAGTCGATTGATCAAAAGCAAATAAAAGGTATTTTCTTTCATAAATTCAACGGAAAAGATATGTGGATTGATTGATTGATGGTTTGTGATCATGATTAATCAATAAATTGATTGATTGATTGATTGATCGGCTGATTGACATTTGTAAAATGGCGAGGGGACGTTTTTTCGAATTTTGCACTTGATTTAATTACTTGTCTGATATCAAAACTTGATTGATTGATCTCTTATCATGATCTGATCACTTTAATCATGATTTCATTGATTGATAAATACTTTGTATAGCCTAAAATGGCACATTTTACATTGGTTTATTCATTGTCTATACGTTTTGTGCTGTTCAGTGACAAATATCTAACGCACAATTTTACATGTAGGATTGAGAAAAATACTCTCCTCCTCATCTTACATTAGAAAAAATGAATGGCGATTGAGTTATTCTAACACTAGATTTGCTATTGCAAGCAATAGCGGAGGATGTCACCCTGTACTGGACGTTGTCACAGTAGCAGCAACCATTTTGAGTGTACCAAAGTCAAATGGCACATCTATTATACATTCTGGAATTGGCATGTCTTTGATCCCCCTTTTTTTTCCTCCCGTAGAATAAGTTTGAGTTCTATACATAGTTTGGGAATTCTTTAGAATCTAAAATTAGACCCACGCGCGAGGAAGAACGTGGCGTCACGTGATGCGCAAGTATATTATCGTGGACTTAGCACATTTATATTCTTTTTAGAGGGGACCTTGGAACAGACAACATGTGTATATATTGACGGAGCGACATACTAACTGTTCATTTTGTTCTTCAATAGCTCGCGTATCACACGATACATGTATCTTATCTTGTACATTTAAATTACACGTTCATCGATTGATTTCAGCTAATGTGTATATTTTAGCAGGTGTGTAATTCACGGATGTGTACTGTAATGCAAGTACAGAAATGTCATTAATATGTACTCTTAGTGTCTCTCTCTCTCTCTCTCTCTCTCTCTCTCTCTCTCTCTCTCTCTCTCTCTCTCTCTCTCTCGGTGGCGATTTTTTCTTCACAGCACGATTTTTGTATAGAATAGAAGCACGATAAATTATATATTTTTTTCTTCTAGCATATTCTAGGAGATGTTTTGCAGTACAGATTTGTATTTTATCGTATGCACATACTCTTGATTACGGAATTTTGCCTCAAATTTACGAGGTGTTTTATATATAAAAAAGAAGATGTTGTATGATTGCCAATCAGACAACTCTCCACAAGAGACCAAATGACACAGAAATTAACAACTACAGGTCACCGTACGGCCTTTAACAATGAGCAAAGCCCATACTGCATAGTCAGTTTATGTTGGTTTTTTTTTTGCTGTTTCCATGGCAACGGCGGCCATTTTAAAATTCCAAAGACAAATAGCAACTCTGCAGATCTCAATTGACATTTCTGTGAAGTTTTATCAAGTTTGGAGCATTTTGAAATGTTTGGACATTTTTTAATTTGTGCTGTTTCCATGGTAACAGTGACCGATTCCAAAATTTTAAAGACATGTGCCACTTTGGCAGATGAACAGGAATATACCATGAAAGAATCATTGAATTTGACCTACCATTCTAAGTGAGTAAATGCTACTTTTAAGAATTTCCCATAGGGTCTAATGGTAAATGTTTGTCCAGTTTCCATGGTAATGGCAGCCATTTTGGAATTTCTAAATACGGTCAACACATCTTGGCATGCCAGATGACATTCCCATAAAGTTTCATCCAGTTGGGTCTTATAATGAAAGATTAAATGGATTTGCAATTTTGAATTTTTTCACATTTTTCTGTTTCCATGGTAACGGCAGCCATTTTTATGTTCCAAAGACCTACTGCAACTCGAAATTTTGTGTTCCTCATTATAGTAAACAATCATTAAGATTGGTTCCATTGGCTCCAAAAACTGCTGGACAAAAATCATTGGAAGAATAATAATAATAACAAAGAAACAGAGGAAAAGCAATATGTCACCCGACATTGTCGATCGGGTGACATAATAATACGCAAAAGTCGATTGATCAAAAGCAAATAAAAGGTATTTTCTTTCATAAATTCAACGGAAAAGATATGTGGATTGATTGATTGATGGTTTGTGATCATGATTAATCAATAAATTGATTGATTGATCGTTTGATTGATTGATTGATCGACTGATTGACAGTTTGTAAAATGGCGAGGGGACGTTTTTTCGAATTTTGCACTTGATTTAATTACTTGTTTGATATCAAAACTTGATTGATTGATCTCTTATCATGATCTGATCACTTTAATCATGATTTGATTGATTGATAAATACTTTTTATAGCCTAAAATGGCACATTTTACATTGGTTTATTCATTGTCTATACGTTTTGTGCAGTTCAGTGACAAATATCTAACGCACAATTTTACATGTAGGATTGAGAAAAATACTCTCCTCCTCATCTTACATAGGAAAAAAGGAATGGCGATTGAGTTATTCTAACACTAGATTTGCTATTGCAAGCAATAGCGGAGGATGTCACCCTGTACTGGACGTTGTCACAGTAGCAACAACCATTTTGAGTGTACCAAAGTCAAATGGCACATCTATTATACATTCTGGAATTGGCATGTCTTTGATCCTCCCCCCTTTTTTTCCTTTTCTCCTCCCGTAGAATAAGTTTGAGTTCTATACATAGTTTGGGAATTCTTTAGAATCTAAAATTAGACCCACGCGCGAGGAAGAACGTGGCGTCACGTGATGCGCAAGTATATTATCGTGGACTTAGCACATTTATATTCTTTTTAGAGGGACCTTGGACAGACAACATGTGTATATATTGACGGAGCGGCATACTAACTGTTCATTTTGTTCTTTAATAGCTCGCGTATCACACGATACATGTATCTTATCTTGTACAATTAAATTACACGTTCATCGATTGATTTCAGCTAATGTGTATATTTTAGCAGGTGTGTAATTCACGGATGTGTACTGTAATGCAAGTACAGAAATGTCATTAATATGTACTCTTAGTGTTCTCTCTCTCTCTCTCTCTCTCTCTCTCTCTCTCTCTGGCGATTTTTCTCTTCACAGCACGATTTTTGTATAGAATAGAAGCACGATAAATTATATATTTTTTTCTTCTAGCATATTCTAGGAGATGTTTTGCAGTACAGATTTGTATGTATTTTATCGTATGCACATACTCTTGATTACGGAATTTTGCCTCAAATTTACGAGGTGTTTTATATATAAAAAAGAAGATGTTGTATGATTGCCAATCAGACAACTCTCCACAAGAGACCAAATGACACAGAAATTAACAACTATAGGTCACCGTACGGCCTTCAACAATGAGCAAAGCCCATACTGCATAGTCAGTTTATGTTGGTTTTTTTGCTGTTTCCATGGCAACGGCGGCCATTTTAAAATTCCAAAGACAAATAGCAACTCTGCAGATCTCAATTGACATTTCTGTGAAGTTTTATCAAGTTTGGAGCATTTTGAAATGTTTGGACATTTTTTAATTTGTGCTGTTTCCATGGTAACAGTGACCGATTCCAAAATTTTAAAGACATGTGCCACTTTGGCAGATGAACAGGAATATACCATGAAAGAATCATTGAATTTGACCTACCATTCTAAGTGAGTAAATGCTACTTTTAAGAATTTCCCATAGGGTCTAATGGTAAATGTTTGTCCAGTTTCCATGGTAATGGCAGCCATTTTGGAATTTCTAAATACGGTCAACACATCTTGGCATGCCAGATGACATTCCCATAAAGTTTCATCCAGTTGGGTCTTATAATGAAAGATTAAATGGATTTGCAATTTTGAATTTTTTCACATTTTTCTGTTTCCATGGTAACGGCAGCCATTTTTATGTTCCAAAGACCTACTGCAACTCGAAATTTTGTGTTCCTCATTATAGTAAACAATCATTAAGATTGGTTCCATTGGCTCCAAAAACTGCTGGACAAAAATCATTGGAAGAATAATAATAATAACAAAACAGAAACAGAAACAGGAAAAGCAATATGTCACCCGACATTGTCGATCGGGTGACATAATAATACGCAAAAGTCGATTGATCAAAAGCAAATAAAAGGTATTTTCTTTCATAAATTCAACGGAAAAGATATGTGGATTGATTGATTGATGGTTTGTGATCATGATTAATCAATAAATTGATTGATTGATCGTTTGATTGATTGATTGATCGACTGATTGACAGTTTGTAAAATGGCGAGGGGACGTTTTTTCGAATTTTGCACTTGATTTAATTACTTGTTTGATATCAAAACTTGATTGATTGATCTCTTATCATGATCTGATCACTTTAATCATGATTTGATTGATTGATAAATACTTTGTATAGCCTAAAATGGCACATTTTACATTGGTTTATTCATTGTCTATACGTTTTGTGCTGTTCAGTGACAAATATCTAACGCACAATTTTACATGTAGGATTGAGAAAAATACTCTCCTCCTCATCTTACATTAGAAAAATGAATGGCGATTGAGTTATTCTAACACTAGATTTGCTATTGCAAGCAATAGCGGAGGATGTCACCCTGTACTGGACGTTGTCACAGTAGCAGCAACCATTTTGAGTGTACCAAAGTCAAATGGCACATCTATTATACATTCTGGAATTGGCATGTCTTTGATCCCCCTTTTTCTCCTCCCGTAGAATAAGTTTGAGTTCTATACATAGTTTGGGAATTCTTTAGAATCTAAAATTAGACCCACGCGCGAGGAAGAACGTGGCGTCACGTGATGCGCAAGTATATTATCGTGGACTTAGCACATTTATATTCTTTTTAGAGGGGACCTTGGACAGACAACATGTGTATATATTGACGGAGCGGCATACTAACTGTTCATTTTGTTCTTTAATAGCTCGCGTATCACACGATGCATGTATCTTATCTTGTACAATTAAATTACACGTTCATCGATTGATTTCAGCTAATGTGTATATTTTAGCAGGTGTGTAATTCACGGATGTGTACTGTAATGCAAGTACAGAAATGTCATTAATATGTACTCTTAGTGTCTCTCTCTCTCTCTCTCTCTCTCTCTCTCTCTCTCTCTCTGGCGATTTTCTTCACAGCACGATTTTTGTATAGAATAGAAGCACGATAAATTATATATTTTTTTCTTCTAGCATATTCTAGGAGATGTTTTGCAGTACAGATTTGTATGTATTTTATCGTATGCACATACTCTTGATTACGGAATTTTGCCTCAAATTTACGAGGTGTTTTATATATAAAAAAGAAGATGTTGTATGATTGCCAATCAGACAACTCTCCACAAGAGACCAAATGACACAGAAATTAACAACTACAGGTCACCGTACGGCCTTCAACAATGAGCAAAGCCCATACTGCATAGTCAGTTTATGTTGGTTTTTTTGCTGTTTCCATGGCAACGGCGGCCATTTTAAAATTCCAAAGACAAATAGCAACTCTGCAGATCTCAATTGACATTTCTGTGAAGTTTTATCAAGTTTGGAGCATTTTGAAATGTTTGGACATTTTTTAATTTGTGCTGTTTCCATGGTAACAGTGACCGATTCCAAAATTTTAAAGACATGTGCCACTTTGGCAGATGAACAGGAATATACCATGAAAGAATCATTGAATTTGACCTACCATTCTAAGTGAGTAAATGCTACTTTTAAGAATTTCCCATAGGGTCTAATGGTAAATGTTTGTCCAGTTTCCATGGTAATGGCAGCCATTTTGGAATTTCTAAATACGGTCAACACATCTTGGCATGCCAGATGACATTCCCATAAAGTTTCATCCAGTTGGGTCTTATAATGAAAGATTAAATGGATTTGCAATTTTGAATTTTTTCACATTTTTCTGTTTCCATGGTAACGGCAGCCATTTTTATGTTCCAAAGACCTACTGCAACTCGAAATTTTGTGTTCCTCATTATAGTAAACAATCATTAAGATTGGTTCCATTGGCTCCAAAAACTGCTGGACAAAAATCATTGGAAGAATAATAATAATAACAAAGAAACAGAGGAAAAGCAATATGTCACCCGACATTGTCGATCGGGTGACATAATAATACGCAAAAGTCGATTGATCAAAAGCAAATAAAGGTATTTTCTTTCATAAATTCAACGGAAAAGATATGTGGATTGATTGATTGATGGTTTGTGATCATGATTAATCAATAAATTGATTGATTGATCGTTTGATTGATTGATTGATCGACTGATTGACAGTTTGTAAAATGGCGAGGGGACGTTTTTTCGAATTTTGCACTTGATTTAATTACTTGTTTGATATCAAAACTTGATTGATTGATCTCTTATCATGATCTGATCACTTTAATCATGATTTGATTGATTGATAAATACTTTTTATAGCCTAAAATGGCACATTTTACATTGGTTTATTCATTGTCTATACGTTTTGTGCAGTTCAGTGACAAATATCTAACGCACAATTTTACATGTAGGATTGAGAAAAATACTCTCCTCCTCATCTTACATAGGAAAAAAGGAATGGCGATTGAGTTATTCTAACACTAGATTTGCTATTGCAAGCAATAGCGGAGGATGTCACCCTGTACTGGACGTTGTCACAGTAGCAACAACCATTTTGAGTGTACCAAAGTCAAATGGCACATCTATTATACATTCTGGAATTGGCATGTCTTTGATCCCCCTTTTCTTTTTCTCTTCCGTAGAATAAGTTTGAGTTCTATACATAGTTTGGGAATTCTTTAGAATCTAAAATTAGACCCACGCGCGAGGAAGAACGTGGCGTCACGTGATGCGCAAGTATATTATCGTGGACTTAGCACATTTATATTCTTTTTAGAGGGGACCTTGGACAGACAACATGTGTATATATTGACGGAGCGGCATACTAACTGTTCATTTTGTTCTTTAATAGCTCGCGTATCACACGATACATGTATCTTATCTTGTACAATTAAATTACACGTTCATCGATTGATTTCAGCTAATGTGTATATTTTAGCAGGTGTGTAATTCACGGATGTGTACTGTAATGCAAGTACAGAAATGTCATTAATATGTACTCTTAGTGTCTCTCTCTCTCTCTCTCTCTCTCTCTCTCTCTCTCTCTCTCTCTCTTCTCTCTCTCTCGGTGGCGATTTTCTCTTCACAGCACGATTTTGTGTAGAATAGAAGCACGATAAATTATATATTTTTTTCTTCTAGCATATTCTAGAAGATGTTTTGCAGTACAGATTTGTATTTGATCGTATGCACATACTCTTGATTACGGAATTTTGCCTCAAATTTACGAGGTGTTTTATATATAAAAAAGAAGATGTTGTATGATTGCCAATCAGACAACTCTCCACAAGAGACCAAATGACACAGAAATTAACAACTATAGGTCACCGTACGGCCTTCAACAATGAGCAAAGCCCATACTGCATAGTCAGTTTATGTTGGTTTTTTTGCTGTTTCCATGGCAACGGCGGCCATTTTAAAATTCCAAAGACAAATAGCAACTCTGCAGATCTCAATTGACATTTCTGTGAAGTTTTATCAAGTTTGGAGCATTTTGAAATGTTTGGACATTTTTTAATTTGTGCTGTTTCCATGGTAACAGTGACCGATTCCAAAATTTTAAAGACATGTGCCACTTTGGCAGATGAACAGGAATATACCATGAAAGAATCATTGAATTTGACCTACCATTCTAAGTGAGTAAATGCTACTTTTAAGAATTTCCCATAGGGTCTAATGGTAAATGTTTGTCCAGTTTCCATAGTAATGGCAGCCATTTTGGAATTTCTAAATACGGTCAACACATCTTGGCATGCCAGATTACATTCCCATAAAGTTTCATCCAGTTGGGTCTTATAATGAAAGATTTAAGGGATTTGCAATTTTGAATTTTTTCACATTTTTCTGTTTCCATGGTAACGGCAGCCATTTTTTATGTTCCAAAGACCTACTGCAACTCGAAATTTTGTGTTCCTCATTATTGTAAACAATCATTAAGATTGGTTCCATTGGCTCCAAAAAAAACTGCTGGACAAAAATCATTGGAAGAATAATAATAATAAC
The DNA here is from genome assembly GCA_017311375.1 of Mytilus coruscus. NCBI lineage: Eukaryota > Metazoa > Mollusca > Bivalvia > Mytilida > Mytilidae > Mytilus > Mytilus coruscus. Next base: position 56,425,564 of record CM029600.1, read on the forward strand.
AAAGAAACAGAGGAAAAGCAATATGTCACCCGACATTGTCGATCGGGTGACATAATAATACGCAAAAGTCGATTGATCAAAAGCAAATAAAAGGTATTTTCTTTCATAAATTCAACGGAAAAGATATGTGGATTGATTGATTGATGGTTTGTGATCATGATTAATCAATAAATTGATTGATTGATCGTTTGATTGATTGATTGATCGACTGATTGACAGTTTGTAAAATGGCGAGGGGACGTTTTTTCGAATTTTGCACTTGATTTAATTACTTGTTTGATATCAAAACTTGATTGATTGATCTCTTATCATGATCTGATCACTTTAATCATGATTTGATTGATTGATAAATACTTTGTATAGCCTAAAATGGCACATTTTACATTGGTTTATTCATTGTCTATACGTTTTGTGCTGTTCAGTGACAAATATCTAACGCACAATTTTACATGTAGGATTGAGAAAAATACTCTCCTCCTCATCTTACATAGGAAAAAAGGAATGGCGATTGAGTTATTCTAACACTAGATTTGCTATTGCAAGCAATAGCGGAGGATGTCACCCTGTACTGGACGTTGTCACAGTAGCAGCAACCATTTTGAGTGTACCAAAGTCAAATGGCACATCTATTATACATTCTGGAATTGGCATGTCTTTGATCCCCCCCCCTTTTCTCTTCCCGTAGAATAAGTTTGAGTTCTATACATAGTTTGGGAATTCTTTAGAATCTAAAATTAGACCCACGCGCGAGGAAGAACGTGGCGTCACGTGATGCGCAAGTATATTATCGTGGACTTAGCACATTTATATTCTTTTTAGAGGGACCTTGGACAGACAACATGTGTATATATTGACGGAGCGGCATACTAACTGTTCATTTTTGTTCTTTAATAGCTCGAGTATCACACGATACATGTAGCTTATCTTGTACAATTAAATTACACGTTCATCGATTGATTTCAGCTAATGTGTATATTTTAGCAGGTGTGTGATTCACGGATGTGTACTTTAACGCAAGTACAGAAATGTCATTAATATGTACTCTTAGTGTTTCTCTCTCTCTCTCTCTCTCTCTCTCTCTCTCTCTCTCTCTCTCTCTCTCTCTCTCGATTTTCTCTTCAAAGCACGATTTTTGTATAGAATAGAAGCACGTTAAATTATATATTTTTTTCTTCTAGCATATTCTAGAAGATGTTTTGCAGTACAGATTTGTATTTGATCGTATGCACATACTCTTGATTACATAATTTTGCCTCAAATTTACGAGGTGTTTTATATATAAAAAAGAAGATGTTGTATGATTGCCAATCAGACAACTCTCCACAAGAGACCAAATGACACAGAAATTAACAACTATAGGTCACCGTACGGCCTTCAACAATGAGCAAAGCCCATACTGCATAGTCAGTTTATGTTGGTTTTTTTGCTGTTTCCATGGCAACGGCGGCCATTTTGAAAATTCCAAAGACAAATAGCAACTCTGCACATCTCAGTTGACATTTCTGTGGAGTTTTATCAAGTTCGGAGCATTTTGAAATTTTTGTACATTTTTGAATTTGTGCTGTTTCCATGGTAACAGTGACCGATTCTAAAATTTTAAAGACAGATGCCACTTTGGCAAATGACCAGGAATATACCATGAAAGAATCATTGAATTTGACCTACCATTCTAAGTGAGTAAATGCTACTTTTAAGAATTTCCCATAGGGTCTAATGGTAAATGTTTGTCCAGTTTCCATGGTAATGGCAGCCATTTTGGAATTTCTAAATACGGTCAACACATCTTGGCATGCCAGATGACATTCCCATAAAGTTTCATCCAGTTGGGTCTTATAATGAAAGATTAAATGGATTTGCAATTTTGATTTTTTTTTCACATTTTTTCTGTTTCCATGGTAACGGCAGCCATTTTTTATGTTCCAAAGACCTACTGCAACTCGAAATTTTGTGTTCCTCATTATAGTAAACAATCATTAAGATTGGTTCCATTGGCTCCAAAAAAACTGCTGGACAAAAATCATTGGAAGAATAATAATAATAACAAAGAAACAGAGGAAAAGCAATATGTCACCCGACATTGTCGATCGGGTGACATAATAATACGCAAAAGTCGATTGATCAAAAGCAAATAAAAGGTATTTTCTTTCATAAATTCAACGGAAAAGATATGTGGATTGATTGATTGATGGTTTGTGATCATGATTAATCAATAAATTGATTGATTGATCGTTTGATTGATTGATTGATCGACTGATTGACAGTTTGTAAAATGGCGAGGGGACGTTTTTTCGAATTTTGCACTTGATTTAATTACTTGTTTGATATCAAAACTTGATTGATTGATCTCTTATCATGATCTGATCACTTTAATCATGATTTGATTGATTGATAAATACTTTTTATAGCCTAAAATGGCACATTTTACATTGGTTTATTCATTGTCTATACGTTTTGTGCAGTTCAGTGACAAATATCTAACGCACAATTTTACATGTAGGATTGAGAAAAATACTCTCCTCCTCATCTTACATAGGAAAAAAGGAATGGCGATTGAGTTATTCTAACACTAGATTTGCTATTGCAAGCAATAGCGGAGGATGTCACCCTGTACTGGACGTTGTCACAGTAGCAACAACCATTTTGAGTGTACCAAAGTCAAATGGCACATCTATTATACATTCTGGAATTGGCATATCTTTGATCCCCCTTTTTTTCCTTCCCGTAGAATAAGTTTGAGTTCTATTCATAGTTTGGGAATTCTTTAGAATCTAAAATTAAACCCACGCGCGAGGAAGAACGTGGCGTCACGTGATGCGCAAGTATATTATCGTGGACTTAGCACATTTATATTCTTTTTAGAGGGGACCTTGGAACAGACAACATGTGTATATATTGACGGAGCGACATACTAACTGTTCATTTTGTTCTTCAATAGCTCGCGTATCACACGATACATGTATCTTATCTTGTACATTTAAATTACACGTTCATCGATTGATTTCAGCTAATGTGTATATTTTAGCAGGTGTGTAATTCACGGATGTGTACTGTAATGCAAGTACAGAAATGTCATTAATATGTACTCTTAGTGTTTCTCTCTCTCTCTCTCTCTCTCTCTCTCTCTCTCTCTCTCGGTGGCGATTTTCTCTTCACAGCACGATTTTTGTATAGAATAGAAGCACGTTAAATTATATATTTTTTTCTTCTAGCATATTCTAGAAGATGTTTTGCAGTACAGATTTGTATTTGATCGTATGCACATACTCTTGATTACGGAATTTTGCCTCAAATTTACGAGGTGTTTTATATATAAAAAAGAAGATGTTGTATGATTGCCAATCAGACAACTCTCCACAAGAGACCAAATGACACAGAAATTAACAACTATAGGTCACCGTACGGCCTTTAACAATGAGCAAAGCCCATACTGCATAGTCAGTTTATGTTGGTTTTTTTTGCTGTTTCCATGGCAACGGCGGCCATTTTAAAAATTCCAAAGACAAATAGCAACTCTGCAGATCTCAATTGACATTTCTGTGAAGTTTTATCAAGTTTGGAGCATTTTGAAATGTTTGGACATTTTTTAATTTGTGCTGTTTCCATGGTAACAGTGACCGATTCCAAAATTTTAAAGACATGTGCCACTTTGGCAGATGAACAGGAATATACCATGAAAGAATCATTGAATTTGACCTACCATTCTAAGTGAGTAAATGCTACTTTTAAGAATTTCCCATAGGGTCTAATGGTAAATGTTTGTCCAGTTTCCATGGTAATGGCAGCCATTTTGGAATTTCTAAATACGGTCAACACATCTTGGCATGCCAGATTACATTCCCATAAAGTTTCATCCAGTTGGGTCTTATAATGAAAGATTTAATGGATTTGCAATTTTGAATTTTTTTTCACATTTTTTCTGTTTCCATGGTAACGGCAGCCATTTTTTATGTTCCAAAGACCTACTGCAACTCGAAATTTTGTGTTCCTCATTATAGTAAACAATCATTAAGATTGGTTCCATTGGCTCCAAAAAAACTGCTGGACAAAAATCATTGGAAGAATAATAATAATAACAAAGAAACAGAGGAAAAGCAATATGTCACCCGACATTGTCGATCGGGTGACATAATAATACGCAAAAGTCGATTGATCAAAAGCAAATAAAAGGTATTTTCTTTCATAAATTCAACGGAAAAGATATGTGGATTGATTGATTGATGGTTTGTGATCATGATTAATCAATAAATTGATTGATCGTTTGATTGATTGATTGATCGACTGATTGACAGTTTGTAAAATGGCGAGGGGACGTTTTTTCGAATTTTGCACTTGATTTAATTACTTGTTTGATATCAAAACTTGATTGATTGATCTCTTATCATGATCTGATCACTTTAATCATGATTTGATTGATTGATAAATACTTTGTATAGCCTAAAATGGCACATTTTACATTGGTTTATTCATTGTCTATACGTTTTGTGCTGTTCAGTGACAAATATCTAACGCACAATTTTACATGTAGGATTGAGAAAAATACTCTCCTCCTCATCTTACATAGGAAAAAAGGAATGGCGATTGAGTTATTCTAACACTAGATTTGCTATTGCAAGCAATAGCGGAGGATGTCACCCTGTACTGGACGTTGTCACAGTAGCAGCAACCATTTTGAGTGTACCAAAGTCAAATGGCACATCTATTATACATTCTGGAATTGGCATGTCTTTGATCCCCCTTTTTCTCCTTTTTCCCGTAGAATAAGTTTGAGTTCTATACATAGTTTGGGAATTCTTTAGAATCTAAAATTAGACCCACGCGCGAGGAAGAACGTGGCGTCACGTGATGCGCAAGTATATTATCGTGGACTTAGCACATTTATATTCTTTTTAGAGGGGACCTTGGACAGACAACATGTGTATATATTGACGGAGCGGTATACTAACTGTTCATTTTGTTCTTTAATAGCTCGCGTATCACACGATGCATGTATCTTATCTTGTACAATTAAATTACACGTTCATCGATTGATTTCAGCTAATGTGTATATTTTAGCAGGTGTGTAATTCACGGATGTGTACTGTAATGCAAGTACAGAAATGTCATTAATATGTACTCTTAGTGTTTCTCTCTCTCTCTCTCTCTCTCTCTCTCTCTCTCTCTCGGTGGCGATTTTTTCTTCACAGCACGATTTTTGTATAGAATAGAAGCACGTTAAATTATATATTTTTTTCTTCTAGCATATTCTAGAAGATGTTTTGCAGTACAGATTTGTATTTGATCGTATGCACATACTCTTGATTACGGAATTTTGCCTCAAATTTACGAGGTGTTTTATATATAAAAAAGAAGATGTTGTATGATTGCCAATCAGACAACTCTCCACAAGAGACCAAATGACACAGAAATTAACAACTATAGGTCACCGTACGGCCTTTAACAATGAGCAAAGCCCATACTGCATAGTCAGTTTATGTTGGTTTTTTTGCTGTTTCCATGGCAACGGCGGCCATTTTAAAATTCCAAAGACAAATAGCAACTCTGCAGATCTCAATTGACATTTCTGTGAAGTTTTATCAAGTTTGGAGCATTTTGAAATGTTTGGACATTTTTTAATTTGTGCTGTTTCCATGGTAACAGTGACCGATTCCAAAATTTTAAAGACATGTGCCACTTTGGCAGATGAACAGGAATATACCATGAAAGAATCATTGAATTTGACCTACCATTCTAAGTGAGTAAATGCTACTTTTAAGAATTTCCCATAGGGTCTAATGGTAAATGTTTGTCCAGTTTCCATGGTAATGGCAGCCATTTTGAATTTCTAAATACGGTCAACACATCTTGGCATGCCAGATTACATTCCCATTATCTTTGCAACTCGAAAGATGACACCCTGGTTCCTTGGGTTATAGTGCACCCATCATTAAGATTGGTTCCATTCTATAGCTCCAAGAAAATGGTAGGACAAAATAAGGGTGGAAGAAGAATAAGAATAATAATAACAAGTAATCCTGTGTTAGGATGCTAACACAAAAGTCGCCAAAACGGCCCCAACCATTGTTCTGCTGTTTCCATGGTAACGGCAGCCATTTTGAAATTTCAAAGTCGGATAGCACATCTACACATGACAGGTCACATTACTTACAAGTTTCATAAAATTGGACCAATTTTCAAATTTAGGCATTCGTGTTTCCATGGTTACGGTGGCCATTTTGAAATTTCAAAGTCAAATGCCACATCTACATAAGACAGTCAACATTTGTGTAAAGTTTCATTAAGTTTGAAGCATTTTGAATTTTTGACATTTTGCAGTTTCCATGGTAACGGCAGCCATTTGAAAATTCCAAAGTCGGCCATTTCTGAAATTCATTAAAGTCAAATTCCAAATCTACATACACTTTTGTTGTTTCCATGTTAACATCTCTGTAAAATTTCATTAAATTTGAAGCATTTTTAAATTTGAAATTTTCAAATTTTGCAGTTTCCATGGTAAACGGCGGCCATTTTAAAATTCCAAAGTCGAATTACAGCTACATATGGTGCTACCTGTAATAATCTATCATTATATAACATAAAAAGTACATAGGAGTAATTCAACACTAACACATGACTAATCACGTGACTATTGTTCTAGAATGTTCCATGAAAATTGACCCCCTAAAATAATGCCAAGATGACCCCGGGCTGAAATAAAAAATGTGGCATGGACACCTGGACATCGGTCTCTTGTATTACACAAAACTTAAAGGTTCTACCAGTAGCGAATCAATAGTCGAAAAATGACCCCACCCATGTTCCGGCCCCAAAAGTGCCAAGATGACCCCATTTGAAATAAAAATAGTGAATGCACCCCTAGGATACTACCCCAACATCATACCAAATATAAAGTTTCCATCATTTAAGGCTTGGAAGAAAATGGTCGGACAAATTAGGGTTAAGAATAATAATAATAATAATAATAATAATAATAATAAAAATAATAAGAAACGGGACAAAAACATAAAGTCTCCAAAACTCCGTTTTGGCGACTTAATAATAAGAAACGGGACAAAAACAATAAGTCTCCAAAACTCCGTTTTGGCGACTTAATAAGAAAAAAAAGAAACGTAGAATAACAATATGTCACCCCAACTCCGTTGAGGGTGCCATAAAAAGAAACGTAGAATAACAATACGTCACCCCAACTCCGTTGAGGGTGCCATAAAAAGAAACGAACAATAACAATATGTCACCCCAACTCCGTTGAGGGTGCCATAATAATACGCAAAAGCGAATTAAAGGTATTTTCTTTGATAAAATATCACTAAGTAAGAAAAAAACTGAGGAAATTCCTCAAGTGAAATCTGAGGAAACCCAAAGTACACAGGAGGTTTTTTCCAAAGCAGCATTTGATGATGAGGACGTTGATTTTTCACTGGACGTCACGGACATCAAAGGGACAGAAAAACGCGAAGAAGAAAAAACTGGGGATGACTTTGCTGGGATAATATCCACAGCAGTGAAAGAACTCAGAGCTAAAATGGAAATCCGTTTTGCTATAGCAAAAGCAAGGGAAGGCCTGGCATATGGATTACAAGAAGGGAACAATGTCCCTCCGTTCTGCCGTATTCAATTGTCCTGTAGACCGGATGTTCTTGATAAAAACATCTACCTTGAACTACAAAAAACATGGGACCAAAAAGAGGAATCAATTAGAAAGACCCTATTGACTGAAAGTGTTGAGTTCTTTGACTCTAAACTTCAAGTTATCAATGATGAATTGAAGTCAACCCTGGATACTACAAAAGAAGTCATTGGTATAGCCAGTAAAACGCAGGAGACGCCCGTAAAGAACTAGTGAGAAGATTTATAGACATGAAGGACAAACAACAGAAACGACTTCTAGAATTTAAAACAGACATACGTAGTAGAAAAACATCGGATTTGAAATTACAGAAAACTGGAAAAACAAAGGGACAGGAGAAATAAACCATATTAATCTAAAGGAACTGTTGCATTTTCTCATATCGGAATTAACAATAAACAATAAATATTTTATTGTTTCATTTTGGAATAACTAGACCCGGCAAGTATTTACTGCTAAAAACAATAATATCTTTTTTTTTTTTTATTACTATGTAATTTGGAATTTAAAATATCCATTAAATTGGTAGTTTGAAGTATTTGTTTTGTCTTAATATAATTGGAGAAGTAACTAAGCCAATGAATTCAGTTTAGGCAAATACACCACGCCTCCTACCATTTTGTTTTGTTGATATTGCATTGAAAATAGTTTTCAGATACTAGTCTCTGTGATCACAGAAATGGCTAGACATTATAAGAAATATGCTAAAAGAAATAAACATAAACGAAGGCTGAAGAATAAAGCTGCAATGCAGCAAAGTAAGCTAAACTTTATGCTATCACAAGCTAGAAAACAGGTTGTTAATCTTTCGCATAGAAAATTAACTGATGATGAGTATTTGGTATTATCCAGAGGTTTGAAATTCATTCCTTCACCGTCAGTCAAAAGGGCAAAGCAGGATTTATTACATGATTTTGATGAATTAGCCAGAAAAATGAGATGTCGTTACTTATATCATGGTAACTTGATGAAATTCATCCTTTCAAAGTTAAATCTGGACACACACCACCTTTAACCTGCAACACCCTTGAAAATTACCTGTTTAATACAAAGCACGAATTATCTTCAATGCAAATTGAAAATTTCGAAACAATCTAAGTGTCTCACAGAAGTCCGGCATTTCTTCTCTGTTAAATGATGAATCATTAATCATTAAGAAAGCCGATAAAAGTAATAATGTTGTTATTTTAGATAAGGTCAATTACCTACTTGAAGGCGATCGCCAATTAAATACACAACATTACACCAAATTGGAAAACTTTGACCTAAAAGCACTTAGATGTAATATCAATACATATGTCAATGGCATGTACACCAAAGGTGTTATAGATTACTCCACATTTAATTACCTTAATAATGGTGATAAAATTGATTATGGGCCTGGGTATATGCATATCTTGCCTAAAATACACCGATTAAATGAATCGGAATTAGTAAAATCAATAAATATGGGTTTAACATTGATAACATAATGCCGCCTTGTCGGACAATCATATCTCAGATTGGTACTGTCACAGAATCTATTGGACGCTATATCGACTATTTTTAGTACCTATGGTACAAAATCAACACACTTATATAAAGGATACGTCTGATCTAATATACAAGTTGGAAAGGATTAAGCCTAACGCAGATTGCTGGCTGTGTAGCTTTGATGTAGTATCAATGTACACTAATTGCCCGATTAATGAATTATTATCGGCAGTTAGAATTTCGTATGATCAGTTTGATAAATCAGATTACAAAATCAAATGCCCACCTACGGATGATTTAATTTATCTCCTTAGATTAATTTTAGAGAACAACATTTTTGATTTTAATGGACAGCTTTATAAGCAAAAAATAGGCGCCGCGATAGGAGCAGTGCCAAGCCCGGAAATCTGTGATATACTTATGTATAAAATTATGAAAGAAATTCTTTCTAAGTTTGAACATAGAAAAATATCTTTTCTATGGAAGGTATCGTGATGATATTATATTAATATATCACGGCGACTGGAAGGAAATAAAGGATTTGTTAGAGTTAGCAAATAATCATCATCCGTTCCTAAAATTCACACTAGAATTTTCATCTAAAGAAATAATATTTCTTGATGTTAATATTTTCAAAGGAACTAGGTTTTCTAATGAAAACATTTTGGATGTGAAAACACACTTCAAACCGACAAATGCATTCCTTTATCTAGATCGTAAAAGCTGTCACAGTCAACACGTGTTTGCAGGGTTTATCAAGGGCGAAGTTATCAGATACATTAGAACAACAAATAATGATGAGGATTTACAACATATTTTATTACAGTTCAGATTGAATTTAATAAAGAGAGGATACAAGGAGATTGAAATCGAAAAGTACATAAATGAGGCATTATCATGTAATAGATCTGATTTAATCAGTAAAAGGCCAAAAACACACAAAGGAAATTCCTTTAGTATTGGCAACGAAATTCAATCCATGCACTCATAAATTAAAACAATGCATTAGCAAACATTGGGATCTACTAAAACAGGATGCAGTTTGCAACGAAATATTTTCAAGCAGACCAATAATAGCTTATAAAAGCATAAAAATATAGCAGATCTATTGACAACGACAAAATTAAAATAAATTGATAGGTAAATCCCTGATGATGGCGGGCCTACAATGCTTAAACCCATTCATAAATGGTATACATTATCATTAGCATATAATACAAAACCGCCGAAACACTAAATTAGTGTCGGATTGATGTAAGCAATTACAAGTCTAGTAATACTAGCATCTTCTTTATCATTATATTGTAATATAATTACAATTGAATACTATGTATATGGAGTCTTCCGAATAAGATTTTTTGCATTCGGGATTTGGATAGATGTTAGAATGCGTGGATGTTAGGTGTCATTTATATACAAAGTTTTTGGATTGATGTAAGCAATTACAAGTCTAATAATACTAGCATCTTCTTTATCATTATATTGTAATATAATTACAATTGAATACTATGTATATGGAGTCTTCCGAATAAGATTTTTTGCATTCGGGATTTGGATAGATGTTGGAATGCGTGGATGTTAGGTGTCATTTATATACAAGGATTTATGTAAGCAATTACAAGTCTAGTAATACTAGCATCTTCTTTATCATTATATTGAAATATAATTACAATTGAATACTATGTATATGGAGTCTTCCGAATAAGATTTTTTGCATTCGGGATTTGGATAGATGTTGGAATGCGTGGATGCTAGGTGTCATTTATATACAAAGCATATTTATATTCTTTTTAGAGGGAGCTTGGACAGACAACATGTGTATATATTGACGGAGCGGCATACTAACTGTTCATTTTGTTCTTCAATAGCTCGCGTATCTCACGATACATGTATCTTATCTTGTACAATTAGATTACACGTTCATCGATTGATTTCAGCTAATGTGTATATTTTAGCAGGTTTGTGATTCACGGATGTGTACTGTTATGCAAGTACAGAAATGTCACTAATATGTACTCTTAGTGTTTCTCTCTCTCTCTCGGTGGCGATTTTCTTATCAAAGTACGATTTTGTAAAGAATAGAAGCACGTTAAATTATATATATTTTTCTTCTAGCATATTCTAGAAGACGTTTTGCAGTACAGATTTGTACAAATGTATTGATCGTATGCACATACTCTTGATTACGGAATTTTGCCTCAAATTTACGAGGCGTTTTATATATAGAAAAGAAGATGTGGTATGATTGGCAATGAGACAACTCTCCACAAGAGACCAAATGACACAGAAATTAACAACTATAGGTCACCGTACGGCCTTCAACAATGAGCAAAGCCCATACTGCATAGTCAGTTTATGTCCTCCCCGGCTGTTTTCATGGCAACGGCGGCCATTTTGGAAATTCCAAAGTCAAATTCCAAATCTACATACACTCGTTAACATCTCTGTAAAATTTCATTAAATTTGAAGCATTTAAAAAAAATCACATTTTGCAGTTTCCATGGTAACGGCGGCCATTTTAAAATTCCAAAGTCGAATTACAGCTACATATGGTGCTACCTGTAATAATCTATCATTATATAACATAAAAGTACATAGGAATAATTCAACACTATCACATGACTAATCACATGACTATTGTTCTAGAATGTTCCATGAAAATTGACCCCTAAAATAGTGCCAAGATGACCCCGGGCTGAAATAAAAATGTGGAATGGACACCTGGACATCGGTCTCTTGTATTACACAAAACTTTAAGGTTCTACCAGTAGCGAATCAATAGTCGAAAATGACCCCACCCATGTTCCGGCCCCAAAAGTGCCAAGTTGACCCCATTTGAAATAAAAATAGCGAATGCACCCTAGGGATACTACCCCAACATCATACCAAATATAAAGTTTCCATCATTTAAGGCTTGGAAGAAAATGGTCGGACAAATTAGGGTTAAGAATAATAATAATAATAATAATAATAACAAGTAATCCTGTGTTAGGATGCTAACACAAAAGTCGCCAAAACGGCCCCAACCATTGTTCTGCTGTTTCCATGGTAACAGCAGCCATTTTGAAATTTCAAAGTCGGATATTACATCTACACCTGACAGGTCACATTACTTACAAGTTTCATAAAATTGGACCAATTTTCAAATTTAGGCATTCGTGTTTCCATGGTTACGGTGGCCATTTTGGAATTCCAAAATCAAATGCCACATCTACATGTACATAAGACAGTCAACATTTGTGTAAAGTTTCATTAAGTTTAAAGCATTTTGAATTTTTTGACATTTTGCAGTTTCCATGGTAACGGCAGCCATTTTGAAAATTCCAAAGTTGGATGGCACATCTACACATGACAGGTCACATTACTGTCAAGTTTCATAAAGATTGGATCAAATCTAGATTTTCGCATTTTGTTGTTTCCATGGCAACGGCGGCCATTTTGGAAATTCCAAAGTCAAATTCCAAATCTACATACACTCGTTAACATCTCTGTAAAATTTCATTAAATTTGAAGCATTTTAAAAAAATTTCATATTTTTGCAGTTTCCATGGTAACGGCGGCCATTTTAAAATTCCAAAGTCGAATTACAGCTACATATGGTGCTACCTGTAATAATCTATCATTATATAACATAAAAAGTACATAGGAATAATTCAACACTATCACATGACTAATCACATGACTATTGTTCTAGAGTGTTCCATGAAAATTGACCCCTAAAATAATGCCAAGATGACCCCGGGCTGAAATAAAAATGTGGAATGGACACCTGGACATCGGTCTCTTGTATTACACAAAACTTTAAGGTTCTACCAGTAGCGAATCAATAGTCGAAAATGACCCCACCCATGTTCCGGCCCCAAAAGTGCCAAGTTGACCCCATTTGAAATAAAAATAGCGAATGCACCCTAGGGATACTACCCCAACATCATACCAAATATAAAGTTTCCATCATTTAAGGCTTGGAAGAAAATGGTCGGACAAATTAGGGTTAAGAAGAATAATAATAATAATAATAATAATAATAATAATAATAAGAAACGGGACAAAAACATAAAGTCTCCAAAACTCCGTTTTGGCGACTTAATAACAAATAATCCTGTGTTAGGATGCTAACACAAAAGTCATAAAACGGCCCTCAACCATTGTTCTGCTGTTTCCATGGTAACGGCAGCCATTTTGAAATTTCATAGTCGGATAGCACATCTAAGCATGACAGGTTATATTACTTACAAGTTTCTTAAAAGTTGGACCAATTTTCAAATTTAGGCATTCGTGTTTCCATGGCAACGGCGGCCATTTTGAAAATTCAAAGACAAATAGCAACTCTGCACATCTCAGTTGACATTTCAGTGAAGTTTTATCAAGTTTGGGGCATTTTGAAATTTCTGAAATTTTGAAATTTTGGCTGGTTTCCATGGTTACAAAGACCATTCCCAAAATGTAATGACAGATGCCACATTGGTACATGGGAGGAACATACCATCAAAGTTTCAATGGATTTGACCTACCATTTTAAGAGAGTAAAGGCTACTTTATGGTTTTCAAGCATTTTGACCTTTTTGCATTGTTTCCATGGTAACGGCAGCCATTTTGGATATTGCAAAGTCAAACTGCTGTTGCATATGGTGCTACCCATTATAATATACCATCATATAACATTTCATGTCTCTAGAATTAATGCAACACTGATGTTCTAGAATGTTCCATGAAAATTAACCCCCCTCAAATTATGCCAAGGAGACCCCTACTGAAATAAAAAAAGTTCCATGTTGAAGCAGACATGTGTCTCTTAATATTCATAAAAGTAATCATAATTCCATCTACTCTACATACAGTAGCAAATTTAAGAAATGTAAAATAAATTTGACCCCACCCATCTTTGAGCCCCCCTAATTATGCCAAGATGACACCCTGGTATCATGAACATTGGGTTCTGCAACCCCCATGATGCAGACCCATACCCAGAAAAAATATAAAGTTTCCATCCTCTATAGCTTCCAAGAAAATGGTAGGACAGTTTAAGGGTTTAGAAAAAGAAGAATAAGAATAATAATAATAAGAAACGGGACAAAAACAATAAGTCTCCAAAACTCCGTTTTGGCGACTTAATAATAAGAAACGGGACAAAAACATAAAGTCTCCAAAACTCCGTTTTGGCGACTTAACTAGATTTCACCCTGTACTGGACATTGTCACAGTAGCAGCAACCACTTAAAGTGTACCAAAGTCAAATGGCACATCTATTATACATGCTGGAATTGGCATGTCTTTGATTCCCCACCCCCTTTTTTTTTTCTCATCCCGTAGAATAGGTTTGAGTTCTATACATAGTTTGGGAATTCTTTAGAATCTAAAATTAGACCCACGCGCGAGGAAGAACGTGGCGTCACGTGATGTGCAAGTATATTATCGTGGACTTAGCATATTTATATTCTTTTAGAGGGACCTTGGACAGACAACATGTGTATATATTGACGGAGCGCCATACTAACTGTTCATTTTGTTCTTCAATAGTTCGCGTATCTCACGATACATGTATCTTATTTTGTACAATTAAATTACACGTTCATCGATTGATTTCAGCTAATGTGTATATTTTAGCAGGTGTGTGATTCACGGATGTGTACTGTTATGCAAGTACAGAAATGTCACTAATATGTACTCTTAGTGTTTCTCTCTCTCTCGGTGGCGATTTTCTCTTCAAAGTACAATTTTGTAAAGAATAGAAGCACGTTAAATTATATATTTTTTCTTCTAGCATATTCTAGAAAATGTTTTGCAGTACAGATTTGTACAAATGTATTGATCGTATGCACAAACTCTTGATTATGGAATTTTGCCTCAAATTTACGAGGCGTTTTATATATAGAAAAGAAGATGTGGTATGATTGGCAATGAGACAACTCTCCACAAGAGACCAAATGACACAGAAATTAACAACTATAGGTCACCGTACGGCCTTCAACAATGAGCAAAGCCCATACTGCATAGTCAGTTTATGTCCTCCCCGGCTGTTTTCATGGCAACGGCGGCCATTTTGGAAATTCAAAGTCAAATTCCAAATCTACATACACTCGTTAACATCTCTGTAAAATTTCATTAAATTTGAAGCATTTAAAAAAATCACATTTTGCAGTTTCCATGGTAACGGCGGCCATTTTAAAATTCCAAAGTCGAATTACAGCTACATATGGTGCTACCTGTAATAATCTATCATTATATAACATAAAAGTACATAGGAATAATTCAACACTATCACATGGCTAATCACATGACTATTGTTCTAGAATGTTCCATGAAAATTGACCCCTAAAATAGTGCCAAGATGACCCCGGGCTGAAATAAAAATGTGGAATGGACACCTGGACATCGGTCTCTTGTATTACACAAAACTTTAAGGTTCTACCAGTAGCGAATCAATAGTCGAAAATGACCCCACCCATGTTCCGGCCCCAAAAAGTGCCAAGTTGACCCCATTTGAAATAAAAATAGCGAATGCACCCTAGGATACTACCCCAACATCATACCAAATATAAAGTTTCCATCATTTAAGGCTTGGAAGAAAATGGTCGGACAAATTAGGGTTAAGAATAATAATAATAATAATAAGTAATCCTGTGTTAGGATGCTAACACAAAAGTCGCCAAAACAGCCCCAACCATTGTTCTGCTGTTTCCATGGTAACGGCAGCCATTTTGAGATTTCTTAGTCGGATAGCACATCTACACATGACAGGTCACATTACTTACAAGTTTCATAAAAATTGGACCAATTTTCAAATTTAGGCATTCGTGTTTCCATGGTTACGGTGGCCATTTTGGAAGTTCAAAGTCAAATGCCACATCTACATAAGACAGTCAACATTTGTGTAAAGTTTCATTAAGTTTGAAGCATTTTGAATTTTTGACATTTTGCAGTTTCCATGGTAACGGCAGCTATTTTGAAAATTCCAAAGTCAGATGGCACATCTACACATGACAGGTCATATTACTGTCAAGTTTCATAAAGATTGGACCAAATCTAGATTTTTCGCATTTTTGTTGTTTCCATGGCAACGGCGGCCATTTTGGAAATTCCAAAGTCAAATTCCAAATCTACATACACTCGTTAACATCTCTGTAAAATTTCATTAAATTTGAAGCATTTTAAAAATTTTTCACATTTTTGCAGTTTCCATGGTAACGGCGGCCATTTTAAAAATTCCAAAGTCGAGTTCCAGCTAGATATGGTGCTACCTGTAATAATCTATCATTATATAATATAAAAAGTACATAGGAATAATTCAATACTATCACATGACTAATCACATGACTATTGTTCTAGAATGTTCCATGAAAATTGACCCCCTAAAATAATGCCAAGTTGACCCCGGGTTGAAATAAAAAATGTGGAATGGACACCTGGACATCGGTCTCTTGTATTACACAAAACTTAAAGGTTCTACCAGTAGCGAATCAATAGTCGAAAAATGACCCCACCCATGTTCCGGCCCCAAATAGTGCCAAGTTGACCCCATTTGAAATAAAAATAGTGAATGCACCCTAGGGATACTATCCCAACATCATACCAAATATAAAGTTTCCATCATTTAAGGCTTGGAAGAAAATGGTCGGACAAATTAGGGTTAAGAATAATAATAATAATAATAATAATAATAATAATAATAATAATAATAAGAAACGGGACAAAAATAAAGTCTCCAAAACTCCGTTTTGGCGACTTAATAATAATAATAATAAGAAACGGGACAAAAACATAAAGTCTCCAAAACTCCGTTTTGGCGACTTAACTAGATTTCACCCTGTACTGGACATTGTCACAGTAGCAGCAACCACTTAAAGTGTACCAAAGTCAAATGGCACATCTATTATACATGCTGGAATTGGCATGTCTTTGATTCCCACCCCTTTTTTTTTCTCATCCCGTAGAATAGGTTTGAGTTCTATACATAGTTTGGGAATTCTTTAGAATCTAAAATTAGACCCACGCGCGAGGAAGAACGTGGCGTCACGTGATGTGCAAGTATATTATCGTGGACTTAGCATATTTATATTCTTTTAGAGGGACCTTGGACAGACAACATGTGTATATATTGACGGAGCGCCATACTAACTGTTCATTTTGTTCTTCAATAGTTCGCGTATCTCACGATACATGTATCTTATTTTGTACAATTAAATTACACGTTCATCGATTGATTTCAGCTAATGTGTATATTTTAGCAGGTGTTTGATTCACGGATGTGTACTGTTATGCAAGTACAGAAATGTCACTAATATGTACTCTTAGTGTTTCTCTCTCTCGGTGGCGATTTTCTCTTCAAAGTACAATTTTGTAAAGAATAGAAGCACGTTAAATTATATATTTTTTCTTCTAGCATATTCTAGAAGATGTTTTGCAGTACAGATTTGTACAAATGTATTGATCGTATGCACAAACTCTTGATTATGGAATTTTGCCTCAAATTTACGAGGCGTTTTATATATAGAAAAGAAGATGTGGTATGATTGGCTATGAGACAACTCTCCACAAGAGACCAAATGACACAGAAATTAACAACTATAGGTCACCGTACGGCCTTCAACAATGAGCAAAGCCCATACTGCATAGTCAGTTTATGTCCTCCCCGGCTGTTTTCATGGCAACGGCGGCCATTTTGGAAATTCCAAAGTCAAATTCTAAATCTACATACACTCGTTAACATCTCTGTAAAATTTCATTAAATTTGAAGCATTTAAAAAAAATCACATTTTGCAGTTTCCATGGTAACGGCGGCCATTTTAAAATTCCAAAGTCGAATTACAGCTACATATGGTGCTACCTGTAATAATCTATCATTATATAACATAAAAAGTACATAGGAATAATTCAACACTATCACATGACTAATCACATGACTATTGTTCTAGAATGTTCCATGAAAATTGACCCCTAAAATAGTGCCAAGATGACCCCGGGCTGAAATAAAAATGTGGAATGGACACCTGGACATCGGTCTCTTGTATTACACAAAACTTTAAGGTTCTACCAGTAGCGAATCAATAGTCGAAAATGACCCCACCCATGTTCCGGCCCCAAAAGTGCCAAGTTGACCCCATTTGAAATAAAAATAGCGAATGCACCCTAGGATACTACCCCAACATCATACCAAATATAAAGTTTCCATCATTTAAGGCTTGGAAGAAAATGGTCGGACAAATTAGGGTTAAGAATAATAATAATAATAATAATAATAATAAGTAATCCTGTGTTAGGATGCTAACACAAAAGTCGCCAAAACGGCCCCCAACCATTGTTCTGCTGTTTCCATGGTAACGGCAGCCCTTTTTAAAATTTCATAGTCGGATAGCACATCTACACATGACAGGTCACATTACTTACAAGTTTCATAAAAATTAGAAGAATTTTCAAATTTAGGCATTCATGTTTCCATGGTTACGGAGGCCATTTTGGAAATTCCAAAGTCAAATGCCACTTCTATATCAGACAGTCAACATTTGTGTAAAGTTTCATTAAGTTTGAAGCATTTTGAATTTTTTGACATTTTTGCAGTTTCCATGGTAACGGCAGCCATTTTGAAAATTCCAAAGTCGGATGGCGCATCTACACATGACAGGTCACATTACTGTCAAGTTTCATAAAGATTGGACCAAATCTAGATTTTTCGCATTTTTGTTGTTTCCATGGCAACGGCGGCCATTTTGGAAATTCCAAAGTCAAATTCCAAATCTACATACACTCGTTAACATCTCTGTAAAATTTCATTCAATTTGAAGCATTTAAAAATTTTCACATTTTGCAGTTTCCATGGTAACGGCGGCCATTTTAAAATTCCAAAGTCGAATTACAGCTACATATGGTGCTACCTGTAATAATCTATCATTATATAACATAAAAAGTACATAGGAATAATTCAACACTATCACATGACTAATCACATGACTATTGTTCTAGAATGTTCCATGAAAATTGACCCCCTAAAATAATGCCAAGATGACCCCGGGCTGAAATAAAAATGTGGAATGGACACCTGGACATCGGTCTCTTGTATTACACAAAACGTAAAGGTTCTACCAGTAGCGAATCAATAGTCGAAAATGACCCCACCCATGTTCCGGCCCCCAAAAGTGCCAAGTTGACCCCATTTTAAATAAAAATAGCGAATGCACCACTAGGATACTACCCCAACATCATACCAAATATAAAGTTTCCATCATTTAAGGCTTGGAAGAAAATGGTCGGACAAATTAGGGTTAAGAATAATAATAATAATAATAATAATAATAATAATAAGAAACGGGACAAAATATAAAGTCCCCAAACTCCGTTTTGGCGACTTAATAATAAGAAACGGGACAAAAACATAAAGTCTCCAAAACCCGTTTTGGCGACTTAACTAGATTTCACCCTGTACTGGACATTGTCACAGTAGCAGCAACCACTTAAAGTGTACCAAAGTCAAATGGCACATCTATTATACATGCTGGAATTGGCATGTCTTTGATTCCCACCCCTTTTTTTTTTCTCATCCCGTAGAATAGGTTTGAGTTCTATACATAGTTTGGGAATTCTTTAGAATCTAAAATTAGACCCACGCGCGAGGAAGAACGTGGCGTCACGTGATGTGCAAGTATATTATCGTGGACTTAGCATATTTATATTCTTTTAGAGGGACCTTGGACAGACAACATGTGTATATATTGACGGAGCGCCATACTAACTGTTCATTTTGTTCTTCAATAGTTCGCGTATCTCACGATACATGTATCTTATTTTGTACAATTAAATTACACGTTCATCGATTGATTTCAGCTAATGTGTATATTTTAGCAGGTGTTTGATTCACGGATGTGTACTGTTATGCAAGTACAGAAATGTCACTAATATGTACTCTTAGTGTTTCTCTCTCTCGGTGGCGATTTTCTCTTCAAAGTACAATTTTGTAAAGAATAGAAGCACGTTAAATTATATATTTTTTCTTCTAGCATATTCTAGAAGATGTTTTGCAGTACAGATTTGTACAAATGTATTGATCGTATGCACAAACTCTTGATTATGGAATTTTGCCTCAAATTTACGAGGCGTTTTATATATAGAAAAGAAGATGTGGTATGATTGGCAATGAGACAACTCTCCACAAGAGACCAAATGACACAGAAATTAACAACTATAGGTCACCGTACGGCCTTCAACAATGAGCAAAGCCCATACTGCATAGTCAGTTTATGTCCTCCCCGGCTGTTTTCATGGCAACGGCGGCCATTTTGGAAATTCCAAAGTCAAATTCCAAATCTACATACACTCGTTAACATCTCTGTAAAATTTCATTAAATTTGAAGCATTTAAAAAAAATCACATTTTGCAGTTTCCATGGTAACGGCGGCCATTTTAAAATTCCAAAGTCGAATTACAGCTACATATGGTGCTACCTGTAATAATCTATCATTATATAACATAAAAAGTACATAGGAATAATTCAACACTATCACATGACTAATCACATGACTATTGTTCTAGAATGTTCCATGAAAATTGACCCCTAAAATAGTGCCAAGATGACCCCAGGCTGAAATAAAAATGTGGAATGGACACCTGGACATCGGTCTCTTGTATTACACAAAACTTTAAGGTTCTACCAGTAGCGAATCAATAGTCGAAAATGACCCCACCCATGTTCCGGCCCCAAATAGTGCCAAGTTGACCCCATTTGAAATAAAAATAGCGAATGCACCCTAGGGATACTACCCCAACATCATACCAAATATAAAGTTTCCATCATTTAAGGCTTGGAAGAAAATGGTCGGACAAATTAGGGTTAAGAATAATAATAATAATAATAATAATAATAATAAGTAATAATCCTGTGTTAGGATGCTAACACAAAAGTCGCCAAACGGCCCCAAACCATTGTTCTGCTGTTTCCATGGTAACGGCAGCCATTTTGAAATTTCATAGTCGGATAGCACATCTACACATGACAGGTCACATTACTTACAAGTTTCATAAAATTGGACCAATTTTCAAATTTAGGCATTCGTGTTTCCATGGTTACGGTGGCCATTTTGAAATTCCAAAGTCAAATGCCACATCTACATAAGACAGTCAACATTTGTGTAAAGTCTAATTAAGTTTGGAGCATTTTGAATTTTTGACATTTTGCAGTTTCCATGGTAACGGCAGCCATTTTGAAAATTCCAAAGTCGGATGGCACATCTACACATGACAGGTCACATTACTGTCAAGTTTCATAAAGATTGGACCAAATCTAGATTTTTCGCATTTTGTTGTTTCCATGGCAACGGCGGCCATTTTGGAAATTCAAAGTCAAATTCCAAATCTACATACACTCGTTAACATCTCTGTAAAATTTCATTAAATTTGAAGCATTTTAAAAATTTTCACATTTTGCAGTTTCCATGGTAACGGCGGCCATTTTAAAATTCCAAAGTCGAATTACAGCTACATATGGTGCTACCTGTAATAATCTATCATTATATAACATAAAAAGTACATAGGAATAATTCAACACTATCACATGACTAATCACATGACTATTGTTCTAGAATGTTCCATGAAAATTGACCCCCTAAAATAATGCAAAGATGACCCCGGGCTGAAATAAAAAATGTGGAATGGACACCTGGACATCGGTCTCTTGTATTACACAAAACTTAAAGGTTCTACCTGTAGCGAATCAATAGTCGAAAAATGACCCCACCCATGTCCCGGCCCCCAAAAAGTGCCAAGTTGACCCCCATTTGAAATAAAAATAGTGAATGCACCCTAGGATACTACCCCAACATCATACCAAATATAAAGTTTCCATCATTTAAGGCTTGGAAGAAAATGGTCGGACAAATTAGGGTTAAGAATAATAATAATAATAATAATAATAATAATAATAATAATAAGAAACGGGACAAAAACATAAAGTCTCCAAAACTCCGTTTTGGCGACTTAATAATAAGAAACGGGACAAAAACATAAAGTCTCCAAAACTCCGTTTTGGCGACTTAACTAGATTTCACCCTGTACTGGACATTGTCACAGTAGCAGCAACCACTTAAAGTGTACCAAAGTCAAATGGCACATCTATTATACATGCTGGAATTGGCATGTCTTTGATTCCCACCCCCTTTTTTTTTTTTCATCCCGTAGAATAGGTTTGAGTTCTATACATAGTTTGGGAATTCTTTAGAATCTAAAATTAGACCCACGCGCGAGGAAGAACGTGGCGTCACGTGATGTGCAAGTATATTATCGTGGACTTAGCATATTTATATTCTTTTAGAGGGACTTTGGACAGACAACATGTGTATATATTGACGGAGCGCCATACTAACTGTTCATTTTGTTCTTCAATAGCTCGCGTATCTCACGATACATGTATCTTATTTTGTACAATTAAATTACACGTTCATCGATTGATTTCAGCTAATGTGTATATTTTAGCAGGTGTGTGATTCACGGATGTGTACTGTTATGCAAGTACAGAAATGTCACTAATATGTACTCTTAGTGTTTCTCTCTCTCGGTGGCGATTTTCTCTCAAAGTACAATTTTGTAAAGAATAGAAGCACGTTAAATTATATATTTTTTCTTCTAGCATATTCTAGAAGATGTTTTGCAGTACAGATTTGTACAAATGTATTGATCGTATGCACAAACTCTTGATTATGGAATTTTGCCTCAAATTTACGAGGCGTTTTATATATAGAAAAGAAGATGTGGTATGATTGGCAATGAGACAACTCTCCACAAGAGACCAAATGACACAGAAATTAACAACTATAGGTCACCGTACGGCCTTCAACAATGAGCAAAGCCCATACTGCATAGTCAGTTTATGTCCTCCCCGGCTGTTTTCATGGCAACGGCGGCCATTTTGGAAATTCCAAAGTCAAATTCCAAATCTACATACACTCGTTAACATCTCTGTAAAATTTCATTAAATTTGAAGCATTTAAAAAAATCACATTTTGCAGTTTCCATGGTAACGGCGGCCATTTTAAAATTCCAAAGTCGAATTACAGCTACATATGGTGCTACCTGTAATAATCTATCATTATATAACATAAAAAGTACATAGGAATAATTCAACACTATCACATGACTAATCACATGACTATTGTTCTAGAATGTTCCATGAAAATTGACCCCTAAAATAGTGCCAAGATGACCCCAGGCTGAAATAAAAATGTGGAATGGACACCTGGACATCGGTCTCTTGTATTACACAAAACTTTAAGGTTCTACCAGTAGCGAATCAATAGTCGAAAATGACCCCACCCATGTTCCGGCCCCAAAAGTGCCAAGTTGACCCCATTTGAAATAAAAATAGCGAATGCACCCCTAGGATACTACCCCAACATCATACCAAATATAAAGTTTCCATCATTTAAGGCTTGGAAGAAAATGGTCGGACAAATTAGGGTTAAGAATAATAATAATAATAATAATAATAATAATAATAAGAAACGGGACAAAAACATAAAGTCTCCAAAACTCCGTTTTATGACTTAACTAGATTTCACCCTGTACTGGACATTGTCACAGTAGCAGCAACCACTTAAAGTGTACCAAAGTAAAATGGCACATCTATTATACATGCTGGAATTGGCATGTCTTTGATTCCCACCCCTGCCCCCCTTTTTTTTCTCATCCCGTAGAATAGTTTTGAGTTCTATATATAGTTTGGGAATTCTTTAGAATCTAAAATTAGATCCACGCGCGAGGAAGAACGTGGCGTCACGTGATGTGCAAGTATATTATCGTGGACTTAGCATATTTATATTCTTTTAGAGGGACCTTGGACAGACAACATGTGTATATATTGACGGAGCGCCATACTAACTGTTCATTTTGTTCTTCAATAGCTCGCGTATCTCACGATACATGTATCTTATTTTGTACAATTAAATTACACGTTCATCGATTGATTTCAGCTAATGTGTATATTTTAGCAGGTGTGTGATTCACGGATGTGTACTGTTATGCAAGTACAGAAATGTCACTAATATGTACTCTTAGTGTTTCTCTCTCTCGGTGGCGATTTTCTTCAAAGTACAATTTTGTAAAGAATAGAAGCACGTTAAATTATATATTTTTTCTTCTAGCATATTCTAGAAGATGTTTTGCAGTACAGATTTGTACAAATGTATTGATCGTATGCACAAACTCTTGATTATGGAATTTTGCCTCAAATTTACGAGGCGTTTTATATATAGAAAAGAAGATGTGGTATGATTGGCAATGAGACAACTCTCCACAAGAGACCAAATGACACAGAAATTAACAACTATAGGTCACCGTACGGCCTTCAACAATGAGCAAAGCCCATACTGCATAGTCAGTTTATGTCCTCCCCGGCTGTTTTCATGGCAACGGCGGCCATTTTGGAAATTCCAAAGTCAAATTCCAAATCTACATACACTCGTTAACATCTCTGTAAAATTTCATTAAATTTGAAGCATTTAAAAAAATCACATTTTGCAGTTTCCATGGTAACGGCGGCCATTTTAAAATTCCAAAGTCGAATTACAGCTACATATGGTGCTACCTGTAATAATCTATCATTATATAACATAAAAGTACATAGGAATAATTCAACACTATCACATGACTAATCACATGACTATTGTTCTAGAATGTTCCATGAAAATTGACCCCTAAAATAGTGCCAAGATGACCCCGGGCTGAAATAAAAATGTGGAATGGACACCTGGACATCGGTCTCTTGTATTACACAAAACTTTAAGGTTCTACCAGTAGCGAATCAATAGTCGAAAATGACCCCACCCATGTTCCGGCCCCAAAAGTGCCAAGTTGACCCCATTTGAAATAAAAATAGCGAATGCACCCTAGGGATACTACCCCAACATCATACCAAATATAAAGTTTCCATCATTTAAGGCTTGGAAGAAAATGGTCGGACAAATTAGGGTTAAGAATAATAATAATAATAATAATAATAATAATAAGAAACGGGACAAAATATAAAGTCTCCAAAACTCCGTTTTGGCGACTTAACTAGATTTCACCCTGTACTGGACATTGTCACAGTAGCAGCAACCACTTAAAGTGTACCAAAGTCAAATGGCACATCTATTATACATGCTGGAATTGGCATGTCTTTGATTCCCACCCCCTTTTTTTTTTCTCATCCCGTAGAATAGGTTTGAGTTCTAT
The DNA here is from genome assembly GCA_017311375.1 of Mytilus coruscus. Taxonomy (NCBI): domain Eukaryota; kingdom Metazoa; phylum Mollusca; class Bivalvia; order Mytilida; family Mytilidae; genus Mytilus; species Mytilus coruscus. Next base: position 56,450,852 of record CM029600.1, read on the forward strand.
ACATAGTTTGGGAATTCTTTAGAATCTAAAATTAGATCCACGCGCGAGGAAGAACGTGGCGTCACGTGATGTGCAAGTATATTATCGTGGACTTAGCATATTTATATTCTTTTAGAGGGACCTTGGACAGACAACATGTGTATATATTGACGGAGCGCCATACTAACTGTTCATTTTGTTCTTCAATAGCTCGCGTATCTCACGATACATGTATCTTATTTTGTACAATTAAATTACACGTTCATCGATTGATTTCAGCTAATGTGTATATTTTAGCAGGTGTGTGATTCACGGATGTGTACTGTTATGCAAGTACAGAAATGTCACTAATATGTACTCTTAGTGTTTCTCTCTCTCGGTGGCGATTTTCTTCAAAGTACAATTTTGTAAAGAATAGAAGCACGTTAAATTATATATTTTTTCTTCTAGCATATTCTAGAAGATGTTTTGCAGTACAGATTTGTACAAATGTATTGATCGTATGCACAAACTCTTGATTACGGAATTTTGCCTCAAATTTACGAGGCGTTTTATATATAGAAAAGAAGATGTGGTATGATTGGCAATGAGACAACTCTCCACAAGAGACCAAATGACACAGAAATTAACAACTATAGGTCACCGTACGGCCTTCAACAATGAGCAAAGCCCATACTGCATAGTCAGTTTATGTCCTCCCCGGCTGTTTTCATGGCAACGGCGGCCATTTTGAAATTCCAAAGTCAAATTCCAAATCTACATACACTCGTTAACATCTCTGTAAAATTTCATTAAATTTGAAGCATTTAAAAAAAATCACATTTTGCAGTTTCCATGGTAACGGCGGCCATTTTAAAATTCCAAAGTCGAATTACAGCTACATATGGTGCTACCTGTAATAATCTATCATTATATAACATAAAAAGTACATAGGAATAATTCAACACTATCACATGACTAATCACATGACTATTGTTCTAGAATGTTCCATGAAAATTGACCCCTAAAATAGTGCCAAGATGACCCCGGGCTGAAATAAAAATGTGGAATGGACACCTGGACATCGGTCTCTTGTATTACACAAAACTTTAAGGTTCTACCAGTAGCGAATCAATAGTCGAAAAATGACCCCACCCATGTTCCGGCCCCAAAAAGTGCCAAGTTGACCCCATTTGAAATAAAAATAGCGAATGCACCCTAGGGATACTACCCCAACATCATACCAAATATAAAGTTTCCATCATTTAAGGCTTGGAAGAAAATGGTCGGACAAATTAGGGTTAAGAATAATAATAATAATAATAATAATAATAATAATAATAATAAGAAACGGGACAAAATATAAAGTCTCCAAAACCCGTTTTGGCGACTTAACTAGATTTCACCCTGTACTGGACATTGTCACAGTAGCAGCAACCACTTAAAGTGTACCAAAGTCAAATGGCACATCTATTATACATGCTGGAATTGGCATGTCTTTGATTCCCCACCCCCTTTTTTTTTCTCATCCCGTAGAATAGGTTTGAGTTCTATACATAGTTTGGGAATTCTTTAGAATCTAAAATTAGACCCACGCGCGAGGAAGAACGTGGCGTCACGTGATGTGCAAGTATATTATCGTGGACTTAGCATATTTATATTCTTTTAGAGGGACCTTGGACAGACAACATGTGTATATCTTGACGGAGCGCCATACTAACTGTTCATTTTGTTCTTCAATAGCTCGCGTATCTCACGATACATGTATCTTATTTTGTACAATTAAATTACACGTTCATCGATTGATTTCAGCTAATGTGTATATTTTAGCAGGTGTGTGATTCACGGATGTGTACTGTTATGCAAGTACAGAAATGTCACTAATATGTACTCTTAGTGTTTCTCTCTCTCGGTGGCGATTTTCTCTTCAAAGTACAATTTTGTAAAGAATAGAAGCACGTTAAATTATATATTTTTTCTTCTAGCATATTCTAGAAGATGTTTTGCAGTACAGATTTGTACAAATGTATTGATCGTATGCACAAACTCTTGATTACGGAATTTTGCCTCAAATTTACGAGGCGTTTTATATATAGAAAAGAAGATGTGGTATGATTGGCAATGAGACAACTCTCCACAAGAGACCAAATGACACAGAAATTAACAACTATAGGTCACCGTACGGCCTTCAACAATGAGCAAAGCCCATACTGCATAGTCAGTTTATGTCCTCCCCGGCTGTTTTCATGGCAACGGCGGCCATTTTGGAAATTCCAAAGTCAAATTCCAAATCTACATACACTCGTTAACATCTCTGTAAAATTTCATTAAATTTGAAGCATTTAAAAAAATCACATTTTGCAGTTTCCATGGTAACGGCGGCCATTTTAAAATTCCAAAGTCGAATTACAGCTACATATGGTGCTACCTGTAATAATCTATCATTATATAACATAAAAAGTACATAGGAATAATTCAACACTATCACATGACTAATCACATGACTATTGTTCTAGAATGTTCCATGAAAATTGACCCCTAAAATAGTGCCAAGATGACCCCGGGCTGAAATAAAAATGTGGAATGGACACCTGGACATCGGTCTCTTGTATTACACAAAACTTTAAGGTTCTACCAGTAGCGAATCAATAGTCGAAAATGACCCCACCCATGTTCCGGCCCCAAAAGTGCCAAGCTGACCCCCATTTGAAATAAAAAATAGCGAATGCACCCCTAGGGATACTACCCCAACATGATACCAAATATAAAGTTTCCATCATTTAAGGCTTGGAAGAAAATGGTCGGACAAATTAGGGTTAAGAATAATAATAATAATAATAATAATAATAATAATAATAATAAGAAACGGAACAAAAACATAAAGTCTCCAAAACTCCGTTTTGGCGACTTAACTAGATTTCACCCTGTACTGGACATTGTCACAGTAGCAGCAACCACTTAAAGTGTACCAAAGTCAAATGGCACATCTATTATACATGCTGGAATTGGCATGTCTTTGATTCCCCACCCCCCTTTTTTTTTCTCATCCCGTAGAATAGGTTTGAGTTCTATACATAGTTTGGGAATTCTTTAGAATCTAAAATTAGACCCACGCGCGAGGAAGAACGTGGCGTCACGTGATGTGCAAGTATATTATCGTGGACTTAGCATATTTATATTCTTTTAGAGGGACCTTGGACAGACAACATGTGTATATATTGACGGAGCGCCATACTAACTGTTCATTTTGTTCTTCAATAGCTCGCGTATCTCACGATACATGTATCTTATTTTGTACAATTAAATTACACGTTCATCGATTGATTTCAGCTAATGTGTATATTTTAGCAGGTGTGTGATTCACGGATGTGTACTGTTATGCAAGTACAGAAATGTCACTAATATGTACTCTTAGTGTTTCTCTCTCTCTCGGTGGCGATTTTCTCTCAAAGTACAATTTTGTAAAGAATAGAAGCACGTTAAATTATATATTTTTTCTTCTAGCATATTCTAGAAGATGTTTTGCAGTACAGATTTGTACAAATGTATTGATCGTATGCACAAACTCTTGATTACGGAATTTTGCCTCAAATTTACGAGGCGTTTTATATATAGAAAAGAAGATGTGGTATGATTGGCAATGAGACAACTCTCCACAAGAGACCAAATGACACAGAAATTAACAACTATAGGTCACCGTACGGCCTTCAACAATGAGCAAAGCCCATACTGCATAGTCAGTTTATGTCCTCCCCGGCTGTTTTCATGGCAACGGCGGCCATTTTGGAAATTCCAAAGTCAAATTCCAAATCTACATACACTCGTTAACATCTCTGTAAAATTTCATTAAATTTGAAGCATTTAAAAAAATCACATTTTGCAGTTTCCATGGTAACGGCGGCCATTTTAAAATTCCAAAGTCGAATTACAGCTACATATGGTGCTACCTGTAATAATCTATCATTATATAACATAAAAAGTACATAGGAATAATTCAACACTATCACATGACTAATCACATGACTATTGTTCTAGAATGTTCCATGAAAATTGACCCCTAAAATAGTGCCAAGATGACCCCGGGCTGAAATAAAAATGTGGAATGGACACCTGGACATCGGTCTCTTGTATTACACAAAACTTTAAGGTTCTACCAGTAGCGAATCAATAGTCGAAAATGACCCCACCCATGTTCCGGCCCCAAAAAGTGCCAAGTTGACCCCATTTGAAATAAAAATAGCGAATGCACCCTAGGGATACTACCCCAACATCATACCAAATATAAAGTTTCCATCATTTAAGGCTTGGAAGAAAATGGTCGGACAAATTAGGGTTAAGAATAATAATAATAATAATAATAATAATAATAATAATAATAAGAAACGGAACAAAAACATAAAGTCTCCAAAACCCGTTTTGGCGACTTAACTAGATTTCACCCTGTACTGGACATTGTCACAGTAGCAGCAACCACTTAAAGTGTACCAAAGTCAAATGGCACATCTATTATACATGCTGGAATTGGCATGTCTTTGATTCCCCACCCCCTTTTTTTTCTCATCCCGTAGAATAGGTTTGAGTTCTATACATAGTTTGGGAATTCTTTAGAATCTAAAATTAGACCCACGCGCGAGGAAGAACGTGGCGTCACGTGATGTGCAAGTATATTATCGTGGACTTAGCATATTTATATTCTTTTTAGAGGAGACCTTGGACAGACAACATGTGTATATATTGACGGAGCGCCATACTTACTGTTCATTTTGTTCTTCAATAGCTCGCGTATCTCACGATACATGTATCTTATTTTGTACAATTAAATTACACGTTCATCGATTGATTTCAGCTAATGTGTATATTTTAGCAGGTGTGTGATTCACGGATGTGTACTGTTATGCAAGTACAGAAATGTCACTAATATGTACTCTTAGTGTTTCTCTCTCTCTCGGTGGCGATTTTCTTCAAAGTACAATTTTGTAAAGAATAGAAGCACGTTAAATTATATATTTTTTCTTCTAGCATATTCTAGAAGATGTTTTGCAGTACAGATTTGTACAAATGTATTGATCGTATGCACAAACTCTTGATTACGGAATTTTGCCTCAAATTTACGAGGCGTTTTATATATAGAAAAGAAGATGTGGTATGATTGGCAATGAGACAACTCTCCACAAGAGACCAAATGACACAGAAATTAACAACTATAGGTCACCGTACGGCCTTCAACAATGAGCAAAGCCCATACTGCATAGTCAGTTTATGTCCTCCCCGGCTGTTTTCATGGCAACGGCGGCCATTTTGGAAATTCCAAAGTCAAATTCCAAATCTACATACACTCGTTAACATCTCTGTAAAATTTCATTAAATTTGAAGCATTTAAAAAAATCACATTTTGCAGTTTCCATGGTAACGGCGGCCATTTTAAAATTCCAAAGTCGAATTACAGCTACATATGGTGCTACCTGTAATAATCTATCATTATATAACATAAAAAGTACATAGGAATAATTCAACACTATCACATGACTAATCACATGACTATTGTTCTAGAATGTTCCATGAAAATTGACCCCTAAAATAGTGCCAAGATGACCCCGGGCTGAAATAAAAATGTGGAATGGACACCTGGACATCGGTCTCTTGTATTACACAAAACTTTAAGGTTCTACCAGTAGCGAATCAATAGTCGAAAATGACCCCACCCATGTTCCGGCCCCCAAAAGTGCCAAGTTGACCCCATTTGAAATAAAAATAGCGAATGCACCCTAGGGATACTACCCCAACATCATACCAAATATAAAGTTTCCATCATTTAAGGCTTGGAAGAAAATGGTCGGACAAATTAGGGTTAAGAATAATAATAATAATAATAATAATAATAATAATAATAATAATAAGAAACGGAACAAAAACATAAAGTCTCCAAAACTCCGTTTTGGCGACTTAACTAGATTTCACCCTGTACTGGACATTGTCACAGTAGCAGCAACCACTTAAAGTGTACCAAAGTCAAATGGCACATCTATTATACATGCTGGAATTGGCATGTCTTTGATTCCCACCCCCTTTTTTTTTTCTCATCCCGTAGAATAGGTTTGAGTTCTATACATAGTTTGGGAATTCTTTAGAATCTAAAATTAGACCCACGCGCGAGGAAGAACGTGGCGTCACGTGATGTGCAAGTATATTATCGTGGACTTAGCATATTTATATTCTTTTAGAGGGACCTTGGACAGACAACATGTGTATATATTGACGGAGCGCCATACTTACTGTTCATTTTGTTCTTCAATAGCTCGCGTATCTCACGATACATGTATCTTATTTTGTACAATTAAATTACACGTTCATCGATTGATTTCAGCTAATGTGTATATTTTAGCAGGTGTGTGATTCACGGATGTGTACTGTTATGCAAGTACAGAAATGTCACTAATATGTACTCTTAGTGTTTCTCTCTCTCTCGGTGGCGATTTTCTCTTCAAAGTACAATTTTTGTAAAGAATAGAAGCACGTTAAATTATATATTTTTTTCTTCTAGCATATTCTAGAAGATGTTTTGCAGTACAGATTTGTACAAATGTATTGATCGTATGCACAAACTCTTGATTACGGAATTTTGCCTCAAATTTACGAGGCGTTTTATATATAGAAAAGAAGATGTGGTATGATTGGCAATGAGACAACTCTCCACAAGAGACCAAATGACACAGAAATTAACAACTATAGGTCACCGTACGGCCTTCAACAATGAGCAAAGCCCATACTGCATAGTCAGTTTATGTCCTCCCCGGCTGTTTTCATGGCAACGGCGGCCATTTTGGAAATTCCAAAGTCAAATTCCAAATCTACATACACTCGTTAACATCTCTGTAAAATTTCATTAAATTTGAAGCATTTAAAAAAAATCACATTTTGCAGTTTCCATGGTAACGGCGGCCATTTTAAAATTCCAAAGTCGAATTACAGCTACATATGGTGCTACCTGTAATAATCTATCATTATATAACATAAAAGTACATAGGAATAATTCAACACTATCACATGACTAATCACATGACTATTGTTCTAGAATGTTCCATGAAAATTGACCCCTAAAATAGTGCCAAGATGACCCCGGGCTGAAATAAAAATGTGGAATGGACACCTGGACATCGGTCTCTTGTATTACACAAAACTTTAAGGTTCTACCAGTAGCGAATCAATAGTCGAAAATGACCCCACCCATGTTCCGGCCCCAAAAAGTGCCAAGTTGACCCCATTTGAAATAAAAATAGCGAATGCACCCTAGGATACTACCCCAACATCATACCAAATATAAAGTTTCCATCATTTAAGGCTTGGAAGAAAATGGTCGGACAAATTAGGGTTAAGAATAATAATAATAATAATAATAATAATAATAATAAACGAAACGGGAAAAACATAAAGTCTCCAAAACTCCGTTTTAGGACTTAACTAGATTTCACCCTGTACTGGACATTGTCACAGTAGCAGCAACCACTTAAAGTGTACCAAAGTCAAATGGCACATCTATTATACATGCTGGAATTGGCATGTCTTTGATTCCCACCCCTTTTTTTTCTCATCCCGTAGAATAGGTTTGAGTTCTATACATAGTTTGGGAATTCTTTAGAATCTAAAATTAGACCCACGCGCGAGGAAGAACGTGGCGTCACGTGATGTGCAAGTATATTATCGTGGACTTAGCATATTTATATTCTTTTAGAGGGACCTTGGACAGACAACATGTGTATATATTGACGGAGCGCCATACTTACTGTTCATTTTGTTCTTCAATAGCTCGCGTATCTCACGATACATGTATCTTATTTTGTACAATTAAATTACACGTTCATCGATTGATTTCAGCTAATGTGTATATTTTAGCAGGTGTGTGATTCACGGATGTGTACTGTTATGCAAGTACAGAAATGTCACTAATATGTACTCTTAGTGTTTCTCTCTCTCGGTGGCGATTTTCTCTTCAAAGTACAATTTTGTAAAGAATAGAAGCACGTTAAATTATATATTTTTTCTTCTAGCATATTCTAGAAGATGTTTTGCAGTACAGATTTGTACAAATGTATTGATCGTATGCACAAACTCTTGATTACGGAATTTTGCCTCAAATTTACGAGGCGTTTTATATATAGAAAAGAAGATGTGGTATGATTGGCAATGAGACAACTCTCCACAAGAGACCAAATGACACAGAAATTAACAACTATAGGTCACCGTACGGCCTTCAACAATGAGCAAAGCCCATACTGCATAGTCAGTTTATGTCCTCCCCGGCTGTTTTCATGGCAACGGCGGCCATTTTGAAATTCCAAAGTCAAATTCCAAATCTACATACACTCGTTAACATCTCTGTAAAATTTCATTAAATTTGAAGCATTTAAAAAAATCACATTTTGCAGTTTCCATGGTAACGGCGGCCATTTTAAAATTCCAAAGTCGAATTACAGCTACATATGGTGCTACCTGTAATAATCTATCATTATATAACATAAAAGTACATAGGAATAATTCAACACTATCACATGACTAATCACATGACTATTGTTCTAGAATGTTCCATGAAAATTGACCCCTAAAATAGTGCCAAGATGACCCCGGGCTGAAATAAAAAATGTGGAATGGACACCTGGACATCGGTCTCTTGTATTACACAAAACTTTAAGGTTCTACCAGTAGCGAATCAATAGTCGAAAAATGACCCCACCCATGTTCCGGCCCCCAAAAAGTGCCAAGTTGACCCCATTTGAAATAAAAATAGCGAATGCACCCTAGGATACTACCCCAACATCATACCAAATATAAAGTTTCCATCATTTAAGGCTTGGAAGAAAATGGTCGGACAAATTAGGTTAAGAATAATAATAATAATAATAATAATAATAATAATAAGAAACGGAACAAAATATAAAGTCTCCAAAACTCCGTTTTGGCGACTTAACTAGATTTCACCCTGTACTGGACATTGTCACAGTAGCAGCAACCACTTAAAGTGTACCAAAGTCAAATGGCACATCTATTATACATGCTGGAATTGGCATGTCTTTGATCCCCCACCCCTTTTTTTTTTCTCATCCCGTAGAATAGGTTTGAGTTCTATACATAGTTTGGGAATTCTTTAGAATCTAAAATTAGACCCACGCGCGAGGAAGAACGTGGCGTCACGTGATGTGCAAGTATATTATCGTGGACTTAGCATATTTATATTCTTTTTAGAGGGGACCTTGGACAGACAACATGTGTATATATTGACGGAGCGCCATACTTACTGTTCATTTTGTTCTTCAATAGCTCGCGTATCTCACGATACATGTATCTTATTTTGTACAATTAAATTACACGTTCATCGATTGATTTCAGCTAATGTGTATATTTTAGCAGGTGTGTGATTCACGGATGTGTACTGTTATGCAAGTACAGAAATGTCACTAATATGTACTCTTAGTGTTTCTCTCTCTCTCGGTGGCGATTTTCTCTCAAAGTACAATTTTGTAAAGAATAGAAGCACGTTAAATTATATATTTTTTCTTCTAGCATATTCTAGAAGATGTTTTGCAGTACAGATTTGTACAAATGTATTGATCGTATGCACAAACTCTTGATTACGGAATTTTGCCTCAAATTTACGAGGCGTTTTATATATAGAAAAGAAGATGTGGTATGATTGGCAATGAGACAACTCTCCACAAGAGACCAAATGACACAGAAATTAACAACTATAGGTCACCGTACGGCCTTCAACAATGAGCAAAGCCCATACTGCATAGTCAGTTTATGTCCTCCCCGGCTGTTTTCATGGCAACGGCGGCCATTTTGGAAATTCCAAAGTCAATTGGTGCTGTATTGAATATTTGTACACATTCTTCGTCAAACTGTAATAAATGCCAGTGTTTCATTATACGTTTCTATTTTACGTATATATGGATTATATTTAGTTATTAAAACTAATGGAATAATTTGTTTTTCTTTTGATTTGTTTTGTTGTAGTAATTCAGTACGGTCAATTGATAAAGCATCAGTAATACTGTCATCTATTTCAACGCTATCATAACCCTATCTAATAATTTCACTTTGAAATTAGTTAGATTGTTTATTAATTTGTTATGGTCACTTGTGTTTCTAATTTGCCGTATTGCTTCACCTTTAATAAATCCTCTGAATACATGCTGTGGTGACAGCTATTTCTGTGTAGAAACAGATAAGAATTGTTTCTTTAAATGTATTTCAAGGTCAAGAATGCCATGTTGTAAATCTTTGACCTTTAATTACATCAACATCTAAGAACGACATTTTATCGTTTGAGATTTCATAAGTGAACTTTAATAAGGGTTATAATCATTTGCTAGATGAAACAAATCTATAATTTCATCTGATGTCCCATCATATATTATGAACCTATCGTCTCTATATCTGCCATGATAAAATATTTTGTCTTTATGTTGAAATGCAGAAATAATTTGATTCATTATTTCAAACATAAGTATGTCACAGATTTCCGGTGAAGAACTGCACCAATTGCCGTACCTATTATTTGTTTATAAATTTTTCCATCAAATTCAAATACATTGTTTTCTAAATGATTCTCAACAAATGTATTAATACATGGACCGGCGGAGCACTGACTTTGAAGTTTGATTTGAAACTGTCATAGGCTCGTTCAACCGCACCCAATAACGCTTCTTGAGGTAGATTAGTAAACATCTGTGTTATATCATACGAAACCAACAGGCTATTTGCCATAGGTTTTAATTTCTCAATGATATTAATGAACGATGTAGTATCTTTTATATATGTAGACTGATTTTGAACTATTGGTATAAGAAAATAGTCAACGTAATGACCTATAAGTTCGGTTACAGAACCACACTGTGATATAATTGGTCTGCCAGGTGGAATTATATTTAATTCATTTAATCCATCATGTTGTATTTGTTTAAACGTCTCAGTTTCAAGACGGTGAATTTTTGGGAGAATATAAATTCTCCCTAAACGTGCATCTCTTAATTTTGACCATTTGTTAAAAATTTGAATGATATATTGTCGATTATGCCTTGGTCGTATAATGATTTAACATACTCAATGACCTGGATTTTCAGTTCTGCCATGTTAAATGAATCTAATTGGCAGTAATGTTGAGTATTTAGCTGTCTTGTGACTTCTGCTATGTAGTCTAGCCTGTCTAAAATAACACAATTTGAATTTTTATCTGCCTTTTTTTATTACTATTGTTTCATCATTTTTCAAATTGCCCTTAGTAAGATTGTTTTTAACGTTTTTTTCTATTGGTAGAAAAGACAATTCAAGCTTTGTTAAATCTATATAGTTTTCCAACGTATGGCACGTAGAGGCAGCTTTATATCCTGTATTGTTACGAAATGGATGAAGGTCAGTTTTTTCTTGACTGAACATATACCGACATCGTAGTTTTCTAGCAAATTCATTGTAGTCTTTTAGTATAGACATTTTTGCATTTTTGCTTGATGGCGTTGGTATAAATTTCAAACCTTTGCCAACAGGATATATTCCTGATTTGATAATATGCGTTTTGATAGATTAACTACATGCTTTTCGCATGTGCAGTTCTTTGCTGCATATTATATTCATTCCGTTCTTTTTATTGTAGAATCGGAATTTTGCTTTTAGCATTTCTATTAAAACGACGTGCCATTTTGAGTTCACATTGGGTGATTCTCTTAGCTACGTGCCTTTGTTGAGCTCACATTGGGTGGCTGAAGAATTTTTAGGTTTACATGTTATAAACCTTGAAAAGATCCGCCCACATTCACGTGGGTTGATAGGCGGGAATAAGATAGCAGTGAGAAATTGTCCGTGTTGATGATGTATAAATTAGTCACATTGTTTTGTGGAATTTTTCAAAGTAAATCAGGCCATCAAGTATTTTTAACTCAAGGCTAAAAGCTTTGTCCACCGGAACAATAAATTAGCACTGTATCCCATCAAACAGGAAATGCGGATCGTTCTCAATGAAAACGATTCTCGGTGTGCAGTAGGACAGCCGTCCTTGCATACATTTTGTTATAATAAACACCCATGCAACCACGCATCCCATATTGCAAGATAGGACCCGACACTACTTTAGTGTTTCGGCAGTTAAGGATGGTCATTTTAAGATGCATTATTTGAATATAATCAAATATGAAAGTTATACATGTATATATTGATATATTTATATTTAAATTCTTCTTCAATATATCTAGTTATTATGACAGATCTGCCATCATCAGGGTCCAACTGTCAATTTTATGTTTAAGTCTTTAACTTTGATCTACAAAGCATATCTCCAACACTTTTGTGTTTGCTATACGCAACTATTGGTGCTGTATTGAATATTTGTACACATTCTTCGTCAAACTGTAATAAATGCCAGTGTTTCATTATACGTTTCTTTATTTTACGTATATATGGATTATATTTAGTTATTAAAACTAATGGAATAATTTGTTTTTTTTTGATTTGTTTTGTAGTAATTCAGTACGGTCAATTGATAAAGCATCAATACTGTCATCTATTTCAACGCTATCATAACCCCTATCTAATAATTTCACTTTGAAATTAGTTAGATTGTTTATTAATTTGTTATGGTCACTTGTGTTTCTAATTTGCCGTATTGCTTCACCTTTAATAAATCCTCTGAATACATGCTGTGAGTGACAGCTATTTTGTGTAGAAACAGATAAGAATTGGTTTCTTTAAAATGTATTTCAAGGTCAAGAATGCCATGTTGTAAATCTTTGACCTTTAATTACATCAACATCTAAGAACGACATTTTATCGTTTGAGATTTCATAAGTGAACTTTAATAAGGGTTATAATCATTTGCTAGATGAAACAAATCTATAATTTCATCTGATGTCCCATCATATATTATGAACCTATCGTCTCTATATCTGCCATGATAAAATATTTTGTCTTTATGTTGAAATGCAGAAATAATTTGATTCATTATTTCAAACATAAGTATGTCACAGATTTCCGGTGAAGGAACTGCACCAATTGCCGTACCTATTATTTGTTTATAAATTTTCCATCAAATTCAAATACATTGTTTTCTAAATGATTCTCAACAAATGTATTAATACATGGACCGGCGGAGCACTGACTTTGAAGTTTGATTTGTCAAAACTGTCATAGGCTCGTTCAACCGCACCCAATAACGCTTCTTGAGGTAGATTAGTAAACATCTGTGTTATATCATACGAAACCAACAGGCTATTTGCCATAGGTTTTAATTTCTCAATGATATTAATGAACGATGTAGTATCTTTTATATATGTAGACTGATTTTGAACTATTGGTATAAGAAAATAGTCAACGTAATGACCTATAAGTTCGGTTACAGAACCACACTGTGATATAATTGGTCTGCCAGGTGGAATTATATTTAATTCATTTAATCCATCATGTTGTATTTGTTTAAACGTCTCAGTTTCAAGACGGTGAATTTTGGAGAATATAAATTCTCCTAAACGTGCATCTCTTAATTTTTGACCATTTGTTAAAAATTTGAATGATATATTGTCGATTATGCCTTGGTCGTATAATGATTTAACATACTCAATGACCTGATTTTCAGTTCTGCCATGTTAAATGAATCTAATTGGCAGTAATGTTGAGTATTTAGCTGTCTTGTGACTTCTGCTATGTAGTCTAGCCTGTCTAAAATAACACAATTTGAATTTTTATCTGCCTTTTTTATTACTATTGTTTCATCATTTTTCAAATTGCGTAGCGCTATTCTTTCGCCCTTAGTAAGATTGTTTTAACGTTTTTCTATTGGTAGAAAAGACAATTCAAGCTTTGTTAAATCTATATAGTTTTCCAACGTATGGCACGTAGAGGCAGGTTTATATCCTGTATTGTTACGAAATGGATGAAGGTCAGTTTTTTCTTGACTGAACATATACCGACATCGTAGTTTTCTAGCAAATTCATTGTAGTCTTTTAGTATAGACATTTTTGCATTTTTGCTTGATGGCGTTGGTATAAATTTCAAGCCTTTTGCCAACAGGATATATTCCTGATTTGATAATATGCGTTTTGATAGATTAACTACATGCTTTTTCGCATGTGCAGTTCTTTGCTGCATATTATATTCATTCCGTTCTTTTTTATTGTAGAATCGGAATTTTTGCTTTTTAGCATTTCTATTAAAACGACGTGCCATTTTGAGTTCACATTGGGTGATTCTCTTAGCTACGTGCCTTTGTTGAGCTCACATTGGGTGGTTGAAGAATTTTAGGTTTACACATGTTATAAACCTTGAAAAGATCCGCCCACATTCACGTGGGTTGATAGGCGGGAATACCCAGGCTGAAATAAAAATGTGGAATGGACACCTGGACATCGGTCTCTTGTATTACACAAAACTTAAAGGTTCTACCAGTAGCGAATCAATAGTTGAAAATGACCCCACCCATTTTCCGGCCCCAAAAAGTGCCAAGTTGACCCCATTTGAAATAAAAATAGCGAATGCACCCTAGGGATACTACCCCAACATCATACCAAATATAAAGTTTCCATCATTTAAGGCTTGGAAGAAAATGGTCGGACAAATTAGGGTTAAGAAGAATAATAATAATAATAATAATAATAATAATAATAATAATAATAAGAAACGGGACAAAAACATAAAGTCTCCAAAACTCCGTTTTGGCGACTTAATAATAATAATAATAATAATAATAAGAAACGGGACAAAAACATAAAGTCTCCAAAACTCCGTTTTGGCGACTTAACTAGATTTCACCCTGTACTGGACTTTGTCACAGTAGCAGCAACCACTTAAAGTGTACCAAAGTCAAATGGCACATCTATTATACATGCTGGAATTGGCATGTCTTTGATTCCCCCCCCCCTTTTTGTTTTCTCATCCCGTAGAATAGGTTTGAGTTCTATACATAGTTTGGGAATTCTTTAGAATCTAAAATTAGACCCACGCGCGAGGAAGAACGTGGCGTCACGTGATGTGCAAGTATATTATCGTGGACTTAGCATATTTATATTCTTTTAGAGGGACCTTGGACAGACAACATGTGTATATATTGACGGAGCGCCATACTTACTGTTCATTTTGTTCTTCAATAGCTCGCGTATCTCACGATACATGTATCTTATTTTGTACAATTAAATTACACGTTCATCGATTGATTTCAGCTAATGTGTATATTTTAGCAGGTGTGTGATTCACGGATGTGTACTGTTATGCAAGTACAGAAATGTCACTAATATGTACTCTTAGTGTTTCTCTCTCTCTCGGTGGCGATTTTCTCTTCAAAGTACAATTTTGTAAAGAATAGAAGCACGTTAAATTATATATTTTTTCTTCTAGCATATTCTAGAAGATGTTTTGCAGTACAGATTTGTACAAATGTATTGATCGTATGCACAAACTCTTGATTACGGAATTTTGCCTCAAATTTACGAGGCGTTTTATATATAGAAAAGAAGATGTGGTATGATTGGCAATGAGACAACTCTCCACAAGAGACCAAATGACACAGAAATTAACAACTATAGGTCACCGTACGGCCTTCAACAATGAGCAAAGCCCATACTGCATAGTCAGTTTATGTCCTCCCCGGCTGTTTTCATGGCAACGGCGGCCATTTTGGAAATTCAAAGTCAAATTCCAAATCTACATACACTCGTTAACATCTCTGTAAAATTTCATTAAATTTGAAGCATTTAAAAAAAATCACATTTTGCAGTTTCCATGGTAACGGCGGCCATTTTAAAATTCCAAAGTCGAATTACAGCTACATATGGTGCTACCTGTAATAATCTATCATTATATAACATAAAAGTACATAGGAATAATTCAACACTATCACATGACTAATCACATGACTATTGTTCTAGAATGTTCCATGAAAATTGACCCCTAAAATAGTGCCAAGATGACCCCGGGCTGAAATAAAAATGTGGAATGGACACCTGGACATCGGTCTCTTGTATTACACAAAACTTTAAGGTTCTACCAGTAGCGAATCAATAGTCGAAAATGACCCCACCCATGTTCCGGCCCCAAAAAGTGCCAAGTTGACCCCATTTGAAATAAAAATAGCGAATGCACCCCTAGGGATACTACCCCAACATCATACCAAATATAAAGTTTCCATCATTTAAGGCTTGGAAGAAAATGGTCGGACAAATTAGGGTTAAGAATAATAATAATAAGTAATCCTGTGTTAGGATGCTAACACAAAAGTCGCCAAAACGGCCCCCAACCATTGTTCTGCTGTTTCCATGGTAACGGCAGCCGTTTTGAAATTTCAAAGTCGGAGATCACATCTACACGTGACAGGTCACATTACTTACAAGTTTCATAAAAATTGGACCAATTTTCAAATTTAGGCATTCGTGTTTCCATGGTTACGATGGCCATTTTGGAAATTCCAAAGTCAAATGCCACATCTACATAAGACAGTCAACATTTGTATATAGTTTCATTAAGTTTGAAGCATTTTGAATTTTTTGACATTTTTGCAGTTTCCATGGTTACGGCAGCCATTTTGAAAATTCCAAAGTCGGATGGCACATCTACACATGACAAATCACATTACTGTCAAGTTTCATAAAGATTGGACCTAACCTAGATTTTTCGCATTTTTGTTGTTTCCATGGCAACGGCGGCCATTTTGGAAATTCCAAAGTCAATTTCCAAATCTACATACACTCGTTAACATCTTTGTAAAATTTCATTAAATTTGAAGCATTTTAAAAAAATTTCACATTTTTGCAGTTTCCATGGTAACGGCGGCCATTTTAAAAATTCCAAAGTCGAATTACAGCTACATATGGTGCTACCTTTAATAATCTATCATTATATAACATAAAAAGTACATAGGAATAATTCAACACTATCACATGACTAATCACATGACTATTGTTCTAGAATGTTCCATGAAAATTGACCCCTAAAATAATGCCAAGATGACCCCAGGCTGAAATAAAAATGTGGAATGGACACCTGGACATCGGTCTCTTGTATTACACAAAACTTAAAGGTTCTACCAGTAGCGAATCAATAGTTGAAAAATGACCCCACCCATTTTCCGGCCCCAAAAAGTGCCAAGTTGACCCCATTTGAAATAAAAATAGCGAATGCACCCTAGGATACTACCCCAACATCATACCAAATATAAAGTTTCCATCATTTAAGGCTTGGAAGAAAATGGTCGGACAAATTAGGGTTAAGAAGAATAATAATAATAATAATAATAATAATAATAATAATAATAATAAGAACGGGACAAAACATAAAGTCTCCAAAACTCCGTTTTGGCGACTTAATAATAATAATAATAATAATAATAAGAAACGGGACAAAACATAAAGTCTCCAAAACTCCGTTTTGGCGACTTAACTAGATTTCACCCTGTACTGGACATTGTCACAGTAGCAGCAACCACTTAAAGTGTACCAAAGTCAAATGGCACATCTATTATACATGCTGGAATTGGCATGTCTTTGATCTCCCTTTTTTTCTCATCCCGTAGAATAGGTTTGAGTTCTATACATAGTTTTGGAATTCTTTAGAATCTAAAATTAGACCCACGCGCGAGGAAGAACGTGGCGTCACGTGATGTGCAAGTATATTATCGTGGACTTAGCATATTTATATTCTTTTAGAGGGACCTTGGACAGACAACATGTGTATATATTGACGGAGCGCCATACTAACTGTTCATTTTGTTCTTTAATAGCTCGCGTATCACACGATACTTGTATCTTATTTTGTACAATTAAATGACACGTTCATCGATTGATTTCAGCTAATGTGTATATTTTAGCAGGTGTGTAATTCACGGATGTGTACTGTAATGCAAGTACAGAAATTTCACTAATATGTACTCTTAGTGTTTCTCTCTCTGTCGGTGGCGATTTTCTCTTCACAGCACGATTTTGTATAGAATAGAAGCACGTTAAATTATATATTTTTTCTTCTAGCATATTCTAGAAGATGTTTTGCAGTACAGATTTGTATTTGATCGTATGCACATACTCTTGATAACGGAATTTTGCCTCAAATTTACGAGGTGTTTTATATATAAAAAGAAGATGTGGTATGATTGCTAATGAGACAACTCTCCGCAAGAGACCAAATGACACAGAAATTAACAACTATAGGTCAATGTACGGCCTTCAACAATGAGCAAAGCCCATACTGCATAGTCAGTTTATGTTTGTATTTTTGTTGTTTCCATGGCAACGGCGGCCATTTTGAAAATTCAAAGACAAATAGCAACTCTGCACATTTCAGTTGACATTTCAGTGAAGTTTTATCAAGTTTTGGGGCATTTTGAAATTTCTGAAATTTTTGAAATTTTGGTTGGTTTCCATGGTTACAAAGACCATTCCCAAAATGTAATGACAGATGCCACATTGGTACATGGGAGGAACATACCATCAAAGTTTCAATGGATTTGACGTACCATTTCAAGAGAGTAAAGGCTACTTTAAGGTTTTGAAGCATTTTGACCTTTTTGCATTGTTTCCATGGTAACGGCAGCCATTTTGGAAATTGCAAAGTCAAACTGCTGTTGCATATGGTGCTATCCATGATAATATACCATCATATAACATTTTATGTCTCTAGAATTAATGCAACACTGATGTTCTAGAATGTTCCATGAAAATTCACCCCCCTCAAATTATGCCAAGGAGACCTCCTACTGAAATAAAAAAAGTTCCATGTTGAAGCAGACATGTGTCTCTTAATATTCATAAAAGTAATCATAATTCCATCTACTCTACATACAGTAGCAAATTTAAGAAATGTAAAATAAATTTGACCCCACCCATCTTTGAGCCCCCCTAATTATGCCAAGATGACACCCTGGTATCATGAACATTGGGTTCTGCAACCCCCATGATGCAGACCCATACCCAGAAAAAATATAAAGTTTCCATCCTCTATAGCTTCCAAGAAAATGGTAGGACAGTTTAAGGGTTTAGAAAAAGAAGAATAAGAATAATAATAATAAGAAACGGGACAAAAACATAAAGTCTCCAAAACTCCGTTTTGGCGACTTAACTAGATTTCACCCTGTACTGGACATTGTCAGTAGCAGCAACCAATTAAAGTGTACCAAAGTCAAATGGCACATCTATTATACATGCTGGAATTGGCATGTCTTTGATTCCGCACCCCCTTTTTTCTCATCCCGTAGAATAGGTTTGAGTTCTATACATACTTTGGGAATTCTTTAGAATCTAAAATTAGACCCACGCGCGAGGAAGAACGTGGCGTCACGTGATGTGCAAGTATATTATCGTGGACTTAGCATATTTATATTCTTTTAGAGGGACCTTGGACAGACAACATGTGTATATATTGACGGAGCGCCATACTAACTGTTCATTTTGTTCTTTAATAGCTCGCGTATCACACGATACTTGTATCTTATTTTGTACAATTAAATGACACGTTCATCGATTGATTTCAGCTAATGTGTATATTTTAGCAGGTGTGTAATTCACGGATGTGTACTGTAATGCAAGTACAGAAATGTCACTAATATGTACTCTTAGTGTTTCTCTCTGTCGGTGGCGATTTTCTCTTCACAGCACGATTTTTGTATAGAATAGAAGCACGTTAAATTATATATTTTTTCTTCTAGCATATTCTAGAAGATGTTTTGCAGTACAGATTTGTATTTGATCGTATGCACATACTCTTGATAACGGAATTTTGCCTCAAATTTACGAGGTGTTTTATATATAAAAAGAAGATGTGGTATGATTGCTAATGAGACAACTCTCCGCAAGAGACCAAATGACACAGAAATTAACAACTATAGGTCAATGTACGGCCTTCAACAATGAGCAAAGCCCATACTGCATAGTCAGTTTATGTTTGTATTTTTGTTGTTTCCATGGCAACGGCGGCCATTTGAAAATTCAAAGACAAATAGCAACTCTGCACATTTCAGTTGACATTTCAGTGAAGTTTTATCAAGTTTTGGGGCATTTTGAAATTTCTGAAATTTTGAAATTTTGGTTGGTTTCCATGGTTACAAAGACCATTCCCAAAATGTAATGACAGATGCCACATTGGTACATGGGAGGGAACATACCATCAAAGTTTCAATGGATTTGACGTACCATTTCAAGAGAGTAAAGGCTACTTTAAGGTTTTTGAAGCATTTTGACCTTTTTTGCATTGTTTCCATGGTAACGGCAGCCATTTTGGAAATTGCAAAGTCAAACTGCTGTTGCATATGGTGCTATCCATGATAATATACCATCATATAACATTTTATGTCTCTAGAATTAATGCAACACTGATGTTCTAGAATGTTCCATGAAAATTCACCCCCCTCAAATTATGCCAAGGAGACCTCCTACTGAAATAAAAAAAGTTCCATGTTGAAGCAGACATGTGTCTCTTAATATTCATAAAAGTAATCATAATTCCATCTACTCTACATACAGTAGCAAATTTAAGAAATGTAAAATAAATTTGACCCCACCCATCTTTGAGCCCCTAATTATGCCAAGATGACACCCTGGTATCATGAACATTGGGTTCTGCAACCCCATGATGCAGACCCATACCCAGAAAAATATAAAGTTTCCATCCTCTATAGCTTCCAAGAAAATGGTAGGACAGTTTAAGGGTTTAGAAAAAGAAGAA
Organism: Mytilus coruscus; assembly: GCA_017311375.1. Classification (NCBI taxonomy): domain Eukaryota; kingdom Metazoa; phylum Mollusca; class Bivalvia; order Mytilida; family Mytilidae; genus Mytilus; species Mytilus coruscus. The sequence continues at coordinate 56,471,490 of CM029600.1, forward strand.
TAAGAATAATAATAATAAGAAACGGGACAAAAACAATAAGTCTCCAAAACTCCGTTTTGGCGACTTAATAAGAAACGGGACAAAAACATAAAGTCTCCAAAACTCCGTTTTGGCGACTTAACTAGATTTCACCCTGTACTGGACATTGTCAGTAGCAGCAACCAATTAAAGTGTACCAAAGTCAAATGGCACATCTATTATACATGCTGGAATTGGCATGTCTTTGATTCCGCACCCCCCTTTTTTTTCTCATCCCGTAGAATAGGTTTGAGTTCTATACATACTTTGGGAATTCTTTAGAATCTAAAATTAGACCCACGCGCGAGGAAGAACGTGGCGTCACGTGATGTGCAAGTATATTATCGTGGACTTAGCATATTTATATTCTTTTAGAGGGACCTTGGACAGACAACATGTGTATATATTGACGGAGCGCCATACTAACTGTTCATTTTGTTCTTTAATAGCTCGCGTATCACACGATACTTGTATCTTATTTTGTACAATTAAATGACACGTTCATCGATTGATTTCAGCTAATGTGTATATTTTAGCAGGTGTGTAATTCACGGATGTGTACTGTAATGCAAGTACAGAAATGTCACTAATATGTACTCTTAGTGTTTCTCTCTCTGTCGGTGGCGATTTTCTCTTCACAGCACGATTTTTGTATAGAATAGAAGCACGTTAAATTATATATTTTTTCTTCTAGCATATTCTAGAAGATGTTTTGCAGTACAGATTTGTATTTGATCGTATGCACATACTCTTGATAACGGAATTTTGCCTCAAATTTACGAGGTGTTTTATATATAAAAGAAGATGTGGTATGATTGCTAATGAGACAACTCTCCGCAAGAGACCAAATGACACAGAAATTAACAACTATAGGTCAATGTACGGCCTTCAACAATGAGCAAAGCCCATACTGCATAGTCAGTTTATGTTTGTATTTTTTGTTGTTTCCATGGCAACGGCGGCCATTTTGAAAATTCAAAAGACAAATAGCAACTCTGCACATTTCAGTTGACATTTCAGTGAAGTTTTATCAAGTTTTGGGGCATTTTGAAATTTCTGAAATTTTGAAATTTTGGTTGGTTTCCATGGTTACAAAGACCATTCCCAAAATGTAATGACAGATGCCACATTGGTACATGGGAGGAACATACCATCAAAGTTTCAATGGATTTGACGTACCATTTCAAGAGAGTAAAGGCTACTTTAAGGTTTTTGAAGCATTTTGACCTTTTGCATTGTTTCCATGGTAACGGCAGCCATTTTGGAAATTGCAAAGTCAAACTGCTGTTGCATATGGTGCTATCCATGATAATATACCATCATATAACATTTTATGTCTCTAGAATTAATGCAACACTGATGTTCTAGAATGTTCCATGAAAATTCACCCCTCAAATTATGCCAAGGAGACCTCCTACTGAAATAAAAAGTTCCATGTTGAAGCAGACATGTGTCTCTTAATATTCATAAAAGTAATCATAATTCCATCTACTCTACATACAGTAGCAAATTTAAGAAATGTAAAATAAATTTGACCCACCATCTTTGAGCCCCCCTAATTATGCCAAGATGACACCCTGGTATCATGAACATTGGGTTCTGCAACCCCCATGATGCAGACCCATACCCAGAAAAAATATAAAGTTTCCATCCTCTATAGCTTCCAAGAAAATGGTAGGACAGTTTAAGGGTTTAGAAAAAGAAGAATAAGAATAATAATAATAAGAAACGGGACAAAAACAATAAGTCTCCAAAACTCCGTTTTGGCGACTTAATAAGAAACGGGACAAAAACATAAAGTCTCCAAAACTCCGTTTTGGCGACTTAACTAGATTTCACCCTGTACTGGACATTGTCAGTAGCAGCAACCAATTAAAGTGTACCAAAGTCAAATGGCACATCTATTATACATGCTGGAATTGGCATGTCTTTGATTCCACACCCCTTTTTTTTCTCATCCCGTAGAATAGGTTTGAGTTCTATACATACTTTGGGAATTCTTTAGAATCTAAAATTAGACCCACGCGCGAGGAAGAACGTGGCGTCACGTGATGTGCAAGTATATTATCGTGGACTTAGCATATTTATATTCTTTTAGAGGGACCTTGGACAGACAACATGTGTATATATTGACGGAGCGCCATACTAACTGTTCATTTTGTTCTTTAATAGCTCGCGTATCACACGATACTTGTATCTTATTTTGTACAATTAAATGACACGTTCATCGATTGATTTCAGCTAATGTGTATATTTTAGCAGGTGTGTAATTCACGGATGTGTACTGTAATGCAAGTACAGAAATGTCACTAATATGTACTCTTAGTGTTTCTCTCTCTGTCGGTGGCGATTTTCTCTTCACAGCACGATTTTTGTATAGAATAGAAGCACGTTAAATTATATATTTTTTTCTTCTAGCATATTCTAGAAGATGTTTTGCAGTACAGATTTGTATTTGATCGTATGCACATACTCTTGATAACGGAATTTTGCCTCAAATTTACGAGGTGTTTTATATATAAAAAAGAAGATGTGGTATGATTGCTAATGAGACAACTCTCCGCAAGAGACCAAATGACACAGAAATTAACAACTATAGGTCAATGTACGGCCTTCAACAATGAGCAAAGCCCATACTGCATAGTCAGTTTATGTTTGTATTTTTTGTTGTTTCCATGGCAACGGCGGCCATTTTGAAAATTCAAAAGACAAATAGCAACTCTGCACATTTCAGTTGACATTTCAGTGAAGTTTTATCAAGTTTTGGGCATTTTGAAATTTCTGAAATTTTTGAAATTTTGGTTGGTTTCCATGGTTACAAAGACCATTCCCAAAATGTAATGACAGATGCCACATTGGTACATGGGAGGAACATACCATCAAAGTTTCAATGGATTTGACGTACCATTTCAAGAGAGTAAAGGCTACTTTAAGGTTTTGAAGCATTTTGACCTTTTTGCATTGTTTCCATGGTAACGGCAGCCATTTTGAAATTGCAAAGTCAAACTGCTGTTGCATATGGTGCTATCCATGATAATATACCATCATATAACATTTTATGTCTCTAGAATTAATGCAACACTGATGTTCTAGAATGTTCCATGAAAATTCACCCCCTCAAATTATGCCAAGGAGACCTCCTACTGAAATAAAAAAGTTCCATGTTGAAGCAGACATGTGTCTCTTAATATTCATAAAAGTAATCATAATTCCATCTACTCTACATACAGTAGCAAATTTAAGAAATGTAAAATAAATTTGACCCCACCCATCTTTGAGCCCCTAATTATGCCAAGATGACACCCTGGTATCATGAACATTGGGTTCTGCAACCCCATGATGCAGACCCATACCCAGAAAAATATAAAGTTTCCATCCTCTATAGCTTCCAAGAAAATGGTAGGACAGTTTAAGGGTTTAGAAAAGAAGAATAAGAATAATAATAATAAGAAACGGGACAAAACAATAAGTCTCCAAAACTCCGTTTTGGCGACTTAATAAGAAACAGGACAAAACATAAAGTCTCCAAAACTCCGTTTTGGCGACTTAACTAGATTTCACCCTGTACTGGACATTGTCAGTAGCAGCAACCAATTAAAGTGTACCAAAGTCAAATGGCACATCTATTATACATGCTGGAATTGGCATGTCTTTGATTCCGCACCCCTTTTTTTTCTCATCCGTAGAATAGGTTTGAGTTCTATACATACTTTGGGAATTCTTTAGAATCTAAAATTAGACCCACGCGCGAGGAAGAACGTGGCGTCACGTGATGTGCAAGTATATTATCGTGGACTTAGCATATTTATATTCTTTTAGAGGGACCTTGGACAGACAACATGTGTATATATTGACGGAGCGCCATACTAACTGTTCATTTTGTTCTTTAATAGCTCGCGTATCACACGATACTTGTATCTTATTTTGTACAATTAAATGACACGTTCATCGATTGATTTCAGCTAATGTGTATATTTTAGCAGGTGTGTAATTCACGGATGTGTACTGTAATGCAAGTACAGAAATGTCACTAATATGTACTCTTAGTGTTTCTCTCTCTGTCGGTGGCGATTTTCTCTTCACAGCACGATTTTGTATAGAATAGAAGCACGTTAAATTATATATTTTTCTTCTAGCATATTCTAGAAGATGTTTTGCAGTACAGATTTGTATTTGATCGTATGCACATACTCTTGATAACGGAATTTTGCCTCAAATTTACGAGGTGTTTTATATATAAAAAGAAGATGTGGTATGATTGCTAATGAGACAACTCTCCGCAAGAGACCAAATGACACAGAAATTAACAACTATAGGTCAATGTACGGCCTTCAACAATGAGCAAAGCCCATACTGCATAGTCAGTTTATGTTTGTATTTTTTGTTGTTTCCATGGCAACGGCGGCCATTTTGAAAATTCAAAAGACAAATAGCAACTCTGCACATTTCAGTTGACATTTCAGTGAAGTTTTATCAAGTTTTGGGGCATTTTGAAATTTCTGAAATTTTTGAAATTTTGGTTGGTTTCCATGGTTACAAAGACCATTCCCAAAATGTAATGACAGATGCCACATTGGTACATGGGAGGGAACATACCATCAAAGTTTCAATGGATTTGACGTACCATTTCAAGAGAGTAAAGGCTACTTTAAGGTTTTGAAGCATTTTGACCTTTTTGCATTGTTTCCATGGTAACGGCAGCCATTTTGGAAATTGCAAAGTCAAACTGCTGTTGCATATGGTGCTATCCATGATAATATACCATCATATAACATTTTATGTCTCTAGAATTAATGCAACACTGATGTTCTAGAATGTTCCATGAAAATTCACCTTTTGTTATAATAAAACACCCATGCAACCACGCATCCCATATTGCAAGATAGGACCCGACACTACTTTAGTGTTTCGGCAGTTAAGCTTGGGATGGTCATTTTAAGATGCATTATTTGAATATAATCAAATATGAAAGTTATACATGTATATATTGATATATTTATATTTAAATTCTTCTTCAATATATCTAGTTATTATGACAGATCTGCCATCATCAGGGTCCAACTGTCAATTTTATGTTTAAGTCTTTAACTTTGATCTACAAAGCATATCTCCAACACTTTTGTGTTTGCTATACGCAACTATTGGTGCTGTATTGAATATTTGTACACATTCTTCGTCAAACTGTAATAAATGCCAGTGTTTCATTATACGTTTCTTTATTTTACGTATATATGGATTATATTTAGTTATTAAAACTAATGGAATAATTTGTTTTTCTTTTGATTTGTTTTGTTGTAGTAATTCAGTACGGTCAATTGATAAAGCATCAGTAATACTGTCATCTATTTCAACGCTATCATAACCCCTATCTAATAATTTCACTTTGAAATTAGTTAGATTGTTTATTAATTTGTTATGGTCACTTGTGTTTCTAATTTGCCGTATTGCTTCACCTTTAATAAATCCTCTGAATACATGCTGTGAGTGACAGCTATTTCTGTGTAGAAACAGATAAGAATTGGTTTCTTTAAAATGTATTTCAAGGTCAAGAATGCCATGTGTTGTAAATCTTTGACCTTTAATTACATCAACATCTAAGAACGACATTTTATCGTTTGAGATTTCATAAGTGAACTTTAATAAGGGTTATAATCATTTGCTAGATGAAACAAATCTATAATTTCATCTGATGTCCCATCATATATTATGAACCTATCGTCTCTATATCTGCCATGATAAAATATTTTGTCTTTATGTTGAAATGCAGAAATAATTTGATTCATTATTTCAAACATAAGTATGTCACAGATTTCCGGTGAAGGAACTGCACCAATTGCCGTACCTATTATTTGTTTATAAATTTTTCCATCAAATTCAAATACATTGTTTTCTAAAATGATTCTCAACAAATGTATTAATACATGGACCGGCGGAGCACTGACTTTGAAGTTTGATTTGTCAAAACTGTCATAGGCTCGTTCAACCGCACCCAATAACGCTTCTTGAGGTAGATTAGTAAACATCTGTGTTATATCATACGAAACCAACAGGCTATTTGCCATAGGTTTTAATTTCTCAATGATATTAATGAACGATGTAGTATCTTTTATATATGTAGACTGATTTTGAACTATTGGTATAAGAAAATAGTCAACGTAATGACCTATAAGTTCGGTTACAGAACCACACTGTGATATAATTGGTCTGCCAGGTGGAATTATATTTAATTCATTTAATCCATCATGTTGTATTTGTTTAAACGTCTCAGTTTCAAGACGGTGAATTTTTGGGAGAATATAAATTCTCCTAAACGTGCATCTCTTAATTTTGACCATTTGTTAAAAATTTGAATGATATATTGTCGATTATGCCTTGGTCGTATAATGATTTAACATACTCAATGACCTGGATTTTCAGTTCTGCCATGTTAAATGAATCTAATTGGCAGTAATGTTGAGTATTTAGCTGTCTTGTGACTTCTGCTATGTAGTCTAGCCTGTCTAAAATAACACAATTTGAATTTTTATCTGCCTTTTTATTACTATTGTTTCATCATTTTCAAATTGCGTAGCGCTATTCTTTCGCCCTTAGTAAGATTGTTTTAACGTTTTTTCTATTGGTAGAAAAGACAATTCAAGCTTTGTTAAATCTATATAGTTTTCCAACGTATGGCACGTAGAGGCAGGTTTATATCCTGTATTGTTACGAAATGGATGAAGGTCAGTTTTTCTTGACTGAACATATACCGACATCGTAGTTTTCTAGCAAATTCATTGTAGTCTTTTAGTATAGACATTTTGTATTTTTGCTTGATGGCGTTGGTATAAATTTCAAGCCTTTTGCCAACAGGATATATTCCTGATTTGATAATATGCGTTTTGATAGATTAACTACATGCTTTTTCGCATGTGCAGTTCTTTGCTGCATATTATATTCATTCCGTTCTTTTTTATTGTAGAATCGGAATTTTTGCTTTTAGCATTTCTATTAAAACGACGTGCCATTTTGAGTTCACATTGGGTGATTCTCTTAGCTACGTGCCTTTGTTGAGCTCACATTGGGTGGCTGAAGAATTTTAGGTTTACACATGTTATAAACCTTGAAAAGATCCGCCCACATTCACGTGGGTTGATAGGCGGGAATAAGATAGCAGTGAGAAATTGTCCGTGTTGATGATGTATAAATTAGTCACATTGTTTTGTGGAATTTTTCAAAGTAAATCAGGCCATCAAGTATTTTTAACTCAAGGCTAAAAGCTTTGTCCACCGGAACAATAAATTAGCACTGTATCCCATCAAACAGGAAATGCGGATCGTTCTCAATGCAGAAAACGATTCTCGGTAAGGTGCAGTAGGACAGCCGTCCTTGCATACATTTTGTTATAATAAAACACCCATGCAACCACGCATCCCATATTGCAAGATAGGACCCGACACTACTTTAGTGTTTCGGCAGTTAAGCTTGGGATGGTCATTTTAAGATGCATTATTTGAATATAATCAAATATGAAAGTTATACATGTATATATTGATATATTTATATTTAAATTCTTCTTCAATATATCTAGTTATTATGACAGATCTGCCATCATCAGGGTCCAACTGTCAATTTTATGTTTAAGTCTTTAACTTTGATCTACAAAGCATATCTCCAACACTTTTGTGTTTGCTATACGCAACTATTGGTGCTGTATTGAATATTTGTACACATTCTTCGTCAAACTGTAATAAATGCCAGTGTTTCATTATACGTTTCTTTATTTTACGTATATATGGATTATATTTAGTTATTAAAACTAATGGAATAATTTGTTTTTCTTTTGATTTGTTTTGTTGTAGTAATTCAGTACGGTCAATTGATAAAGCATCAGTAATACTGTCATCTATTTCAACGCTATCATAACCCCTATCTAATAATTTCACTTTGAAATTAGTTAGATTGTTTATTAATTTGTTATGGTCACTTGTGTTTCTAATTTGCCGTATTGCTTCACCTTTAATAAATCCTCTGAATACATGCTGTGAGTGACAGCTATTTCTGTGTAGAAACAGATAAGAATTGGTTTCTTTAAAATGTATTTCAAGGTCAAGAATGCCATGTGTTGTAAATCTTTGACCTTTAATTACATCAACATCTAAGAACGACATTTTATCGTTTGAGATTTCATAAGTGAACTTTAATAAGGGTTATAATCATTTGCTAGATGAAACAAATCTATAATTTCATCTGATGTCCCATCATATATTATGAACCTATCGTCTCTATATCTGCCATGATAAAATATTTTGTCTTTATGTTGAAATGCAGAAATAATTTGATTCATTATTTCAAACATAAGTATGTCACAGATTTCCGGTGAAGGAACTGCACCAATTGCCGTACCTATTATTTGTTTATAAATTTTCCATCAAATTCAAATACATTGTTTTCTAAAATGATTCTCAACAAATGTATTAATACATGGACCGGCGGAGCACTGACTTTGAAGTTTGATTTGTCAAAACTGTCATAGGCTCGTTCAACCGCACCCAATAACGCTTCTTGAGGTAGATTAGTAAACATCTGTGTTATATCATACGAAACCAACAGGCTATTTGCCATAGGTTTTAATTTCTCAATGATATTAATGAACGATGTAGTATCTTTTATATATGTAGACTGATTTTGAACTATTGGTATAAGAAAATAGTCAACGTAATGACCTATAAGTTCGGTTACAGAACCACACTGTGATATAATTGGTCTGCCAGGTGGAATTATATTTAATTCATTTAATCCATCATGTTGTATTTGTTTAAACGTCTCAGTTTCAAGACGGTGAATTTTGGGAGAATATAAATTCTCCTAAACGTGCATCTCTTAATTTTGACCATTTGTTAAAAATTTGAATGATATATTGTCGATTATGCCTTGGTCGTATAATGATTTAACATACTCAATGACCTGGATTTTCAGTTCTGCCATGTTAAATGAATCTAATTGGCAGTAATGTTGAGTATTTAGCTGTCTTGTGACTTCTGCTATGTAGTCTAGCCTGTCTAAAATAACACAATTTGAATTTTTATCTGCCTTTTTTATTACTATTGTTTCATCATTTTTCAAATTGCGTAGCGCTATTCTTTCGCCCTTAGTAAGATTGTTTTAACGTTTTTTTCTATTGGTAGAAAAGACAATTCAAGCTTTGTTAAATCTATATAGTTTTCCAACGTATGGCACGTAGAGGCAGGTTTATATCCTGTATTGTTACGAAATGGATGAAGGTCAGTTTTTTCTTGACTGAACATATACCGACATCGTAGTTTTCTAGCAAATTCATTGTAGTCTTTTAGTATAGACATTTTGTATTTTTGCTTGATGGCGTTGGTATAAATTTCAAGCCTTTTGCCAACAGGATATATTCCTGATTTGATAATATGCGTTTTGATAGATTAACTACATGCTTTTTCGCATGTGCAGTTCTTTGCTGCATATTATATTCATTCCGTTCTTTTTATTGTAGAATCGGAATTTTGCTTTTAGCATTTCTATTAAAACGACGTGCCATTTTGAGTTCACATTGGGTGATTCTCTTAGCTACGTGCCTTTGTTGAGCTCACATTGGGTGGCTGAAGAATTTTAGGTTTACACATGTTATAAACCTTGAAAAAAGATCCGCCCACATTCACGTGGGTTGATAGGCGGGAATAAGATAGCAGTGAGAAATTGTCCGTGTTGATGATGTATAAATTAGTCACATTGTTTTGTGGAATTTTTCAAAGTAAATCAGGCCATCAAGTATTTTTAACTCAAGGCTAAAAGCTTTGTCCACCGGAACAATAAATTAGCACTGTATCCCATCAAACAGGAAATGCGGATCGTTCTCAATGCAGAAAACGATTCTCGGTAAGGTGCAGTAGGACAGCCGTCCTTGCATACATTTTGTTATAATAAAACACCCATGCAACCACGCATCCCATATTGCAAGATAGGACCCGACACTACTTTAGTGTTTCGGCAGTTAAGCTTGGGATGGTCATTTTAAGATGCATTATTTGAATATAATCAAATATGAAAGTTATACATGTATATATTGATATATTTATATTTAAATTCTTCTTCAATATATCTAGTTATTATGACAGATCTGCCATCATCAGGGTCCAACTGTCAATTTTATGTTTAAGTCTTTAACTTTGATCTACAAAGCATATCTCCAACACTTTTGTGTTTGCTATACGCAACTATTGGTGCTGTATTGAATATTTGTACACATTCTTCGTCAAACTGTAATAAATGCCAGTGTTTCATTATACGTTTCTTTATTTTACGTATATATGGATTATATTTAGTTATTAAAACTAATGGAATAATTTGTTTTCTTTTGATTTGTTTTGTTGTAGTAATTCAGTACGGTCAATTGATAAAGCATCAGTAATACTGTCATCTATTTCAACGCTATCATAACCCCTATCTAATAATTTCACTTTGAAATTAGTTAGATTGTTTATTAATTTGTTATGGTCACTTGTGTTTCTAATTTGCCGTATTGCTTCACCTTTAATAAATCCTCTGAATACATGCTGTGAGTGACAGCTATTTCTGTGTAGAAACAGATAAGAATTGGTTTCTTTAAAATGTATTTCAAGGTCAAGAATGCCATGTGTTGTAAATCTTTGACCTTTAATTACATCAACATCTAAGAACGACATTTTATCGTTTGAGATTTCATAAGTGAACTTTAATAAGGGTTATAATCATTTGCTAGATGAAACAAATCTATAATTTCATCTGATGTCCCATCATATATTATGAACCTATCGTCTCTATATCTGCCATGATAAAATATTTTGTCTTTATGTTGAAATGCAGAAATAATTTGATTCATTATTTCAAACATAAGTATGTCACAGATTTCCGGTGAAGGAACTGCACCAATTGCCGTACCTATTATTTGTTTATAAATTTTTCCATCAAATTCAAATACATTGTTTTCTAAAATGATTCTCAACAAATGTATTAATACATGGACCGGCGGAGCACTGACTTTGAAGTTTGATTTGTCAAAACTGTCATAGGCTCGTTCAACCGCACCCAATAACGCTTCTTGAGGTAGATTAGTAAACATCTGTGTTATATCATACGAAACCAACAGGCTATTTGCCATAGGTTTTAATTTCTCAATGATATTAATGAACGATGTAGTATCTTTTATATATGTAGACTGATTTTGAACTATTGGTATAAGAAAATAGTCAACGTAATGACCTATAAGTTCGGTTACAGAACCACACTGTGATATAATTGGTCTGCCAGGTGGAATTATATTTAATTCATTTAATCCATCATGTTGTATTTGTTTAAACGTCTCAGTTTCAAGACGGTGAATTTTGGGAGAATATAAATTCTCCTAAACGTGCATCTCTTAATTTTTGACCATTTGTTAAAAATTTGAATGATATATTGTCGATTATGCCTTGGTCGTATAATGATTTAACATACTCAATGACCTGGATTTTCAGTTCTGCCATGTTAAATGAATCTAATTGGCAGTAATGTTGAGTATTTAGCTGTCTTGTGACTTCTGCTATGTAGTCTAGCCTGTCTAAAATAACACAATTTGAATTTTTATCTGCCTTTTTATTACTATTGTTTCATCATTTTCAAATTGCGTAGCGCTATTCTTTCGCCCTTAGTAAGATTGTTTTAACGTTTTTTCTATTGGTAGAAAAGACAATTCAAGCTTTGTTAAATCTATATAGTTTTCCAACGTATGGCACGTAGAGGCAGGTTTATATCCTGTATTGTTACGAAATGGATGAAGGTCAGTTTTTCTTGACTGAACATATACCGACATCGTAGTTTTCTAGCAAATTCATTGTAGTCTTTTAGTATAGACATTTTGTATTTTTGCTTGATGGCGTTGGTATAAATTTCAAGCCTTTTGCCAACAGGATATATTCCTGATTTGATAATATGCGTTTTGATAGATTAACTACATGCTTTTCGCATGTGCAGTTCTTTGCTGCATATTATATTCATTCCGTTCTTTTTATTGTAGAATCGGAATTTTTGCTTTTAGCATTTCTATTAAAACGACGTGCCATTTTGAGTTCACATTGGGTGATTCTCTTAGCTACGTGCCTTTGTTGAGCTCACATTGGGTGGCTGAAGAATTTTAGGTTTACACATGTTATAAACCTTGAAAAGATCCGCCCACATTCACGTGGGTTGATAGGCGGGAATAAGATAGCAGTGAGAAATTGTCCGTGTTGATGATGTATAAATTAGTCACATTGTTTTGTGGAATTTTTCAAAGTAAATCAGGCCATCAAGTATTTTTAACTCAAGGCTAAAAGCTTTGTCCACCGGAACAATAAATTAGCACTGTATCCCATCAAACAGGAAATGCGGATCGTTCTCAATGCAGAAAACGATTCTCGGTAAGGTGCAGTAGGACAGCCGTCCTTGCATACATTTTGTTATAATAAAACACCCATGCAACCACGCATCCCATATTGCAAGATAGGACCCGACACTACTTTAGTGTTTCGGCAGTTAAGCTTGGGATGGTCATTTTAAGATGCATTATTTGAATATAATCAAATATGAAAGTTATACATGTATATATTGATATATTTATATTTAAATTCTTCTTCAATATATCTAGTTATTATGACAGATCTGCCATCATCAGGGTCCAACTGTCAATTTTATGTTTAAGTCTTTAACTTTGATCTACAAAGCATATCTCCAACACTTTTGTGTTTGCTATACGCAACTATTGGTGCTGTATTGAATATTTGTACACATTCTTCGTCAAACTGTAATAAATGCCAGTGTTTCATTATACGTTTCTTTATTTTACGTATATATGGATTATATTTAGTTATTAAAACTAATGGAATAATTTGTTTTCTTTTGATTTGTTTTGTTGTAGTAATTCAGTACGGTCAATTGATAAAGCATCAGTAATACTGTCATCTATTTCAACGCTATCATAACCCCTATCTAATAATTTCACTTTGAAATTAGTTAGATTGTTTATTAATTTGTTATGGTCACTTGTGTTTCTAATTTGCCGTATTGCTTCACCTTTAATAAATCCTCTGAATACATGCTGTGAGTGACAGCTATTTCTGTGTAGAAACAGATAAGAATTGGTTTCTTTAAAATGTATTTCAAGGTCAAGAATGCCATGTGTTGTAAATCTTTGACCTTTAATTACATCAACATCTAAGAACGACATTTTATCGTTTGAGATTTCATAAGTGAACTTTAATAAGGGTTATAATCATTTGCTAGATGAAACAAATCTATAATTTCATCTGATGTCCCATCATATATTATGAACCTATCGTCTCTATATCTGCCATGATAAAATATTTTGTCTTTATGTTGAAATGCAGAAATAATTTGATTCATTATTTCAAACATAAGTATGTCACAGATTTCCGGTGAAGGAACTGCACCAATTGCCGTACCTATTATTTGTTTATAAATTTTTCCATCAAATTCAAATACATTGTTTTCTAAAATGATTCTCAACAAATGTATTAATACATGGACCGGCGGAGCACTGACTTTGAAGTTTGATTTGTCAAAACTGTCATAGGCTCGTTCAACCGCACCCAATAACGCTTCTTGAGGTAGATTAGTAAACATCTGTGTTATATCATACGAAACCAACAGGCTATTTGCCATAGGTTTTAATTTCTCAATGATATTAATGAACGATGTAGTATCTTTTATATATGTAGACTGATTTTGAACTATTGGTATAAGAAAATAGTCAACGTAATGACCTATAAGTTCGGTTACAGAACCACACTGTGATATAATTGGTCTGCCAGGTGGAATTATATTTAATTCATTTAATCCATCATGTTGTATTTGTTTAAACGTCTCAGTTTCAAGACGGTGAATTTTGGGAGAATATAAATTCTCCTAAACGTGCATCTCTTAATTTTTGACCATTTGTTAAAAATTTGAATGATATATTGTCGATTATGCCTTGGTCGTATAATGATTTAACATACTCAATGACCTGGATTTTCAGTTCTGCCATGTTAAATGAATCTAATTGGCAGTAATGTTGAGTATTTAGCTGTCTTGTGACTTCTGCTATGTAGTCTAGCCTGTCTAAAATAACACAATTTGAATTTTTATCTGCCTTTTTATTACTATTGTTTCATCATTTTCAAATTGCGTAGCGCTATTCTTTCGCCCTTAGTAAGATTGTTTTAACGTTTTTTCTATTGGTAGAAAAGACAATTCAAGCTTTGTTAAATCTATATAGTTTTCCAACGTATGGCACGTAGAGGCAGGTTTATATCCTGTATTGTTACGAAATGGATGAAGGTCAGTTTTTCTTGACTGAACATATACCGACATCGTAGTTTTCTAGCAAATTCATTGTAGTCTTTTAGTATAGACATTTTGTATTTTTGCTTGATGGCGTTGGTATAAATTTCAAGCCTTTTGCCAACAGGATATATTCCTGATTTGATAATATGCGTTTTGATAGATTAACTACATGCTTTTTCGCATGTGCAGTTCTTTGCTGCATATTATATTCATTCCGTTCTTTTTATTGTAGAATCGGAATTTTTGCTTTTAGCATTTCTATTAAAACGACGTGCCATTTTGAGTTCACATTGGGTGATTCTCTTAGCTACGTGCCTTTGTTGAGCTCACATTGGGTGGCTGAAGAATTTTAGGTTTACATGTTATAAACCTTGAAAAGATCCGCCCACATTCACGTGGGTTGATAGGCGGGAATAAGATAGCAGTGAGAAATTGTCCGTGTTGATGATGTATAAATTAGTCACATTGTTTTGTGGAATTTTTCAAAGTAAATCAGGCCATCAAGTATTTTTAACTCAAGGCTAAAAGCTTTGTCCACCGGAACAATAAATTAGCACTGTATCCCATCAAACAGGAAATGCGGATCGTTCTCAATGCAGAAAACGATTCTCGGTAAGGTGCAGTAGGACAGCCGTCCTTGCATACATTTTGTTATAATAAAACACCCATGCAACCACGCATCCCATATTGCAAGATAGGACCCGACACTACTTTAGTGTTTCGGCAGTTAAGCTTGGGATGGTCATTTTAAGATGCATTATTTGAATATAATCAAATATGAAAGTTATACATGTATATATTGATATATTTATATTTAAATTCTTCTTCAATATATCTAGTTATTATGACAGATCTGCCATCATCAGGGTCCAACTGTCAATTTTATGTTTAAGTCTTTAACTTTGATCTACAAAGCATATCTCCAACACTTTTGTGTTTGCTATACGCAACTATTGGTGCTGTATTGAATATTTGTACACATTCTTCGTCAAACTGTAATAAATGCCAGTGTTTCATTATACGTTTCTTTATTTTACGTATATATGGATTATATTTAGTTATTAAAACTAATGGAATAATTTGTTTTCTTTTGATTTGTTTTGTTGTAGTAATTCACCGTCTTGAAACTGAGACGTTTAAACAAATACAACATGATGGATTAAATGAATTAAATATAATTCCACCTGGCAGACCAATTATATCACAGTGTGGTTCTGTAACCGAACTTATAGGTCATTACGTTGACTATTTTCTTATACCAATAGTTCAAAATCAGTCTACATATATAAAGATACTACATCGTTCATTAATATCATTGAGAAATTAAAACCTAAGGCAAATAGCCTGTTGGTTTCGTATGATATAACACAGATGTTTACTAATCTACCTCAAGAAGCGTTATTGGGTGCGGTTGAACGAGCCTATGACAGTTTTGACAAATCAAACTTCAAAGTCAGTGCTCCGCCGGTCCATGTATTAATACATTTGTTGAGAATCATTTTAGAAAACAATGTATTTGAATTTGATGGAAAAATTTATAAACAAATAATAGGTACGGCAATTGGTGCAGTTCCTTCACCGAAATCTGTGACATGCTTATGTTTGAAATAATGAATCAAATTATTTCTGCATTTCAACATAAAGACAAAATATTTTATCATGGCAGATATAGAGACGATAGGTTCATAATATATGATGGGACATCAGATGAAATTATAGATTTGTTTCATCTAGCAAATGATTATAACCCCTTATTAAAGTTCACTTATGAAATCTCAAACGATAAAATGTCGTTCTTAGATGTTGATGTAATTAAAGGTCAAAGATTTACAACACATGGCATTCTTGACCTTGAAATACATTTTAAAGAAACCAATTCTTATCTGTTTCTACACAGAAATAGCTGTCACTCACAGCATGTATTCAGAGGATTTATTAAAGGTGAAGCAATACGGCAAATTAGAAACACAAGTGACCATAACAAATTAATAAACAATCTAACTAATTTCAAAGTGAAATTATTAGATAGGGGTTATGATAGCGTTGAAATAGATGACAGTATTACTGATGCTTTATCAATTGACCGTACTGAATTACTACAACAAAACAAATCAAAAGAAAAACAAATTATTCCATTAGTTTTAATAACTAAATATAATCCATATATACGTAAAATAAAGAAACGTATAATGAAACACTGGCATTTATTACAGTTTGACGAAGAATGTGTACAAATATTCAATACAGCACCAATAGTTGCGTATAGCAAACACAAAAGTGTTGGAGATATGCTTTGTAGATCAAAGTTAAAGACTTAAACATAAAATTGACAGTTGGACCCTGATGATGGCAGATCTGTCATAATAACTAGATATATTGAAGAAGAATTTAAATATAAATATATCAATATATACATGTATAACTTTCATATTTGATTATATTCAAATAATGCATCTTAAAATGACCATCCCAAGCTTAACTGCCGAAACACTAAAGTAGTGTCGGGTCCTATCTTGCAATATGGGATGCGTGGTTGCATGGGTGTTTTATTATAACAAAATAATGAATCAAATTATTTCTGCATTTCAACATAAAGACAAAATATTCTATCATGGCAGATATAGGGACGATAGGTTCATAATATATGATGGGACATCAGATGAAATTATAGATTTGTTTCATCTAGCAAATGATTATAACCCCTTATTAAAGTTCACTTATGAAATCTCAAACGATAAAATGTCGTTCTTAGATGTTGATGTAATTAAAGGTCAAAGATTTACAACACATGGCATTCTTGACCTTGAAATACATTTTAAAGAAACCAATTCTTATCTGTTTCTACACAGAAATAGCTGTCACTCACAGCATGTATTCAGAGGATTTATTAAAGGTGAAGCAATACGGCAAATTAGAAACACAAGTGACCATAACAAATTAATAAACAATCTAACTAATTTCAAAGTGAAATTATTAGATAGGGGTTATGATAGCGTTGAAATAGATGACAGTATTACTGATGCTTTATCAATTGACCGTACTGAATTACTACAACAAAACAAATCAAAAGAAAAACAAATTATTCCATTAGTTTTAATAACTAAATATAATCCATATATACGTAAAATAAAGAAACGTATAATGAAACACTGGCATTTATTACAGTTTGACGAAGAATGTGTACAAATATTCAATACAGCACCAATAGTTGCGTATAGCAAACACAAAAGTGTTGGAGATATGCTTTGTAGATCAAAGTTAAAGACTTAAACATAAAATTGACAGTTGGACCCTGATGATGGCAGATCTGTCATAATAACTAGATATATTGAAGAAGAATTTAAATATAAATATATCAATATATACATGTATAACTTTCATATTTGATTATATTCAAATAATGCATCTTAAAATGACCATCCCAAGCTTAACTGCCGAAACACTAAAGTAGTGTCGGGTCCTATCTTGCAATATGGGATGCGTGGTTGCATGGGTGTTTTATTATAACAAAATGTATGCAAGGACGGCTGTCCTACTGCACCTTACCGAGAATCGTTTTCTGCATTGAGAACGATCCGCATTTCCTGTTTGATGGGATACAGTGCTAATTTATTGTTCCGGTGGACAAAGCTTTTAGCCTTGAGTTAAAAATACTTGATGGCCTGATTTACTTTGAAAAATTCCACAAAACAATGTGACTAATTTATACATCATCAACACGGACAATTTCTCACTGCTATCTTATTCCCGCCTATCAACCCACGTGAATGTGGGCGGATCTTTTTTCAAGGTTTATAACATGTGTAAACCTAAAATTCTTCAGCCACCCAATGTGAGCTCAACAAAGGCACGTAGCTAAGAGAATCACCCAATGTGAACTCAAAATGGCACGTCGTTTTAATAGAAATGCTAAAAGCAAAAATTCCGATTCTACAATAAAAAGAACGGAATGAATATAATATGCAGCAAAGAACTGCACATGCGAAAAAGCATGTAGTTAATCTATCAAAACGCATATTATCAAATCAGGAATATATCCTGTTGGCAAAAGGCTTGAAATTTATACCAACGCCATCAAGCAAAAATACAAAATGTCTATACTAAAAGACTACAATGAATTTGCTAGAAAACTACGATGTCGGTATATGTTCAGTCAAGAAAAACTGACCTTCATCCATTTCGTAACAATACAGGATATAAACCTGCCTCTACGTGCCATACGTTGGAAAACTATATAGATTTAACAAAGCTTGAATTGTCTTTTCTACCAATAGAAAAAAGTTAAAACAATCTTACTAAGGGCGAAAGAATAGCGCTACGCAATTTGAAAATGATGAAACAATAGTAATAAAAAAGGCAGATAAAAATTCAAATTGTGTTATTTTAGACAGGCTAGACTACATAGCAGAAGTCACAAGACAGCTAAATACTCAACATTACTGCCAATTAGATTCATTTAACATGGCAGAACTGAAAATCCAGGTCATTGAGTATGTTAAATCATTATACGACCAAGGCATAATCGACAATATATCATTCAAATTTTTAACAAATGGTCAAAATTAAGAGATGCACGTTTAGGAGAATTTATATTCTCCCAAAAATTCACCGTCTTGAAACTGAGACGTTTAAACAAATACAACATGATGGATTAAATGAATTAAATATAATTCCACCTGGCAGACCAATTATATCACAGTGTGGTTCTGTAACCGAACTTATAGGTCATTACGTTGACTATTTTCTTATACCAATAGTTCAAAATCAGTCTACATATATAAAAGATACTACATCGTTCATTAATATCATTGAGAAATTAAAACCTATGGCAAATAGCCTGTTGGTTTCGTATGATATAACACAGATGTTTACTAATCTACCTCAAGAAGCGTTATTGGGTGCGGTTGAACGAGCCTATGACAGTTTTGACAAATCAAACTTCAAAGTCAGTGCTCCGCCGGTCCATGTATTAATACATTTGTTGAGAATCATTTTAGAAAACAATGTATTTGAATTTGATGGAAAAATTTATAAACAAATAATAGGTACGGCAATTGGTGCAGTTCCTTCACCGGAAATCTGTGACATACTTATGTTTGAAATAATGAATCAAATTATTTCTGCATTTCAACATAAAGACAAAATATTTTATCATGGCAGATATAGAGACGATAGGTTCATAATATATGATGGGACATCAGATGAAATTATAGATTTGTTTCATCTAGCAAATGATTATAACCCTTATTAAAGTTCACTTATGAAATCTCAAACGATAAAATGTCGTTCTTAGATGTTGATGTAATTAAAGGTCAAAGATTTACAACACATGGCATTCTTGACCTTGAAATACATTTTAAAGAAACCAATTCTTATCTGTTTCTACACAGAAATAGCTGTCACCACAGCATGTATTCAGAGGATTTATTAAAGGTGAAGCAATACGGCAAATTAGAAACACAAGTGACCATAACAAATTAATAAACAATCTAACTAATTTCAAAGTGAAATTATTAGATAGGGGTTATGATAGCGTTGAAATAGATGACAGTATTACTGATGCTTTATCAATTGACCGTACTGAATTACTACAACAAAACAAATCAAAAGAAAAACAAATTATTCCATTAGTTTTAATAACTAAATATAATCCATATATACGTAAAATAAAGAAACGTATAATGAAACACTGGCATTTATTACAGTTTGACGAAGAATGTGTACAAATATTCAATACAGCACCAATAGTTGCGTATAGCAAACACAAAAGTGTTGGAGATATGCTTTGTAGATCAAAGTTAAAGACTTAAACATAAAATTGACAGTTGGACCCTGATGATGGCAGATCTGTCATAATAACTAGATATATTGAAGAAGAATTTAAATATAAATATATCAATATATACATGTATAACTTTCATATTTGATTATATTCAAATAATGCATCTTAAAATGACCATCCCAAGCTTAACTGCCGAAACACTAAAGTAGTGTCGGGTCCTATCTTGCAATATGGGATGCGTGGTTGCATGGGTGTTTTATTATAACAAAATGTATGCAAGGACGGCTGTCCTACTGCACCTTACCGAGAATCGTTTTCTGCATTGAGAACGATCCGCATTTCCTGTTTGATGGGATACAGTGCTAATTTATTGTTCCGGTGGACAAAGCTTTTAGCCTTGAGTTAAAAATACTTGATGGCCTGATTTACTTTGAAAAATTCCACAAAACAATGTGACTAATTTATACATCATCAACACGGACAATTTCTCACTGCTATCTTATTCCCGCCTATCAACCCACGTGAATGTGGGCGGATCTTTTTTCAAGGTTTATAACATGTGTAAACCTAAAATTCTTCAGCCACCCAATGTGAGCTCAACAAAGGCACGTAGCTAAGAGAATCACCCAATGTGAACTCAAAATGGCACGTCGTTTTAATAGAAATGCTAAAAGCAAAAATTCCGATTCTACAATAAAAAGAACGGAATGAATATAATATGCAGCAAAGAACTGCACATGCGAAAAAGCATGTAGTTAATCTATCAAAACGCATATTATCAAATCAGGAATATATCCTGTTGGCAAAAGGCTTGAAATTTATACCAACGCCATCAAGCAAAAATACAAAATGTCTATACTAAAAGACTACAATGAATTTGCTAGAAAACTACGATGTCGGTATATGTTCAGTCAAGAAAAAACTGACCTTCATCCATTTCGTAACAATACAGGATATAAACCTGCCTCTACGTGCCATACGTTGGAAAACTATATAGATTTAACAAAGCTTGAATTGTCTTTTCTACCAATAGAAAAAAAGTTAAAACAATCTTACTAAGGGCGAAAGAATAGCGCTACGCAATTTGAAAATGATGAAACAATAGTAATAAAAAGGCAGATAAAAATTCAAATTGTGTTATTTTAGACAGGCTAGACTACATAGCAGAAGTCACAAGACAGCTAAATACTCAACATTACTGCCAATTAGATTCATTTAACATGGCAGAACTGAAAATCCAGGTCATTGAGTATGTTAAATCATTATACGACCAAGGCATAATCGACAATATATCATTCAAATTTTTAACAAATGGTCAAAAATTAAGAGATGCACGTTTAGGAGAATTTATATTCTCCCAAAATTCACCGTCTTGAAACTGAGACGTTTAAACAAATACAACATGATGGATTAAATGAATTAAATATAATTCCACCTGGCAGACCAATTATATCACAGTGTGGTTCTGTAACCGAACTTATAGGTCATTACGTTGACTATTTTCTTATACCAATAGTTCAAAATCAGTCTACATATATAAAGATACTACATCGTTCATTAATATCATTGAGAAATTAAAACCTATGGCAAATAGCCTGTTGGTTTCGTATGATATAACACAGATGTTTACTAATCTACCTCAAGAAGCGTTATTGGGTGCGGTTGAACGAGCCTATGACAGTTTTGACAAATCAAACTTCAAAGTCAGTGCTCCGCCGGTCCATGTATTAATACATTTGTTGAGAATCATTTTAGAAAACAATGTATTTGAATTTGATGGAAAAATTTATAAACAAATAATAGGTACGGCAATTGGTGCAGTTCCTTCACCGGAAATCTGTGACATACTTATGTTTGAAATAATGAATCAAATTATTTCTGCATTTCAACATAAAGACAAAATATTTTATCATGGCAGATATAGAGACGATAGGTTCATAATATATGATGGGACATCAGATGAAATTATAGATTTGTTTCATCTAGCAAATGATTATAACCCTTATTAAAGTTCACTTATGAAATCTCAAACGATAAAATGTCGTTCTTAGATGTTGATGTAATTAAAGGTCAAAGATTTACAACACATGGCATTCTTGACCTTGAAATACATTTTAAAGAAACCAATTCTTATCTGTTTCTACACAGAAATAGCTGTCACTCACAGCATGTATTCAGAGGATTTATTAAAGGTGAAGCAATACGGCAAATTAGAAACACAAGTGACCATAACAAATTAATAAACAATCTAACTAATTTCAAAGTGAAATTATTAGATAGGGGTTATGATAGCGTTGAAATAGATGACAGTATTACTGATGCTTTATCAATTGACCGTACTGAATTACTACAACAAAACAAATCAAAAGAAAACAAATTATTCCATTAGTTTTAATAACTAAATATAATCCATATATACGTAAAATAAAGAAACGTATAATGAAACACTGGCATTTATTACAGTTTGACGAAGAATGTGTACAAATATTCAATACAGCACCAATAGTTGCGTATAGCAAACACAAAAGTGTTGGAGATATGCTTTGTAGATCAAAGTTAAAGACTTAAACATAAAATTGACAGTTGGACCCTGATGATGGCAGATCTGTCATAATAACTAGATATATTGAAGAAGAATTTAAATATAAATATATCAATATATACATGTATAACTTTCATATTTGATTATATTCAAATAATGCATCTTAAAATGACCATCCCAAGCTTAACTGCCGAAACACTAAAGTAGTGTCGGGTCCTATCTTGCAATATGGGATGCGTGGTTGCATGGGTGTTTTATTATAACAAAATGTATGCAAGGACGGCTGTCCTACTGCACCTTACCGAGAATCGTTTTCTGCATTGAGAACGATCCGCATTTCCTGTTTGATGGGATACAGTGCTAATTTATTGTTCCGGTGGACAAAGCTTTTAGCCTTGAGTTAAAAATACTTGATGGCCTGATTTACTTTGAAAATTCCACAAAACAATGTGACTAATTTATACATCATCAACACGGACAATTTCTCACTGCTATCTTATTCCCGCCTATCAACCCACGTGAATGTGGGCGGATCTTTTTCAAGGTTTATAACATGTGTAAACCTAAAATTCTTCAGCCACCCAATGTGAGCTCAACAAAGGCACGTAGCTAAGAGAATCACCCAATGTGAACTCAAAAATGGCACGTCGTTTTAATAGAAATGCTAAAAAGCAAAAATTCCGATTCTACAATAAAAAAGAACGGAATGAATATAATATGCAGCAAAGAACTGCACATGCGAAAAGCATGTAGTTAATCTATCAAAACGCATATTATCAAATCAGGAATATATCCTGTTGGCAAAAGGCTTGAAATTTATACCAACGCCATCAAGCAAAAATACAAAATGTCTATACTAAAAGACTACAATGAATTTGCTAGAAAACTACGATGTCGGTATATGTTCAGTCAAGAAAAACTGACCTTCATCCATTTCGTAACAATACAGGATATAAACCTGCCTCTACGTGCCATACGTTGGAAAACTATATAGATTTAACAAAGCTTGAATTGTCTTTTCTACCAATAGAAAAAAGTTAAAACAATCTTACTAAGGGCGAAAGAATAGCGCTACGCAATTTGAAAATGATGAAACAATAGTAATAAAAAGGCAGATAAAATTCAAATTGTGTTATTTTAGACAGGCTAGACTACATAGCAGAAGTCACAAGACAGCTAAATACTCAACATTACTGCCAATTAGATTCATTTAACATGGCAGAACTGAAAATCCAGGTCATTGAGTATGTTAAATCATTATACGACCAAGGCATAATCGACAATATATCATTCAAATTTTTAACAAATGGTCAAAATTAAGAGATGCACGTTTAGGAGAATTTATATTCTCCCAAAATTCACCGTCTTGAAACTGAGACGTTTAAACAAATACAACATGATGGATTAAATGAATTAAATATAATTCCACCTGGCAGACCAATTATATCACAGTGTGGTTCTGTAACCGAACTTATAGGTCATTACGTTGACTATTTTCTTATACCAATAGTTCAAAATCAGTCTACATATATAAAAGATACTACATCGTTCATTAATATCATTGAGAAATTAAAACCTATGGCAAATAGCCTGTTGGTTTCGTATGATATAACACAGATGTTTACTAATCTACCTCAAGAAGCGTTATTGGGTGCGGTTGAACGAGCCTATGACAGTTTTGACAAATCAAACTTCAAAGTCAGTGCTCCGCCGGTCCATGTATTAATACATTTGTTGAGAATCATTTTAGAAAACAATGTATTTGAATTTGATGGAAAAATTTATAAACAAATAATAGGTACGGCAATTGGTGCAGTTCCTTCACCGGAAATCTGTGACATACTTATGTTTGAAATAATGAATCAAATTATTTCTGCATTTCAACATAAAGACAAAATATTTTATCATGGCAGATATAGAGACGATAGGTTCATAATATATGATGGGACATCAGATGAAATTATAGATTTGTTTCATCTAGCAAATGATTATAACCCTTATTAAAGTTCACTTATGAAATCTCAAACGATAAAATGTCGTTCTTAGATGTTGATGTAATTAAAGGTCAAAGATTTACAACACATGGCATTCTTGACCTTGAAATACATTTTAAAGAAACCAATTCTTATCTGTTTCTACACAGAAATAGCTGTCACTCACAGCATGTATTCAGAGGATTTATTAAAGGTGAAGCAATACGGCAAATTAGAAACACAAGTGACCATAACAAATTAATAAACAATCTAACTAATTTCAAAGTGAAATTATTAGATAGGGGTTATGATAGCGTTGAAATAGATGACAGTATTACTGATGCTTTATCAATTGACCGTACTGAATTACTACAACAAAACAAATCAAAAGAAAAACAAATTATTCCATTAGTTTTAATAACTAAATATAATCCATATATACGTAAAATAAAGAAACGTATAATGAAACACTGGCATTTATTACAGTTTGACGAAGAATGTGTACAAATATTCAATACAGCACCAATAGTTGCGTATAGCAAACACAAAAGTGTTGGAGATATGCTTTGTAGATCAAAGTTAAAGACTTAAACATAAAATTGACAGTTGGACCCTGATGATGGCAGATCTGTCATAATAACTAGATATATTGAAGAAGAATTTAAATATAAATATATCAATATATACATGTATAACTTTCATATTTGATTATATTCAAATAATGCATCTTAAAATGACCATCCCAAGCTTAACTGCCGAAACACTAAAGTAGTGTCGGGTCCTATCTTGCAATATGGGATGCGTGGTTGCATGGGTGTTTTATTATAACAAAATGTATGCAAGGACGGCTGTCCTACTGCACCTTACCGAGAATCGTTTTCTGCATTGAGAACGATCCGCATTTCCTGTTTGATGGGATACAGTGCTAATTTATTGTTCCGGTGGACAAAGCTTTTAGCCTTGAGTTAAAAATACTTGATGGCCTGATTTACTTTGAAAAATTCCACAAAACAATGTGACTAATTTATACATCATCAACACGGACAATTTCTCACTGCTATCTTATTCCCGCCTATCAACCCACGTGAATGTGGGCGGATCTTTTTTCAAGGTTTATAACATGTGTAAACCTAAAATTCTTCAGCCACCCAATGTGAGCTCAACAAAGGCACGTAGCTAAGAGAATCACCCAATGTGAACTCAAAATGGCACGTCGTTTTAATAGAAATGCTAAAAAGCAAAAATTCCGATTCTACAATAAAAAAGAACGGAATGAATATAATATGCAGCAAAGAACTGCACATGCGAAAAAGCATGTAGTTAATCTATCAAAACGCATATTATCAAATCAGGAATATATCCTGTTGGCAAAAGGCTTGAAATTTATACCAACGCCATCAAGCAAAAATACAAAATGTCTATACTAAAAGACTACAATGAATTTGCTAGAAAACTACGATGTCGGTATATGTTCAGTCAAGAAAAAACTGACCTTCATCCATTTCGTAACAATACAGGATATAAACCTGCCTCTACGTGCCATACGTTGGAAAACTATATAGATTTAACAAAGCTTGAATTGTCTTTTCTACCAATAGAAAAAAACGTTAAAAACAATCTTACTAAGGGCGAAAGAATAGCGCTACGCAATTTGAAAATGATGAAACAATAGTAATAAAAAAGGCAGATAAAAATTCAAATTGTGTTATTTTAGACAGGCTAGACTACATAGCAGAAGTCACAAGACAGCTAAATACTCAACATTACTGCCAATTAGATTCATTTAACATGGCAGAACTGAAAATCCAGGTCATTGAGTATGTTAAATCATTATACGACCAAGGCATAATCGACAATATATCATTCAAATTTTAACAAATGGTCAAAAATTAAGAGATGCACGTTTAGGAGAATTTATATTCTCCCAAAATTCACCGTCTTGAAACTGAGACGTTTAAACAAATACAACATGATGGATTAAATGAATTAAATATAATTCCACCTGGCAGACCAATTATATCACAGTGTGGTTCTGTAACCGAACTTATAGGTCATTACGTTGACTATTTTCTTATACCAATAGTTCAAAATCAGTCTACATATATAAAAGATACTACATCGTTCATTAATATCATTGAGAAATTAAAACCTATGGCAAATAGCCTGTTGGTTTCGTATGATATAACACAGATGTTTACTAATCTACCTCAAGAAGCGTTATTGGGTGCGGTTGAACGAGCCTATGACAGTTTTGACAAATCAAACTTCAAAGTCAGTGCTCCGCCGGTCCATGTATTAATACATTTGTTGAGAATCATTTTAGAAAACAATGTATTTGAATTTGATGGAAAAATTTATAAACAAATAATAGGTACGGCAATTGGTGCAGTTCCTTCACCGGAAATCTGTGACATACTTATGTTTGAAATAATGAATCAAATTATTTCTGCATTTCAACATAAAGACAAAATATTTTATCATGGCAGATATAGAGACGATAGGTTCATAATATATGATGGGACATCAGATGAAATTATAGATTTGTTTCATCTAGCAAATGATTATAACCCTTATTAAAGTTCACTTATGAAATCTCAAACGATAAAATGTCGTTCTTAGATGTTGATGTAATTAAAGGTCAAAGATTTACAACACATGGC
This sequence comes from Mytilus coruscus, assembly GCA_017311375.1. NCBI lineage: Eukaryota > Metazoa > Mollusca > Bivalvia > Mytilida > Mytilidae > Mytilus > Mytilus coruscus. The sequence continues at coordinate 56,498,808 of CM029600.1, forward strand.
ATTCTTGACCTTGAAATACATTTTAAAGAAACCAATTCTTATCTGTTTCTACACAGAAATAGCTGTCACCACAGCATGTATTCAGAGGATTTATTAAAGGTGAAGCAATACGGCAAATTAGAAACACAAGTGACCATAACAAATTAATAAACAATCTAACTAATTTCAAAGTGAAATTATTAGATAGGGGTTATGATAGCGTTGAAATAGATGACAGTATTACTGATGCTTTATCAATTGACCGTACTGAATTACTACAACAAAACAAATCAAAAGAAAACAAATTATTCCATTAGTTTTAATAACTAAATATAATCCATATATACGTAAAATAAAGAAACGTATAATGAAACACTGGCATTTATTACAGTTTGACGAAGAATGTGTACAAATATTCAATACAGCACCAATAGTTGCGTATAGCAAACACAAAAGTGTTGGAGATATGCTTTGTAGATCAAAGTTAAAGACTTAAACATAAAATTGACAGTTGGACCCCTGATGATGGCAGATCTGTCATAATAACTAGATATATTGAAGAAGAATTTAAATATAAATATATCAATATATACATGTATAACTTTCATATTTGATTATATTCAAATAATGCATCTTAAAATGACCATCCCAAGCTTAACTGCCGAAACACTAAAGTAGTGTCGGGTCCTATCATGCAATATGGGATGCGTGGTTGCATGGGTGTTTTATTATAACAAAATATTGACCCGACTATTTCAAATATTTAAGAATATGAAAATATACAATGTATGCATTAAAGGAGGAGATAATGAGATCTTTACTTTGATTCTCTGAAGATATATACTGTTACAAAACTAGAAGATTATGTCCTAGAGATAATATTGAGATGTTTGGATTGCTTAAGGACTCGTTTATATTTAAACATCTCTGAAGATATATGCTGTTACAAGAAAAGGAGAATTGTATCTTAGGAATTGTATTGAGATGTTTGGATTGGTTAAGACCTGTTTTATTTAAACATTGTATGCACGAAGCCTCCGCTTCACCCACGTAGCTCCTACCTTCGTATTGCCTTGCTTTGCGCTTGGTGATCTCCGAATAATCTTAGTACTACCCTGAGATTAAAATTCATATATATCGAATCTGCTATATAAATGCATTAGTTCACTAGGAGAAAGGGTTAACTTGCACCTGAAGCACCTAAGTAGCCTTTGTAATTAAACGAGAAAATGCTGGGGTTCCTAAATTTGGTGAATCATCGTTCTGTTTCTTGTCTGTCATTCGCTTAGATAATATTTAAGTAGAAATGACCACCTTGCATGGCATCAAGGACAAATTTATAGCTCTAACAAATTTATTTGGGATTCAATATGAAGCCGAACATTAATAACCAATTAGAATGCACAGTGTGTGCGCATGACGGTTTCGATGGCATACCGTCTCTTAAAATATTTCCTTCAGAATACTTTTAAAGCCGTTACTGTTAACTGCAACAAATATGCCTACATAACTCTCTCCAATAGAGATTTAATATTTCGCATATTATTACACATTAATCTCTCCAATAGGGATTAATTATCCAGGCAATTAAATACATATTAATCTCTCCAATAGAGTTTAATTATTGTAACAACTACTACAACACTTATCTCTCCAACAGAGACAGTGATCAGAACGATAGAATCCATCTTATTTATAATTGCCTGTTAAAGGTCAATTTGAATTTGCTACTAAACGTAAACAAATCAACGCGAGAAGCTAAAGATAATGTATAAGAAAACAGAAACATCAAGTCTCGTGATAAGAGAAAGAAAACAAGGAAACGGGGTTTTGGTGCAGACGAAATTGATCCCATAATAACGACAACAATAATAGAAGAACAAGGAAAGTACATTACGGTACAAAGCATTGAATAAAGGAAATCACCACCTTTATGTTTTATTACAAAATATAATCCTAGATTAATTTTGAATGAGAGCACAGCAAACCAACTAAAGAAACAAGAATTTAAAAGAATATTTAACATCTTCTAAACTAAAATAGAATATAGCAAATTAAGCTATATCACAATATTTGCAGTTTAATATAAAGAAAACAGAAGGATGATTCACCGAGTGTCGTGCCCCAGAATTTTCGTTTATTTTTATCATGTTGCTGTAAGGCTAGGGTACCTGATGAGGATAATGCCTAGGTAATATAAACCTAAACCGAAACACCAGGTGAAACTACATCATCAAATCTATTATTTCTTACTAATACATCTATGTGTGTATTATTGAATTATTGAAGTAATAATAATAGGTATTTGCCTACATAGTTTTGTTCAAAGCGAAACTAATAGTAATATTGACCGACTATTTCAAATATTTAAGAATATGAAAATATACAATGTATGCATTAAAGGAGGAGATAATGAGATCTTTACTTTGATTCTCTGAAGATATATACTGTTACAAAACTAGAAGATTATGTCCTAGAGATAATATTGAGATGTTTGGATTGCTTAAGGACTCGTTTATATTTAAACATCTCTGAAGATATATGCTGTTACAAGAAAAGGAGAATTGTATCTTAGGAATTGTATTGAGATGTTTGGATTGGTTAAGGACTCGTTTTATTTAAACATTGTATGCACGAAGCCTCCGCTTCACCCACGTAGCTCCTACCTTCGTATTGCCTTGCTTTGCGCTTGGTGATCTCCGAATAATCTTAGTACTACCCTGAGATTAAAATTCATATATATCGAATCTGCTATATAAATGCATTAGTTCACTAGGAGAAAGGGTTAACTTGCACCTGAAGCACCTAAGTAGCCTTTGTAATTAAACGAGAAAATGCTGGGGTTCCCTAAATTTGGTGAATCATCGTTCTGTTTCTTGTCTGTCATTCGCTTAGATAATATTTAAGTAGAAATGACCACCTTGCATGGCATCAAGGACAAATTTATAGCTCTAACAAATTTATTTGGGGATTCAATATGAAGCCGAACATTAATAACCAATTAGAATGCACAGTGTGTGCGCATGACGGTTTCGATGGCATACCGTCTCTTAAAATATTTCCTTCAGAATACTTTTAAAGCCGTTACTGTTAACTGCAACAAATATGCCTACATAACTCTCTCCAATAGAGATTTAATATTTCGCATATTATTACACATTAATCTCTCCAATAGGGATTAATTATCCAGGCAATTAAATACATATTAATCTCTCCAATAGAGTTTAATTATTGTAACAACTACTACAACACTTATCTCTCCAACAGAGACAGTGATCAGAACGATAGAATCCATCTTATTTATAATTGCCTGTTAAAGGTCAATTTGAATTTGCTACTAAACGTAAACAAATCAACGCGAGAAGCTAAAGATAATGTATAAGAAAACAGAAACATCAAGTCTCGTGATAAGAGAAAGAAAACAAGGAAACGGGGTTTTGGTGCAGACGAAATTGATCCCATAATAACGACAACAATAATAGAAGAACAAGGAAAGTACATTACGGTACAAAGCATTGAATAAAGGAAATCACCACCTTTATGTTTTATTACAAAATATAATCCTAGATTAATTTTGAATGAGAGCACAGCAAACCAACTAAAGAAACAAGAATTTAAAAGAATATTTAACATCTTCTAAACTAAAATAGAATATAGCAAATTAAGCTATATCACAATATTTGCAGTTTAATATAAAGAAAACAGAAGGATGATTCACCGAGTGTCGTGCCCCAGAATTTTCGTTTATTTTTATCATGTTGCTGTAAGGCTAGGGTACCTGATGAGGATAATGCCTAGGTAATATAAACCTAAACCGAAACACCAGGTGAAACTACATCATCAAATCTATTATTTCTTACTAATACATCTATGTGTGTATTATTGAATTATTGAAGTAATAATATAATAGGTATTTGCCTACATAGTTTTGTTCAAAGCGAAACTAATAGTAATATTGACCGACTATTTCAAATATTTAAGAATATGAAAATATACAATGTATGCATTAAAGGAGGAGATAATGAGATCTTTACTTTGATTCTCTGAAGATATATACTGTTACAAAACTAGAAGATTATGTCCTAGAGATAATATTGAGATGTTTGGATTGCTTAAGGACTCGTTTATATTTAAACATCTCTGAAGATATATGCTGTTACAAGAAAAGGAGAATTGTATCTTAGGAATTGTATTGAGATGTTTGGATTGGTTAAGGACTCGTTTTTATTTAAACATTGTATGCACGAAGCCTCCGCTTCACCCACGTAGCTCCTACCTTCGTATTGCCTTGCTTTGCGCTTGGTGATCTCCGAATAATCTTAGTACTACCCCTGAGATTAAAATTCATATATATCGAATCTGCTATATAAATGCATTAGTTCACTAGGAGAAAGGGTTAACTTGCACCTGAAGCACCTAAGTAGCCTTTGTAATTAAACGAGAAAAATGCTGGGGTTCCCTAAATTTGGTGAATCATCGTTCTGTTTCTTGTCTGTCATTCGCTTAGATAATATTTAAGTAGAAATGACCACCTTGCATGGCATCAAGGACAAATTTATAGCTCTAACAAATTTATTTGGGGATTCAATATGAAGCCGAACATTAATAACCAATTAGAATGCACAGTGTGTGCGCATGACGGTTTCGATGGCATACCGTCTCTTAAAAATATTTCCTTCAGAATACTTTTAAAGCCGTTACTGTTAACTGCAACAAATATGCCTACATAACTCTCCAATAGAGATTTAATATTTCGCATATTATTACATTAATCTCTCCAATAGGGATTAATTATCCAGGCAATTAAATACATATTAATCTCTCAATAGAGTTTAATTATTGTAACAACTACTACAACACTTATCTCTCCAACAGAGACAGTGATCAGAACGATAGAATCCATCTTATTTATAATTGCCTGTTAAAGGTCAATTTGAATTTGCTACTAAACGTAAACAAATCAACGCGAGAAGCTAAAGATAATGTATAAGAAAACAGAAACATCAAGTCTCGTGATAAGAGAAAGAAAACAAGGAAACGGGGTTTTGGTGCAGACGAAATTGATCCCATAATAACGACAACAATAATAGAAGAACAAGGGAAAGTACATTACGGTACAAAGCATTGAATAAAGGGAAATCACCACCTTTATGTTTTATTACAAAATATAATCCTAGATTAATTTTGAATGAGAGCACAGCAAACCAACTAAAGAAACAAGAATTTAAAAGAATATTTAACATCTTCTAAACTAAAATAGAATATAGCAAATTAAGCTATATCACAATATTTGCAGTTTAATATAAAGAAAACAGAAGGATGATTCACCGAGTGTCGTGCCCAGAATTTTCGTTTATTTTTATCATGTTGCTGTAAGGCTAGGGTACCTGATGAGGATAATGCCTAGGTAATATAAACCTAAACCGAAACACCAGGTGAAACTACATCATCAAATCTATTATTTCTTACTAATACATCTATGTGTGTATTATTGAATTATTGAAGTAATAATATAATAGGTATTTGCCTACATAGTTTTGTTCAAAGCGAAACTAATAGTAATATTGACCGACTATTTCAAATATTTAAGAATATGAAAATATACAATGTATGCATTAAAGGAGGAGATAATGAGATCTTTACTTTGATTCTCTGAAGATATATACTGTTACAAAACTAGAAGATTATGTCCTAGAGATAATATTGAGATGTTTGGATTGCTTAAGGACTCGTTTATATTTAAACATCTCTGAAGATATATGCTGTTACAAGAAAAGGAGAATTGTATCTTAGGAATTGTATTGAGATGTTTGGATTGGTTAAGGACTCGTTTTTATTTAAACATTGTATGCACGAAGCCTCCGCTTCACCCACGTAGCTCCTACCTTCGTATTGCCTTGCTTTGCGCTTGGTGATCTCCGAATAATCTTAGTACTACCCCTGAGATTAAAATTCATATATATCGAATCTGCTATATAAATGCATTAGTTCACTAGGAGAAAGGGTTAACTTGCACCTGAAGCACCTAAGTAGCCTTTGTAATTAAACGAGAAAATGCTGGGGTTCCTAAATTTGGTGAATCATCGTTCTGTTTCTTGTCTGTCATTCGCTTAGATAATATTTAAGTAGAAATGACCACCTTGCATGGCATCAAGGACAAATTTATAGCTCTAACAAATTTATTTGGGATTCAATATGAAGCCGAACATTAATAACCAATTAGAATGCACAGTGTGTGCGCATGACGGTTTCGATGGCATACTGTCTCTTAAAATATTTCCTTCAGAATACTTTTAAAGCCGTTACTGTTAACTGCAACAAATATGCCTACATAACTCTCTCCAATAGAGATTTAATATTTCGCATATTATTACACATTAATCTCTCCAATAGGGATTAATTATCCAGGCAATTAAATACATATTAATCTCTCCAATAGAGTTTAATTATTGTAACAACTACTACAACACTTATCTCTCCAACAGAGACAGTGATCAGAACGATAGAATCCATCTTATTTATAATTGCCTGTTAAAGGTCAATTTGAATTTGCTACTAAACGTAAACAAATCAACGCGAGAAGCTAAAGATAATGTATAAGAAAACAGAAACATCAAGTCTCGTGATAAGAGAAAGAAAACAAGGAAACGGGGTTTTGGTGCAGACGAAATTGATCCCATAATAACGACAACAATAATAGAAGAACAAGGAAAGTACATTACGGTACAAAGCATTGAATAAAGGAAATCACCACCTTTATGTTTTATTACAAAATATAATCCTAGATTAATTTTGAATGAGAGCACAGCAAACCAACTAAAGAAACAAGAATTTAAAAGAATATTTAACATCTTCTAAACTAAAATAGAATATAGCAAATTAAGCTATATCACAATATTTGCAGTTTAATATAAAGAAAACAGAAGGATGATTCACCGAGTGTCGTGCCCCAGAATTTCCGTTTATTTTATCATGTTGCTGTAAGGCTAGGGTACCTGATGAGGATAATGCCTAGGTAATATAAACCTAAACCGAAACACCAGGTGAAACTACATCATCAAATCTATTATTTCTTACTAATACATCTATGTGTGTATTATTGAATTATTGAAGTAATAATATAATAGGTATTTGCCTACATAGTTTTGTTCAAAGCGAAACTAATAGTAATATTGACCGACTATTTCAAATATTTAAGAATATGAAAATATACAATGTATGCATTAAAGGAGGAGATAATGAGATCTTTACTTTGATTCTCTGAAGATATATACTGTTACAAAACTAGAAGATTATGTCCTAGAGATAATATTGAGATGTTTGGATTGCTTAAGGACTCGTTTATATTTAAACATCTCTGAAGATATATGCTGTTACAAGAAAAGGAGAATTGTATCTTAGGAATTGTATTGAGATGTTTGGATTGGTTAAGGACTCGTTTTTATTTAAACATTGTATGCACGAAGCCTCCGCTTCACCCACGTAGCTCCTACCTTCGTATTGCCTTGCTTTGCGCTTGGTGATCTCCGAATAATCTTAGTACTACCCCTGAGATTAAAATTCATATATATCGAATCTGCTATATAAATGCATTAGTTCACTAGGAGAAAGGGTTAACTTGCACCTGAAGCACCTAAGTAGCCTTTGTAATTAAACGAGAAAAATGCTGGGGTTCCCTAAATTTGGTGAATCATCGTTCTGTTTCTTGTCTGTCATTCGCTTAGATAATATTTAAGTAGAAATGACCACCTTGCATGGCATCAAGGACAAATTTATAGCTCTAACAAATTTATTTGGGGATTCAATATGAAGCCGAACATTAATAACCAATTAGAATGCACAGTGTGTGCATGACGGTTTCGATGGCATACCGTCTCTTAAAAATATTTCCTTCAGAATACTTTTAAAGCCGTTACTGTTAACTGCAACAAATATGCCTACATAACTCTCTCCAATAGAGATTTAATATTTCGCATATTATTACACATTAATCTCTCCAATAGGGATTAATTATCCAGGCAATTAAATACATATTAATCTCTCAATAGAGTTTAATTATTGTAACAACTACTACAACACTTATCTCCAACAGAGACAGTGATCAGAACGATAGAATCCATCTTATTTATAATTGCCTGTTAAAGGTCAATTTGAATTTGCTACTAAACGTAAACAAATCAACGCGAGAAGCTAAAGATAATGTATAAGAAAACAGAAACATCAAGTCTCGTGATAAGAGAAAGAAAACAAGGAAACGGGGTTTTGGTGCAGACGAAATTGATCCCATAATAACGACAACAATAATAGAAGAACAAGGGAAAGTACATTACGGTACAAAGCATTGAATAAAGGGAAATCACCACCTTTATGTTTTATTACAAAATATAATCCTAGATTAATTTTGAATGAGAGCACAGCAAACCAACTAAAGAAACAAGAATTTAAAAGAATATTTAACATCTTCTAAACTAAAATAGAATATAGCAAATTAAGCTATATCACAATATTTGCAGTTTAATATAAAGAAAACAGAAGGATGATTCACCGAGTGTCGTGCCCCAGAATTTTCGTTTATTTTATCATGTTGCTGTAAGGCTAGGGTACCTGATGAGGATAATGCCTAGGTAATATAAACCTAAACTGAAACACCAGGTGAAACTACATCATCAAATCTATTATCTTACTAATACATCTATGTGTGTATTATTGAATTATTGAAGTAATAATATAATAGGTATTTGCCTACATAGTTTTGTTCAAAGCGAAACTAATAGTAATATTGACCGACTATTTCAAATATTTAAGAATATGAAAATATACAATGTATGCATTAAAGGAGGAGATAATGAGATCTTTACTTTGATTCTCTGAAGATATATACTGTTACAAAACTAGAAGATTATGTCCTAGAGATAATATTGAGATGTTTGGATTGCTTAAGGACTCGTTTATATTTAAACATCTCTGAAGATATATGCTGTTACAAGAAAAGGAGAATTGTATCTTAGAATTGTATTGAGATGTTTGGATTGGTTAAGGACTCGTTTTTATTTAAACATTGTTTTATTATAACAAGATGCAGACCCATACCCAGAAAAATATAAAGTTTCCATCCTCTATAGCTTCCAAGAAAATGGTAGGACAGTTTAAGGGTTTAGAAAAGAAGAATAAGAATAATAATAATAAGAAACGGGACAAAACAATAAGTCTCCAAACTCCGTTTTGGCGACTTAATAAGAAACGGACAAAATATAAAGTCTCCAAAACTCCGTTTTGGCGACTTAACTAGATTTCACCCTGTACTGGACATTGTCAGTAGCAGCAACCAATTAAAGTGTACCAAAGTCAAATGGCACATCTATTATACATGCTGGAATTGGCATGTCTTTGATTCCGCACCCCCTTTTTTTTTTCTCATCCCGTAGAATAGGTTTGAGTTCTATACATACTTTGGGAATTCTTTAGAATCTAAAATTAGACCCACGCGAGGAAGAACGTGGCGTCACGTGATGTGCAAGTATATTATCGTGGACTTAGCATATTTATATTCTTTTAGAGGGACCTTGGACAGACAACATGTATATATTGACGGAGCGCCATACTAACTGTTCATTTTGTTCTTTAATAGCTCGCGTATCACACGATACTTGTATCTTATTTTGTACAATTAAATGACACGTTCATCGATTGATTTCAGCTAATGTGTATATTTTAGCAGGTGTAATTCACGGATGTGTACTGTAATGCAAGTACAGAAATGTCACTAATATGTACTCTTAGTGTTTCTCTCTGTCGGTGGCGATTTTCTTCACAGCACGATTTTTGTATAGAATAGAAGCACGTTAAATTATATATTTTTTTCTTCTAGCATATTCTAGAAGATGTTTTGCAGTACAGATTTGTATTTGATCGTATGCACATACTCTTGATAACGGAATTTTGCCTCAAATTTACGAGGTGTTTTATATATAAAAAAGAAGATGTGGTATGATTGCTAATGAGACAACTCTCCGCAAGAGACCAAATGACACAGAAATTAACAACTATAGGTCAATGTACGGCCTTCAACAATGAGCAAAGCCCATACTGCATAGTCAGTTTATGTTTGTATTTTTTGTTGTTTCCATGGCAACGGCGGCCATTTTGAAAATTCAAAAGACAAATAGCAACTCTGCACATTTCAGTTGACATTTCAGTGAAGTTTTATCAAGTTTTGGGGCATTTTGAAATTTCTGAAATTTTTGAAATTTTGGTTGGTTTCCATGGTTACAAAGACCATTCCCAAAATGTAATGACAGATGCCACATTGGTACATGGAAGGGAACATACCATCAAAGTTTCAATGGATTTGACGTACCATTTCAAGAGAGTAAAGGCTACTTTAAGGTTTTGAAGCATTTTGACCTTTTTGCATTGTTTCCATGGTAACGGCAGCCATTTTGAAATTGCAAAGTCAAACTGCTGTTGCATATGGTGCTATCCATGATAATATACCATCATATAACATTTTATGTCTCTAGAATTAATGCAACACTGATGTTCTAGAATGTTCCATGAAAATTCACCCCCCTCAAATTATGCCAAGGAGACCTCCTACTGAAATAAAAAAAGTTCCATGTTGAAGCAGACATGTGTCTCTTAATATTCATAAAAGTAATCATAATTCCATCTACTCTACATACAGTAGCAAATTTAAGAAATGTAAAATAAATTTGACCCCACCCATCTTTGAGCCCCCCTAATTATGCCAAGATGACACCCTGGTATCATGAACATTGGGTTCTGCAACCCCATGATGCAGACCCATACCCAGAAAAAATATAAAGTTTCCATCCTCTATAGCTTCCAAGAAAATGGTAGGACAGTTTAAGGGTTTAGAAAAGAAGAATAAGAATAATAATAATAAGAAACGGGACAAAATAATAAGTCTCCAAAACTCCGTTTTGGCGACTTAATAAGAAACGGACAAAACATAAAGTCTCCAAAACCCGTTTTGGCGACTTAACTAGATTTCACCCTGTACTGGACATTGTCAGTAGCAGCAACCAATTAAAGTGTACCAAAGTCAAATGGCACATCTATTATACATGCTGGAATTGGCATGTCTTTGATTCCGCACCCCCCTTTTTTTCTCATCCCGTAGAATAGGTTTGAGTTCTATACATACTTTGGGAATTCTTTAGAATCTAAAATTAGACCCACGCGCGAGGAAGAACGTGGCGTCACGTGATGTGCAAGTATATTATCGTGGACTTAGCATATTTATATTCTTTTAGAGGGACCTTGGACAGACAACATGTGTATATATTGACGGAGCGCCATACTAACTGTTCATTTTGTTCTTTAATAGCTCGCGTATCACACGATACTTGTATCTTATTTTGTACAATTAAATGACACGTTCATCGATTGATTTCAGCTAATGTGTATATTTTAGCAGGTGTGTAATTCACGGATGTGTACTGTAATGCAAGTACAGAAATGTCACTAATATGTACTCTTAGTGTTTCTCTCTGTCGGTGGCGATTTTCTCTTCACAGCACGATTTTTGTATAGAATAGAAGCACGTTAAATTATATATTTTTTCTTCTAGCATATTCTAGAAGATGTTTTGCAGTACAGATTTGTATTTGATCGTATGCACATACTCTTGATAACGGAATTTTGCCTCAAATTTACGAGGTGTTTTATATATAAAAAGAAGATGTGGTATGATTGCTAATGAGACAACTCTCCGCAAGAGACCAAATGACACAGAAATTAACAACTATAGGTCAATGTACGGCCTTCAACAATGAGCAAAGCCCATACTGCATAGTCAGTTTATGTTTGTATTTTTGTTGTTTCCATGGCAACGGCGGCCATTTTGAAAATTCAAAAGACAAATAGCAACTCTGCACATTTCAGTTGACATTTCAGTGAAGTTTTATCAAGTTTTGGGGCATTTGAAATTTCTGAAATTTTGAAATTTTGGTTGGTTTCCATGGTTACAAAGACCATTCCCAAAATGTAATGACAGATGCCACATTGGTACATGGGAGGAACATACCATCAAAGTTTCAATGGATTTGACGTACCATTTCAAGAGAGTAAAGGCTACTTTAAGTTTTTGAAGCATTTTGACCTTTTTGCATTGTTTCCATGGTAACGGCAGCCATTTTGGAAATTGCAAAGTCAAACTGCTGTTGCATATGGTGCTATCCATGATAATATACCATCATATAACATTTTATGTCTCTAGAATTAATGCAACACTGATGTTCT